>CM065817.1:107335861-108535861 GCA_033398695.1 Orobanche coerulescens | reverse complement strand
TCAGTCAGACAAAATCCGACGAGACAAAACTCAACAGACACCACTGACCCGACAGCCTAGGTTTCAACAACCTAAGCTCTGATACCATTTATGTAACACCCCCAATCTACTCAGGGATATTACACGCCGTAAACCCTCTCCTCGAGGGTCTACCAGGATGATAACTACGATCAAACATTTAAACATCGCCTTTAAGGCTAAAACGACTCAGTAGACCGATTTGGTCTTTCAATAATAACATTCAACTCAATTCCAACATATACCCACGTAGGGTTCAAAATACAATAAACTCCCGTACAACGGGGAAAAGATACTGCAGTGGAAAAGAAAATACAACTAGACCAATACGAAATCAACGGATCCTCGTGTGATTAGTATCGTTCATCTTTCATCATCCTTCGTGCCGACCCTGTGCTATGCTCCAAAACCTGAATGCAAAAATAGACATCCACCCCCCGAATACTCGGGGGTTAGCAAAACTCCACTGTTTTGCTAGTGCAAGTACAAGTGCAAAAATACGAGCCATACAATTCACATTCCACGAATAGCAATAACCAGGAATCCTCAAAGATCCAAGCGTAACGAAAAGTACATCCCGAGGCATGAGTTTGGGTAAAACATTCCAAAACCGAAAGATCACAAATCAAGGGAAACAATTTATAAAACAGTTTAAAATGCCATCGAGAGTTTTAATAGAAAATAATTTAGGATTTTCGAATCCTTCACTTTCCAAAAATCAACAGGGTCACAACCCAAAGGTTTTGTTTTCGCAAATAGAAAACAGGCAACAATTCACAGGGCCCGAGCCCAACATCACGTGTCCTCGACGGACATAAAAGTCAACACAACGTAATCACGCACGCGCATCGCCTACGACCGGGACGAAGCCACAAATCCCACTCGAGGCCTCGAAGGACCCTCCTGAGCTGGCTAGCGAAACAAATCACACACATCTCACGGTTGGATCAATCGCTTGTTGCATCCTGGCCACATGATCGCATGCCATGTGCCACCGTAGATTATCTCAGGCTCTCACGGTTGGATCAATCACTTGTTGCATCCTGACCACATGATCACGTGCCATGTGTCACCGTAGACCTTACACCATATCCACATATTCACACAAATAACATATCACATCAAGGATATTCAAACAATTCGCCCAGAGGCATCAAACACTTAGCAAAACACCACGTCAATCCACAATGCACCGAAATGAAATAATATACGTCCACACACAATACCAAGTGCAACATTAATACCAAGCATATCCATAGAATTCACATAGTTATTCACAAACCACGCCATTCACAAAACACACGCGTTTTGAAAGCAAGCCTTTAACAAGGCTAAACCGAATCTTTTGAAAGTTCATTTCAATCGACCAAACAACCACATTTAAACGATCACTAATCATCATATCCATAAAACAAGAATACTATGGACAAGGTACTTGCCTCGATATCACGATCGCAACGAGACGACGGATGGGACACGGTCGAATAGCCCCGAACCCCCAAACAATATCAAGAACGCGATAGCACCACGAGTATTACGAGAATAACACCACACGAGTCATCAATCACCAAACGGGATTCAACATCGGAATCCTCGAACACCTATAAACCTCCGAAAGGAACAATAACACATGGTTACGACGAGAATCAAGGTCAAAACAACGGAAATCCCAACAAACTATCGAAGGGAAACTCATTGGGACATTTAATCGAACACTCAATGTTCGATAACTCCCAAGAACACTCGAATCACTAATCGAGTTGAACAAACTCGAAATATGGATATACAACCCATAGAACACGATTAATAACATCATACTACACCAACCGATGTATCAAAATTGGATTAGAAACGAAATCAAGAACAATTTCTCCGAAAAGTCAACTTGAAGGAAAATCAAGAAATATACCTTGATTCGACGAAACACACGGATTAGATGTTGATATAATCAACAAGAATCTTCCAAAATGCCTTGGAATGAGTAGAATCGGCCAAGAACACTTCCTACCGGTTACTCCCATCCGCAGCCGCACAGAAACGAGGAAAAATGAAAAAAAAACGAAGTCTGGCCGAGCCAGGCCTATATATGGCCGGCAGGGTTACGGCCGTAACCGGCAGTGCCTTACGGCCGTAACTCGGCCCTTACGGCCGTAACCGGCATTCGTCAAAAAAATCAGTCCAGCAACTGTCGGACACTTACGGCCGTAACTGGCACACATTACGGCCGTAACCGGACTTCGTCCGGAAGATGCCCAGCGCCCGTACGGCCGTACCCGATCACGCTTACGGCCATAACTCGCATACATTACGGCCGTAACTCGGCCAGGCCAGGCCCTGCTCGGCCGTGACTCGGCCGTGGCCACTCCGACGGCCCGGACGACCCCGAAACCCGAACCTGAGTAAAAATCGGAGATACGGTTACGAAGTACTCTCAAAGACGATTCCAAGCGCTAAGAGAACACACGATTCCGACCACCCGAAGTGTCGAAATTCGACAATGGAAGTAATTACCCCAAACTTTGGGAAATTACAAAAATAGCCCAAAACGTCCGAAATACACGATACATGATCGAAACACTGAACCAAAGCTCTAAACATGAATAATAACATTAAATGAACTTACGAGAAACTCGAAACAACAGTTTCGGATGAGATTCGCAAGAATCGAGCTCAAGTGCGGAAAAGTCGCTAAAAAGCACGGAACTCAACAAAACGACACCGAAACGAACTCGGATGTCAAAAAGTGTATAATTAATCATTCCCAGAATGACGAAACGGTCATGATCGAGTCGTCAAAACGGACTTCCGCCGAAAAAAGAAAATTACCGAAATTCGAAATTGGGGATATTACAACGGAAGCCACTGAACTGGTTTGAGTAAAGCTTAACGTACGTAACAAGAAGGTGTTAACATACGTAATACGTCTAACGTATGATACAGAGGAGCTATAACGTACGTAATGAAGGCAGCAGTTGCTAACGGCTAGTTGGGGCTTTATGCTTATAAATACCAAGGCGTTAGGTATCATTCATAACAACACTAATGTATGATACAGAGGAGCTATAACGTACGTAATGAAGGCAGCAGTTGCTAACGGCTAGTTGGGACTTTATGCTTATAAGTACCAAGGCATTTGGTATCATTCACAACAACAACTCCAACCAAAGCATATATACTTCAGATATTGTTATACACATCTTTGTTGTTGTAATCAAGCTATATTGTCAAGTGTTTGAGTGTTCATACACTAAACCATATACACGAGAGAAGAGAAAGGATTGTAGATTGATTCGGTGTTATTAGGATCGTTGATCCGACATTATTGAAATCATATCAAAATCCAAGTAAGGTTTGTCTAGTACCAATCGAAAGCTATATCAGTTAATTCCTTGTCCGATAGAAAAGGAAAGCAATTTATCTTGGACCGACATAAAGACAAGATTGTACAGTTTATCTTGGACCGATAGAAGACAAGATTGTTACGGTATCACTTGGGCCGATAGAATACTAGGTGTAGAGGTTTATCTTAAGCCTAGGGAAAAAGATACGAAGAGAGGACGTAGGTAAATTTGGTCGAACCTCTATAAATCTTGTGTCTTTTATCTTCCGTAATTTACATACACTTCCGCAAGCACAAAAGAGCTTGAAAAATCTACATCTCACTATTCAAGTGGTCGTACCAAACCCAGCAGATAATTATTTAATACCTTATTAAATGAGAAATCATAAGCGGTCTCTAGCAAGACATTATGACTATCTAAATAATATAAGTTTATACTCCGTCAAACCATTTAACGTGTCAAATCCCTTTATCGCGCCATATCATATTTGAACTGAGTCATGGAAACTATCATACTTATTAAGTTCAAATGCTTTCTCGATCTTAAGTAGACTGATTGAATCGAATAACTCTTTATTTGAGCATGGTCATGCATTTTATTCAGCCCTACTTATCGAGGGCCCAACAGATATCTCTCCTAAAAAGAGGGACAAATCCCTATCTTGATTATTCATTGCCCTCCACATGACTTCCACTAATCCCGACCGCTAACCTTTATGATCACCATGTTTTACATAATGTTGGATTATGTCAAGGCATAGCAGTTATCATGTTGGACTCTATAATAATCTCAGGTTCAAGGATTTATTGCTATACTGCAATATTGAGACCCACTTATGATATATTTCCATGTAGTATTCTCAATGCGGGTCTGTCTAGTATCACGTTCTCCAACCAATACCCATAAGTTTGATCCACACCATGCGCATAATTATCCAATGCTTATCAATCAAACTTATACTAGTATATTAATTATTTGAGTCTTGACTCTACGTGATTGGACCAGGGATATTTGAGTAATCTTATTATTTATGAATAACTATTATTCGATTATTCTAATATTAAAACATCAATAAATTATAATAATCAATGAGAAACAACTTTATTTAAATGTGACAATTACAAAACTAGGCACATCTAATGTCCTAGGGCGCTATTCCCAATAATATCCCACTTGCACTAGGCCATTCAATCATGACTCTTAGGCCTATTGATCTAGCATGCTCTTCATGCTTTGTTTGTAAGAGAGGCTTGGTAAGTGGATCAACAACAATCTCTTCCACTTGCTACTTTGCATATTATAAGATCTCCTCGTCTGAAGATCTCTCTAACTAGGTGATATTTCCTGAGTATATGTTTGGAATTATGATGGGACCTAGGATCTTTAGCTTGTGCAATAGCACCATTATTGTCACAATAAAGTCTTATGGGACCCTGGATCGTCGGCACCACTCCTAGTTCTGTAACGAACTTCTTGATCTATACGGGTTCCTTAGTTGCATCCGATGCTGCTAGGTATTCAGCTTCTGTTACAAATTCAGCAATCGTGTTTTGCTTAGAACTCTTTCAACTCACAGCACCTCCATTCAATACAAACATATAACCAGTTTGCGATTTAAAATCGTCTCTATCGATTTTGAAACTTGCATCGGCATAAACCTTTATAGCCAGATCGTCTCCCACACCTCCATAAATTAGGAAAGTATCCTTAGTTCTTATTAAGTACTTTACGATGGTTTTCACGACTGTCCAGTAACTTTCACTTGGATTCAATTGGTATCGACTTGTCATGCTAAGGGCAAACGATACATCTGGTCGAATACAAATCATGATATACATGATCAATCCAATGGCCGAAGCATATGGAATCTTGCCGTTTCGGGGTTGCCGTGGATCCATTCTACGTTATGATGCCTGTTGAGATGTTCCGTTTGATGTTTCGTTCACATTCCGGTGTTTTTGGACCGTTCATATTTCGTACCTAGCGCACGCTACTCTTTCTGCATAGCGCACGCTAGGGTTCCCTTAGTAGCGCACGCTACGTTGGTTTCGTAGCGCGCGCTAGCGAGTAGCCCTGGGAGTGGCAGTGCTGTTTTTCCAGCCTTCTGAACCCGGTCAGGTGCCAGTTAGCGCACGCTACGCTTGTATGGTAGCGCACGCTAACGTATCAGGTGGGTTCTGGGCAGTTGCCACTGGACTCGACTAATGTCCAGGTAGCGCACGCTATTGGTCGATAGCGCGCGCTACCGAGAGGTTATTAGCGCACGCTACGTTTCGAGTAACGCACGCTAACGGCCAAAAGTCTGGCTACTGGACTGGACGCTAACTATTTTGGCCTGTAATTTTTCCCCGTTAGCGCACGCTAACCTTGAGGATTAGCGCACGCTAACACTCCCTGGCTATATAAACCAGGGAGTTGACTGAGATAAACACAATTTATCATTTCTCTCCTTCTTCCGCGGCCGAGCGACTCCAGAGGCGATTTGAGGCGATTTTCTTCTTCCAATCACTTCAGAGATTCTTTTGCTTGAATCCTTGGTGTAGATTAACATCATCCACTTGTGTTTCTCATCCTAAATCCAAGGTAATCTCTTAGAACCCTACTTTTGAATAATTTGGGGGTTTTGGGATTTTCTTCCGATCCGTTCCGTTTTATTGATGGATTCATGATGAATATGATTAATCTTGTTGGTATCCCTAGTTTCCCTACGGATTCATGGTATATTTCGTTATTTTCACGGAATCGAGAGGGTTTGGTTGTGGTCCGCCCTCGTTGTTGTTTATATACGAATATACATGAATCGTAGGCCGGTTTTTGGGTGTATTCCAATTCCGTATTCATTTAGAAACGTTTGTGATTGTATTCTTCGAATCGTTAGGTTCGGTTTCATTGGTTCCTAGCGTTCGTCGGTGACTTTCCTTTCCGTTCTTCGCGTCGTCAATAATTCGAGGCAAGTATTTTTGGAAACCTTTAAGCTTAACATGAAATGGTGATGTATATTACTTGTGTGTAACTCACCTCGTGTTGGCCCGACGGGGTCAAGGAGGGAAATCTATTCTGCCGCCCTGGATTTCACGAGTTTCGTACCGCTAGCCAACTCGGGAGGGTCCCTGCGAGGCCTCGAGTGAGAATGTATGCTGCCGCCCTGTTCTCACGGCATAGCGTGTGCGTGGTTTTGTTTTTCTGTAATTGTAGCCAACTCGGGAGGGTCCCTGTGAGGCCTCGAGTGAGAATGTATGCTGCTGCCCTGTTCTCAAGGCTAATTGTGGACTGTATGTTTTCCGGAAAAAGACATGTCTTGTTTTGGTTTTCGAAATGATAGTGGTGCATGTACTATGAAATATGTAAGCGATTGGTTTGCCTTGATTACTTGTACTAGCGTAATTGCTAACCCCTTTGGGGACCCGTTTTGGGGAAATTCTTGTTATGGATTTCAGGTTATGAATATCCGGACGAGCGAGCACCAGGACAGTACGAGGATGTTGGCCAGGGTCGTTGACATGTGTATTTGGGTC
This sequence comes from Orobanche coerulescens, assembly GCA_033398695.1. Lineage (NCBI taxonomy): Eukaryota > Viridiplantae > Streptophyta > Magnoliopsida > Lamiales > Orobanchaceae > Orobanche > Orobanche coerulescens. The sequence continues at coordinate 108,528,987 of CM065817.1, read as the reverse complement.
TACATATTTCCTTTGTTCATTTCGATATGGTTGTTCCCACAGTTTTAAAACTTAAAGATTGTACTCGCGAGTACTTAGGCTTTTTGTTTCAAACTCCGTATCGTATTGCTTTAAATTGTCACGTTGTTGGTTGATGCTTATTTTACCGGTTGCTCCGGGCGTAACTTTACATGTCATGTTGTTTAATTGCGTATCCTCGCTAACCAAGATGGTTAGTCGAGTGGAGTTTTTCTATTATAGCCTGGTAGGTCCCATGTAGGGGTCTACGGCGCTGTAACATATTCCGAATATCTCGGGGTGTTACAGAAAATGGTATCGGAGCTCTAGGTTTATGGATACCTAGGCTTGTTGGTCATTTGGGTCTAGTCGTGTTTTGTTTTACACATTGTCACGCCGCTGCCAGCATCCCGGTACTTCCAGTGCTCGTAAGTTTTCCTATTCGGCTCTTTTGTTTCTTGCATTGTATTTCTACTTCTGAATCGTAATTGCTTTTCCCCCTTACTTATCATCGATATACTTCTGTTATCTCTCAACATCAGTATGGATGCCGGAGGAAACCGTGGTCGTGGTCGTGGTCGTGGCCGTGGGCGTGGCCGAGGACGTGGGGCAGCCGGTGGGGCGGCCACGTCGCATTCTTTGGGAGCCGGCAGTACCGGTGACCGTCACAGTCATGCTTCTTCTCAGGAGCGCGCCGATCTTGGTATTGCGGCTGTCATGCAGCAAATGGTTAACCAGATGGCGGCTATAGCACAGGTGGTTCAGAACCCCGATCAGGCCCATGCTAATCGGGGCGGAGCGGATCGCTGGCTTCAGGATGTCATCAAGATGCATCCTCCTCAGTTTTCGGGAGCTTCGGACCCGATCGGCTGGGAAGGGTGGATCAAGGAGATATCCAAAGTCTTCACTGCTACTAATTGCCCCGAGGACCGTAGGGTCCCTAATGCTCAATACTTTCTCACGGGAGATGCTACAGATTGGTGGGAGGCCGTTGGTCCCAAAGATCATGTTGCTTCGTGGGCCGAATTCCAAGAATTGATGGAGACCGAATATTGTCCGTGGCCGGTCAGACAGGCTCGAGTGCATGCTTTCTACGATGCTCAACCACGGGATATCCCCGTATCTCAGGCCATTGCCGACTTTAACAAGGAGTTGGGTTATGTGAAGACCCAAGTTGTCGCTGAGAGCGACAAAATTTTCCATTTTTCCAGAAGGATGAAGCTGCCCATTCGGGACTATATGTCTGGGCTCGTCTGTACTACCTTGAAGGATTATCAGAGTCGAGCTCTTGCTTATGATATGTCGGTGACGGCGAGCGATTTGGCTCGTGAGAGCAAGAAGCAGAAGTCGGTCGGAAATTTTTCTGGTCCCAAGGGTGGAGGCCAGCAGAAATCTCAAGCTGCAAATATTTCAACGGGCGGTTCGGATCGTTTCTCTGGGAGCTTTCGGCGTGCCGCCGGAACCTCCGCTCGTGAACCTACATGTTTTAACTGTGGTGTGCAGGGCCATAGGAGCCGGCAGTGTTCTCGTCCGAAGCTTACTTGTCACACTTGTGGACAGCTGGGCCACCGGGCCCCTTTTTGTGAGCAGGTCAAACAGTTTCGTGGCGCCCGTTCTTCCCAACCAGTACCGTTGGAGCCGAGTGTGAACCAGGGCTCATTTGCTCCGCCGCCTCCACCGAGTGCCGGCCGAGGTAGGGGTCGGGGTCAGCCCGCTAGGGGTGGAGCTTCCAGTGTCGGCTCTGCTCAGCCGCGTATCTATGAGATGAGGAGGGCCGATGATCCAACAGCTACTGTGGCGACAGGTACCGTTCACGTTCATTTCCATCCTGTCAGTGTGCTTTTCGATTTGGGTGCTACGCATTCATTCATTTCTCTAGAGTGTGTACGCCGTTTGAGTCTCGACTGTTTGTCACCTTGCGAGCCTTTCATCGTTAAACTTCCTAGCGGTGATAGAATTGTCGGTGATTGAGAGGTCCGAGACTGCTCTGTGTTTATTTGTGAGAGAGCTTGGCTCTCTAATCTTATTGTCGTTAATATTGAGAGTGAGGATTTGATTCTCGGGGATGATTGGCTCGAGCGGCATGGTGCAATCATGAACTACCGCACGAGGATCATCACCATGTTAGCCGAGGATGGCACCGAGCACTCCTTCGCGGGGCGAAGGAGGGGAAATCAGCAATTCGTCATCAATGCCTTGAAGGCGATGAGTCTCCTGCGAAAGGGGTGTACTGGTTATTGGTGCTACGCCTTGAAGGCGGAGAATGGTGGAGTCGAGCTTTCGTCGATTCCAGTCGTTAGTGAATTTCCGGATGTATTTCCTGACGAGTTGCCGGGGCTGCCACCAGATCGTGAGGTTGAGTTTGTTATAGAATTAGAGCCGGGCGCGGCTCCGATTTCAAAGGCGCCGTATCGCATGGCACCTTCAGAGATGTCAGAGTTGAAGAAGCAGTTGAGTGAGCTTCTTGAGTCGGGGTATGTTCGACCGAGTGCCTCGCCTTGGGGCGCACCGGTCCTGTTTGTGCGAAAGAAGGATGGTTCACTACGTTTGTGTATCGACTATCGCGAACTAAACAAGGTAACCATCAAGAACAAGTATCCTTTGCCGAGGATTGATGACTTGTTCGATCAGTTACAGGGAGCTGCGGTATTCTCGAAGATTGATTTGAAATCGGGGTACTATCAGCTTCGGGTGAGAGAGTCCGACGTGCCGAAAACAGCTTTTCGGACGAGATACGGACATTATGAATTCGTGGTTATGCCTTTCGGGTTAACTAATGCGCCGGCGGTGTTCATGCAGTTGATGAACAAAGTCTTTATCGAGTATTTGGATAAGTGTGTCGTCGTCTTCATTGACGATATTCTTATCTATTCGAGGAATGAGGAAGAGCATGCCCATCATTTGCGGATAGTGTTAGACATTTTGAGGACCGAGCAACTCTATGCGAAGTTCTCGAAATGTGAGTTCGGTGAAGGAAGTGATGTTTTGGGTCACGTAATTTCACCAAGGGGTTCGTGTGGATCCGCAGAAAATTGAGGCAGTATTGGATTGGGCATCGCCCACAAACGTGAAGGAGGTCCGTAGTTTCTTGGGTTTGGCTGGCTACTACCGTAGGTTCGTCGAGGGTTTCTCAAAACTAGCTCGGCCACTTACTCAGTTGCTCCATAAATCCGAGAAATTCGTCTGGACCGATGAGAGGCAGTCGAGTTTCGAGGAGCTGAAGAAGCGTTTGACTTCAGCCCCGGTCTTGGCGTTGCCATGTGGCAACGAGGGATTCGCCATTTATAGCGATGCATCGGGTCAGGGTCTTGGGTGCGTATTGATGCAGCACGGCAAGACCATTGCCTATGCGTCGAGACAGTTAAGGCCGTATGAACTTAACTACCCTACTCACGATTTGGAGTTAGCGGCGGTAGTCTTTGCACTCAAGATTTGGCATCACTATCTTTTCGGCTCTACATGTCAGATTTTTACCGATCATAAAAGTCTGAAATACATATTTACTCAGCGGGAGTTGAATATGAGGCAGAGGAGGTGGTTAGAGCTGATTAAGGATTATGACCTTGAAATTCTTTATCATCCGGGCAAAGCGAACGTCGTGGACGATGCCTTGAGTCGGAAACCGATTGCGTTGCGAACGCTTGAGGTCCTTACGCCTCAGTCTGAGCTTCGGCGGGCTCTGATCGAGTTAGATGTTGAAGTTTTGTTGCCTGAAGCTGTCGGGCAACTTTGTGCTCTAGAGATTTCATCGTCTTTGATCGATGAAATTAAGTTGAAGCAATTAGAGGATCCGATGATTACTCAAATCCGAGAGAACGTTCTTAAGGGAAAGTCTCCTGGGTTTGTGATTCACGAGGATGGCGTTTTGAGATTCCAGAGCCGGCTTTGTGTGCCAAACGATCCAGAGTTGCGACAGAGTATTTTGCATGAGGCCCATTCCACACCCTATTCCGTTCATCCTGGTTCGAGTAAGATGTACAAAGACCTGAGGAGGAACTTCTGGTGGAATGATATGAAGGAAGAGGTCGCACGGTTTGTGGCGAGATGCTTGACTTGCCAGCAGGTCAAAATCGAACATCAGCGACCGGCTGGATTATTGCAGTCACTTCCCATTCCAGAATGGAAATGGGAAGATATATCGATGGATTTTGTTACGAGTTTGCCAAGATTGAGGTCGGGTATGAATATGGTATGGGTGGTTGTTGATCGTCTGACCAAGTCGGCACATTTTCTGGGCATCAAGGACACTTGGGGCCCGGAGAAATTGGCTCGTGTGTTTATCGCGCAGATTATGAGACTTCATGGTACTCCGAAGTCTATTGTTTCGGATCGTGATGGCCGTTTTGTATCGCACTTTTGGCAGGCGGTGCATAAGGCGTTAGGTACCCGTTTGCAATTGAGTACCTCTTTTCATCCCCAGTCAGATGGGCAGTCGGAACGCACTATCCAAACATTCGAGGACAAGTTGCGTGCTTGTGCCCTCGATTGGAGTAGCGACTGGGAGGAGCACTTGCCATTGATCGAATTCACGTACAACAATAGTTGGCACGCATCGATTCGGATGGCACCGTATGAGGCACTTTATGGGCGACGATGTCAATCGCCGATTTGTTGGAATGAGGCATCCGATTTGATCGGGACCGAACCGGATGTCGTTTTATAGACGAGACGGAAGATAGAATTAATTCGAGAACGGATGTTGACCGCCCAGAGTCGACAGAAGTCATATGCCGATGTCCGTCTTCGACCTTTAGAATTCGAGGTGGGAGACCACATTTTGCTGAAGGTGTCACCGACGAGAGGAGTTTTCCGTTTCGGGAAGAAGGGGAAGTTGAGTCCGAGATTTATTGGACCCTTCGAGATTCTCGAGCGAGTCGGTGGGTTAGCATACCGGTTAGCGTTACCCCCGGCCCTGAGTCATGTTCATAACGTTTTTCATGTTTCCCAGCTGAGGAAATATGTCCCGGATCCTAGTCACGTCATCGACTATGGGGAGATTGACGTTGCCGAGGATATTACTTTTGAGGAACGTCCTTTGAAGATTTTAGAACATCGGGAGAAACGACTGAGGCATAAGACCATCCCTTTGGTCAAGGTGCAGTGGTCGAGAAACGGTGTCGAGGAGGCAACGTGGGAGACCGAGGATAGCATGCGTGCTAGGTACCCCGAGTTGTTTGTTTCTTAAGTTTCGGGACGAAACTTGTTTTTAGAGGGGTAGAATGTAATACCCGCATTTTTTCTTTCCCTTGTATTTTTCTTTTTCGGCGTATTTCCCGATAGTAGAGATCCTCGTGTATCTTTCAATGTATCTTTCCTATTATCTTTGGATTTTATTCCCATTATTGTCTTGCGGGACCGCCGTTTCGGGGTTGCCGTGGATCCATTCTACGTTATGATGCCTGTTGAGATGTTCCGTTTGATGTTTCGTTCACATTCCGGTGTTTTTGGACCGTTCATATTTCGTACCTAGCGCACGAAACTCTTTCTGCATAGCGCACGCTAGGGTTCCCTTAGTAGCGCACGCTACGTTTGTTTCGTAGCGCGCGCTAGCGAGTAGCCCTGGGAGTGGCAGTGCTGTTTTTCCAGCCTTCTGAACCCGGTCAGGTGCCAGTTAGCGCACGCTACGCTTGTATGGTAGCGCACGCTAACGGATCAGTTAGCGCACGCTACGCTTGTATGGTAGCGCACGCTAACGTATCAGGTGGGTTTTGGGCAGTTGCCACTGGACTCGACTAATGTCCAGGTAGCGCACGCTATTGGTCGATAGCGAGCGCTACCGAGAGGTTATTAGCGCACGCTACGTTTCGAGTAGCGCACGCTAACGGCCAAAAGTCTGGCTACTGGACTGGACGCTAACTATTTTGGCCTGTAATTTTTCCCCGTTAGCGCACGCTAACCTTGAGGATTAGCGCACGCTAACACTCCCTGGCTATATAAACCAGGGAGTTGACCGAGATAAACACAATTTCTCATTTCTCTCCTTCTTCCGCGGCCGAGCGACTCCAGAGGCGATTTGAGGCGATTTTCTTCTTCCAATCACTTCAGAGATTCTTTTGCTTGAATCCTTGGTGTAGATTAACATCATCCACTTGTGTTTCTCATCCTGAATCCAAGGTAATCTCTTAGAACCCTACTTTTGAATAATTTGGGGGTTTTGGGATTTTCTTCCGATCCGTTCCGTTTTATTGATGGATTCATGATGAATATGATTAATCTTGTTGGTATCCCTAGTTTCCCTACGGATTCATGGTATATTTCGTCATTTTCACGGAATCGAGAGGGTTTGGTTGTGGTCCGCCCTCGTTGTTGTTTATATACGAATATACATGAATCGTAGGCGGTTTTCGGGTGTATTCCAATTCCGTATTCATTTAGAAACGTTTGTGATTGTATTCTTCGAATCGTTAGGTTCGGTTTCATTGGTTCCTAGCGTTCGTCGGTGACTTTCCTTTCCGTTCTTCGCGTCGTCAATAATTCGAGGCAAGTATTTTTGGAAACCTTTAAGCTTAACATGAAATGGTGATGTATATTACTTGTGTGTAACTCACCTCGTGTTGGCCCGACGGGGTCAAGGAGGGAAATCTATGCTGCCGCCCTGGATTTCACGAGTTTCGTACCGCTAGCCAACTCGGGAGGGTCCCTGCGAGGCCTCGAGTGAGAATGTATGCTGCCGCCCTGTTCTCACGGCATAGCGTGTGCGTGGTTTTGTTTTTCTGTAATTGTAGCCAACTCGGGAGGGTCCGTGTGAGGCCTCGAGTGAGAATGTATGCTGCCGCCCTGTTCTCAAGGCTAATTGTGGACTGTATGTTTTCCGGAAAAAGACATGTCTTGTTTTGGTTTTCGAAATGATATTGGTGCATGTACTATGAAATGTGTAAGCGATTGGTTTGCCTTGATTACTTGTACTAGCGTAATTGCTAACCCCTTTGGGGACCCGTTTTGGGGAAATTCTTGTTATGGATTTCAGGTTATGAATATCCGGACGAGCGAGCACCAGGACAGTACGAGGATGTTGGCCAGGGTCGTTGACATGTGTATTTGGGTCTACATATTTCCTTTGTTCATTTCGATATGGTTGTTCCCACAGTTTTAAAACTTATAGATTGTACTCGCGAGTACTTAGGCTTTTTGTTTCAAACTCCGTATCGTATTGCTTTAAATTGTCACGTTGTTGGTTGATGCTTATTTTACCGGTTGCTCCGGGCGTAACTTTACATGTCATGTTGTTTAATTGCGTATCCTCGCTAACCAAGATGGTTAGTCGAGTGGAGTTTTTCTATTATAGCCTGGTAGGTCCCATGTAGGGGTCTACGGCGCTGTAACATATTCCGAATATCTCGGGGTGTTACAAATAATATCCTTTGATCTATCTCTAGATTTTTATCCAAGGAATGGAAGCAGCTTCTCCTAAGTCTTTCATGGAGAAACAACTTTCCAACCAAGTCTTGACTGTCTGCATGGTGGGTATGACATTTCCAATGAGTAATATGTCATCTACATATAAGACTAGGAAGATAACTATGCTCCCACTAACCTTCATGTACACACATAATTCATCTTCATTTTGCATAAACTCAAACTCTTTGACAGTTTAATCAAAACAAAGATTCCAGCTTCGAGAAGCCTGCTTCAATCCATAAATGGATCTTTGAAGCTTTCAATCCTTTTTAGAATTTTCTCGATGAACAAAACCCTCAGGTTGTGTTATGTACACATCCTCGAGTAATTTTCCATTAAGAAATGCTGTTTTGACATCCATTTTTTCATATCTCATAATCATAGTATGCGTCAATAGCAAATAAAGTTCTAATTGACTTAAGCATGACTACTTGTGAAAAGGTTTCATCATAGTGAACACTATGAGTTGGTCTATAACCTTTTACAACTAGTCTAGCTTTATAGGCTTGCAGATTATTGCCCATGTCTTTCTTCTTTTTAAAGACCCATTTGAACCCAATGGTTTTAACACCCTGCTGTGTCGAGAATTATACTCTCCGACCGGCGATCGCCTCGGAGATCGGGCGACCTAGTCTTAGCCCCGCAGACAAGGCAGAACTGCTGACTAGCGACCAGGCGACCTAGCCATAGTCGAGCAGTCAAGGCAGATCGGCCAGCCGAAGGTCCCAGGACAAGTCCCGGTGCCGAGCGATCGACATCTAAGACGATCGTCTCTCGGTACTTGGCGATCGACTCCTGGTGGCCGACTAGCAGACGATCATCTCTCGGCACTTGCCGACCGACCCTTGGTGACCGACCAACGACGATCGCCTCATGCCGCTCGAAGCCGATGATCACCCAATCGGCAAAGGTCGAACCTCAGGACAGACCCCACGTGCAGAGCCGGGACAAGATCCGAATTTCACGGATCGTTGACCACAGCCTGTCAGCATTTTCCCACCAGCCGATAGGCCCGCCGAAAGGTGTCCGTGGGACCGCCTGGATAAAGAACTCCGGACGCAGCGTCGGCTCCTCATTGGACCGCACAGTGTTGCCGCGCCAAGAATGCTTGTACTTTAGGCAGACTGCCCATGTGACTTGAAGATGATCGCCCCATTATTATATTGGCCGAAAGGCGATCGCCCGCCAGGAATCAAGGCTCCTCAGCCCCTATAAATAGAAGGCAGCCTGCACTTGTCCAAGGACCGAATTTTTGACTCTCTGAAGTCCATCTCTCCAAGCAATATTCACACTTGGCTTTCTCCTACTCTTGGCAACAGCTATCTCTCGGTTCATTCTTCTCTCTCAGCCTCTCTCTCATAGAAGACGATCGGCCGAGAGCATGAACACCAAGGCTTCGCTCAAGAGCTGGATTAACAGGATCTTTTTACACTCATTGTACTTAGATTCTCACATTAATACTTGTATCCACGAATATTTGTATTAATAACATCTCGCGAGAGCATTCAAGCCCAGGCCTAACAAACCCGGCAAATCTTGTGTTATTTATCTTCTCTCACAAGTGCTCCCGCAACCTTGTTTGTTGTCCATCCATTTCAGCAGTATTTCATCTTCGGATAAACATTATGGGAAACAACACACCCTCAAGTGGATCTATCAAGTTCCAAACTCGATTGTCGTACATGGACTGAATCTCTGACTTCATGGCCTCTAGCCATTCCTCGGACTCTGGTCCAGAAGTAGCTTCTGTATAGCTACTAGGCTCATCATCGATGAGCGATGCATCATCGTACTTTGTCATGAGATACCCATATCTCTCAGGTTCATATTGCACCCTATCAGATCTGCAAGGAACTTATGTACTTTGAACTGGCTCCTCAACTAATTGTTGAGCTTGTTCAGTTTCCAAGATGAAGCAATATCTTCTTGTTGTTCTCGAGTTTCCTCGAGTATTACTTTTCTCCCGCTGTCTCTTTTAGAATAAATTCTCTTTCTAAGAAGATAGCATTTCGAGCAACAAATACTTTGTTCTTTGCAGTCTTATAAAAGTAGTATCCTTTAGTTGGCAACTATTAGATCATCATTGACATTGAAAATTCAAATACAAGAACGAACTTCTCAATTTTGGAGACAACTAAAAAATAACAACTAATTTAAGAAAGCAAGTCAATGTGCTGACTAATCAAAATATAAAACACAAAAATAACTAAATCTAATCTTACATGAGTGCGAAAAGCAAGTAAAAGTAAAATTTCCAAGATAAACACACTTTTCCTCAAACTTATTTAAATAGGTGGAGCAGATGGATCAAGTGGCTTTGGTACATGCTGCACCCTCCAATAAACCTTCTTTCCACGACTATCTATTAAAGTATAAGACATTTGTCCAGACAATTTTCTTCAATGTTTGATTTAGGACTTGTCTTAATTATACTATGCAATTGCGCAAAAACTTCTTTCCTTGACTATACATGTGTTAGACAAATCAAAATCATTACAAGAGCGATAAGATATACGGAAGCTAGAATCAGAAGAGGAATGAAATATAGAGGCCATGACTTACTTCCACATGTTCATCACTTACCTCGATTCAAAATGTCCTCCTTGCCCATTTCATTGTTATGGTCGGACTTTGGTCATGCACCGTTATAGTTATATGCACTATATTTTACATGATTAAGTTCACTAGTAGTAGCTAGGAATGGGATCCAAGATTTAATAGTCTCTAAATCCCCATCTATATCGAGTACCACAAATCTTTAGGGTAGAGAAAGTCCTTGACTTGTATAATCACATCCTCAACAACTCTTACAGGACTCCATATAATTTTTTTTGCCATTTGTAAACTCATTGCAACCAGCTTCAAAGTCCCAATTTCCAGCTTCTTAAAAATTGAAAAGGGCATCGAACTATTGCAAACCATCATAGGCAGACGCACCTCCAAATTAACATGGTAACTTAAATCATCCCGGAGCATTCTTCTCAAGTACTTAACAACACCCTGCTAAACTTCGCAATATCATTCTCTTTCTTCCGATATCACCTCTTTCAAAAACTTTGCATAACGAGGCATATATTTCAGGGCCTCAACTAGTGGTTGGTTTGGATCCTTGGAAAGATTTAGAGGAATCATTCATAATGCTCCCCAAAAGTATTCCTCTTAAAAGCTTCGGGAAAAAGTATTGGCAGATCATACGCCGGTCGCGACCTCATCAGTACCATCACACAACTCCTCGGCTAAATTTGGCGCAGCCTCGACCCCCTTCAGTGTTGCATGAATTGCATTACACTCTTCCAGCTTTATCTCAATGGAAGGGGATTGCTTTTCTTATGTAATTCACCAACAATGGTAACTTACTGGCTCAATTAGATCTCGAACCTATCCACATGTTCTCCCATATTTTCGTTAAATTGTGTCATATTATATTGTTTTTTTTAAACAAACTCGCACTTACGCTGCAAATCTCCTTGTCTTACACATGAATACGGTGAATATTTCTACAATACTAGGATATTTTGGCTCATTAATCAATAAAAATCCTCGCAAAGGGTTCAATGTAAAATTTGGGTTAGTGTACGAAAAAATCGGATGATTCCAGCTTCCGGATGGTATTGGTTGCCATAACCCTGTTGATTCAATAAATTCACATCCTCTGCCAAATTTTTTTATATTTCTTATCTTTTCTCTGTTAGGAATATGCCCTCGAATGTCACAGAGGATGAGAGAGTCGGAGCATTGTATTGTTATTATGAATACTATATTAAATTAGACATTTATTATTTCTATATTAATGTATATTACAGGCATTGTGATTTGATATATAAAATAATAGTCCTTGCATTTGAGAGCAAACATTCCACTCCTTATGGAGATAAGGAGATAGGCACTGGAAGTGTTTAGGACTCGAATACTTAACTGGTTCGCAAGTTGATAAAACTTAACTGGGCAGTAAGTTTAGACAAGACTTGTATAAGGTGTACTTTGACATGTTGTTCGCTATATTTTTAAACAATCCGCAAGTGTACGGAGTAAATATAGAAAGCGGCGAGCAAGGTCGTATTCCACAGAGACTAAATATTCGTATTGTGTTGAATACTAGATTATAATGATTTCGGTTTTATCTAGACGATCGAAAGGTGAATGAATGTTTAATGAAATAAAATAAAATGATGACAATTAATTTAAACAAATGACAATATCCGAATTAAAGAGAATTGAAAGAGTTTCTAAATTTAGATTCCAAGGGTAGGTTTACGTTGATAACTAAGTTTAGTCGGGATTGATGTCGAAGGGTTCTAAGTGCATCTCCAAAATGATAATCACAACAATATTCTAAAGTCTCTCTTGAGATGTATTAAAACGTAGATTAAAAAACCTATAACAACGTCTCCGTCTATTATAAATTATCTAACTCTAAAATGTTCATAAGATTAAATATTATCATAGTTCAACACCGATTTCTCAATCTTGTGATTTACTATGTCAAATACTCGAAACCTATTAATGCCCTCTTCTCTCGAATTATGAGCAATTAAGTTAAACATGTAAAAACATTGATCGAGTGTTCTAACATGAATTAAAACTAAGCATTCGATAAAGAAATCACACTAGATATATGATAGGACGCCGAATGTACGCTCCCTGAAAACCTGGTTTAAAATATGGACCAATAAAAGTCCGACCTAGGTTCTTAGATAAGGGGATGCCAACCCCAATGTCCTTTAGAAGGTCGCCGACCTCGGAGGCCCCGCTTACCTGTGACATCTGTTAGAAGGGCGCCGACCTCGGAGGCCCCGCTTACCTGTGACATCTGTTAGAAGGGCGCCGACCTCGGAGGCCCCGCTGACCTGTGATATCTGATAAAAGGTTGCCGACCTCAAAGGTCTCTCGACCTACGGATTTGAATAGGAATGACCCGACCTAAGTAATCTTTTATAATATGAGCCGACCTAAAACCTCCGAGCTCAGGAAGGTCGAACTCTCGGGAAAGTAGATCCTGACTCACCTAACAGAATCCCGGAGATCCAGGGATTGAGAGCCCATACCTTGCAATCCCGGAAATCCAGGGATGGAAAATCGCAGCCTGAATCCCCGGATATCCGGGATTTTGTGTGGAAATCAGGGAAAATCTTAGACAATAAGGCACCTCCCTCCTATAAAATGGAGAGAGGGGGTTTCTCATGGGGCATTGAGATTCTGAGATTACAGCATACTTTAGAGAGAGAATGAAAGGCAATACTTCATACATTTTGGGTTTTCTTAGCTAAACTACTAATATTAACCCGGTTCTTGGTGACCGATCAGCTCGGTTACATCAATATATATAATCATAAATCCCTCAAAAACAACATGAATCAACGTACTCCCATGCCCGGAATCTAACAAGTTTAGCCGGACATGGTAATGGAAGAAATCTCAATAAATATCATGTTCATCATGTTCATGCTAAATAAAACAACAAAATGAGTAAAAGATAGGGAGAAGATAAAACTTGGATGGTGTCTTGAGTGGACTCGGATCAAGCCTTCAAGTCTTCTTGGTTTTGTTCTTCCTTGGTTCCTTCAAAATCTCCTTCTTTTTGGTAAGTTTCCTCTCAAATCTCTTGTTTTTCTTCCCTTACCCACTCACTCAATCTCTCCAAATCAGAATCTCTCTTAAAATCTGATCCAAGGCCCCTTTTATCTGTAATACCCGAGATTTCTGTTATGTAGTTGGAACTTGTGATATTGTAATGATTGTACTTGATTTGAGTATTATTTTCCGTATTTCATAATCCGATGTTGTCGAGCGTTTAATTCCGTGATTTGGAATTAAAGATTGTAAATCTGCGCATGTAGCGCACGCTATCAGCTATGTTTAGCGTGCGCTAACGTGGGTTCATAGCGCAGGCTACTGAGTGTCCTTAGCGCACGCTATGCACGGTCAAATTGATTGAGACGTGCGGTAGGTGAGAGTGGCCGGGGGACCCTGTCGGTTGGTGTCGGGATGTACCAGGACGTCTTTCGGGGAAGAGCCGAGTCAACGCCTTAGCGCACGCTACAGGTATATGCGTAGCGCACGCTAAGTGCCGAGTACGATTTAGTCCGGTGAGCCGTTAGCGCACGCTACGAAAGGTGGTCTAGCGCGCGCTAATAGCCATTTATTATAAATAGGATGATCCTATTCGTGATTTGATTCTCTCTTCTCCCATTACCCGAGTTCCTACACTTAGAACATGTCTTCCTTCATCCTAAACATCTCATATCAACATCCTGATTCGTGATTGAAGATCGTTTATCATTGGAGATTGTTGTTCAAGCTTTCGGTGTCGGATTGCTTCATTTTCCTCCGTGTTCTTTACTACTTGAGGTAGGTGATTCTTCACTAATGTTAGTAATGTTCTTAAAGACGTCTGATCATGCTTAGATAGCCAGTTATTTCGTTTATGATCGGTCATCACATGATAGAAGGATACTTTGACGTATCGGCACTATCTATCTTATGAACCTTTGAACCATCTTAGTAGATTGGACTCCTAAGCGTTTTCAAATCAATTTATGATCAGTAATCGGATATTACCCAGTTGCTACGTTGTACACGTTGGAATCATGTGTTTTGGGACTTGGAATAATCGGAACTTAGAATACTTCCTGAAGATCTTAGAAAAGATATGATATTGAGATGACTATCCGTATATTTGTATTTCACGATCATAAATCTTCCACAAACCTTATTAGCATGATTTGCCCGAAGATAACTTGTATTATCACGGTAGAATTCATGAGTTCTTCACCATTCAACCCAGTTTTCGGGTTGTAGTATTCTGCCATGCAATATTAGCGCACGCTAACACATGTGAGTTAACGTGCGCTATCGGGGTCAGTTAACGCCCGAAACGTACGTAGCGTACGTTATGAGACCAGCCGAGTCAGACTGCCAGACCATGGCTAGCGCACGCTAGTCTTACACGATAGCGTACGCTAACAAGCCTGCTTAGCGCACATTACGTAGAGTACGTAGCGCACGCTAAGCAGTTCAGGCAGATTGTATTTTATGAACTTTTGACCGTGAATCAAATTGTTAAACATTCATGCGACGTGAGATAAATCCTATATCATTTCTTTTGTTAAGGTTTGGCCTCGTTACGTGATTGATTGAGGAGGACGACCGTCGAGTGTTCATTTCCGTGGAAGTATTGTTATTATCTTCAAATCGAGGCAAGTACCTCGATATACGAATTATAATTACGTTGAAATCATTGTTCTTTGAAGTATATGAATTATCTCATGAATATACGTATTTATATTATATATATATATAGATATGTGTGGATATTTATGTAGTATTAATTGATAGAGTTGAAGGCCCGATGTGCAAAGTCTTGATGAATAACGTGTGAGTTATTGTTTATTCTGCGTAGTTGCATCGCGATTAAATTATGTGGATTGATGAACCGATTTGATAATTGTGGAAACGATTGATTGTGTGCTTGGTATTTGTAATAATGTGAATACTTGTTATGAGAGACGTCATATCCGGTACCTCGAGGGCGGGCGTGCACTCCGGCTGTTGTACTGCAATGAGCGGCTCCATATGATTGGTGAACACCGGTGTTACTTAATGCGCGAGCAAGGGGCGCTCTGTGGGAGTGAACGCCGGCGCGGTGACATGTGCAATGGGCGGCCAATATAGTGGAGTGAACGCCGGTACACAGTGTGTAAGGGAGGCGCTGGCGTGCTTATTGGTAACGGATATTTGAGTGATAGCTAAGACCCCATTACCAAATGATTTTCGAAATTTAAATCCTTGCAACTTGCTTTTAATGTTGGTCTTGATGTAGACCGCGGATTGTGTTTCGGAGTTCGTTCCAACTCGCTTTTAAATGTTGGTATCGAGTTAATTAACCAAGGATATTTGACGAGATCTCAGGGTTAATTAACCAGGGTCTTGAGCGGGATTTGTCGAATGAGAGGTGTGCCTTTGATTGTCTTGTGTTGATTATTCGTGTATTGGGTCGAGGACCCCGTGAGATGTTGAGATTTGATCTTTTGATGATATTATTTGGATTGGGCCGAGAACCCCGTGAGATGTTTTAATGATTCACTTGTGATATTGTTTTATAATTTTGGTCTAGGACCACGAATAAAGTTTAAATGTTTTTATTGAAAATTGTTTTCCACATCTCGGGTCAAGGACCCGAGAGCTTTTGAAGTATTTTCTAAAATATATTTCCATCGATTTTCAAAATCCCAAGATGGCCCGAGTCAATATTAATGTGTTCGAACTTTCTTATCAAAACACTTTTCATTTTATTAAAAGGGAATTTTCGACTCCTTGGGCTCGTTTAAAGTTTCATTTGTGTTATGTTCTGTACGGAGAATATGACAATGTGATTATCTTTCATCTTGTGTATGTAATACTATTCTGTGTTAGCCATTTGAATGTGTGGGTTGTGTTAAGGTTTCACGACTGTTGAGTTTGTGTTATTATTATTCGTATATCTTGTGTGTTATGTACTTGCACTAGCAAAATTCCAGTTTGTTAACCCCCGAGTTTTCGGGGGGTGGGTGCCTGTTATGCGCTCAGGTTTTGGCAGCTCGGGAGCAGTCACAGGATTGGCTGGGAAGGAGATGGAGGACAATGATACTAATCACACCAGAGTTAGAGTCTTTTCTTTTGTTTCATTTTGGTCGGTATTTCTCTGTCGTTCGAGTATTCACCCTTTCATGGGTGTAGTTTTCATTTATTAAATTGAATTGTCGTTCTTTTCTGTGTTCATCTTTATTTTCATCATTGAGATGTAAAGTTCATTTGTTTCTGAATTGTTTAATGACCTTGTCGGTCTGTGTTGTATTTAGATTGACCCCGGTCGGTCAGTCATTTTGTAGTCTAGTAGAGTTTAGCCTTGTAGATCCTTGTAAGAAGGGCCTACGGCGTGTAACATTTCCGGATGTATTCTGGGGGTGTTACAAATATGGTATCAGAGCTTAGGTTGGCGAAAAACCTAGGCCGTTGGGTCAAGTCCATGTCTTGTGTAAGTCGCACGCGTCAAAGTTGTGATTAGTATCGTGGTTCCAACATCATCTTCAAGCAATCCGTGATGGTAAGCCTTCCGAATTGTAAGTCCCCTTATATACGTATTTGATTAGATTGTGCTTAACGTGTACCTAGGATTTGATCTTGTTAGTGATTATATTGTTTTACGATATCACTGCGTATACGGTTCGAGTGAGAATGGTTATGTAGTATACTTCGGTAGTCGAACATATTTATCGGTTTCTACATTTCGGTAGGATAAATCTTTGAGTGTTAATTTTATCCATTGCGTGAGTATTTTGAAATGACTCTTGACATTTTGGCATTTTTAGTCTTGCACATTTTAACGGTATTTTTATGACGGTATTTAATATTTTACAAATGATTTTGTAAGTTTTGGAAAATGCTACCGTCATCGGCTTTTGGCATATTTTGAAATGAATTTAAATGGTTTTTAGCACGGTAGGTTCCGACAGAATCCCGGCATGTGATATTTCCGGGCCGAATTACGAACATTTCAAAGTAGTGTTTTAAAATTTTCCTAGCATTGTAAACCTCATGATTTAATGTAGTCGTGTCGAATAGTCACGTATTTTGGTAAAAAGTTCTTTCGAATAAACATTTTGGTAGAAGAGGAAGGATTTTCAAAATTGTGGTATTTGGGACTCAACACTTTTGAAATATTTTAAATTAGTTACAATTCGATTTTCAATTTTCTTGTAAGCATTACTCGAAAATAAATTTTTTAGAGTCATTGTATAAACTTCCTCTTCCAAAACAAAGGACAGTATTTACAAGTTTTGAGCACAACGTGATTCGACTTTTGTTTCAAATTTTTTTTTAAAAAAGCATACGCATAATGATCGTCCTGGACGAAGGACTGGAAGTTGATTTTAGAAAATTTCGTGCTTTACGATATTACCGTTATTCTAAGGATGCTAATTAAACCTTATGTTGATAATTGTGGTATACCGTACAACCGACTATGTGATAACAATAGACGGTACTATCTGCATTAGCATGACGAGCCCTGGCGGATGTAGACATAATATAGGAAGCGGAAGAGGTGAAGTGGTTCGTACGACAACGATTCATGTTACGGTGAAGGAATATCAAGATCAGACGATAACCTATGAAACCTCCTCAGTGACCGAGCCAACGAGCGGAGAAAAGAGACCGAGGACATCTGTAAAATTTTTGGGCGGTGAAGAGATTAAGGTTCTCAAACCCCCACGTCGTTCGAATACGTCATCTTCGCGGTCGAGAATGAGCATCGGGAATCCTCACCAAAGATCGGTGACTCCGAAGAAGAGAGTGTGCTTCAACCGCAACCGCACGGGACATATCCGTGTAATCAGTACCTCCCCACTCTTGACTTGTCATCGGTGCGGGTGTGAAGGCCATCGGGAGAAACATTGTGAGATAATTTCCGAATTGGCAAAGAATGCTACTCTGTCGGTGAGCGAGCAAGTGGACGGAGAATGACCGAAACCTTATGTCTTCTGCTGAAGAGCCTATCATAGGCGAATGAAGATTTTGTGCCGTGTTCTAGTCGTTGCTGTTTCCAACAATCGTGATTTTGATTGTTTTTCATTTTAATTGCTTTTCGTTTCCAACTCCTGCTGTTTTAAGTTTCGTGGCTGACATGTCTTCTTAATACGGGGACACGTAGTAATCGTGCTCTTCTTAGTATTTCCGATGTTAGGAGACTTTCATTGTTGATGATTCATCTGTGATTCTCTTGACAATTTCAAACTACCATGTTCTACGAACCTACCATCATTCGAACGAATTTCAGAACCGATTTGTTAGACTCTTTGAATTATTGTGGTCTATTCACATCTGAACTTAATCTTTGCAGAATTTTGTTCGAAACTATTTGTTCCCATTCGTATGATTAATATTTCCAATGTGTTATGAACTTGAATACGGTGGGTCGAGCTCGACATGCGATTTTGGTACATCTGAGCCATTTGTGAATTTCCTTAATTCCGTGAGCTTCTACTTCTCCACTCTAACTTCTCGTGTACGCGTATAACTTATTGCCTCAATTGACGTGTCTGATACTTCCTAAGTCCGATCATCGTATTTCTTTTTGAACCTTGCATTCGCGCATCGCTCGTGATATTTTTGGGTTGAGCAAGTAGATACTTTTCCTTGGTGGTTCCACCACTCTACTTTAAGTTTCGGGACGAAACTTCTTTTAGGGAGGAAGGATGTAATACCCGAGATTTCGTTATGTAGTTGGAACTTGTGATATTGTAATGATTGTACTTGATTTGAGTATTATTTTCCGTATTTCATAATCCGATGTTGTCGAGCGTTTAATTCCGTGATTTGGAATTAAAGATTGTAAATCGCGCATGTAGCGCACGCTATCGGCTATGTTTAGCGTGCGCTAACGTGGGTTCATAGCGCAGCTACCGAGTGTCCTTAGCGCACGCTATGCACGGTCAAATTGATTGAGACGTGCGGTAGGTGAGAGCCGGCCGGGGACCCCGTCGGTTGGTGTCGGGATGTACCGGACGTCTTTCGGGAAGAGCCGAGTCAACGCCTTAGCGCACGCTACTGTATATGCGTAGCGCACGCTAAGTGCCGAGTACGCTTTAGTCGGTGAGCCGTTAGCGCACGCTACGAAAGGTGGTCTAGCGCGCGCTAATAGCCATTTATTATAAATAGACAACATCCTATTCGTGATTTGATTCTCTCTTCTCCCATTACCCGAGTTCCTACACTTAGAACATGTCTTCCTTCATCCTAAACATCTCATATCAACATCCTGATTCGTGATTGAAGATCGTTTATCATTGGAGATTGTTGTTCAAGCTTTCGGTGTCGGATTGCTTCATTTTCCTCCGTGTTCTTTACTACTTGAGGTAGGTGATTCTTCACTAATGTTAGTAATGTTCTTAAAGACGTCTGATCATGCTTACACATGATAGAAGGATACTTTGACGTATCGGCACTATCTATCTTATGAACCTTTGAACCATCTTAGTAGATTGGACTCCTAAGCGTTTTCAAATCAATTTATGATCAGTAATCGGATATTACCCAGTTGCTACGTTGTACACGTTAGAATCATGTGTTTTGGGACTTGGAATAATCGGAACTTAGAATACTTCGAAGATCTTAGAAAAGATATGATATTGAGATGACTATCCGTATATTTGTATTTCACGTTCATAATTCTTCCACTTTCCTTATTAGCATGATTTGCCCGAAGATAACTTGTATTATCACGGTAGAATTCATGAGTTCTTCACCATTCAAACCAGTTTCGGGTTGTAGTATTCTCCATGCAATATTAGCGCACGCTAACACATGTGAGTTAACGTGCGCTATCGGTCGATTAACGCCCGAAACGCACGTAGCGACGTTATGAGACCGCCGAGTCGATCGCTGGACCATGGCTAGCGCACGCTAGTCTTACACGATAGCGCACGCTAACAAGCTGCTTAGCGCACGTTACGTAGAGTACGTAGCGCACGCTAAGCGATTCAGTGATTGTATTTTATGAACTTTTGACCGTGAATCAAATTGTTAAACATTCATGCGACGTGAGATAAATCCTATATCATTTCTTTTGTTAAGGTTTGGCCTCGTTACGTGATTGATTGAGGAGGACGACCGTCGAGTGTTCATTTCCGTGGAAGTATTGTTATTATCTTCAAATCGAGGCAAGTACCTCGATATACGAATTATAATTACGTTGAAATCATTGTTGCTGAAGTATATGAATTATCTCATGAATATCTGTATTTATATTATATATATATATATAGATATGTGTGGATATTTATGTAGTATTAATTGATAGAGTTGAAGGCCTGATGTGCAAAGTCTTGATGAATAACGTGTGAGTTATTGTTTATTCTGCGTAGTTGCGTACTGGCGATTAAATTATGTGGATTGATGAACTGATTTGATAATTGTGGAAACGATTGACTGTGTGCTTGGTATTTGTAATAATGTGAATACTTGTTATGAGAGACGTCATATCCGGGTACCTCTGAGGGCGGGGCGTGCACTCTGGCCTGTTGTACGCTACAATGAGCGGCTCCATATGATTGGTGAACACCGGTGTTACTTAATGCGCGAGCAAGGGGCGGCTCCTGTGGGAGTGAACGCCGGCGCGGTGACATGTGCAATGGGCGGCCAATATAGTGGAGTGAACGCCGGTACACAGGTGTGCAAGGGAGGCGCTGGCGGGCTTATTGGTAACGGATATTTGAGTGATAGCTAAGACCCGTTACCAAATGATTTTCGAAATTTAAATCCTTGCAACTTGCTTTTAATGTTGGTCTTGATGTAGACCGCGGATTGTGTTTCGGAGTTCGTTCCAACTCGTTTTAAATGTTGGTATCGAGTTAATTAACCAAGGATATTTGACGAGATCTCCGAGGGTTAATTAACCAGGGTCTTGAGCGGATTTGTCGAATGAGAGGTGTGCCTTTGATTGTCTTGTGTTGATTATTCGTGTATTGGGTCGAGGACCCCGTGAGATGTTGAGATTTGATCTCGTGATGATATTATTTGGATTGGGCCGAGAACCCCGTGAGATGTTGTAATGATTCACTTGTGATAGTGTTTTATCATTTGGGTCGAGGACCCCGAATAACGTTGTAATGGTTTTCTTGCAAATTGTTTTCCACATGCTGGGTCAAGGACCCGAGAGCTTTTGAAGTATTTTATAAATTATATTTCCATCGATTTTCAAAATCCCAAGATGGCCCGAGTCAATATTAATGTGTTCGAACTTTCTTATCAAAACACTTTTCATTTTATTAAAAGGGAATTTTCTGACTCCTTGGGCTCGTTTAAAGTTTCATTTGTGTTATGTTCTGTACGAAGAATATGACAATGTGATTATCTTTCATCTTGTGTATGTAATACTATTCTGTGTTAGACATTTGAATGTGTGGGTTGTGTTAAGGTTTCACGACTGTTGAGTTTGTGTTATTATTATTCGTATATCTTGTGTGTTATGTACTTGCACTAGCAAAATTCCAGTTTGCTAACCCCCGAGTTTTCGGGGTGGGTGCTGTTATGCGCTCAGGTTTTGGCAATGGGAGCAACACAGGATTGGGAAGGAGATGGAGGACAATGATACTAATCACACCAGAGTTAGAGTCTTTTCTTTTGTTTCATTTTGGTCGGTATTTCTTTGTCGTTCGAGTATTCACCCTTGCATGGGTGTAGTTTTCATTTATTAAATTGAATTGTCGTTCTTTTCTGTGTTCATCTTTATTTTCATCATTGAGATGTAAAGTTCATTTGTTTCTGAATTGTTTAATGACCTTGTCGGTCTGTGTTGTATTTAGATTGACCCCGGTCGGTCAGTCATTTTGTAGTCTAGTAGAGTTTAGCCTTGTAGATCCTTGTAAGAAGGGCCTACGGCGTGTAACATTTCCGGATGTATTCTGGGGGTGTTACATTATCAACCCAAAAGTGCCAACTTTTCTTGTCCAAATCTTGCAAAAATATTAAAAAGTGATTTTCCACCGAAAAGTGACACGGCCCGTGTCAAATAACACGACCCGTGTCATACTACTCTAGAAACGTCAAATGGATCTGGACAAGGAACCCGACCGTGTCAGTTGACACGGCCGAGCAAGTGACACGGCCCGTGTCAAATGACACGGCCGTGTCTGTGTTGGTCCGTTTTGACTCCGTTTTTCCTTCTTTTTCGGCTCGATCTTTCGTTTCCACATTGCTTGATATGTATTGGGGGTTGAGACTTCGTTCTTGCTTGATTAATGTCCTTAAAATACCTATAAAATTAATAAAACGTACCCAAGCGTGATCGAGTCCAATAAACACAATATGAGCACAAACGACACAATTATACACATTTTAGGATCTTAAAATCCGGAAAAGCTTTGCAAAAATATATGTAAAAATGAGTGTTATCAAAGTCCCCAAACTTGAATGTTGATCATCCCGAGCAATGCACTTCAAAATAACCACTCTTAAGGGAACTCGTCCCTCAACACACCTTAAAGGATCATTTTGAAAATTAATCAATGCACCTTAAGAAATAAATAAGTCGAGTTCTATAAAGTATTCAAATCTCTCGGTGATTCCTTAATATCTTAGCTAATACTTGATGAATACGAACCTCACCGGTCAATTGTATTCCCTCACTCTCAAAGTGTATAATGGGATAAGTGAATCTCAAAATTCATTCAATGAAATAAGAATTCCCATAGGCTTGCCAATCGTCTACATCTCTACTACTATTTGTGCATGCAAATTTGGTGAATCAAAAAGGACTTTATTGGTTGTAATGTAGGCTTTTTCGTTGAGGTAGGAAAAGTATGGCTAAAGTGACTTCACTTGAGCAAATTAGAACATCATCTTAATAATCACTTAGCTCAATTAGAAGCTCAAGTTTTCATCATTTTTTTTTTCTGAAATTTGCTTCCTTCAACCCCTTGATTTTAATATAATCGCAATAAGCGCTTTTGAAAGTGAAAATTACAACCTTATTCCTCCTTATCACACCATTTTTTTTGGTGGTGGATAACATCGTCATTATAATCACACCATTCTTCCTTCAAATTTATTTTGATAAATCATCGCAATTGAACCAACAATCTTCCCAATCGCCTCCACACACCTTTTCATTCTTTTGCCAATTTGTTCTAATAAGCTCAAGTATAGGGACAAAAGTTTATAATGGAATGGAAAGCTCATAACGCTTGTAGTTTCGAATAAGATACCAAGACAAGTTCTAGAGTCTTAAAACATAAATGATACACTCGGCAATGAAACTTGCATATTTAATGATGCACGAAGGCTCAAAAGCTCACAAGTTAGATTTGTTCATATTTCGAAGATATTAAACTATTTGTTCAATTTCACAGCCTTTTGATTATTCCAGTGTTCTAAAAATCCCCGCCTAGACCGATTAATCCTCCGATTAATCCCTAGAAGGTCCTTTGCCGTTCC
This sequence comes from Orobanche coerulescens, assembly GCA_033398695.1. Classification (NCBI taxonomy): domain Eukaryota; kingdom Viridiplantae; phylum Streptophyta; class Magnoliopsida; order Lamiales; family Orobanchaceae; genus Orobanche; species Orobanche coerulescens. The sequence goes on along the minus strand of CM065817.1, from coordinate 108,505,623 downwards.
GATTATGGCCTAGGCGCTTGTACTAGGCGTTTGGGTAATGAATCGATCGTCTAGGCTGGTTGCGGGGACCTATGAAGGCAATCTAAGATACTATGGACTACTTTATACCTATATCAACCTTTCAAATTTCCTAGCTACGTGCACGATTAGGCGGATGCCTAGGCGGTTATAGTTTTTTGTTTTTCTATTTGGTTCTAATAGTACTACAAATTCCTAAACTGAGATATTATGAATACTATGGACTCATTGATATCTATATGAGTATTTTAAATTTAATATATAATTGATTATATATTTGTTTAAATCGTTAAATTTTAATTATTTTTAATTATTTTACATATATATAATTTTTTGTATATAAAAATGATTAAAATAATAATAAAAAATAAATCCGCCTAGTCCGATTAATCCCCGATTAATCCCCGAGTAATCCTCTGGGCGCTAGGCGTTAGCAATCCGAACGCCTAGCGCCTGGCGTTTTTTAGAACCATAGATTATTCTACAATTTTTCCTCTTCAAATTATCCTCGATTTGCATATCAAAATAACAAAATAAATCCCGAGGCATCCAAGACAAGAGTTCGTTCTTTCGAGTTTCATCCAAGTATGATACTCAAAACACACCAAGTTCAAAAAAATCAAAAATTCACACCAAAATCCATGCAAATTCACACCAAAATTCGAAAAATAATAGAAACAATCAAACAATAAAACAAACAAACAAAACAAGGTTTCAACAAAAAAATAAACAAACAAACAATATAAGTATTTCTTGACCCAATATCTCCCCCCAAACTTGAATTAAAGAGTATACACACGAAGGGGGTATAGTATTTAAACAATAAAAATTTGGGTCAAGAAATACTTACAACCGGTCCTACTGAGTGGGCGGAGGGAAGTGGCCTTGTTGGACATGCCATTCGTGCATTTGTCATAATAATGTCATCATCTCGTCTTGTTTCTGGCGAATCTCGTATTGTTTCTCTCGGGTCTCCTCTTGGAAAGCCTCAAATTCTGCTCTAAGTGCTGATCGAGATGTGGCATGTCTTAATTCGGCCTATCTCGATGACTCGGGCGGGTTCTTCTCTCTCTCTCTCTATTCTCCCTCTTCCTCGTCTTCTGGGCCTCTCTCATGAGCATCCTATTCCTCCATTCTTTCCGCTCTATCTTCTTCTTGCATTCTCTCGGCTCTATCCTCATTTTCTGTCCGTCGAGGTCGAACATTTCGAACAAAGTGGCTATCACCAGGAGAGATCAATCCATCTGCTACCCGGGCTAATTTGTGCACCTCCGTGGCCATTTGTAAGTTTCCTAAATCTCGAATACTATAAATCTTCATTAGAGGTGTATTCGGGAGGAGGAAATGATCACCGTCATTCTGGAGGAATATAGCACGTGAGTCGTGGTCCAGGATATTCATTAATTTCATGACTGTCAAAGATGGGAGCATATTTCCTGGAAGGGGAGTTCGGTTGTCCAGTGATATATCAAAATGAAGTGCGATAGGGGTAATTAAACCCCCTATCCAAATCTCCCCTCTCAGTTTAGTAGCAAAATCCTCAAAATGATCTATTAATATAGGCTCAGTTGCTGGATCCGTCCCGTCGAGCATGTGAGATAGAACGTACAACTCTCGCTGGGTGATCGGCCCTATTTCTTTCCGCCCGAAGATAGTGCTCGCAATCACTTTGTGTAGGTATCGGAGGATTGGATTGCGAATAGAGGATCCTTTAGACGATTTTGGAATATAAGGATGTGCCTCGCTTCCCAGATACTCTACCATGGCCCGCCAATATGTTTCACACTCGAATCGATTTATTCGGTATTCTCCATACCTTTGAGTGTCGTATATGGCGTCCAATTCTCCGGGAGATAGCTTTTCGTTCTCTTTGTTCAGAAGGAATTCCAAAGTGACCGGCTCATGAGTGATAGGATCTCTTTTAACCGTAAGCGAGCTTAGGAATTCTAGAGTGAGACATCTGTAGGTGGGACAATGTTGTGTCATCTGTTGGGATTCGGTGCCTAAAACGAAGACCCAGCGGAAACGGTAAAACAAAAATTAATTCGATCCGAATCCCTACGAGGATCGATCTAGCTACGCATATACGAATATAAAATAAACAAAGGAAGATTCGAAATCATACCCTTGTCGTCCGTTGATTATATAGATTTCCTTCTCTTGAGCTATTCCCAAAACGATCCAAAATGCTCCAAGCCCTTGGATGATCCAACGCCGAAAAACCGCGTCTCTACTTGTCACGCGCGGAAAAATGAACGAAATGACAACACTTGATTAACCTCTAAGGTTACAGCTAGAATCAAGTGATGAAGCTTTGATTATAACACTCTAAGTGTTTTAATTTATATCTCTCAATATGTCTTGAATTTTCTCCAAGAGAACTCAAGAATAAAATGAAAAAGATGATGAAGGCTTGAGAAGAATAATATTCTCTCTCTCTTTTCTTTCCTCACTGCTTTGTTCACGTATGGAATAATGGTGTGTTGAAAAGGGAAGTCTTCCTCTTTTATTCTATTCCTTTTCACTTGATACAACTCATCAAATAAGTGATCAACCCCACCATCAAAAGATACCATGATCCCAATGTCTTTATCACCCAATAAAGAATGAAATAAAGACAAAATGAAGGTGGGTGGAAAAAGAGTGGGGAGTCTATCTGGATGAATCGGATGAGTTCAGTCCGTTTCGGACTCCCGTGAGTCCAACCAGATAAAATCCAATTCCGTTCCGATGTATTTATATCGATTAATTAATCCAATTAATTAATCATATCAAATACATAATGACATAATTAATTTCTCCAAGAAATAATTATATTCATGAATTAAATTAATCACCCGGTAATTTATTTAATTCATTAGACCGTAAATTAATTTATCCAATAAATTAATTTAGACATCCAATGTCCCAAATTAGATATCCAATATCTTAATATTCATTATGAGAGAATTAGCTTGATTCATTCCGTCGTCAATCCTATTACGCGACTTGGTAGGTTCGTCTCAGTCAGCAATGGGAGGAACTAAAGAGTAGTAGCACCACCTAGCCATCCTGGCGGCCTACACTGTACCCCAACTGAGAACGAATGATTGGGATCATTCAAGAACCATTATGTCGTGAATACCAGTATACGTATAAACCCTTATTTCAAATGTCCCGATCAAGTTATAGGGTCACGGTCAGTCAAAACCTACCTGTTACTTGACGCTATGCATGCGTTAATGCAAATCGAGATCATCGTGCTCTCATGTATCTAATACAACTAGCTCAAATGCTTTGGCCAAAGACTTATAATCTCATCTGCCAATAACCGCATAGGACATTTAACCCACTCACTAACGGGAGAAAGAATTCTATCTTGGTATTCAGTAGGATCTGCTACTTGCCCGTCAAGATGCACGTTGAGGTTGACCCCCGCCTTTCGGTTTACAAGGTTGAACTACTCTAATGAAAATCTTGACATCACAAGCACATCCCTACTAAATCCTCAAGTCGAAGGTTCACGAATACCTATCACAACCTTTCGATTCCATCATTGAATGTCCCGGAGTGAAATCCGTGTGACAAATCGAGGGTGAGTCGGTTCGAGTATACTAATCCAATTAGCATACCTATAACGTGTGCTCCCACTAACCATTAGCGTTCGACAGGCACTCTCCATGTCAAAGAACACGTCATACAAGTCTTCACATAAACTTAATGCCAGTCAAGTTTCATCGACTTGCGAACGATTAAGTATTTGAGCTATAAACCTTTCCAGTACCGACCTCCTTATCCAATAAGGAGTGGAACGTTTTGCTCTAAAATACATAGACTAGTTTCTATACGCATATTTACGAGTTAGGAACGCCAATAACTTCCAGTAAATAAAGAAACATTCATTGCCTTATATAAATGATTTACATAATACAAGTACAATGCCCTCACTCAACATCCTCTGAGTGGCATTCGAGGGCATATTCCTAACAATCTCCCACTTGCACTCAATGCCATACACTATGGTATCTAATACCCATATTCTCCAGATGACGCTCCAAGCTAGTCTGAGAAAGTGGCTTGGTCAGTGGATCAGCGACATTATCGGCTGAGTCTACTCTGTGCAGCACAATGTATCCCTTGCGAACAAATTCTCTTACGAGATGATACTTCCTCTCAATATGTTTGGTGTTGTTGTGAAACCTCAGCTCCTTGGCCTGCGCTACAGCTCCGTCGTTGTCGCAAAGACAAAGGGAACAGCAAATTTCAAAGACATGGTAACACTTGAAGTTCTCCCAGAAACTTCTTAATCCAGAACCCTTCCTTGGAAGCCTCCGAGGCTGATTGATACTCAGCCTGACAGGTGGAATCAGCAGTTGCGCTTTTCTTGGCGCTACGCCAAGATACTGCTCCTACATTAAGAGTAAATATGTACCCAGAAGTAGACATCAAATCGTCCTTCAGTCCTTGGAAGTCCGAATCAGTGAATCCCACCACATCCAATTCTCCACCGCCACACATCAGAACCATATCTCTAGTCCTTCTCAAGTACTTGAGAACGTTCTTTACGGCAGTCCAATGTTCCCTACCTGGGTTTGCCTGAAACCTACTCACCACGCTTACAGCATGCGCAATGTCAGGTCTTGTACACAACATAGCATACATAAGGCTACCCACGGCCGAAGCATATGGTATATTACTCATTTCCTTTCGTTGTTCCTCACTTTGAGGACACATCTTCAAGGAGAGTTTTATTCCATGTTGCATCGGTAGGAACCCTCTTTTAGAATCATCCATCTTAAATCGCTTTAAGATTTTATCTATATAGAGGGCTTGGGAAAGACCTATTGTTCTCTTCGCTCTATTCCAGTAGAGTCGAATACCAAGAATATAGGTAGCTTCTCCCAAGTCTTTCATGGAGAAATTACTCGAAAGCCAAGCTTTCACAGAACTGAGCATTCCCACATCATTTCCTATTAGTAGAATGTCATCTACATATAGTACTAAGAATGCGATCTTGCTCCCACTAACCCTCTTGTATACACAAGGTTCCTCTTCATTTTGCACGAAGTTAAACTCTTTGACAGCCTCATCAAAACGAAGGTTCCAACTACGCGACGCTTGCTTCAGCCCATAAATGGAACGCTGAAGCTTGCACACTTTCTGAATATCGACTTCGGACACAAAGCCTTTAGGCTGCTCCATATAGATTTCCTCCTCGAGGAATCCATTAAGGAAAGCCGTCTTTACGTCCATTTGCCATATCTCATAATCGTTGTAGGCAGCTATAGCAAGCATCATGCGAATAGACTGGATCATGGCTACAGGCGAGAAGGTATCATGGTAATCGATCCCTTCTTTTGGGTATAACCCTTTGCCACAAGCCTGGCCTTATAGGCATCAACCATGCAATCACCATCAGTCTTTCTCTTGTAGATCCACTTGTTCCCAATAGGCACTATGCCCTTGGGGCGGTCTACTAGAGTCCAGACCTGATTGACATGCATCGAGTCTATCTCAGCTTCCATAGCTTCACGCCATTTTGCGGAGTCTACATCCACCATCGCTTGGTCATAGGTCGTTGGGTCAGTCTCTTGGCTATCACTTGGAACCTCATGGAGACCTAGTTCCTCCAAGTGCACAAGCCCATACCTCTCAGGTAAATGAGACATCCTACTAGACCTACGAGGTGGTTGTACTTGTGTTTCAGAAGGTTCGGTTCCAGTTTCTTGCACAGGTGTCTCTCGAGGAGTTTCATTGTATTCTTCTAAAGAAATACTTCTACCTGCTCCGCCTTCCTGAATGAACTCATCTTCCAGGAAGTGTGCTTATAATGAAACAACGATCTTTCGATCTTCGGGCATGTACAATAGATATCCCATTTTCCTAGACGGGAATCCAATGAAACGTCCGTTTGTGTGTAACACCCCCAAGTTATTCAGGGAATATTACAGCGCTGTGAGCCCCGCCGTGGGACCCACAAGGCTAAACATACGCGGAACTATAGATTTTGACCGAGAAGGTCTACATACAGTGGAATGAAGAACAATACAAAGGGTATTTAAACATAACCAATGTATCCAAAGACATCACAACACAAATCAATACCTCGGCAAACGCAGGCCGGAACATCAAGGAAAATGGAAAATAATACTCGAGTATTCAATAACCATTCCAGTTCAACAACACTGAATGGAAAACTCAAAACATAATCGGAGAAAAGAAATAGTATCACACTTGCCCACTATCTTCATGCCGACCCGGTACCTGCCTGTCTGCTCTCTTGGAACCTGAAATACATAAAAAGTATTTCCCCCATGAAGGGGTTAGCCGTCGAATAGCTAGTGCAAGTATATCAAATATGAAACACAATAATCCTCGACAATAAAGTAAAATGTAACCGTCAATTCATCAATTCAAGACTAGTATTCCGGAATAACTAAATCTCATAGCATCACATCAAGACGTATATGAATACCGTGGAAACCGTTCGTTCATATCATCCGTCATCAATACATATATGAATACCGTGGACACGGTTCGTTCATATCATCCGTCATCAATACATATATGAATTCCGTGGAAGCGGTTCGTTCATATCATGCCATCAATACATATATGAATACCGTGGAAACGGTTCGTTCATATCATGCCATCAATGTATCTTACTTTCAAAGTCGAGAACGTACAATCATAAATATATACTTGCCTTTCAGACATCGAGAAATTGAACGGAAAAATGGTATGAGTTCGGTAGGTCCAAGAACGCACTTCTGGCACCTAAACGATTCGCAAGAATTATGATAATCATTTATCCATACTCAAATCACACGAAGAAACTCCCGAAACTCGTCTAAAATTCATGAAATTACACGGATAAACAACTAAAGGTTGGAAAATCGTCTAAACTCCCACAAGTCCAAAAACGGCACAATCCAACCCGTAAAATCATAGGAAAAGCACGCATACGGTATAAATACATAATAATCTCAAGGTTCTCAAGCTTCAAATCGGATAAATCGGACGAATCTATGAAAAACCCCAAAATCCAACATAATATTCAAAGTGTTCTTGAATAATCCTTCAATACTCCGATGAATAATCAAACATGCCCATAATCATGCGTATATCACTTCATACAACATGATCTTAACACCCAAAACATCATTACTCAATACAAAATCGAAATCCAAGATGTTGAAGGAATTACCTCTTGAAGATCCAAGCACTATGATCCGAAGAATACGCGATAGATCGATGATCCGAGCTTCCCAACCGAATGAAAATGATAAAAATCCAACACTTAAGTGATAGATGATGAGAAGTTCCTCCCCTCAAGTTCTCTCTCTCGCAGGTGGAAGAAAGAAATGGAGAAATGAGCTGCATCTCGCTCAAAAAGCATAATTATACAGTTGACTGCATAGTGTGCCGCGCTCACCAAGTTCCGCCATGCACACAGCCCGAAAATCGCTCCTGTGGCTCGGCGGTGTGCCGCGGCTCACCAAGTGTGCCGCAAAGACAAGGTCTGACGGTTTGGCCGAAAAATGCAACACAAGTCTGCCGTGGCCCGGATGGGTGTGCCGCGGCAGTGACTCGGCTGTGTGCCGCGGCCCTGCCGGCATGTGCCACGGCACAAAGTACAGGCTGCTCGGCCAGGTCTAGAAAATGTGTGTGCCGCGGCGTACAATCCTTGTGTCGCGGCCCACACCCCCCTCGGGTCCTAAAATGATGAAAAATAACCCGGGAAGAGAATAAAAGCAATATGACTCAATATCTGGGAAACAATAACACGAAATGGAAGTACGGAGACCCCAAAACGGTGGTTCTAAGCAACGATTACAAGGGTTCGCCCAACAAAACACAATTTGAACAATGAGGAGGTTTGAAATGACATGAATTTCAACCGGGTATTACATTCTCCCCCTCTAAAAGGAAGTTTCGTCCCGAAACTTAAGAAATAAATAGTTCGGGGTATTCCACCCGCATCTTCTCTTCCGTCTCCCAAGTCGCCTCCTCGACTCCATACCTCGAGCATTGCACTTTAACCAGTGTAATGGTCTTATGCCGAAGTTGTTTCTCGCGACGCTCAAGGATCTTCACGGGTTTCTCCGGAAAGGTAATATCCTCGGCTACGTCAATCTCACTGTAGTCGATAATGTGGCTCGGATCCGGCACGTACTTTCTCAACTGAGACACATGAAAAACACTGTGGACGTGACTCAAAGGTGGAGGCAACGCCAAGCGATAACCTAGGTCTCCAACTCTGTCCAAAATCTCGAATGGTCCGATATACCTCGGACTAAGTTTCCCCTTTTTGCCGAAGCGGAAAACTCCTGTGGTCGGCGACACCTTGAGCAAGACATGATCCCCCACCTCAAACTCCAAGGGTCGACGACGAGTATCAGTATAAGATTTCTGACGACTCTGGGCAGCCAGCAATCGGTCCCGGATAATAAAAATCTTTTCCTTAGTCTCCATCAACATATCCGGCTCCGTCCCAACTAGCTCAGAAGCCTCGTCCCAACATAATGGCGACCTACATCGCCTACCATAGAGTGCCTCGAAGGGTGCAATTTTGATCGACGCATGCCAACTATTATTGTAAGCAAACTCGATTCACGGTAAGTGAAGCTCCCAATCATTACTCCAGTCTAAGGCACAAGCCCGCAACATATCTTCCAACGTCTGAATCGTCCTCTCCGTCTGACCGTCCGACTGAGGATGAAAAGAAGTGCTCAATCTCAACTCAGTACCCAGAGCCAGGTGAACGGCCTGCCAAAAATGCGATACGAAACGGCCGTCTCGATCAGAAACAATGGTCTTGGGGGCACCGTGTAACCTCACGATCTCAGCAATAAAGGTTCGAGCCAGTCTATCCGGTCCCCAAGTATCCTTAATACCCAAGAAGTGTGCAGACTTGGTCAACCGATCGACAATTACCCAAATCATATTCATTCCGGCCCGAGTTCTTGGCATGCCAGTGATGAAATCCATAGAGATGTCTTCCTACTTCCACTCGGGAATGGGAAGCGGTTTCAACAACCCCGCTGGTCGTTGATGTTCGATCTTGACTTGTTGACACGTAAAGCACCGTAGTACAAACTCCGTAACATCCTTCTTCATGTTATTCCACCAAAAATTATGCTTCAAGTCTGTGTACATCTTACTCGTCCCGGGGTGGATTAAGTAAGGCGTAGCATGAGCTTCTCGGAGAATTCTCTGCCTCAACTCTAAATCGTTCGGAACACAAAGCCTGCCCTGAAATCTCAGAATACTATCCTCGTGAACCATAAAGCCAGGAGCTTTTCCTTTAATTACATCTTCCTTTAGTTGAGAAATCATCGGGTCACTCCACTGCTTCCCTTTGATGTCATCAACCAAGGACGAAGTAATTTCGAGAGTACATAACTGTCCCTGTACTCACTGAAGCCAAACTTCTATCCCTTGCTCAATTAAATCCTGACGAATTTTCCTCTGCGATGTAAGAACCTCGAGCATTTGAAGAGATGCCGATTTGCGGCTCAAAGCATCCGCAACGACATTGGCTTTTCTGGGGTGGTAAAGAATTTCCAAATCATAATCCTTTATCAACTCTAACCAACGTCTCTGTCTCATATTCAGCTCCTTCTAACTGAAAATATACTTCAGGCTCTTGTGATCGGTATAAATCCGGCACGGTGAACCATAATGCCGCCAAATCTTGAGTGTGAAGACAATTGTGGCCAACTCTAAATCGTGAGTAGGATAATTCATCTCATAAGGCTTTAATTGTCGTGACACAAAAGCTATTGTCTTATCATGCTGCATAAGTACACAGCCCAGGCCTTGACCCGAAGCGTCACTATAAACTGCAAAGCCCTCGCTACCATGTGGTAAAGTTAGAATCGGCGCTGAAGTCAATCGTCTCTTCAGTTCATCGAAGCTCTGTTGTCTCTCATCCGTCCAAATAAACTTTTAGGTCTTCTGGAGTAATTTCGTAAGCGGCCGAGCGAGTTTCGAGAACCCCTCGACAAACCGACAGTAATACCCAGCAAGGCCCAAAAAGCTACGAACTTCCTTAACATTTTTAGGCGGTGCCCAATCTAGCACTGCCTCAATCTTCTGTGGGTCTACACGAACCCCTTCGGCCGAAATCACATGGCCGAGAAACATAACTTCTTCCAACCAAAATTCACATTTCAATAATTTTGCGTAGAGGCGCTCGGTTCTCAAAATGTCCAAAATCACACGCAAGTGTTGGGCATGTTCCTCCTTATCTCGAGAATAGATCAAGATGTCGTCAATAAAGACGACTACATGCCTGTCGAGGTACTCAATGAATCTCTTATTCATTAACTGCATGAATACTGCCGGTGCATTAGTCAACCCAAAAGGCATAACCACAAATTCATAATGCCCATATCTCATCCGAAACGCCATCTTCGGAACGTCGAACTCTCTCACCCTAAGTTGATAATACCCGGATCTTAAATCAATCTTCTAGAAAACCGTAGCCCCTTGCAATTGATCAAATAAATCGTCTATACGAGGCAAAGGATATTTTTTCTTGATGGTCACTTTATTCAGCTCACGGTAATCGATGCACAAACGTAGTGAACCATCCTTCTTCCTCACGAAAAGAACAGGCATGCCCCAAGGCGAAGCGCTCGGTCTAATGTACCCTTTTTCCAGCAGTTCTCCCAACTGAGTCTTCAATTCCTGCATCTCGGAAGGTGCCATCCGATAAGGTGCTTTAGAAATCAGAGCCGCATCTGGCTCTAAGTCCACGGTAAATTCTATCTCTCGATCTGGCGGTAATCCCGGGAGGTCATCCGGGAAAACATCGGGGTACTCATTAACAACCGGAATCGAAGAGAAATCGACTTCATTTCCTTCCATTTTCAAGGCATAACACCGATAGCCCGTACAACCTTTATTCAAAAGTTTTACGGACTTCATGGAACTGATAAGTAACTTGGATTGGCCCGACTTACGTTCCAAAAATGAGTACTCAAATCCGTCTTTAGTCATCATGGTGATAACCTTGGTACGGTAATTCAAAATCGCTTGGTGACTATCAAGCCAATCCTCGCCGAGGATCACGTCCTCGCCTTCCATATTAACTACAATCAGATTCGATAACCATTCCATACCGGATATAATCACCGGAAAATCTCTAATCTCCCGGTTCCCCACAATTCTATCCCCGCTAGGCAGTTTCACGATGAAGGGGTCGCAAGCAGTCAAACAAGTTATATTCAAACGGCGTACACACTCCAAAGAAATAAAAGAATGTGTAGCACCCGTATCAAAAAGTACACGGACTGGATAAGATAAAATATGAATGGTACCTGAAGCCACCGCCGTGTCGGATTCGTCTGTTTGACGCATCTCATAAACCCATGGCTATACCGAACCGACGCTAGAGTTCCCCCCTCCAGCGTTCTGACCCCGTCCCCGGCCCCTGCCGAAATTCTGCTGAGGTTGACCAAAAGATTGTTGTTGATTCATACTTTGATCAAGTGGTGCTGGGGCAGAAGCCCGAGTGTCCAAAGTCTGATTCGGCTCGGAACAATAAGCCGCTTTATGTCCCATCTGTCCGCACGTGTGACACTTCAATGGTGGAAAGTTGCATTCCGAACTAACGTGGCCTGGATGGCCACAATTATAGCAAGTCACCGTGCGATTTGAGGTACCCGGAGTAGGACGGTAACCCCTCTTTCCTTTAATAGAACGTGACGACTGTCCGGCAAAATGGTTAGTCGTCTGTGACCTCTGAAAGCTGCTACCCTTAGAGCCAGAAAAATTTCCCGCGACTTTCTGCTTCTTCGGTTCTTCAACGGTATCGTTGTCGGGGATCAACATATCATGGGCTAAAGCTCTGTCCTGATACTCTTTCAGTGTGGTACAGGCAAATCCGGCCATGTATCGCCGCAAGTCCAAATTCATTCGCATATCAAAATAACGGATCTTATCACGCTCGTTACGCACTTGATCCTTCACATGGATCAATTGTTGGTTGTACTCCACGATCGCCTGTGAAACGGAAATATCTTGAGGTTTAGCCTCGAAAAAGGCTCGGATTCGGCCCTCTCGCACCGGCCAAGGACAAAACTCGGCCTCCAAAAGCTCCTTAAATTCATCCCACGTGGCAATACGATCCTGTGGCTTGATGACCTTCCACCAAGTAGTGGCCTCCTTAGTGAGGAAATACTGAGCAATCGGTACTTTCCTCACCTCGGGGCAATCAACCGCCTCGAAAATCTTTTCTAATTCCGCTAGCCAATCTTCCCAGCCTAACGGGTCTGTGGCACTGCCAAACTGTGGAGGGTGCATACGGATTACATTCTGAAGCAAGGCATCCGTGTTTGGGTTCGGATTATTCAGCTGAACAGTTTGGGCTAAAATGGTCATCTGAGTAGCCAATTGTTGAAGTGCATTCGCAACTCCAACGTCCGCGTCGTTCCCCTGGACGTTCGACTGGTCGTGCTGACACTCGGTGTCGGGATGCACCGAGTTCGACAAACTGGGGTTGGTCGACCCCGCAACTGAACTGATGGAAACGGCCGCGCCACGACCTTTCCTCGTCCACGGCCACGACCACGGCCATGGCCCCTACCAGCTGACATACTGAAGAACACATAAGGCACGTAAGTACTGTTCAATCGCACGTCATTAAGGTGATCGATTCTCAAGAATACCAATAAAAAGAAGCAAAACGAATAAGGAAACACCAGAAGAGTAAGAGGTCTTACAAGTACCGGTCGCACTGTGATGATGGCAGAGTAGTGATACTGTGGACAAATGACGACTCATTCGACCCAAAAGACCGACAACCTAGATATCCATAGACCTAAGCTCTGATACCATATTCTGTAACACCCCCAAGTTATTCAGGGAATATTACAGCGCCGTGAGCCCCGCCGTGGGACCCACAAGGCTAAACATACGCGGAACTATAGATTTTGACCGAGAAGGTCTACATACAGTGGAATGAAGAACAATACAAAGGGTATTTAAACATAACCAATGTATCCAAATACATCACAATACAAATCAATACCTCGGCAAACACAGGCCGGAACATCAAGGAAAATGGAAACCAATACTCGAGTATTCAATAACCATTCCAGTTCAACAACACTGAATGGAAAACTCAAAACATAATCGGAGAAAAGAAACAGTATCACACTTGCCCATCATCTTCATGCCGACCCGGTACCTGCCTGTACGCTCTCCTGGAACCTGAAATACATAAAAAGTATTTCCCCCGTGAAGGGGTTAGCCGTCGAATAGCTAGTGCAAGTATATCAAATATGAAACACAATACTCCTCGACAATAAAGTAAAATGTAACCGTCAATTCATCAATTCAAGACTGGTATTCCGGAATAACTAAATCTCATAGCATGACATCAAGACGTATATGAATACCGTGGAAACGGTTCGTTCATATCATCCGTCATCAATACATATATGAATACCGTGGACACGGTTCGTTCATATCATCCGTCATCAATACATATATGAATACCGTGGAAGCGGTTCGTTCATATCATGCCATCAATACATATATGAATACCGTGGAAACGGTTCGTTCATATCATGCCATCAATATATCTTACTTTCAAAGTCGAGAACGTACAATCATAGATATATACTTGCCTTTGAGACATCGACAAATCGAATGGAAAAACGGTATGAGTTCGGTAGGTCCAAGAACGCGCTTCCGGCACCTAAACGATTCGCAAGAATTATGATAATCAATTATCCATACTAAAATCACACGAAGAAACTCCTGAAACTCGTCTACGATTCATGAAAATACACGGATAAACAACTAAAGGTTGGAAAATTGTCCAAACTCCCACAAGTCCAAAAACGGCACAATCCAACCCGTAAAATCGTAGGAAAAGCATGCATACAATATAAATACATCATAATCTCAAGGTTCTCAAGCTTCAAATCGGATAAATCGGACGAATCTACGAAAAACCCCAAAATCCAACATAATATTCAAAGTGTTCTTGAATAATCCTTCAATACTCCGATGAATAATCAAACATGCCCATAATCATGCGTATATCACTTCATACAACATGATCTTAACACCCAAAACATCATTACTCAATATAAAATCGAAATCCAAGATGTTGAAGGAATTACCTCTTGAAGATCCAAGCACTATGATCCGAAGAATACGCGATAGATCGATGATCCGAGCTTCCCAACCGGATGAAAATGATAAAAATCCAACACTTAAGTGATAGATGATGAGAAGTTCCTCCCCTCAAGTTCTCTCTCTCGCAGGTGGAGGAAAGAAATGGAGAAATGAGCTGCATCTCGCTCAAAAAGTATAATTATACAGTTGACTGCATAGTGTGCCGCGGCTCAGCCGAAGTGTGCCACGACATAGGCCCGAAAACTGCTCCCAGGGCTCGGCGGTGTGCCGCGGCTCAGCCGAAGTGTGCCGCGGCACAAGGTACAGACGGTTTGGCCGAAAAATGCAACACAAGTGTGCCGCGGCCCGGACGGGTGTGCCGCGGCAGTGTGCCGCGGCCCTGCCGGCATGTGCCGCGGCACAAAGTACAGGCTGCTCGGCCAGGCCTAGAAAATATGTGTGCCGCGGCGCACAATCCTTGTGCCGCGGCCCACACCCCCCTCGGGTCCTAAAATGATGAAAAATGACCCGGGAAGAGAATAAAAGCAATATGATGCAATATCTGGGAAACAATAACACGAAATGGAAGTACGGAGACCCCAAAATGGTGGTTCCAAGCAACGATTACAAGGGTTCTCCCAACAAAACACAATTTGAACAATGAGGAGATTTGAAATGACATGAATTTCAACCGGGGTATTACATTGCGGACCTAGCTTCCAACTTCTCCACCTTAGTCTTCTTGACATAGGCGGGACATCCCCAAATCCTAATATGATTAAGGCTTGGTTTCCTGCCCTCCCACATCTCATGTGGACTTTTAGGAACGTATTTGGAAGGACATCTGTTCAAGATGTAGGCGGGAGTCAGGAGTACATACCCCCACAGGTAAATCGGTAAGTCAGTATAGCCCAGCATGGAATGGACCATGTTCAACAAGATCTGGTTCCTTCTTTCTGACACACCATTTAACTGAGGAGTACCTGGAGGTGTTAGTTGTGAAACTATTCCATGTTGCTTAAGGAACTCGTCAAACTCCGTACTCATATACTCGCCACCTCGGTCCGACTGAAGTGCTTTGATATGATTACCAGTTTGTTTCTCGACTAGGGCCTTGAATTCCTGGAATTTCTCAAAGGCCTTGGATTTATGTTTCATTAAGTAAACATAACCATACCTAGTATGATCATCTGTAAACGTAATGAAATATTGATATCCGTCACGTGCTGCTTCCAAAGCATCACAAACGTCGGTATGGATTAATCCCAGTTTGTCAGCGGCTCTTTCAAAAGTCCCTGTGAAGGGGGACTTAGTCATTTTGCCTTTAAGGCAAGATTCACAAGTAGGAAAGGGATCCGATCCCAATGGACCCATAAGTCCATCTTTTTCCATTTTGTAAACCTTGGTCGGACCAACATGACCAAGTTGTTGTTGCCCAAAATATTTATCCGAAGATTAAATATTGCTGGAATGGACGGACAACAAACAAAATTGCGGGAGCACTTCCGAGAGAATATGAATAAACACAAGATTTGCCGGGTTTGTTAGGCCCGGGCTTGAATGCTCTCGCGAGATGTTATTAATAGAAATATTCATGGATACAAGTATTAATGTGAGAATCTAAGTACAATGAGTGTAAAGAGACTCTGTTAATCCAGCTCTTGAGCGAAGCTCGGTGTTCTTCGTCCCTGCCGATCGTCTTCTGAATGAGAGAGGCCGAGAGAATAAAGAACCAAAAGATAGCTAGCCAGGAGCTCGGCCTACCCGACTCCCAGAAGGCAGCCCAGCCGTCTGGCTCCCCCTCGCCAAATAGCCGAGGTCGGCAGCAGCGGAGTCGGGAGATCGGTGCACGATCGCCTCGGCTCCCGCTCCCAAAGCCGATCCGCAAGCGACAGAGCCACGGTGATGGCCGCGATGCAACGTCAGCTCGACGACATGAAGGTGCTCCTGGAATCCGGGGCAGGCGCCAAGAAGACGATCGCCGAGCCGAGCGAGCCGCTCGAGATCAACATCGAGCTCGCCCCCGTGCAGCACAAGATCGCTCCCCCGCAAACACCTTTGTACGAGGGGAGATCGGACCCCGAAATACATCAGAGCAAGTTCAACATCTACATGACCGGGTGTGGGGAATCTGACGCGACCAGGTGCTGAATGTTCCCTATGACGCTGGACGACCTCGCCTACAGGTGGTACGCCTCATTACCGCCTCGGTCCATCAGCTCCTTTAACCAACTGGCGAACATCTTCACGGCGTACTTCACCGCCAAGGTCGCTCGACCAGAAGGTCCCCTTCGCATGATGCAAATCAGGCAGGGAGAAGAAGAGTCCGACTCGGACTACATCGACCGAGTAGACGAGATCATCCTCAACGGCGAGCCCGTAAGCGATGAGATCGCCCTCTACGCGGTTCTAGGAGGATTTCATGGTCTTTCGCCTATGTTCAGGCATCTCATGAAGGACCAACCCGCGACCTACGCGATCTTCCGAGCTAAAGCCGCAGACTTTCTGGCCAGGCAAAGGTTTCTCCTTAACCTATGAGCAGCGCGATCGGCGCCCGAACGACGATCTCCCGCTCGATCGCCAGTATCAACTTATGAATAATGCGATCGGCAGCCGAGCGAAGATCACCAGTCTTCCAGCCCGATCGCCGATCATCAAGCTACATCACCAAACCGGAGGACTCGATCGCCATCTACAGTCCACCATTTAACATGACGGACTAAGGCATGAAATCGCCTCCACCGCACATCATAAAGTCATGGTCCTGGTAGTCGATGGAACCGGCTGCTTCGGCCATGCAAGGTCCCTTTCGACCAAGATCGCCCGCCCTTCGTTTAAATACGAGGCCGGCGTAGTCTGAGGGCTCTCCAAAATTAATCAGTGGACACGATCGCCCGCCCTTAAAGTATCATCATCTAACATGGTGAACCCGGACAATGCGACGTGCCACTACCCCCGTCTCAACGTACACCGTCGAGGTTCACCATCTACATGGCGGGCCGAGGTGGAAGCAGAGCTAACAAGCCGCGGGCGTGGAGTTGAATCATCCGACACTGCCCCGCGCAAGGACTCCTCTAGACCAAGACCGCACGCCCTTCTTTTAAATACGAGGTGAGGCGCAGCCTAACAGAGGACCCTCACAATAAAATGAGTCACGAGACACTCAATGTCTTCGCGCACCAAGACACGGTCATGGAGTCGGTCCATCGAACTCTGCGACTGTGCACGATTCCTCAAACAATGAAACCATCAAGTTTCTGAGGGGGATCAGCCAATGTTGTTTTTTGCAGGTACAAGACCGAAAGATAGCTAGCCAATCGACCAGATAGCCCAAGTACGAATCTAAAGTCAGCTCAACGGTTCGCCCGTCCTCATCTTACACGATCGCCAGCAAGAACCACCTCGCCCCATGTCTTCAACATCGGAGCAAGCTGGGGGGCAATTGTTGTGTCGAGAATTATTCTCTCCGACCGGCGATCGCCTCGGAGATCGGGCGACCTAGCCATTGCCGAGCAAACAGGCGTAATCGCCGACCGACCAGGCGGCCTAGCCTTAGCCCGACTGTCAAGATAAATCGGCCAACCGAAGGTCCCAGGACAAGTCCCGGTGCCGAGCGATCGACATCAAAGACGATCGTCTCTCGGTACTTGGCGATCGACTCTTGGCGACCGACTAGCGGACGATCATCTCTCGGCGCCTAGCGACCGACCCTTGGTGACCGACCGATGCCGACCCTCAGTGACCAGCTAGAGACGACCGCCTCATGCCGCTCGAAGCCGATAGTCATCTAGTCGTCAAAGGCCGAGCCTCAGGACTGAACCCACGTGCAGAAGCCGAGACAAGATCCGCATATCACGGATCGTTGACCACAGCCTGTCAGCATCCGTCCACCAGCTGACAGGCCCGCCGAAAGGTGTCAGTAGGACCGCATGTGACAGTGACTCCGGACGCGTGCTGGCTCCTCATTGGACCGCACAGCTGGCTGCCAGCAGCTGCCTTGGACTTTAGGCCGACAGCCCGTGTGACTTAAGGATGATCGCCCCATTATAATATTGGCCGGCAGACAATCGCCCCATTACTATAATGGCCGGAATACGATCGCCCGCCAGAAGACAAGGCTCCTCAGCCTCTATAAATACAAGGCAGCCTCCACTTGTTAAAGGACCGGAATTCTTGAGAACACACGAAAATACTTCAATTCCCACGAGATTTCACACAGCACTTGGCTATCTCCTACTCTTGGCAACAGCTATCTTTTGGTTCTTTCTTCTCTCGGCCTCTCTCATTCAGAAGACGATCGGAAGGGACGAAGAACACCGAGCTTCGCTCAGGAGATGGATTAACAGAGTCTTTTTACACTCATTGTACTTAGATTCTCACATTAATACTTGTATCCACGAATATTTGTATTAATAACATCTCGCGAGAGCATTCAAGCCCGGGCCTAACAAACCCGGCAAATCTTGTGTTTATTCATATTCTCTCGAAGTGCTCCCGCAATTTTGTTTGTTGTCCGTCCATTCCAGCAGTGTTTAATCTTCGGATAAATATTTTGGGCAACAACACAAGTCTAAGATGCCATTTCAAAACTTGATTGGTTTCATCCCTACCCCGTTTTCTAGTCATAGTATTCACAACTACTTTGTTGCTGAGATTTAGATGATACAATCCATTTAACAATGTAGCAGTACCCACTAGTTTATTTCTGAAATAAATTTTGCAGGAACCATCACCAATGAAAAATGAAAAGCCTTTTCGATCCATGACCGGAATGGATACAATGTTTTTGTGCCCCTTGGGTAAAACAAGTACATCTTCTAAAGTCAAAACAAAGCCGGATTCTAAACCTAAAAGAAGTGATCCTATGTCGGTCGCCTCAACACTATGCCCGCTTCCGACTGTAATCATAACTTCTCTAGCTCCAAGCTTCCTACTTTGTTCCAGATCCTGATTCACGGTACAAATATGAGAACTAGCACCAGAATCCAAAGATTCAGAAGTAGAAAATACAAGAGTGTAACAATTTGTTTCCAAAACTAAAAGTTCTGTACCTGAAGTGCCATGAAGAATCGGACAGTCTCTAGCCCAGTGGCCCAACTCACCGCACTTGAGACAAGCATCCTTCTTCTTCTTGTTCTTCGGAACCATCGGGGCCTTGCCCTTTCCCTTAAAGTCCTTGGCTTGTGGTCCCATCTGCTTCTTGGTCTTTTTCTTCTTGTTCTTAGACCTCCGAGGTCCAGAAGAAATCACAAGAGCAGACTCCTTCATCCATGGAGTCATCATCTGAGACTAAGCGGTCAGAAGTTTGTTCATTAGCCCAGCTAAATTACATGCAATCTCATTGGAGTTAAAGTTTACAAACTGTGAAAATGAATCAGGAAGAGACTGAAGGATAAGGTCGGTTTGGAGAGAAGTATCCATTTTAAAATCAAGAGCCTCCAATCTCTCGATCATGGATATCATTTTTAGGAAGTGTTCCCCAACCTTCTCACCTTTCTTCATCCTTGCACCGAACAGTTGCTTGGATATCTCATATCTAGCAGTTCTGTTGTGCTCACCATAAAGCTCGATTAAGTGAGATAGAATCTGCCTAGCAGAAGTCATTTTCTCATGAGTTCTCTGAGTGGTGATCAAGTTCTTTATAAATCTTAATAGAGGGCAGCCGAACAGGTTTCTGGTCTATTAATTTTCACAAAGTGGTGTCCAACACCAACCCATCTAATGGATGATTCGATCTTCTTTTTCCCCTTGTTCACTCCCCTCAACCTATACGGTTTCTATGGTTCGTGAACAAGTTAAGTTTATACCATCGACGCAAATCAGTTTCACAATTGAATCTTATCCGGAAACCTATCAGGTTTCTAGGGATAAAATTTGCTCCAACCGAAAGCATCCAATGCACTCCCGATAATTTATCTGTCCTCCCCGAATGACTACCCCGATAACTCGGAAGCATAGCACATCCGGTTTGGATTTCAATTTCCAGAAAACTCGATGGAGGGAAGGAAAACCTTGAAACCTTATAAACTTAATAATTTGTTGTGGGAGAATTTCCGCGATTAACGTTACACTTTGCACATTAATCATTTTAGCGCGTTTGTGGCATTCATACAATATGAAAAAAAAACCATTCACAACCTAGTTGCTACCAACATGTGGTTCATGGACCGTTCCTAGAAAACAAAAACTCCGTAATCTAATTACAAGTCTTCGTCTAGAATCTTCGTCTTCTCAAAAAGGATCTTCCTCCGGTCTTCGTCATTACATATAAATTTTACATTGAAAAATTGCATCCTAGATACAAATATTTCTAGTAAAATAAATAGGCTCCAAACGGCCTTTACAACCCAATCGAATAAAACGAACGATTCAAACTAAGTCCATGAACCACATCCCCATTCAAAAGCATTCATCCAATAAATACTCAATAAATGGATAGCGAGAAGATTACATATGATCCACTCAATAATCAACAATAAATAGAATTGATCCAATCAATTCAACAATAATCGACAATTTAATTTTCGTCCGTAGTGTACCCTTAAAATATTTTCTTTGAATTTTCCTTCATCAAAAATTCCAAATTAATGATTTTAATACAGAAAAATTCAATAATCGAAAATATACTGAAAAACGAGACCCAGTGCCCAACAGCCTGAAGCGCCAAAGAAGACTGTGCACCACGCCCCGGCCTACCCCACGCCGACGGCTATAGGATGCGCCCTGCTCCAGACAGGAAAGAGGGCCCGACCATGCCCGGACACGCCCGGCAGGATACAGCATGTACCTGGCCGGATACAGCGAGCACTCGGCTCGATACAGCAATGCGCTCGGGCACTGTCGGCAGAATACGGCAAGCGTTCGGCCGGATCCAGCGAGCACTCGGCTCGATACAGCAACGCTCTCGGCCGGACTTGGAAGAATACAGCAAGCATTCGGCCGGATCCAGTGAGCACTCGGCTCGATACATCAACGTGCTCGGCCGGACTCGGCAGAATACAGCAAGCGTCCGGACACGGGCCGGACGTGCTCGGCCATACTCGGCAGTTGTATGGAAAATCGTCCAACGATTCGATACAGCTCGTTTTCGGGCAGATTTCTAAAATCCTGTTATTCCTGATCTGAATATTATTAATATAAATCATATTTCCAAAAAAAATCTGATTTATACCATAACATAAAATCACGGAAAAACGACACTACGACGAACAATAAAATATCTACGACTATCAAAGTGATTCTAAATCACAAAATAAGCATTCCAAATGCTAAATATTGTATATACGATCGCAATACCTCGCTCTGATACCACTGTTGGGATTCGGTGCCTAAAACGAAGACCCAGCGGAAGCGGTAAAACGAAAATTAATTCGATCCGAATCCCTACGAGGATCGATCGAGCTACGGATATACGAATATAAAATAAACAAAGAAAGATTCGAAATTATACCCTTGTCGTCCGTTGATTATATAGATTTCCTTCTCTTGAGCTATTCCCCAAACGATCCAAAATGCTCCAAGCCCTTGGATGATCCAACGCCGAAAAACCGCGTCTCTACTTGTCACGTGCCGGAGAAACGAACGGAATGACAACACTCGATTAACCTCTAAGGTTACGGCTAGAATCAAGTGATGAAGCTTTGATTATAACACTCTAAGTGTTTTAATTTATATCTCTCAATATATCTTGAATTTTCTCCAAGAGAACTCAAGAATAAAATGAAAAAGATGATGAAGGCTTGAGAAGAAGAATATTCTCTCTCTCTTTTCTTTCATCACTGCTTTGTTCACGTATGGAATAATGGTGTGTTGAAAAGAGAAGTCTTCCTCTTTTATTCTATTCCCTTTCACATGATACAACTCATCAAATAAGTGATCAACCCCACCATTAAAAGATACCATGACCCCAATGTTTTTATTGTAATATCCGGAATTTCTACTACTGTTGTTTGATATTATTTTATCCGAGTTATATTGTACAGCGTGGAATCTGTACAGTAGGGATAAAATAAATAAAGGACTGAGATGCCAGTATCGGTATAATTGTCGTATCTAGTCGACAGTTGCATTTGAGGATATCGTGTATCAGGTTATCGTACTTTCGATATAGAGTATATCGTATAAGAATATTATTGGATTCAGTGTTTGTGTTCAGTGTGTCTTATGTTCGTTTTTGGTATGCCGAGAGGTTGGACAAAAATAGCTGAAAATGGCTAAGTGTAACATTATTAGCGCACGCTAATAATAATAAGTAGCGCACGCTATCGTACAGGTTTAGCGCACGCTACGGATATAAGATAACGCACGCTAATGCAGTCCGATCGGAAGGAATCTACGCATGGACCAGGCCACTTTCGGTGCACGTTCTGATAAGTCAACGGATGTTGTAATGTAGTGTTAGCGCACGCTAATGCATGTTGATTAGCGCACGCTAACTGTATATCGGTCAACAGGAAATCTTGGCTTTATTGGTTGCTTTCGGCATGTGGGGTCACGAGCATCTTCGTGGTAGGTGTAGACTGTAGCAAGTCAACTGGTATTAGCGCACGCTAAATGTACGGACTTGCGTACGCTAGACAGTGTAAGTTACGTACGCTAATGCATGGGCATTACGTACGTAAGCACATGTACGGCCGCATGCAGCCTCGGATCGCGATAGCGCACGCTAACAAAGTCGCTTAGCGCACGCTAGCATCGCTGCGCACGCTAAACATAAGGTTTAGCGCACGCTAGTAATATACTTAATAAAAAGGGACAGAAGGGTGTTATGAAGCATTTCGTCCATTCCGTCCTTGCAACCGAGAGAGAGAGTTTTTAGAGAGAAGTTTGAGGTCCCAAACACTGGGAGATGATAATCTTTAACAAAGATTAATCTGAGGAACATGGATTAAAGTCTTGTTCTTGAAATTATTGATGATTCTTGGAATGAAGTTGATTGTTCTCCTTCATGGTTCGTCTATACAAGGTAATAGTTCTTCACTTTTGGATTTCGTTTGGATTGATTATTAATGTTCTTGAGTTGATGATAATCATATATTCGAGTTGAGGAGCATGATAACGAGTTGGATTACCTTACTAAGTTAGTGTGTTATTAATATATGAGTATTGATATGTTTCGTATGGTTTTAGAAGGAATTCAAGAGATATGTTGATGTAATTCCCTTCTTCAATTCGGATTTTTGATGTTTTGTCGTTGGTTACTTCGTATGGTGACGATTATGGTGGTGCTATTGTGATTCTTGAAGTTATATGAATTGTATGTCGAAGAACATGATGAATAAGGATTTTTTGATGTTAGAACACATCGGATTTTGCCATTTTATGGATCATGAACGTGAATTCGGATAATTCGTGTTCTTGAAGAACTATTGAATTATATATGTCATGATTGTTATGAATAAGAACTGGAAATTGGAAAGGTTACGGATGACTTTGGAATATGATTATTCATGATAATAACCGGTAAATTGTTCTATGAAGTTACCAAATATGAACAAGAAGGAATCTTGTTGATTCGTGTTTAAAGATAAAAGTTGGAATCGAATATGTTATGAAATCCTTAATATCGAGATGAGTTGATCATTGATATGATGGAAGTGTTAAGACGATGCCTGGAATGCATGCCACTGCACAGCATTAGCGCACGCTAAGCTTACTAGCTAGCGCACGCTAACGGGAGCAATTTAGCGCACGCTACGTTATGCGTTTAACGTGCGCTAAATAGGCAGTCAGTGCAGTATTTTCGTGTTTTGATTATGAATTCGTGATGGTTTGATTTGGTTTGTTCTGACTGCGTTTATTCGAGGTTTTTGTTGAACCGTTGAGTTCGATTGGTTAGTTTTGTCGGTTGTTGATTGTTATCGGATATGTGTTATTTGATTACTTCGATAGGTTGAGATTATTGATCGGTGATTATAACCGGATGTTGCGGTCGTGTTCGAGTATGTCCATTGTATTGCTTTTGATCGGGGCTGAGGAGCTCGTAGACAAAGGCAATGTGTTCGGTAGCAGCTTCGTGGTATCGGTATCGAGGCAAGTTATTACTTGCTCAGTTATAATGTTTAATGAATGATTTCAGTTTCATTTCGTTTATAATGCATATAACGATGATTATTATTGTGAACTCTGGGTATTTGGATTGGATATCGTTCTTCCGATTCTGTGAGTTAAATCATAATGTACATGATTTATTTCGGTTATTGGTATATTTGGGTATCGAGGATACATTGTGATAAAGATGAGGATTCGAGTATTTGTGGTTCATGATATGTTTGGATCGCCGAGCGTTGTGGATAATCGTCGATGATGATTAGACATCGAGGTTGCTCCCGAAGGACTCGGGGGAAGTATTCCATATTGATTATGGTTTAGTGTTATTTATTTTGGTCTCTTACATTTTCTTTCATGTTGTTGAACATGGAGTCGTCCTAGTAAATTGTCATGTTGTCGTGCATGTTATGTTGTTCATGTTGATGAACGTGTTGATTTGCATATGTGTATGCATATTGTGTTGTTTATGTTGTGTAAATAATGCGATGGGATTATGAGGATCTATGCTGAGGGCGCTGGATCGAATGTCCACCATGCATTGGTTCGACGGGATCATCATGGGGATCTATGCTGAGGGCGCTGGATCGTTGGACAGGTTTTCCACCATGCGTTGATTCGACGGGATCATCATGGGGATCTATGCTGTGGGCGCTGGATCGTTGGATTACCAGTATTGTGTTGATGAAATCTTGTGAATTTGCATCATTGATTTTATCATGTGTTGTTATTCACATGTGTATTGTTGGTTATCCACCTTATGATGATCTGATAGGATCATCAAGGGGATCTATGCTGAGGGCGCTGGATCGTCGGATTTCCATTGAGTATACATCATTTTTATTGTTGTGAGCATATTGACGTGGTCATATGAGTATGCATTTGTAGGTCTTGTGTTAGGACCGTGTCCGTATTGCATTGATCTGATCTCGGATTAGACTGATATGATTGTCGTGGCACATCATATCTCGAGGTGTGTTCCGTATTTCCTTGGTATTTGTCTTTGATGGGCAATCGGTTATCGTCTTGGGATTTGATGATGTTATTCGATGGATCGTATTGGTCAGAAATGGTATATTTCCGTATCGTGAGTTGATGATGATAGTTTGAGAATCTTGAGTATTGTTTGAGGTACAATACAGATATTATGTTTGAGTTTATTGGTTAATCGATTCCGAGAT
The DNA here is from genome assembly GCA_033398695.1 of Orobanche coerulescens. Taxonomy (NCBI): domain Eukaryota; kingdom Viridiplantae; phylum Streptophyta; class Magnoliopsida; order Lamiales; family Orobanchaceae; genus Orobanche; species Orobanche coerulescens. The sequence continues at coordinate 108,480,262 of CM065817.1, read as the reverse complement.
GCGAACTGTGATAATGATTATTCTGATGAGAATTACTCGAGTAAGTAAAGTTATGACGGTAAGATTACGTTGGTCGTATTCTTATGTTGTATTCTCATTGCTATGTAATTACTAATGTATTGTGACGGTTATCATTGTTGGATATTATGGCTGACCCCGTCGTGGGATTTCTTTTTAGGTTCTTGGAGTATCGAGCTTGTAGCGGTCGTGAAGAGATGAGCTTCCCGGAGGATACTGGCTAGGACGTGTTTTGTGCTTTGAGTTTCTTGATTGGTTCTTGTATTCCGCTGCTAGAGTATCTTTATGGTTGGTCTTTTTCCGCTGCGTGAGTATTTTGAAGTGCTCTTTCGGTATCTGGTAACTGAGATTACTTTGGAAATCGTTTTCTAAACTTTTGTGTGTCGGCTGTTTGGCCTTGCGATTTCAAATGAGTTTTTACGACGGTTTTTGTTAAATGGATTTTATAAGCCTTTGTGCATTTTTAAAGATAGTACCGTTGTTGGCCTCTTGGGAATTTGTAAATGTTTGCGAAAAATTCTTTTAGCCTTGTGGGTTCCATCTCGGGGCCCACGGCGCTGTAATATTTCCGGTTAAATCTGGGGGTGTTACATTTATCACTCAATAAAGAATGAAATAAAGACAAAATGAAGGTGGGTGGAAAAAGAGTGGGGCGGCTATGTGGATGAATCGGACGAGTTCAGTCCATTTCGGACTCCCATGAGTCCAAACAGATAAAATCCGATTCCGTTCCGATGTATTTATATCGATTAATTAATTCAATTAATTAATTATATCAAATACATAATGACATAATTAATTTCTCCAAGAAATAATTATATTCATGAATTAAATTAATCACCCGGTAATTTATTTAATTCATTAGGCCGTAAATTAATTATCCAATAAATTAATTTAGACATCCAATGTCCCAAATTAGATATCCAATATCTTAATATTCATTATGAGAGAATTAGCTTGATTCATTCCGTCGTCAATCCTATTGCGCGACTCGGTAGGTTCATCTCAGTCAGCAATGGGAGGAACCAAAGAGTAGTAGCACCACCTAGCCAGCCTGGCGGCCTACACTGTACCCCAACTGAGAACGAATGATTGGGATCATTCAAGAACCATTCTGTCGTGAATACCAGTATACGTATAAACCCTTCTTTCAAATGTCCCGATCAAGTTATAGGGTCACGGTCAGTCAAAACCTATCTGTTACTTGACGCTATGCATGCGTTAATGCAAATCGAGATCATCGAGATCTCATGTATCCAATACAACTAGCTCCAATGCTTTGGCCAAAGACTTATGATCTCATCTGCCAATAACCGCATAGGACATTTAACCCGCTCACTAACGGGAGAAAGAATTCTATCTTGATATTCAGTAGGATCTGCTACTTGCCCGTCAAGATGCACATCGAGGTTGACCCCCGCCATCCGATTTACAGGGTCGAACTACTCTAATGAAAATCTTGACATCACAAGCACATCCCTACTAAATCCTCAAGTCGAAGGTTCATGAATACCTATCACAACCTTTCGATTCCGTCATTGACTGTCCCGGAGTGAAATCCGTGTGAAAAATCGAGGGTGAGTCGGTTCGAGTATACTAATCCAATTAGCATACCTATAACGTGTGCTCCCACTAACCATTAGCGTTCGACAGGCACTCTCCATGTCAAAGAACACGTCATACAAGTCTTCACATAAACTTAATGCCAGTCAAGTTTCATCGACTTGCGAACTATTTGAGCTATAAACCTTTCCAGTACCGACCTCCTTATCCAATAAGGAGTGGAACATTTTGCTCTCAAATACATAGACTAGTTTCTATACGCATATTTACGAGTTAGGAACGCCAATAACTTCCAGTAAATAAAGAAACATTCATTGCCTTATATAAATGATTTATATAATTACAAGTACAATGCCCTCACTCAACATCCTCTGAGTGGCATTCGAGGGCATATTCCTAACATCATCATCCACTTTGTACTACTCGACCGGCCATCTAGTGGGGAGCATTTTTTTCTGCCCCAACATCTCCCACTGTGCTAATCGGCTCGGCGGAAGTTCAATTCCATAAGTCTCCGGTGTCTCGACAGCCCCTTGCGCCGGTATTCTTGCCGGTTGCTCTATTTTTGTTGTCGGTCTTCCTCATCCTCGTTGAGATACACCACGTCCCTGTTTGGCATTTCCTCGTCCTCGACCTCTAGCCATTTCTCTGCAAGAAGTTCATCAATTATCATTTGTTTCAAAAAAACTCAAGGTCAAAATTTTCGATGATATATTCCCCCCCAAACTTATTACCAAATGAACATTTACCCCAAAATAATCGTATCTTCCAAAATACCCCACATGTAAATTTCAACACACCAATCGTCATTGTATATAGATTTCGTCCATTTTTTGTATCGGTTTTGTTTGTTAAACTTCAATTGTAGTTAAGGACAATCTTCTTCTCGTTAATCGACCTTTATTATTTTGTTGCCAAACTTGTATTCACTAATATTTCAATTTTTTAACTTTGCATACAAACCAAATTATGATAGTCGATCGAACTTCCAGATCGTTGGAGGCGTCACAACGGTCGCACTTAAAATCCAACTTTCTTCGGCATATACAACAGAGGCCTTTTTGCCACAATTCAGTCACTTTTCAAAATGAGTTTGTACAAGATTGATATTTAGTTTTCTCTATTCAAATCGAACAAAGTAGTGAGTGAAAAATATCAACCCCTTGTTGAATCGTTTAAAGGATTTATTGTTTTAATTTTTTTAGTATTTACAGTTTTTATTATTATTAATAATAATAATGATAATTATTATAATTATTACTAATATTGTAGGATGTAACAGAATCCAAATGACTAAACTTACTAATTGATCTACGGAAGCAATATCTATTGATAAACTAAATTGTACGACGAGAAATATTGCAATTAAACTAAATGTCTAGAATACTGTAAATAGAAAATAACTAAAAACACAATATAAATTTACCACTACAAGATTCTATTTAAACTAAAGAGAAGATATAATTATTTTAAAATTTAAAAAAAATTCTGATTTTTTTTCGTTTTTTATATTTTATATTGTTTTTATGTTTTTATATTTTTTTTATTTATTATAATTATATTATCTTTTTAGACTAATAATATTGAGCTAATATATATGTACATATATATATATATATATGTATGTATTCAAATATATAGTTTTTTCATGGGAAAAATATTTCGTATTTTTTTTTTTGAAAAATAGAAATTACAAAGTATTTATTTTATTTATGCAAACAATAAAAATAGTATTTTTTTATTACAAGTTTTCGTTTCTGTTTTTTTTTTATTTTCAGGTTTTTATTTTTTTTAGTATTTTCCCTTTTTATTTAAATATTGTAATTTAGTTAAAAAAATAAGTTTCTATTTTTATTAAAAAAAATTCAAATTTCAGAAATAGAGATAACAATTTTTATTATATATATTCCAGATTATTTAAATTATTAATTCTTAATCGTTTTTTTTATGAAAAGTAAAATTTTTTAAGAAAACAAACTTGCAGGTTTTACTTTTTAAAAATGAAATAAATAATTCATATTTTTATTTATTATGCAAAAGAATATTCGAGTTTTAGTTTTTAAAAGAACAGTTTATAAATATATTCCGGATATTTTTTAAAATACAAATAAATAAGTTCCGATTTTTTTAAACTTTTCAGATTTTTAGATTATTATATATTTTTGGATTTTTTTATTTTTTTATTTTATTATTATTTTTATGAAAATGAACAGTAGTTATTATTATTATTATTACTTATATTTTATATTTATTATTATAAGTTTTTATTAATTTTCAGAATTTTTTTTATGAACATAAAAAGAAAATAAATTCTACTACTAACTATTATTTATACTAACACAATCTAAAACGAATATTAAAAAGACAGATAATAATAATAAAGAAAAGCAGTAAAATTAATAATTAGTAGAAGAATTTAACTAACTTTCTGACGACAGTCTTCTTGTACTTCGTTTGCGCCTCCCCGGTAACGGTGCCAAAAACTTGTTTGTTTATTCTTTAGTCTAATACTCGCAAGCACACGATTCGTTCGATGTAGATATGCGGTGCAAGGTCGATTCCACAAGGAGGACTATGACAGTGAAGTAAAAATATTCCTATCGTTTTAAACAAAATTATATTAAATTCTAACCTAGTCTCAAATATTTTGATTTTTGAATGGTTATAAAATTGCATTAAATAACAGTAATTTTTAAGTAGATTTTAGATAAATTAATTTCAAATAATTAGGGTTTAGAATCCACCAATGTCTATTTATTATTTATTTTATATTTTAATTCCAAGAAATTAAGGGAATAGATTTGAAATCAATCTCACTATTTTCCTATAAATTTAAAAATAAGTAAAAAATTATAACGCAAATATAGATTTTCCTTCGCTTAAAAAATATAATTTCTAAGCATTATATGTATCCAATTTAATGGAAAACAAATAATCAAAGAAATTACCTAATATCAATAATCACAAAGCAATGGATAATTTATAACTATAAAAAATATGTGATATAATTGATGAAATAATATTCCCCTATTGAAGTGAAAATCAGAATCGTTAAAAATATTTAGTTGGAATTATTATATAATTATTAATAATAATATATACATGGTTTCATCATAACACAAGTAAAATAAAATTACCCACTCATAATAACAACACAAATAAATAAATATTTCATAATATTATTACTCAAATATAATTTTATTACACAATATTTTTATTTCTCTCTCTTATAATAACATCTCTCTATTTTTTTCCCTTTTTTTTTCCTCCCAATACACTACACCTTCCTCCCCTGTCTATAATACTCCAAAATTAATAAATTAATTTTTAGAATTTTTAATTCCCACTATTCAATCGTTCACGGCTGCCAAGGGGATGCTGATGTCATGGATGACGTCAGCAGAGAGTTGAATTTTTGGTTCAATCGGGTGTTGACATGTGGCGCAATATGGTCCATCAATTGTTCTTTGAACGGTCATAACTTCTTCATACGAACTCAGATTTGGATGATTTTTTTTTAAAACGATCGTCTCGATGAGATGAATAAAATGAGATCAGTCGTGACTATATTTGAATTTTAGAAAAATATCGTCCTTGAACCAATTGATCTGTCTTGTATCGGTTAGTTAACCTGCAGATATAATTTAATTATAATTAATTATCCAAAAAATGACACAAAATTATAGAAAATTCTAACAAAATGAAATAATGTAAATATATGGTAAAAATGATAAATTATCACATAAAACACACAATTATATACATAAAATACTAATAAAAATATTACTCAAAATATACCAAACATTGGCTCAAAAATAATAGCCATCATACATCAAAGGATTCGAAATGCTGCTAAATATGGAAGATGTTAGGAATCTCCATACAGCCCCTTCCATACAGCAGTGAAGATAGTCTACAGCTACAGCAATAAAATCGTAACATGTTGGATACAGCATACAGGTTGAAAGTGTTGGGATAACAAACACTTATCCCACAGGACTGAAGACCGTTGTAATGGAATATGCTTTATTCCCAAAAGTCAAAACACCATTTTGAAAGAAGTATTTAAATACTGGTTGGATAAAGTATTTAAATACCAACCGACAAGGATCTTCAGACAAGGAGCAAAATCCGGATCAAGCATCTTGAAAGTCAATCAACCAATCAGAATGGACATTTGCTCACCAATCAGCCAACGAACGTATTTATAACGGATCTATTCCAAAATTATAAATAGTCCATGGAGGACATTGCAAAACAACTCAACTAAACACTGAAAAACGAAGAACGATTGACTCAGTCATAATCGCAGAAACTCTGAAGAGATTATTCTGTCAATCAAGCTTACAAAAGTAAATATATTTCTTCCAGCATATAACAATATCTGAGAGAAGAAATATACACATTCAACGTGAACATCACGTCGTCAGTCTAAGATCATCAAGTGTTCAAGATGCTGTTCAAACCAGTGATTTCACCATTGTTACCCTTGAGTAAACTTAGACCTGTGTGGACTAAGGAAAAGATATTCCGATCTGTTTGGAATGAATAGGACAAAGCTTCAATCTGTGTGAGAAGAAGCAAAGTTAAAGAAGCCTACAACCAATCTGTGTAAACGGTTGAAAGCTACAGTCTTTGTATCAATCTGTGTGAACGATCCAAGGATAGGTTTGATTAAAGTCACGTAGTTGTGTACGTAGTGATTTTAATAAACATTTTACTCCTGTGTGGAGGACCAGTGGACGTAGAGGGGTTTACCTCAAACCACTTTATATTACGTGTTATTTACCTTCTGCCTTTATTGCTTTCATAAACTGTGATTTATATAAGTACACAATGCAAAACCCTGTACGCACCAAGCTAACAGGAGATAAGCCTAGTTGCTGTATTTACAGCAACTCACTTGAATGAACTTCCGCTACGCACTCACATTCGAGAAATCATATAGCTTGTTGTACTAACACTTTTCCATGCTGTATACTATATACTTAGTGGCCAACAAGTGGTATCAGAGCGGTTGATTCTAAAGAATCTGTCGTATTTTTAACCTAATCAGATCCAATAATCAGACTTTCTTTTTGAAAACAGTCTTTATCTTTCCTATATATGGATACCTAAATGATAAACAAGGTTCCTATGTTTTCTATTAACGAGATTGATGACTAGAGAATTAGGATGGAAGCACATCTTGCCGCCATGTGTAACACCCCAAATCTCAAAAGGGACAATACACGCTGTAGAACCTTCACAAGGTCTACCAGACTAACACATGACGCATAATCCACAAAATAAATCCCATAAAGACACCTTAATAATAATAAGTAGGGCCGCGGCCCCAGCCAAAACAGTTTAATTCAATGCCAACAAAACAGAAAATGACATGTATTCCATTGCCCAAGCAGGGGACTTTAACAATATTTGTAAAATAATCCGCCTAACACCAACACCCAAGTAAACACAATAACAAAACATCTAACATAGACTCGAGCCTCATCATCATGCTGATCCTTTTCATGCATGTCCCGTGACAGCTCCTCAGCTCGACCGGTACCTGAAATGCATAAAATGCATTTCCCCAATTTAAGGGGTTAACATTAAAATAGCTAGTGCAAGTACACAATTACACTACATTATATACATATACGATTCAACACAGTAATCACATTTAGAAAACATTTGAAAATCATATTCAGGAATATTCTATTGACATCAAAGCAGTAAATCATCTCATATCAATATTACAACCATCCACACTTGGTAACCCGTGGCCGTACCCCTTAGTATCGACCCCCAGACGCCCCGTTGAATGCTCCGGGTGGGAAACCACTTCCGCGGCCGTACCCTTAGTATCGGCCCCCATACGCCCCGTCGAACGCTCCGGGTGGAAGAGCAACAACTCACACACCCAATATCATAATTCATCATCGTATCACAACCATAACACACATAACGAAATGTAATACATGTACTTGCCTTGAATAATATGATGTGAAGGAAATGGCGAAAGGAAAGGTTTTGGTCCGAATAATCTTTACAAATTCGCTCCTATCACAATAACGATAGACAATCAACCTCAATATTGCGGAATCGCAAGGATTCATCCTAGTTCTACCCATTGGGACAATTCATCGGTCACTACGAAGTCATAATCGATTCCAATATATTAATGGTGAAAACCTTGAAGTTTAATCCGTTAAACTACAAATAAAGCAAGGTATTACGATTACATAATCGTAATCTAACTACTTATCAGAGCTAAATCGGATTCAAAGGGTAAAATCATGCCAAAATCCCGATATCCCCAAAAACTAGGGTTCTAGGAATTTACCTCGATTTGAAGGTGAACAATGGATGATTTGATGCTAGGATAATGATATGATGTTTTGATATACCTCCCGACAGAGTCTGAGTGAGAATTCGATGAATCTAATGTAACGCCCCCTAATCCCATTGGGTCATTACAGTGCCGTGGACCCCACACCCGGAGATCCAATAGGCGAACACGACTAAAATACAACAAACTGACCAAAAAGGGAAATCACAGTTCCTACTATGATGTCCGACATAATATTCCGATATGGAATTTCGACGACAAAAGTGGGCCTACATGGCCAAATAAAAATACAACAACACCCACGAGCCTTACTCGGATAATACAGAATAACAACAACTGACGAACCTGGAGTACTCCAAACTGTCTGACCGACATGAACACCGTAACAACTCAGACTAGTATCGCTCGAATGCCTCGTCGCCATCGTCATGCCCCTGTGTCTCAACTCTCTCATCGCAAGCACCTAAAACATGAAAACATTTTCCGCCCACACGGGGTCAGTCATCCAGATAATGAATATCAAATACATGTACAACATGATATGCATCTAATGGCAGAATAAACAGTACAATAATAGTAATACGAGATGCTCACAAACCAAAGTGGGAATCGAGCATTAGTGAAACACTATGCCCACGGCATACGATCGGTACCTGCTCAACATGTTAGAACACAAGTGCCCAACGGCGAATCATCAACACAGAACACAACAATGAACTACCCGAAGGTAACCCAAACCAAAACTGAAATAAATACGAATCACAATGCCCGAAGGCTCCAACGGAAGTACCAAAACATCACAATGGCCTGAAATCCCTCAGCCGAACCTATCACAATATCACAATGGTCTGAAAACCACTCAGCCGAAGCTGCCAATCATCACAATGGCCTGAAAGCCGAACAGCCCAAAGCTGTATATCATCACAATACGGATCTCAAAGAAACAAACCCGACTGTCGAACATACCCTTCGGCGTATGAACAACCAGTCACAAATCGTCGGACATATGTAATACAACATGGACTATGAATGACCAAAATAATAAGGCTCAAGAGGGACATCACAGTACGCCCGATCCGGAAATGTGCCCGTGCACATGTCCACCCCGTATACGGAATCCAGAATATACATGGGACAATGTACCTAATTAGCCTCACGAACTACGTCTCGTGTGCACGGTTCAATGCGGAAACATCCACGCATGACCATCGTGTGCCTGGCTAAAAATCCTACACATAACCAATCGACACACAGATATGATTCCAGATATGTCACGATGCAACATGACAACGAAACTCAAAGGATAACACATCCAATATGGATCAAAAGACTCATCAAAGTGAACGATGACACATGGATAATGAAAGATCGACACGACCAATAATATCCAAAACAACCATCCTGGGATCACAATCCGTAAGGATCGATTAACGCGATCAACAATCACAACACAACAATCCTGGAATCCTCAACCCTCAACGATCACAAAATTACCGAGTTTACAAGAATGATAGTGTGCTGCCTTGAGTCGGCCAACACGACAACAATAACTCACGGATGGGCACCATCCTCGGCGGTCCCAAATCAATACCTCGATTGCCTTAGAATGCCCAATCGATAACGATACAACAGATGGGAAATGTCTTCGACAGTCCCAATTCAATACCTCGATTACCTTAGAACGGCCCATCGATAACAACGATACAATGGATGGGAAATGTCTTCAACAGTCCCAATTCAATACATCGATTACCTTAGAACGGTCAATCGATAACAACAACTCAACGGATGGGAAATGTCCTCGACAATCCCAATTCAATACATCGATTACCTTAGAACGGTCAATCGATAACAACGACTCGACGGATGGGAAATGTCCTCGACAATCCTAATTCAATATCTCGATTGCCTTTAGAACGGTCAATCGATAACAACAATACCACGGATGTCTCGACACCTTTAATCGGTTACCGATAACGAAGATGATAATCGAATACGTCAATGCCTTCAATCGGCAATACAACATCAATAACGAAGCACCAATATCAATAACAATGATCATAACTATGTCTTAAATCGACATCAATATCAACAACAACAATCGATACATCGATACCACGAACCGGCTATCGACAACAATATTACCAACAAGTATCGCAGTGCATTGAACCGGCCTTTTACGAACAACAATAACATTTGGCATAATTTGACGAAGGGTGTCGTATCAAACAATCCCCTGATATCAACAAAATCATAAAGAGACCAAGTCTCGAAATGTTACACACATTCATACACATACATGATAACATTAATCTCATTGACTAGTACAAGTATAAAACTTGCCTCAAACCGAAGGCGAGATAGTCCTTCCACGATCAACGTCCTTCCACAAAATGATGAACGGTGTCCTACGATGATCACAAGCACTCGAACAACCTTGAATGAAATACGATTCATTCAATAACACAAAATCAATGGAAAGCAACACCAAAACAATCCCGATTCAATCCCGAATTGGTTAAACTCCCCAAACGAAAATCATAGTTCTCAACTATGAATTCTAACATCCTCCAACACCTCAATGATCGATATGATCAAATTGTTGGGTATGGGGTCGGATATTTGCGCCGTTTGCGGAATCGTAAATAAAATTGCGGAAAATAAATGACGCAAGGATTTATAGAGGTTCGGCTTATAAACAAGCCTACGTCCTCTCTTTATCTTTTTCAATAGGTTAAATATAGAAACCTCTATGCCTCTCTTCTATCGGTCGAGGTATAACCGCTTACAATCACGTCTTCTATCGGTCCGTGATAAATCACTCGTACTTGTATTTGCATCGGTCCAAGTTAAACCATTTTCCTTTTCGTAGGACAAGGGATCAACCTCTCTAGCTTTCTATTGGCACTAGATAAGCCTCACTAAGATAGCGATTGCGATTCTAACAATGCCGGATCCTTGATCCTAATAACACCGAATCCAATCGTATCTTTTCTTTTACCACTCGTGTATATGTTGAATGTATAAACACTCAAACTAACAATTAAGCTCAATATTACAACAACAAGTATATCAATATGAATCTCCGATCAATGAGTTGTTTGCTTTGTGTTGTTGTATTGAATACCATAGACATGGTATTTATAGGCTCCATCTTCAAACTAGCCGTTAGCTGCTGAACCTTCTTTACGTACGTTATCATCCCCTTATTACGTACGCAAGTCTCATTACGTACGTTAACCACTATGGGTTACGTACGTAAGCCTCTTCCAGTTTCAGTCCAGGGACTTTCGTCATATTGGTTACGTATGTTAGCATATACTCCATTACGTACGTTAAGCCATACGTCAGTGTTGACGTCATGTGTCCGTTGCATGCTTTTCTGACTTTTGACTCCTCCAACGTTCACTTGGTTTGAACTACATTACGTACGTTATATTACTCTCATTACGTACGTAAGGCTGCTTCATTTACGTACGTTAATCATGCTGAGTTATGTATGTTAGGCTTGTGCAGAACACTATTTTCCAGCTTCGTTTTCTTCGATTCTTGGCTTCGCCTCTTCGTTGTTTTGTTTTGTTTATCGCCTTTAATCATCAAAACACTTTTAATTTATGTATGGAACAAATTTTTCCAACAATCTCACCCTTTTTTATGATTACAAAACAAAACTTCGTCGTTGGGAATTACCTGCAAAAATACAAATATATGTATATGTGTACAGAACAAAGTTTTCGACTTTGTCCGTTTCGTCAGTTCTTCTCCCATTTCTTTTTCGACTCCTTCTTTTCTTTTCTCCTTTTCTTTTCTCATTTTTAATTTTTCATCGTCTCTTCATTTTTGTTCAACTCCTTCGTTTCTACCCCTTTCATGGTAAATCACATTTTCAATTTATTTCTCCATTCTCCTATCTCTCTCCCTTTTTGTATTCATCAAAAATGCAATAAAATACCAATAAAAAATTCAATAAATATTGAAATATGCAAAAATAAATACACGGGTATTAACTCCCCCTGAAAATATTATTCGTTTAAAAAATTACTCCCCCTAAGTAAAATACCAAAAATCAATGTTTGGGGATCCAACCTATAGTTGGTTTTTGTTTAGAAATGTAGACGATATTTGAAACGATTGTTCCTTTAGGAACCCAAATTTTCTTAATTTTTATCGTCCGTCTCGGGCTTTTGCAACTTGAAATATGATGCCCTATTTTCAAACACTTTTCTCAATGGGGTATTTTAAAATTAACGGATTCGTTTTTCGAACGTGGTTTCAATCCTAACCCCTCTTTATTTAAAGTATATTTTTGAACACATAACATTTGTTCAAATTTATCGTTGCCGCACGAGAATATTCTTGTCAAAGATTTTAGTTCATCTTGAACTTTTAAAAGATCATTCTTCAAAATATTCTCATTTTCAATGCATTTTGAATGATCGATTTCAACAAATTTTCCCTTCTCGATAATTTTGGAATTTTCACTTTCCAAAGATTTAATTTTAGACTTAAGGGATTTTATTTCCGATAAAGCATTTTGGAAATCCTTATGTAATAACTCAAATGCATCAAAAATTTCGTCACGGGAGGATGTACTTACTTGGCTTTCGATGTCGCTCTCGTCGAACAAACACCGGGCCATGAGAGCGAGATTATTTTGATTGATGAAATCATCGTCTTCGTCTTCATCGCTCCATGTTGCCACGAGAACCTCCTTTTTCGATTTGGCTCGGCAGTGCTTAGCAAAGTGGCCTGGTTTTCCACATAGTCGACAAGAGTTGTCGAACTTCTTAGATTCGCTCGAGATATCCTTCTTCCTCCGGTTTAATAAGGTTTGGAATTTATTAATATTTTTGGCATAGTATGCCATTTCTTCATCGCTTTATTCCACCGGGATTTCTTCCTTCTTTCTCGATATCTTAGCCTTCATGGCTAACGATCGTTCCTTCGGCTTCGGCTTGACACTTCGTGATTTTAACACGATCTCATAATTGATTAGTGAACCAACAAGGGCACTAAAATCGAGCGTGCTGAGATCTTTAGATTCCATAGTCGCGGTCACGGTGCCGTCCCATTCGCTAGGTAGTGATCTTAAAATTTTCTTGACTTTTTCACTACTAGATAATGGTTTTCCGAATGATGCAAGTCCATTGGTGATGACCGGAAATCGGTCGAGCATATTGGTGATGGACTCGTCACCCTTCATGATGAATAACTCGTAGTCATGGAGGAGCATATTGATCTTTGTCTCCTTGACTTGAGTTGTCCCTTCGTGTGTGATTTCAAGAATTTTACATATTTCTTTCGCATATTCACACGACGAGATTCGATTGACCTCTTCGGGATTTAAGGCACAAAATAAGAGTTGAGTAGCCTTACAATTTAGATGGTCATTTTTCCAATTGGCATCGTCGTATTCTTCAAAGGAATTGAGCGTACCGTCGGATTTGATAGGAACTTTTGGGCCGAGACAAATAATCTTCCAAATCTCTATATCGTAGGCACGAATAAAGATTGACATCTTTTTCTTCCATGTCAAATAATTTGAGCCATCGAAGAAAGGTGGTCGGTTGAGAGCAAGGCCTTCGACTGGAGAGAATTGAAATGCCATTTTTGGATCTTTTCTCCTCGGATGTTAAGCCGCGTATTGGAGTACCGCTCCGATACCAATTGTTGGGTATGGGGTTGGATATTTGCGCCGTTTGCGGAAGCGTAAATAAAATTGCGGAAAATAAATGACGCAAGGATTTATAGAGGTTCGGCTTATAAACGAGCCTACGTCCTCTATTTATCTTTTTTAATAGGTTAAAGATAGCAACCTCTACGCCTCTCTTCTATCGGTCGAGGTATAACCGCTTACAATCACGTCTTCTATCGGTCCGTGATAAACCACTCGTACTTGTCTTTGCGTCGGTCCAAGTTAAACCGTTTTCCTTTTCGCAGGACAAGGAATCAACCTCTCTAGCTTTCTATTGGCACTAGATAAGCCTCACTAAGATAGCGATTGCGATTCTAACAATGCCGGATCCTTGATACTAATAACACCGAATCCAATCGTATCTTTTCTTTTACCACTCGTGAATATGTTGAATGTATAAACACTCAAACTAACAATTAAGCTCAATATTACAACAACATGTATATCAATATGAATCTCCGATCAATGAGTTGTTTGCTTTGTGTTGTTGTATTGAATCAATACCATAGACATGGTATTTATAGGCTCCATCTTCAAACTAGCCGTTAGCTGTTGAACCTTCTTTACGTACGTTATCATCCCCTTATTACGTACCGAAGCCTCGTTACGTACGTTAACCACTACGGGTTACGTACGTAAGCCTCTTCCAGTTTCAGTCCAGGTAGTTTCGTCATATTGGTTACGTACGTTAGCATATACTCCATTACGTACGTTAAGCCATACGTCAGTGCTGACATCATGTGTCCGTTGCATGCTTTTCTGACTTTTGACTCCTCCAACGTTCACTTGGTTTGAACTACATTACGTACGTTATATTACTCTCATTACGTATGTAAGGCTGCTTCATTTACGTACGTTAATCATGCTGAGTTACGTACGTTAGGCTTTTGCAGAACACTATTTTCCAACTTCATTTTCTTCGATTCTTGGCTTCGCCTCTTCGTTGTTTTATTTTGTTTATCGCCTTTAATCATCAAAACACTTTTAATTTATGTATGGAACAAAATGTTCCAACACAAATGTTCTTAACACTTGTGAAAACAATTCAACAAGAATCACTTAAGAACAACATCAAATTGATCCTCCTACGATGATAATATCATCAATATTATCACTATCACCTCAAGAACATCATCAACACAACAAACATGATATCTAAACAATAATCAATCACTAATTCATCATGAATTCGGATTAATCAACAAGATTACATCAACCATTTCAAGATTATGACAATCATTACATAATTCATCATAATTCCTTACTAAAATGGTTATAATCCCTCCAAAAACACAAACAACAACAACAATCATATCAAGACTATGTTAATCATATAACAATCTTAAGATCATTCTTCCTAGACATGATTATAACCTCCAAACATTCTAAAACATCAAGAACATCTCCTCCTCAAGAAAAATCATCATGGTCTTCATCACAAGTTGTAAAAACTCATCAAGAATCATGTTATACTCCAACAATCACCAATTGTACGAGGAAAACAACAACAACAACATCATCATACTCAAAAATCACTTGTAGAACAAGAGATTAAGAGAACTTACCAATGAAGAACAAGAAGAACTCTCGAAACACCAAAGGAGCACCAACAAGCTTCCTACTCCAAGCTCCAAATCAAGTTAGGATGATCAAAATCACGTTGGAAGAGTCTAAATATGAAGAACAAGTCCAGAGGGACGGTTCTAGGGAGAGAAAATCGCTAATGGTTCGTGAAGAAATGAAAAACGAACCCAATATATATAACCTGACAATCACATTACGTACGCGATGCACAAAGCAGAACGTACGTGAAGACCATTACGTACACTACGCCAATAACTTAACGTACGTAATGCTATTCCAGAACTGACTGACCAAAAATATGAAGACCTTAACGTACGTAAACAACAACCATTTACGTACGTTAACAAGCTACATGAATAACGTACGTAAAGCTCACAAACTAAAGTACGTAAAAAGCCCATTGACTACAATAGTAGATCAGATCAAAGATACCCGGGACCCACCGTCCGAAAGCTAACCACGAGGAAGGTTCCCTCCACCTACCTCTCATTACGTACGTAACATAAACGTAATAACGTACGTAATGCCGAAGGCCTAACGTACGTTAAGCGCACAAGCTAACGTACGTTAGATCAACAAAGTGTACAACCAAGTTGTTCTATCAATTCTCAACCCGAATGAATGAACACAATCCAACGCACCTCAACAAACACGAATGAAATGATACAACAACAATTGTACAATTCCAAACGAATACGTACAACTCAACAGTGAAACGAAAAAAAATTACCCCTGGATATTACATACTCCCCCCCTTAAAAAGAGTTTCGTCCCCGAAACTCAGGGTGCTCAACTCGGGGTACGAACTATCCATCAGGATCGGAAAACAACATCTCCAGGAATACTCCTCAATATGAACAACTCCGTCTGACTAACTGGGCCAACCCCTCAGGTCCCCGCATCTCCTCTGCCCGAACACGGCGAAAACCAAGTGATAAAAACAATCAACCCAATGCGAGATCAGTCGAATCATAACTCCTCTGCCAGAGACCAGCCAGAAAGTCGTACCACCCGCATGACTCATAACACCGGCGTACACACCCTGCGAGAGCCGCCCATTTTACATGTCTACAATCATCGGTGTACATTTCTCTGTTCTCTTCGGCATCGGACGCTCATCCAAACACTGAATCACGCCACGCAAAGATAATAACAACACATACATAGTCCTCGGGGCCATATCAATCGCGTGCCCAAGTCCTCATGACTTGACGTCTCGAATCACAATGAACAATTATCCAGATTATCACAAAAAATCTCAGGCACAACACCGAAAGAAAAGAAAAACACATCAAACGACCCTAGGTCTCAAAATATCATTACAAGATAGATCAACAACAAATGGTTCAAAACCACAACATTATTACAGATTAAGTTGAACATTAATCCGAAAAACAAGGAAAGGAAAATACAAATCAAGGCTACATCTCAAATGTACCCAACACCGATATCCTCCAGATCATCGATCTCCTCGATCTCATCGATTCAAGGAAGACCTAAATCTGAACTCACTGATCCTCCTCGGCTGTCCTTACCTCCGGCTCCCAAAGCCTGATAAGACCCCTTTGGATGAAGTGCAGACTGGGGTAATAAAATCTCTTTAGGCCCGTGATCTCTCTCGAGACCCACTGGCGCTAGAACTCCTGTAGTATTTCTGAAGGTGTCCGTACCTCCCACATGAACGACAAACAAAATCCGGCACTGTACAACGAGTACTAACATGCCCCGCTGAATCACAGTTAAAGCAAACAACAGTCGGACCCGTTGCCTAAGAAGAAGATGCTTTCCCAGCACGAAGACGACTAGAAAATGACCTCTTGGATGTCGGAGCCCGATGTCTCTCTGAACGAACCAGCATCCTAGTCCTCTCACTAGAAGAAACTGAAGGGTGCCTCCGAGCAAGCTCCTTGATCAAAAGTTCTGCTCCAAGAGCCTTATCAATGAATTCACCGAGTGAGTTACAATTAGGATTGAACAACTGCATCTTCAACTACGGGTTTATCCTCTTGCTAAAATACTTGATCTTATCCGCTTCAGTACGGATAACAGATGAAGCAAACTGAAGAAGTCCCTGAAACTTCTCAGCAATGACAATAACACCCTCGTCCTCGACGGATTCGGGGTTCAAAACCTCCGACAACTTGGCTTCACGAAGTGGAGCCAGATAATACCTCTCTAACATGAGAGTCTTGAACTCGCTCCAAACACAAACACGATCGGTGGGTTTCACATAAAGCCACCAAGAATAAGCGCCCTTACTCAGATAGTAAGCTGTGACTGCCACCTTACTCTCCTCCAGACACTCTCCTACAGACACTGAACCACGTCCAAGAGTTTATCGAAATGTTCAAGCCAATGAACAAAGTCAGCTAGTTCCGACGAACCCTCAATAATAGGTAGCCTCTGACGAGAGATATCACCAACAACCTGACTTACTCCCCCAGTTTGCCCATGAAACGGCACCTGGAATCCCTACTGCGGCGGACCACGAACCATCGAGGCCTACATGGTCTCCACTATCTGCGTCATCTGAGTCATCTGGGTCATCATGCCCCTCATAAGCAAGAAAGAGTCGACGTGTCCACTCTCAGTCTGATCGACCTCGCGAGTATGATGTCCCGAAGGAGAATCGGTCGTGTAGGTAGCACTACCGGCTGAACTCTGATCCATCTCGGCATCCGCATGCGCATAAACATGAGGTTCTGAGTTTCGGTCTGCTCTGTAACCTCTACCCCCTCTGCCACGTCCTCGGATTCCTCTTTCCATACTGAAAGAATAGTGTTCGATCATGAGCAAATCTCAAATACGTCTCAACGGCCAAATCAGAATGCTAAGTCAATAGTCAAACACGAGTATACACACTCAACACAGTCACATCAATCATGCTAATCATAGCCAATATATCTCTCAAATGTTCCAAAACAAATAATGATGAATCAATTTTAACATAAATGTTACACCGGTTTTCAACAAAACATGTATAATCAATGACATAATGAATTTATGAACATAAAAGAGGATCGATTCCTTACTCATACGAAGCTTCGAGGTCTTGCGATACTAGTCCTCACTGACGACGACTCGATGAAATAATGACTCATACAGTCGCCCAATTATCACGACTCATAAAACCCGACTGTCCAGATTGTCATAACCTGACAGCCCCACTACTACCGCGTCAGTGGAGCCACATAACTCACATATCAGGGTATCTCACAACCCAATTCTCTGGTACCATCTTATGTAACGCCCCCAAATCCCATTGGGTCATTACAGTGCCATGGACCCCACACCCGGAGATCCACCAGACAAACACGACTAAAATACAACAAACTGACCAAAAAGGGAGATCACAATTCCTACTATGATGTCTGACAGAATATTCTGATATGGAATTTCAACGACAAAAGTGGACCTACATGGCCAAATGAAAATACAACAACATCAACGAGCCTTACTCAGATAATACAGAATAACAACAACTGACGAAACTGGAGTACTCCAAACTGTCTGACCGACATGAACACTGAAACAACTCAGACTAGTATCGCTCGAATGCCTCGTTGCCATTGTCATGCCCCTGTGTCTCAACTCTCTCCTCGCAAGCACCTAAAACATGAAAACATGTTCCGCCCCCATGGGGTCAGTCATCCAGATAATGAATATCAAATACATGTACAACATGATATGCATCCAACGGCAGAATAAACAGTACAATAATGGTAATACGAGATGCTCACAAACCAAAGTGAGAATCGAGCATTCGTGAAACACTATGCCCACGGCATACGATCGGTACCTGCTCAACAAGTTAGAACACAAGTGCCCAACGGCAAATCATCAACACATAACACAACAATGAACTAACCGAAGGTAACCCAAACCAAAGCTGAAATAAATACGAATCACAATGCCCGAAGGCTCCAACGGAAGTACCAAAACATCACAATAGCCTGAAAGCCCTCAGCCGAAGCTGCCACAATATCACAATGGCCTGAAAACCACTCAGACGAAGCTGCCAATCATCACAATGGCCTGAAAGCCGAACATCCCAAAGCTGTAGTCGGGCAACCTTCAAGAAGCCTCGCATGGGTTCTATTTTTTCTGAGCGACCTCCTACGGCGCGTAAACCTGCAGAATCTCAGTCCCGAGCGGCCAGTTCGGCCATCACCTGTTTCAAATGAGGAGAATAGGGTCATTACAGTACTAAGTGTCCGAGCCAGACTATCACATGTAACAACTGTGGAATTGCTGGGCATAAGGCCCATTTATGCCGAAGAGGTTTCAGACCTTCTCCAGTGGCATCTCAGACCCGAAACAGTCGGCTGTTCAGAATCAGGCTACTCAGTCCGCGTCGTATAAGACGACGAGAGAGAATAAAGGCGGAGCCCATAGTTATCAGATAAGAGTATCCGGTGCAGGGACTGGCAAGCCCCAAATTTACTAGATGAAGAGTACCGATGATCCGGAGGCCCGAATGATCTCAAGTACACGCGAAATTCTATCTCAACCTGTGTGTACCTTTTTTGATACTGGAGCATCATATTCATTCATTTTCGAGTCATGTTTGAGTAGACTACACATGGATAGTGCTACTAGTTGCGAACCTTATGCCATTGGTCTACCAGACGGTAGAAGAATTATCGGAGATCATGAAGTTAAGAACTGCCCGATCTAGCTTAATGGGTGAATGGTTGGCGGACCTATTCGTGGTAGACTTACCTAAAGACAACGTAATCTTGGGTATTGATTGGATGGATCGTCATGATGCCATCTTTAGTGTCTGTAAGCGTATGGTCACTATCATTTCAGATGATGGAGTCGAGTGTGTATTTCAGGGGGGTAAACCCAGCCGTTCCGGAAGAGTTATTAATATGATGAAAGCAGTGAAGTTACTCATTCTGGGTTGTGTCGGTTATTGGTGTTATATGACCAAGACCGAAAAATCATCAGTGACGTTGGAGGATTTCCCTGTAGTGAGAGACTACGCTGATGTGTTTCCAGACGAGTTACCTGGTTTACCTCCACAGAGAGATGTTGAATTCACGATAGAGTTGGAGCCTGGTACGTCCCTAATATCGAAAGCACCATATTGTATGGCCCCGACCGAAATGTAGGAACTGAAGAATCAACTAGAGGAATTGACCGAGAAGGGTTATATCTGACCGAGTGCATCCCCGTGGGGAGCACCTGTGTCATTTGTCAAGAAGAATGATGGTTCTTTTCGCTTGTGCATTGATTACCAGGAGCTGAACAGGGTGACGATCAAGAATAAATAGCCACTGCCCCGCATCGATGATCTCTTAGATCAACTTCAGGGAGCTTCAATATTTTCCAAGATCTATTTGAGATCTGGGTATAATCAGTTGCGAATTCGAGAGTCGGATATCGCAAGAACAGCGTTTCGAACACGCTATGGGCACTATGATTTTGTGGTTCGGATCTGAACATTTATTCGAAGGATGGAGACTAGGAAGCTCAGGGAAAGTGATCAAAGCCATGAAAGCGATCAAAGTGCTGAAACAGGGTTGTGCTGGGTTTTGTTGTTATGCCATGAAGAAGGAAGAAGGAGTAGAGCGCTCATATATTCCAGTTGTCAAAGAATTCTCAGATGTATTCCCCGATGAACTACCTGGATTACCTCCGCATAGAGCTGTAGAGTTTAATATTGATTTGGAACTAGGAGCCGCACCTATCTTCAGAGCACCATCCCGTATGGCGCCAACAGAGATGTATGAGTTAAAGAAACAGCTTGAGGAATTGTTGCATAAGGGTTACATTCAACCTAGTGTTTCTCCTTGGGGTGCGCCCGTTCTTTTTGTTCGAAAGAAATACGGATCACTCCGATTGTGTATTGATTACAAGGAGATAAACAAGGTGACGATCAAGAATAAATATCCATTACCTCCGATTGATGATTTGTTTGATCAATTACAGGGAGCGATGGTATTCTCAAAGATCGATTTGAGGTCAGGATACCATCAGTTGAGGATTAAGGAAACTGATATACCGAAGTCCACTTTTAGATCTCGGTATGGGCACTATGAGTTTATAGTAATGCCATTTGGTCTTACTAATGCTGCTGCTGTGTTTATGCAATTGATGAATCAAGTATTCTTAGAACACTTGGATAAAATCATTGTCGTTTTCATTGACGACATCTTGATTTATTCGAAGAATCCAAAAGAGCATGCAGAACATTTGCATATTGTTATGGAATTACATATCATATCCCTTGATTTCGGCGAAATCAAAGTCGCTAAGGATGGCACGTTCAAAGAGAAACCAACACTACTAGAAAAAATACTTTCTAAATCGGGTAAAATAAGTACACAATGAACTGTACTGTGTGCGTAAGAAGAACCCGAATCTGAGAAATCTTCATTTCCTGTATGGAAATCTCAAGCAGAACTAAGAAGACTTGCCATGTGTACACTCGTTGTATTCCTGGCTCAATCTGAACCTGTTTTTACCAAAGAAGCTCTGAACAATTCTCACTGGATCACTTCTATGGAAGAAGATCTTAATGGTTCGAAAGAAAAAATGTATGGTATCTAGTACCCAGGCCTGAGCAGCATGCAGTGATTGGAACCAAATGGGTATTTAGAAACAAGAAGGATGAGAATGGACTTGTTATTAGGAACAAATCCCGTCTAGTCTCACAAGGCTACAGACAAGAAGAAGGCATACACTACGATGAAACATTTGCCCCTGTACCTAGACTAGAAGCTATTAGGATATTTTTAGATTTTGCCGCGCATAAGAGATTTATTGTATATCAAATGGACTTTAAGAGTGCATTCCTGAATAGAGACCTCGCCGAAGAAGTCTATGTTGAACAATCACCAGGGTTTGTCAACACAGAAGGCTGAGACCTTATATACAGACTACGAAAAGCTCTGTATGGACTTAAGCAAGCACCTAGAGCATGGTATGAAACCCTATCCCTGTACCTAACTATTAATGGATTTGAGAAAGGTGCTATGGACAAGACTCTATTTAAGATACAGGAAGGTGATGACCTATTAATGGTTCATATATGCGTAGATGATATTATATTTGGTTCCACTAACCTTGCGTTGTGTGAAAGGTTCTCTCATCTCATGCAAAGTAAATTTGAAATGAGTATGATGGGGGAACTTAGTTATTTCCTAGGATTCATATAAAGCAGTTGCCTATAGAAATCTTCATCAACCAGGAGAAGTACAGCAAGGAGCTACTCAACAAGTTTGGGATAAATAACTCCAAATCCTAGTCAACACCCATGAGCACTTCCATGCAAATTAGTGCTGATGAAGTTGGGAAGCCGATTGAACAATCACTTTATAGGAAGCTAATAGGCTCACTCCTGTACCTAACAGCTAGCAGACTGAATATCCAGCTTGCTGTAGGAGTGTGTGCTCGATATCAAATAGCACCTAAAGAATCACACTTCTCAACAGCCAAACGAATCCTTAAGTATGTTAAAGGAACAATCGATGCAGGATTATGGTATCCTAAGGAAGGTGGATTCGATTTGATTGGCTAAAGCGACTCGGATGTCGGTGGTTGCAAGCTAGATAGGAAGAGTACAAGTGGTACTTGTCACTTTCTTAGAACTAGACTTGTGTCATGGTTCAGTAAGAAGCAATTGACAAACTCGCTTTCAACGGTTGAATCGGAATACTATGCTGCTGGAAGTTGCGGTATGCAGATTCTCTAGATGCAACAAAAGTTATCTGATTATGGAATCATTGCCAAAGAAATACCGATCATGTGCGATAGCACGAGTTCAATTGCAATAATGCACAATCCTGTATTGCACTCGCGAACTAAGCATATTGATATGAAGCATCATTTCATCCGAAATCACGTTGAGAATAAGGATGTTCAGATCGAGAAAGTTCATACAGACATCCAGTTACCCGATATCTTTACCAAACCTCTTAGTGCAACCAGATTTTGTATGCTTCGACAAGAATTGGGAATGCCACAGCCTGACTCCCTGTAAGTTTTTATGCTTTTACTCATCGATTGAGGGGGAACACTATAAGATCCAAGAATACAGTATCCACCATTAATTAACTATACACTCAGACAGTCAGACAACACTGTAGGACAAAGAAGACATGAAACCTTCCTACAGCTGACGTGTGTATTAATTAAGGGGGAATACAATACGAACCATGAATACAATATTAATCTAAACAATGCTGTAAGAATTGAATCCTATATGTACCTTTTAAGGGGGAATGATGTATTATTCGCGGATACAGTACATACACTATGGGACATCAATTAATATTTTTTTATTATTCTATTCGTAATAAAACCGTTTTAGTCCACGTGCCCTGTTTCAAAATTCAAATGTTTTATCATTTAATGCTCTACATGACATATGGACTTTATTTTCTTAAATGCCGCAATGTTAATAATTTCAAAACCGCCGTTTCGTGCAATGAGGGAGTACGAACTACCAGAAGTGGGACCGGTTGTCATTTTCAAAAACAGATGGATAAGATAAGCAAGTTAATCTCAGTTCATCATGTTCGTTCTTTTCAAAGACGGTTCCCATCCCTTAAATCTGATTGTTCACTGTTTGTAACCCTAGTTCTCCCTGCACACTATAAAAGGACTGTCTCTTGCTCCCTTCGATTCTTTACGCTTTCTGCATATTAAACGAGTTTACGAGCAAACATCCTATATCTCTTGCTGCATTTACTACTTTCTTTGCTACTTCACTTACTTTTCTCCAGTCTCAATGGCATCTTCTTAGACATCTTCTCTGTCCCTAAATAAGAAAGACACCATTATCGACGAGCGAATCTTCGCCAGATCCGTCGTCCTTGTAAGAGTTCACATGGAAACCGCGAATGTCGACGCGATGGAACTGATTGTTTCCAGAATCCGGCAACAAGCCTCTACCACCTTGGAAGTGTTCATCCTAACCTCTATGATGAGCGTATTGTTGAGGAATTCTATCTCGACGCCTCTGTTAGGTTATTCTCTCTGATAATAGGAGGAGATGTGTCCGACATTTTTGCTACCGTCCACTGAGTTGAGATCTGCATCGACCGGGAGATTTTGGAAAACATTTACAGGATGTCGTGTGATGGCCTGACAATGGAAGAGTTTGTGACCTTTGGGTCACAAGAACTCCTCACTGCTTACTGGGGATTATTCATTAGCGATGCTTCGGACAAGAACGTCCATCCATCCTGCCACAAGAAAAGATTTTGTTTAGCTTTTGTCTATTTACACGATTTCTGCTGTAGTATTGTCGAGAACAGAATTGGCGCATTTGAAATGTGCAAAAACCTACATTTCAGAATGATGGTCGCCATCATGTCTGGAGAACGACTAAACTGGTTCCAGATTGTTCTAAATAGGTTACAGGAAGAGGCCTCCAAACCTGGTACTTATAAGAAGTCTGTTGGCCTTATACTTAACAACATTCTTACCAAGTGCGATGTGCCACAATCCAAAGGAGCCAAGAAGATTAGACCTGGCAAGTACATTGGCGAATCAAGCCCTCTGCCTACAACAAATATGGGCTAATTTCGACAAGACCCTTTGCCATATGTTTGCCCATCTCTGATGATCCAAGGGATGTCACTCTCAAGTCCGTGGGTGAAGAGCAATCGAAGAGGAAGAGAAAAAGAAGTGCATCTCACAGCAAATCACCACTTGCTGTAGAGAAGCCGAAAAAGAAGCTGAAGAGAGCTTCTAAAGCTAAGGCTACATAGATTACATCGATCTATATAGATTTCCCAACTATGGAACAACCCGCTATACAATACCCTTAGGGCCCAAGCCCTCCGGAAGAAATAATTGCTACAAATTCTGCAGATCCCGAGCCAGTGGCGGCTATGACGGATGGCCAATTATTTGCCAAATTGGAAGGAACTGGCGAATCGGCTGCCCATTCGGAGCCGAGAGCCACCTCTCCTGTAAGGGAACCCACACCCATACAGGATCCCTCTCCCATTAGGGTACCAACCCCTGTTCGGGATCCCTCTCCAAAATAGGCTCCCACACCTGTTGTGGATCCCATTCCTCCGGTAGACCCAAATACTATATGGAGTCCCTCCCCCACTACTGTCATTAACGAGACTCTTCTATAGGTACACATCGAACGAGAGTTTGAGCGCTTTGTTGCTTGAAAGAACTACAGGGCCGCCCCATACGACGTCCTGTACAATTGGGAGGAGTGGAAGGAAGAAGAAACTTTTGCTCTGGAGGTCACGGATACTCAAGAAATCCGAGTATTGATTCAATGGGATAACCACTTTTGCCGTGAGCACAAATTATTATCTGGCAAAAGAAAAGGCCCGATTGAAGGGAAAGTCCCAATCCGGTGACACAGTTCCTAACATACCCAAATCTGATCCCAACTCATACGACGATGACGCCGCCATACAGGCTGGTCTGAGAATGAGTCGTGAAGAGGCTCGCGAAAGGGAAATGTCCATAATGCAGAGCCAACAGGGTCAGGGGACCTCAGAAAGACACCAGTCCCCCAGACCTCAACGAGAAGCCACTCAGGACAAACAGGAGGAATCAGTCCCTCCTGTACAGCAAGAAGTTCCTGATCTTGGAGACAAACCTATCTCTAACTAAGATGATGCCCGCGCCATCCCGCATGAGGAATCAGTCCCTCTGTCGGAGCAGGCGGAAGCTGAGAGTCAGCAGGAGGAATCAGTCTCTCCTGTATGTATGACTACAAAAACCCAACTGGAACAGGAGGAATCAGTCCCCCCTGTCCCCGAGACTGACAATGCTGCACCACCATCTGCCGAGCCCACGCAAGATTCCCCTGCATCTCCAATCTCTGTGGGCTCCAAGTCCGGGTCCGATACCGGATTCCTGCCTAACAATAGACCGCAACGCCCTCGTCATCATGTGGTCATGCTTCAACTCAACAGAGCAGAGGATGAGAAATCAGCGCACCCCGGCTCTTTGCGAATTGAGGCCCGGATAGAGCAACTCCAAGCAATCGGCCGCCAAACAGTGTTCATGCAAGATGCCGTGAAGGCACTGTATGATGTTGGTAAAGAGCTCGATTGGATGCGAGAGACCGCGATTCATGAGATGACTGGCTTAAAGAGAGAAATCATAAAAGTTGAAGAGGCATTTCGCATATTGCCTAGTGCATTAGGGCAAGCACTTGCTCAACTTCAACAGCGTCAGGAACCGATTCTCGAACAAGTGCAGGAAAAGCTCCGTATATCTGAAGCCAAGACTGCCGCTGCCCTCCAAGTGACTGGATCCAGACTGTCAGGACATGACAAGAAAATCGATGACGTCCCTGGTACTCAGTTCTCTCTTTGACAAAATCACGCATATAGAGAACAGACAGGATAATGACATGAAGATCCTCGAACGCATTGATTCTAAGGTTGCATATCTTGATGATGCCAAAAAGGGGGAAGAATCCAGAGAGGCTGGTCGGCAATGGAGGATTGAGAAAGAAAGAGAGTTCGACGCTGCTCTCGAGGAAAGCGTTACTGCTGTAATAAGCCGTTTGGCCTTGCCTGGTGCAAAAAGATACAAGGTAACTGGCCCTCGTCCAGAGTTCCATGATCCCAACATACCCTGGAAGAACAATGTTCAAACCAGAGATTCGTCTGCCTGCTAACCGTCAGCCTACAACTGATGAAGTGAAGAACTGGAGGAGAAATGAACTGATGAGAATTTTTGTTAAACTCATCAGGGAGTCCACTATGTTCAACAAATTCAAAACTCTGGTGGAGGCTGCAGACGAGTATGCAAAGTTGTTAGAAAAAAGATTGCTTCCCTTGCAAATATCAATAAAATCAAGGCACCGTAAAGGTGATCTGCTCACTCATCCTGATGACTATATACTTACCTTCGACCAATCGGCTGAAGGAAGAGTGATCTATCAAGATCGAGGCAAGGATTCCCTGGAGAATTGGTGGAGAGGAACCGACAACGATCCCGACAGGAGGAATTGGAGGCATGCTCATTACATGAATTAGCCTGGATGCTCCTTTTTCATCTTATTTGTTCTATCCATGCAGTATGCAATCTCTGTAACTTTTTTCTTCAATCATTGTAGTCTTTTGATCTTTATCAATAAAATTCAATTTTTCTTGAAAGATTGCAGCTCGTGATCTACACTTACTGTTTGATTATGAATTCAATTTATTTATTTCAAACAAACAAGTATAATAACTTGTTAAGTCTTAAGCTGTAAGAACTTGTCTGCGAACAGTTCATAAGTTAAGTTGTATTCAACCTAGATCACATTGTAAGATTGTGACTGTGCGTCAATCATAAGTTTGAAGTTGTAATACGCATACCTATTAGATGTTTACGAATTACTAAAACTTTCCTGCGAGCAGTTAACATTTTTAAGTGCTGAAGACTAGATCATTCGACAGAAGACCAAGAAGTCACTCTCTAGATCAAGAAGTCTTAAAGAGGTTTTTGCATTATCAAAAAGGGGGAAATTGGTATCAGAGCTATAATAATCGAATAATAATTATTTATGAATAATAAGATTTTTCAAATGTCCCTGGTCCAATCACGTACAGTGGATACTCAAGTGATTAATATACTAGTATAAGTTTGATAGATAATCAGTGGATGATTATGCGCATGGTACGGATCAAATTTATGGGTATTGGTTGGAGAGCACAATACTGGATAGATCAGCATTGAGATCACTGCATGGAAATGTCATCAGTGAAACTTAGTATAAATATATGTCAATAAATCCTTGAACCTGAGAATATCATAGAGTCCAACATGATAACTACTATGCCTTGATGTAATTCAACGTCATCTAAAATATGATGATCATAAAGGTTAGCGATCGGGATTAGTGGGCCGATCGGGATTAGTGGGAGTCATGTAGAGGACAATGACTAATCAAGAGGGATTTTGTCTCTCTTTTTAGGGAGAGAGATGTCTGTTGGGCCCCTTGATAAGTATGACTGAAGGAAATGCATGGCCATTCTCAAATAAAGATTTATTTGATTCAATCAGTCTATTTAAGATTGAGAAAGCATTTGAACATAATAAGTATGATAGCTTCCATGACTTAGTTCAAATATGATATCACGCGACAAAGGGATTTGACACGTTAAATGGTTTAATGGACTATAAACTTATATTATTTGGATAGTCATAATATCTTGCTAGAGACCACTTATGATTTATCATTTAATAAAGTATCAAACGATTGCCAACATAATATAAGTCTTTTGGGTCGCACATACGATAATTTTAGACAAGCAAGAATAATTAATAGATATAATATTGGATATTATATTTATTAAATAAATTAAATAATGAGTAATGTATAATATAGGAGATTATAAATTATATTGTTTAATTATATCAACTGGATATTGTATTTATTAAAAGATTAAATAATAAGTAATATATAATATGAGATTATATATATTGTATTATTTAATGAATTGAGGGGTAACTAAGCAAATACTAGAGTTTTAACTCTTGAGTTTACTTAGTATAAATAAAGGATCTAAAACAAGGAGTTGTCATTAGAATATTTTTACACAACCCTAGTTGTGAAGGGAAAAATCGCCCCCTCCCCCCTTCTCATCTAATTCGTTAAAGCATACCAAGGGTAGTGAGACTACCACAAGTATATTTATTATAGAAGTTAACTTATTTACTTCTAACTCCTGGGTATTGGATAATGAATATGGATCTCACATTTGTACAAATGTGTAGGGTTGAGAAGCACTAGAGAGTTGAAGAAAGGGGAAGTGGATCTAAGAGTCGGCAATGGAGCAAGAGTTGCTGCACTAGCCGTTGGAATTTATGATCTAGTTTTACCCAATAGACTTTAGTTACTTTTGAACAATTGAATTGAAGGGACGAACGACGCAATTTCAAGGGTTTCCCCCAAAATGGCCAAGAACACAAAGATACGATCACAATGAGAATCAAGGTCAAAAACAACGGAAATCCCACCAAACTTTCGAAGGGAAACTCATTGGGACATTTAATCGAACACTCGATGTTCGATAACTCCCAAGAACACTCGAATCACTAATCGAGTGGAACAAAATCGAAATATGGATATACAACCCATATAACACGACTAATAACATCATACTACACCAACTGATGTATCAAAATCGGACTAGAATTGAAATCAAGAACAAATTCTCGAAAAAGTCAACTTGAAGGAAAATCAAGAAATATACCTTGATCCGACGAAGAACACGGATCGGATGATGATATAATCAACAAGAATCTTCAAAAACGCCTAGAAATCGAGTGGAATTGACCAAGACCTCCACTCCCCGACATGGTGTAAAATGCGGTCTGGCCCGTCCCTGGCCTATAACCGGCATTCGTCAAATCCGCCCAGCGCCTGCCGATCGCTTACGGCCGTAACCAACAGGGCCTTACGGCCGTAACTCGGCACTTACGGCCGTACCCGGCAAGTCCTTACGGCCGTAACCGGCATTCGTCCGAACATCGCACGGCACCGTCTGGCCAGAATCGACCCTTACGGCCGTAACCGGCATTCGTCCAGCCATGTATGCCGAGTACGTACGGCCGTAACCGGCACCTTACGGCCGTAACTCGGTCAGGCCAGGCCCTGCTCCAAGAAGTGCGGCCGTGACTCGGTCGTGGCCACTCCGACAGTCCGGACGACCCCGAAACCCGAACCTGAATATGAATCGAAGATATGGTTATGAAGTACTCGCAAAAATGAATCCAAGCGCTAAGAGAACACATGATTCCGATCACTCGAAGGCTTGAAATTCGACAACGGAATGTAATTACCCCAAACTTTGGGAAATTACGAAAACGGCCCAAAACGTCTGAAATATCCGATACACGATCAAAACACAAAGCCAAAGCTCGCAACATGAATAATAACATTAAATGAACTTACGAGAAACTTGAAACAACAGTTTCGGACGAGATTCGTAAGAATCGAACTCAAGTGCGGAAAAACAGCTTAAGAACACGGAACTCAACAAAACGATACCAAAACGAACTCGGATGAAAAAAGTGCAGAATTAATCATTCTCGAAATGACGAAACGGTCACAAGAGAGTCGTCGAAACGGACTCCTGCTGGAAAAAAGAAAATTACCGAAAATCGAAATTGCGGGTATTACATATTACCCTCCTTAAAAGAAGTTTCGTCCCGAAACTTAAAACAAGTAGGAAGAAGCAATATCACACCAGGAAAACTCAACGAGGTACACAAGAAACGCGTAACTTATGCCCAACGGCGAAATGTTACAAGCAACGCAAAGGAATATACGGCGTGAAAACCCGCTCCACGACGACCAACACAACGCCACCGGTAGAGACATATTAAAACCAACAAGTGACAAGTATCATCAAACAGATAATACAATCAAGTCAATTATCCGAACAATCACAAAACACAATGTACCTATTAAAAGGAAACATGCACAGTCGAGAAAAGAGAAAATAAACACAAAACGATCCACAAGGACAATCACAAACAATTCGGACTACACCGAAATCCTCAAAAAGCACACTAGGCATCTCCATGTCCTTTCGGAGCGGAGACGCAACCTCGATCCCCAAACCTCTCAGCTACCGTCTCGCAATGCACGGCTCGGTGACCCACCTGGCCACACTCGAAACAGCTGACTAACAGTGAACGACAATTCTTCGCGGTACGAGATCAGGCAACAACAGTCAGACAACCCCGATCGATCAACAATGATCGAACAACAACGACCGAACAACAGCAATCGAATAACAATGATCAAATAACAATGATCGGACAACAACGATCAAATAACAATGATGGAACAACAACGATCGAAAAACAATGATCGAACAACAACGATCGAAAATACAATGATCGAGATCAAACAACAACGATCGAACAACAATGATTGAATAACAATGATCGAACAAAAACGATCGAAAAACTATGATCGAATAACAATGATCGAACAACAATGATCGAACAACAATGATCGAATAACAACGATCGAACAACAATGATCGAATGACAACGGTCAAAGAATGACTCCGAAGTTCACACTTCAACTCAAGACATCAAAAGAACTAGTAGAACCAAAAGATGTTACTTCCGAACAAGGTTTACAAGAATCGAACCGAACTCAGAAAAGTCACAGCGATAACCAGATCGACCCAAAACAAGATCACGGCTCGTTCGAACGACGAAACCGAAATACAAAACAAGTTCAAAAAGTATCAACGAACACGGGCGAGTCGATAGACTTGAGAAAGAGGAAATGCAGAAGTCCAAAAAGAATACGGGTATTACATTCGACCTCTTATAAAGGAAGGCCGTCCCCGCAACTCACAATAACGGAAACAAGGCAACAACACAAAAGCAGCTGACAGAAACATTTCCCATGGGCCTCTTAGAGCCGATCCTGATATCTGTACTGAAGTTCGTGCCCCGAAAGACTCGGAACCCAACTCGCAAAGCTTGATCCTGTGTCTCTCGGGTCCACACTTGAAATGCGTTACTGACGAGAAGGACAATTGGTACGTGCATGCCCCTGGCACACCACAGTTGAAACACCTCAGCTCGGCATACTGAATATACAAATGCTAGATACATTGTAACGTAACATCACAAAGCAACAAACCAGAGATGCCAACTTGGCATAACATATCAACACATACTAAAATCACAACAACCACGGCATCGTTCGACGATTACAACGGCCTGAATGATAACCAGCACACAAATACAAAACATAATGAAACAATCACAAATGTACACAATCATACAAACCCAAGCTCTAACAGCTCGCACAGGTGCGATAGAACAAAAATCACCACAAAACGACAACATTGAAGATCAACAACACACCTCTCACAGAGGGCTAACGCCCTAATGACAATACCAACATCATACACACCTTCTCCGACCACAAGTAGGAAATGATGGGTTTTAAAAACGAAAACCACCTTGCGTTTGAACAAAAATGAGGACACTTTTCTTTTAGCGAAAAACTCTCAGAAATATTCGACCCTCGGGTCTAAGCAAAGCATTTCCAAAATTACTGGAATAAATAAAAAAAATATTTTGGACCTCAAGGTAGAAGAATTTTGAAACAGATAGTTGCGCTAGTAGGCGCCTCGAAAATACAATCAATTTAAAAGTACGTCTCAAATTTTATTTTCTAAGATACTCAAAGTTTTTGAAAATCTATTAGGCTAGAATGCCTAAAAACTCACATGTAACATCATTCACTTATATACATCACAATAGACGCATCGACTCATTCAAAACCAAGACAACACCTATCTTTTACCGGAAGCCTGACCGATAGAGCGAGCTGCAGCTAAGTCGAATATCATATTCAAAAGGACACAAATAACGACAACACTCCTCATATAACCGAGATATGAGAGTCACATAAACACATCACGAAACCGAGAATCCATATAAAGATTCCATCACTTAACACATAATCATACCAGCAACTCGTATCACACGAGGCACAACACAAAGGAGGGAGACTTACACCCACAGGTCGCACGAAGGTGATGATAGCCCCACGATACTAATCACAACCAAGCAACTCAGACGACGCGTCGTGACACGACTCAGTCAGACAAAATCCGACGAGACAAAACTCAACAGACACCACTAAACTCGATAGCCTAGGTTTCCACAACCTAAGGTCCAATACCATTTATGTAACACCCCCAATCCGCTCAGGGATATTACACGCCGTAGAACCTTTCCTCAAGGTTCTACCAGGCTGGTAACAAAATCAAACAACTCAACAATGCCTTTAAGGCTAAAAAGACTTAGTAGACCGATTTGGTCTTTCAATAAATACATACAACTCAATTACAATACATGCCCACGCAGGGGTCGAATACAACACACTCCCATACAACGGGGAAAGAATACTGCAGCAAAAATCAAATATAACTAAACCAATATCACATCAAATGGGTCCTCGTGTGATTAGTATCGTTCATCTTTCATCATCCTTCATGCCGACCCTGTGTTATGCTCCCCAAAACCTGGATGCAATACAGACATCCACCCCCCGATTTTCTCGGGGGTTAGCAAAATTCCACTATTTTGCTAGTGCAAGTACAAAGTGCAAATACGAGCCATACAATTCAAGTTCCAAGAACAATAATAACCAGAAATCCTCAAAGATTCAAATACAACGAAACAAATACTTCCCGAGGCAAGAGTTTTGGTAAAACGTTCCAAAACCAAAAGATCACAATCCAGGAGAAAACAATTTACAAAATGGTTTAATAAGCCATCGAGTTTTAGTAGAAAACAATTCAGGATTATCAAATTCTTCTCTTTCCAAAAATCAACGGGGGTCACATCCCAAAGGTTTTGTTTTCACAAAATAAAACCAACAACATTTCACAGGGTTAAAACCCACATCACGTGTCCTCGACGGACATAAAATTAACACAACATAACCACCCAAGACGCACAAATCTTGGTCGCACAAATACAACACCAACTCATGAATCTAGAGTGAAGTCATAGATCACACTTGCCTAGGACCGGAACGAAGCCACAAATTCCACCCGAGGCCTCTAAGGACCCTCCCGAGCTAGCCACAATCATAATACGAATCACGCACAGGCATTGCCTAGGACCGGGACGAAGCCACAAATCCCACCCGAGGCCTCTAAGGACCCTCCCGAGCTGGCTAGCGAAACACATTCACAAATCATAAACACACCAGCGTGAACACTTGTCACGGCATCTCACGGTTGGATCAATCACTTGTTGTCTCCTGACCATATGATCACATGCCATATGTCACCGTAGGTATTCTTTGGCGCTCACAGTTGGATCAATCACTTGTTGCATCCTGACCACATGATCGCATGCCATGTGTCACCGTAGTTTTTATTAGGCTCTCACGGTTGGATCAATCACTTGTTGCATCCTGGAGACATGATCGCATGCCATGTGCCACCGTATGCCCCGCCCACATCCATACATTCACACACAACACAATACAACACATATATTCAAACAATTCACCGAGAGGCATCAAAACACTTAGCAAAACACCACGTCAAACCACAATGCACCGAAATGAAACAATATACGTACATATGCAATAACAAGTGGAACATCAACACCAAACGTATCCATAGGATTCACATAGTCATTCACAAACCACACCATTCACAAAACACACGCGTTTTGAAAGCAAGCCTTTAACAAGGCTAAACCGAATCTTTTGAAAGTTCAATTCAAACGACCAAACAAACACATTTAGACGATCACTAATTATCATATCCACAAAGCAAGAATTGTATGGACAAGGTACTTGCCTCGAATAACCACAACACGGAGAATCGACCGAAGTAGGTTGGCACGAACCGACCATGAACCCGCCGAATCCACCGAATGCTAACCCGCGACAATAAACTACGAACAACAATAACAACAATGAAAATGAATTCCATAGCACGACCTAAAGTCGTTAAATTGAAGGGACGAACGATACAATTTCAAGGGTTTCCCCCAAAATGGCCAAGAACACAAAGATACGATCACAATGAAAATCAAGGTAAAAAACAACGGAAATCCCACCAAACTATCGAAGGGAAACTCATTGGGACATTTAATCGAACACTCGATGTTCGATAACTCCCAAGAACACTCGAATCACTAATCGAGTTGAACAAACTCAAAATATGGATATACAACCCATAGAACATGATTAATAATATCATACTACACCAACCGATGTATCAAAATCGGACTAGAATCGAAATCGAGAACAAATTCTCTAAAAAGTAAACTTGAAAGAAAATCAAGAAATATACCTTGATTCGCCGAAGAACATGGATTGGATGATGATATAATCAACAAGAATCTTAAAAAAACGCCTAGAAACCAGAGATGCCAACTTGGCATAACATATCAACACATACTAAAATCACAACAACCACGCCATCGTTCGACGATTACAACGGCCCGAATGATAACCAACACATAAATACAAAACATCATGAAACAATCACAGATGTACACAATCATACAAACCCAAGCTCTAACAGCTCGCGCAGGGGCGATAGAACGCAAATCACCACGAAACGACAACATTGAAGATCAACAACACACCTCTCACAGAGGGCTAACGCCCTAACGATAATACCAACATCAGACACACCTTCTCCGACCACAAGCAGGAAATGATGGGTTTTAAAAATGAAAACCACCTTGCGTTTGAACAAAAATGAGGACACTTTTCTTTTAGTGAAAAAATCTCAGAAATATTCGACCCTCGGGTCTAAGCAAAGCATTTCCAAAATTACTGGAATAAATAAAAAAAAATATTTTGGTCCTCAAGGTAGAAGAATTTTGAAACAGATAGTTGCCCTAGTAGGCGCCTCGAAAATACAATACGTCTCGAATTTTATTTTCTAAGATACTCAAGGTTTTTGAAAATCTATTAGGCTAGAATGCCTAAAAACTCACATGTAACATCATTCACTTATATACATCACAATACACGCATCGGCTCGTTCAAAACCAAGACAACACCTGTCTTTTACCGGAACAATAGTCGAATATCATATTCAAAAGGACACAAATAACGACAACACTCCTCATATAACCGAGATATGAGAGTCACATAAACACATCACGAAACCGAGAATCTATATAAAGATTCCATCACTTAACACATAATTGTAACACCCCCGATATATTCAGGAATATTACAGCGCCGTAAATCCTTTACATAAGGATTTACAAGGCTGAAGAATTTAAACAGTCATTAACAGGCATTAACGAATGGAAATAACGAAATTACGGTACAACGATTCGACCCAATCTGAAATAGTACAATTGTTCAACAGAACTCAATAATACATCACCAAATTCAAATCATCACAAATGACTTCGTACTCGAGTACTTATTAAAATAACCAAAGAAATAATGATAAGAAACCCGGTCGGTACATCACTCTGCACCCTCGTCGTCATGCATCTCCGGTGGTTGTTTTCCGCTCTCCTAGATCCCGAACATACACAAATGTTCACCCCGAAGGGGTTAGCACAACGATGCTAGTACAAGTACAATAATCATACAAATTGATATAATCAACAATTATATCATAACAAGTTTCTCCAACGAGAATATCCACAACACATATCATATCATAACAGTTTCAACATACCGATGGTATTCCAACGATCCAAATGACACTGACTATAGATTCCCATGATGATCCCGGACCAACACATGGTGGAACTACTGTCCAACGATCCAGTAGCACACGACTATAGATTCCCATGATGATTCCCGTCGGATCAACGCATGGTGGACATATATTCACAACATATTTACACGATACAATCACATCATAATTGTCATAATATAAACAATTCTAATTAGAGTACTTGCCTCGGTCTGAAGACAAGAACAATACTTCCACAAAACAAACACTCGAAAGTCGTCCTCCTCAATCAATCACGCAACAAGATCAAACCTTAACAAAAGAAATGATATAGGATTTATCTCACGTCGTACGGATGTTTAACAATTCGATTTACGGCTAAAAGTTCATAAAATGCAATCTGACTGAACTACTTAGCGCACGCTAAGTACACTGTGTAGCGTGCGTTAAGTCCGCCCGATAGCGCACGCAAACAACAAAGACTAGCGTACGCTAACTATGCATGGTCGATTCACCGACCACCAATCGACTTCGTCGATGGTCTAGCGACGTTACATACCAAATGTAGCGCACGCTAACTAGTGCTCGATAAGCGACGTTAAAGCGCATAGCATAGCATGCGCTATCTTCGCATGGCGATTCTTTCTGCCGAAAGAAGCTGTTTCTTGCCATGATCGAAACAATGAAATCTTTCGTGATAATTCATGTTACTTCCATGAATACCAAGTTCATACCCTTATGAATGATTTTACGGATAAAGACAACTTCGGATTCAAGGATATGCATACCAATATAAAACCATATTCCATTCCGACTTCAAATCTTCATACGACAATTCGAAAAGCTAAACGGTTGATATCAACACCTTATATCCATCAATATTATCATGCTAAAGTTGATAAACGTTCTATCCATACTAGATAAATCCTTCCATGATCAAACCTTTAGATTTATCCAACAATAATGATTGTTAAAGTCAAGTCCAAGATTACTATGAAATCATCTAATAGATTCGGTTTACCAATGATAGAAGCTTCTCTTCACATATTCAGTGTAATAAGATTCGAATCATGATGATTATAATCAAGGTATTTAAGACTTATTCATCTCAATATTCTGAACATGATATACTTGGATAATTCATCTATGAAAATCCATATCTTGTTAACATGATCATCCAAATCATTAGAATCCAACTCTAAGTCTGGAGATAGATTGAACATACCTTAAAATGACGAAAATCACTGAACCGTAAGGTAGAATCTCACTCCAGTTGGTTGTATGCCACTCCAAGGTGCTATTCCACTTCCATGAACATTCCCAAGTGATAACCAATGTATAACACCAACAATATGTGTTCTAAGTGTATAGGAGTATTACTACAGCTCTCTGAACTCTCAAGGATGAAGAAAGGGTGGAAGAAATGAAAGCTAAAACGGTTGATGTCCCATTTATAATATTCTGCATTATTAACAAGTTAGCGCACGCTACTAAGCATCCCTTAGCGTGCGCTAATAATGGTTGACTTCAGAATTTGTCCGGGTGCGTCAGCGGGAATCTTATCCGGACCCATGTCCCGGCTGGCGCATGTGTTAGCCGTCCCGCTCAATAATTGAGTTCTTAGCGCACGCAACTCCTATCTTCATAGCGTGCGCTAATAATGGCCCGATAGCGCGCGTTAAGATACATTCTTAGCGTGCGCTATCACGAGGTTGCTTGAGCAATTTGTAAGTTTCTATACTTGTGTATAATGATATTAATGCACGAAATATCATACTCCAATAATCAAAATCACCATTCCGAATAATACATGGTTTGAATACAGATGAAATACACTGTAATAAATCCGGATATTACATACTCTCCTACTAAAAAGGAGTTTCGTCCCGAAACTCAAGACGAAATTAACTCGGGATATCTAGACTTCATATCAGCTTCCGTTTCCCAAGTGGCTTCTTCCATTCCGTGACGTGACCACTGAACTTTGACCAAAACGATTGACTTGTTCCTCAGTTGCCTAACTCGACTCTCGAGTATCTTGACTGGTCTTTCTTCGAACGTCCCATCCTTCTCGACTTCGATCTCGTCGAAATTAATGATATGACTGGGATTTGGTTTATACCTCCGTAACTGAGATACGTGGAACACGTTATGAACATGGCACAATGACGGCGGCAATGCTAATCTGTATGCCAACTCCCCAACTCTCTCGAGGATCTCAAATGGTCCGATATATCTCGGACTCAGCTTTCCTTTCCTTCCGAAACGAAAGATTCCCCGAGTAGGAGAAACCTTCAAAAGTACATGGTCTCCAGTATTGAACTCCAATGGGCGACGACGTACGTCCGCATAGATTTCGCGACTGGCGCTAATGCCTTTTCACGAATCAAGGCTATCTTCTCTCGAGTCCGCTCGATCAATGCAGTTCTGTTCGATCAAGTCCGATGAATCGTCCCCAAAGATAGGGGCGATTCGCATCTCCTTCCGTATAATGCCTCAAACGGTGCCATCTTAATGGAAGCATGACAACTATTGTTGTAGGTAAATTCAATCAACGGTAGATGAACTTCCCAATCGTTTGACCAATCTAAGGTATGTGCCCTTAGCATGTCTTCCACCGTTGTATAGTTCTCTCGATTGTCCGTCGATCTGCGGGTGATAAGTCATCGAAGTTCAATTCGGTCCCCAAGGCCTTATGAATCGCTTTCCAAAAGGGAGACACAAAACGACCGTCTCTATCGAAACAATGGTCTTGACGTACCATGCAATCGAACTATCTCGAAATAAATACTCGTGCCAACCTCTCTGGTCCCCACGTATCCTTAATGCCTAGAAAATGAGCCGATTTGGTTAAACGGTCAACTATCACCCAAATCATGTTCATTCTGTCACGGTTTTCGGCATATTAGTGATAAAGTCCATCGATATGTCCTCCCACTTCCAATCGGGAATCGGAGCGGCTTCAACATTCCAACAGCCGTTGATGCTCGATCTTAACTCACGACAAGTCAAGCATTTGAAACATAGTCCGCTACGTCTTTCTTCATGTTGCCCCACCGTAAATTATGCTTCAAGTCCTTATACATTTCCGGTGCCGGGTGGATAGAATAGGGCGAACTATGAGCTTCCTTCATAATCGTCTGCTTTTGAACATCAACATCGGGAACGCAGAGTCGGTTACGAAATCTCAAAACTCCATCGTCATGAATTATGAATACGGGGCCTTTCCTTGGATCACTTCATCATGTAACCGAATCATCGAGAGGATCATCCGCTGTCTAGATTTGATTTCTTCGGTTAATGATGAAGTTATCTCCATCACGCACGATTGTCCTGGACTCTTTGTAACCATACTTCAATTCCTTCACGAATCATCTCTCGCTGAAGGCTAAGTTGGGAGGTCGGCGTCTCCAAAGATCTCGAATAGAGACAGGCTTGCGGCTAAGTGCATCGGCCACTACATTCGCTTTGCTGGATGATATAAAATCTCCAAGTCATAGTCCTTAATCAGTTCTAACCATCTTCTTTGCCGCATGTTCAACTCTTTCTGACTGAATATGTACTTGAGACTCTTATGATCCGTAAAGATCTGACAGTGAGTCCCGAATAGATAGTGCCTCCAGATCTTCAAGGCAAAAACCACTGCTGCTAGCTCTAAATCATATGTTGGGTAATTCACTTCATAAGGTTTCAGTTGTCGCGACGCATAAGCGATCACCTTATCATTCTGCATCAACACGCACCCAAGTCCTTGGTTCGAAGCATCACTGTAAACTATGAATCCTTCAGTTCCCTGCGGAAGTGAAAGAATCGGTGCCGTCGTCAATCTCTTCTTCAATTCATCAAAGCTAATCTGACATAATTCATTCCACTCAAACTTTTGAGTTTTCTACAGGAGTCGAGTAAGTGGGCGGGAGATTTTAGAAAACCCTTCCACGAATCGACGATAGTATCCAGCAAGTCCTAAGAAGCTTCAGACTTCTTTCACGTTCTTAGGAGGCTTCCAATCCATAATTGCTTCGATCTTCTGAGGATCTACTCGGACTCCTTTAGCTGACACCACATGGCCGAGGAACATTACTTCCTTTAGCCAGAATTCACACTTAGAGAGTTTGGCGTACAATTGCTCATTTCTCAAAAGTTCCAACACAATCCGCAAATGCTGCGCATGTTCCTCCGGGCTCTTAGAATACACCAGAATGTCATCAATGAACACGACCACAAATTTATCCAAAAATTCAATGAACACACGGTTCATTAATTGCATAAATACAGCAGGTGCGTTAGTGAGACCAAACGGCATCACTACAAACTCATAATGTCCGTAGCGAGTTCTGAACGCTGATTTCGGAACGTCAGATTCTTTAATCCTTAGCTGATGATATCCTGATCTCAGATCAATTTTAGAAAACACTGTTGCCCCTTGCAACTGGTCAAATAGATCATCAATCCGTGGCAACGGATACTTGTTCTTAATCGTCATTTTGTTCAGCTCTCGATAGTCAATACACAGTCGGAGCGATCCATCCTTCTTTCGGATGAAAAGAACTGGCGCTCCACAGGGTGAAACGCTTGGCTGAATATAGCCCTTGTCCAGTAACTCCTCCAGCTGCTTCTTCAGTTCGTACATCTCAGTAGGTGCCATACGATACGGCGCCTTGGAAATTGGTGTAGCTCCGGGTTCCAGCTCAATGGTAAATTCCACATCCCTTCGTGGAGGTAGTCCCGGTAACTCGTCAGGAAATACATCTGGAAATTCGTTCACAACAGGAATGGATGAAAGTTCCACAATTTCGTCTTCTTTCTTCATTGCGTAACACCAGTACCCGGTGCAGCCCTGTTTCAACAATTTGACAGCTTTCATCGCCTTGATCAATTTTCCTGAGCTTCCCGGTTTCCATCCTTCGAACAGTACTTCGGAGCCATCATCAGCGATCAGTGAAATATTCCTCCTTCGGTAGTCTACAATTGCTCCATACTGATTAAGCCAATCGTCTCCGAGTATCAGGTCATCTCCTTGCATTTCTATCATGATCAGATTTGAGAGCCACTCTCTGCCCCCAAATGATACAGGGAAATTTCTAGTTTCTAAATTTCCGACAATCCTCTCTCCACTCGGTAAACCAACAACATAAGGTTCACAAGCATGAAAACCGGAAATATTCAAACGATTTACACAAGAGAAAGATATGAAAGAATGTGTAGCTCCTGTATCGAACAAAACGCTAACTGGCTGGGAAAGGATTTGGACAGTACCTGATGCGACAGCAGCATCCTGATCGTCTGTCCTCCTCATATCATACAAACATGGGGGAACAGATCCGGCACTCGATGTCCCTTTTCGGTCCCATTGTCCTCTGCCTCGCCCGCGGCCAAAACTCTGAGGCATCTGAACACTTTGCTGCGTCTGTTGGACACTGGCTTCCTTCTGAACTGGTTGTGATGAACGGGTTCCATTGTACTTAGTGGCGTCCTTACAAAACGTCGCACGGTGTCCTTCCTGTCCGCACTCAAAACATGTAACCGGAGTGCACAAACAATCACGCCAAAGGTGGACTGGGCGACCACAGTTAAAGCACTTCCTAGCTGTATCCGTCGTGGCTGACATTGTTCCGTAATTCTTTCCGCTCTTAGATGGGTGCGGAGGCTTCTTGAAAGAAAAAGAAGACTGGGCCTTGCGGGGCCCACTGCTCTTGTGCTCTGTAAAAGTACCAGAGACTTTCTGTTTCTTCGACTCCATAAACTTCTCCATTGCTGCTTCTTTTATTTCGTACGCCAACGCCTTATCCTGGTATTGGCGGAGAGTGGTACATTCAAAACCGGACATGTACCTCTGGATTTCTGGTTTCATTCTCATTTCAAAATGAATCATCATCTCCGCATGCTCGACCGGATGTCGAACAAATGCTAGCCTTTGGTTAAACGTCTTAATAAATGCAGGACACGGGTTCGTCGATGGTTGAGCGGAGAAAAATTCAATTTTGGCTTCCCTCACGGGACGAGGGCAATCCGAGCTTCCATCATCATTTTAAATTCCGTCCAATCGGCATCATGATCTGCAGGTCGAATAGCTTCCCACCACTCGGATGCTTCCCCTATCAGAAAGTCTTGGGCAATAGGATCTCTCATGTCGTCAGGGCAATTAATTCCAGCAAAAATTTTCTCCAGTTCCTTCAACCAATGGTCCCAAGTGGGAGTCTCGGAAAAGCCGTCAAATTTGGGTGGTTGCATCTTTGCCACTTCTTGTAACCATCGGTCACCTCGATTTCCCATTTCTGGAATCCTTTGTTTTCCATCTCCCTGCTGAATTCCTGCCGCCACTTGCATTCGGTCCACGACCTGAGTGAACTGAGTCATCTGGTTCACGACTTGACGAAGGATTTCTGGCACACCAGGTTCCGGTTCATTATTGATGGATTGCTGCGGCTCGCCTGAGCTATGACTAGCCTGATTAGAAGGCGATGCCTCCCTTTCAGCATTCCTTCGTCCGCGTCCACGACCGCGACCACGTCCACGCCCGCCTCTCAACATACTGTAAGCACAAGTACTTAATACACAGGAAACAGCATCGTTCTAATATTCAAGTATAAAGAGACACAACATGTAAAGAACGAGATAGAG
Source organism: Orobanche coerulescens (assembly GCA_033398695.1). Classification (NCBI taxonomy): domain Eukaryota; kingdom Viridiplantae; phylum Streptophyta; class Magnoliopsida; order Lamiales; family Orobanchaceae; genus Orobanche; species Orobanche coerulescens. Next base: position 108,437,298 of record CM065817.1, on the reverse strand, counting down.
TTTAGGAACTTACAACCACCGTTCGCATGAAGACGTAGGCAGTGCAGTGATGTCATTCACGGCCGGTTACCTCAAAAGACGTAAATGACCCCTATTTTAACCCAACGGCCAAGATATCCATAATCTTAGCTCCGATACCATATTCTGTAACACCCCCGATATATTCAGGAATATTACAACGCCGTAAATCCTTTACATAAGGATTTACAAGGCTGAAGAATTTAAACAGTCATTAACAGGCATTAACGAATGGAAATAACGAAATTACGGTACAACAGTTCTGACCCAATACAGAAATAGTACAATTGTTCAACAGAACTCAATAATACATCACCAAATTCAAATCATCACAAATGACTTCGTACTCGAGTACTTATTAAAATAACCAACAACTAAACTCCATTAAACCCGGTCGGTACATCACTCTGCACCCTCGTCGTCATGCATCTCCAGTGGTTGTTTTCCCGCTCTCCTAGATCCTGAACATACACAAATGTTCACCCTCGAAGGGGTTAGCACAACGATGCTAGTACAAGTACAATAATCATACAACAGTGATATAATCAACAATTATATCATAACAAGTTTCTCCAACGAGAATATCCACAACACATATCATATCATAACAGTTTCAACATACTGATGGTATTCCAACGATCCAGCGCACACAAAGAATAGATTCCCATGATGATCCGTCGGACCAACACATGGTGGAACTACCGTCCCAACGATCCAAAGACACAGCTATAGATTCCCATGATGATTCCCGTCGGATCAACGCATGGTGGACATATATTCACAACATATTTACACGATACAATCACATCATAATTGTCATAATATAAACAATTCTAATTAGAGTACTTGCCTCGGTCTGAAGACAAGAACAATACTTCCACAAAACGAACACTCGAAAGTCGTCCTCCTCAATCAATCACGCAACAAGATCAAACCTTAACAAAAGAAATGATATAGGATTTATCTCACGTCGTACGGATGTTTAACAATTCGATTTACGGCTAAAAGTTCATAAAATGCAATCTGACTGAACTGCTTAGCGCACGCTAAGTACACTGTGTAGCGTGCGTTAAGTCCGCCCGATAGCGCACGCAAACAACAAAGACTAGCGTACGCTAACTATGCATGGTCAGTACTTCACTGACCAGCCAACTGACTCGTCTGATGGTCTATCGCACGTTACGTACCAAACGTAGCGCACGCTAACTAGTGCTCGATAGCGCACGTTAAACTGCATAGCATAGCGTGCGCTTTCTCTGCATGGCAGTTTACTGCTGAGCAGTAAACTGTTCTTGCCATGATCGAAACAATGAAATCTTTTGTGATAATTCATGTTACTTCCATGAATACCAAGTTCATACCCTTATGAATGATTTTACGGATAAAGACAACTTCGGATTCAAGGATATGCATACCAATATAAAACCATATTCCATTCCGACTTCAAATCTTCATACGACAATTCGAAAAGCTAAACGGTTGATATCAACACCTTATATCCATCAATATTATCATGCTGAAGTTGATAAACGTTCTATCTATACTAGATAAATCCTTCCATGATCAAACCTTTAGATTTATCCAACAATAATGATTGTTAAAGTCAAGTCCAAGATTACTATGAAATCATCTAATAGATTCGGTTTACCAATGATAGAAGCTTCTCTTCACATATTCAGTGTAATAAGATTCGAATCATGATGATTATAATCAAGGTATTTAAGACTTATTCATCTCAATATTCCGAACATGATATACTTGGATAATTCATCTAAGAAAATCCATATCTTGTTAACATGATCATCCAAATCGTTAGAATCCAACTCTAAGTCTGGAGATAGATTGAACATACCTTAAAATGACGAAAATCACTGAACCGTAAGGTAGAATCTCACTCCGGTTGGTTGTATGCCACTCCAAGGTGCTATTCCACTTCCATGAACATTCCCAAGTGATAACCAATGTATAACACCAACAATATGCGTTCTAAGTGTATAGGAGTATTACTACATCTCTCTGAACTCTCAAGGATGAAGAAAGGGTGGAAGAAATGAAAGCCAAAACGGTTGATGTCCCATTTATAATATTCTGCATTATTAACAAGTTAGCGCACGCTACTAAGCATCCCTTAGCGTGCGCTAATAATGGTTGACTTCAGAATTTGTCCGGGTGCGTCAGCGGGAATCTTATCCGGACCCATGTCCCGGCTGGCACATGTGTTAGCCATCCCGCTCAATAATTGAGTTCTTAGCGCACGCAACTCCTATCTTCATAGCGTGCGCTAATAATGGCCCGATAGCGTGCGTTAAGATACATTCTTAGCGTGCGCTATCACGAGGTTGCTTGAGCAATTTGCAAGTTTCTATACTTGTGTATAATGATACTATTGCACGAAATATCATACTACAATAATCAAAATCACCATTCCGAATAATACATGGTTTGAATACAGATGAAATACACTGTAATAAATCCGGATATTACAATAATCATACCAGCAACTCGTGTCACACGAGGTACAACACAAAGGAGGGAGACTTACATCCACAGGTCGCACGAAGGTGATGATCGACCCACGATACTAATCACGACCAACCAACTCAGACGACGCGTCGCGACACGACTCAGTCAGACAAAATCTGACGAGACAAAACTCAACAGATACCACTAAACCCGACAGCTTAAGTTTCCACAACCTAAGCTCCGATACCATTTATGTAACACCCCCAATTCGCTCAGGGATATTACACGCCGTAGAACATTTCCTCAAGGTTCTACTAGGCTGGTAACAAAATCGAACAACTCAACAATGCCTTTAAGGCTAAAAAGACTCAGTAGACCAATTTTGTCTTTCAATAAATACATACAACTCAATTACAATACATGCCCACGCAGGGGACGAATACAACACACTCCCGTACAACGGGGAAAGAATACTGCAGTGAAAATAAAATACAACTAAACCAATATCACGTCAAACGGGTTTTTGTGTGATTAGTATCGTTCATCTTTCATCATCCTTCATGCCGACCCTGTGTTATGCTCCCCAAAACCTGAATGCAATACAGACATCCACCCCTCGATTTTCTCGGGGGTTAACAAAATTCCACTATTTTGCTAGTGCAAGTACAAAGTGCAAATACGAGCCATACAAATTCAAGTTCCACGAACAATAGTAACCAGAAATCCTCAAAGATTCAAATACAACGAAACAAACACTTCCCGAGGCAAGAGTTTGGGTAAAACGTTCCAAAATCAAAAGATCACAATCCAGGAGAAAACAATTTACAAAATGGTTTAATAAGCCATCGGGAGTTTTAGTAGAAAACAATTCAGGATTATCAAATCCTTCTCTTTCCAAAAATCAACGGGGGTCACATCCCAAAGGTTTTGTTTTCACAAAATAAAACCAACAACAGTTCACAGGGTTAAAACCCACGTCACGTGTCCTCGACGGACATAAAATCAACACAACATAACCACCCAAGACACACAAATCTTGCTCGCACAAATACAACACCAACTCATGAATCTAGAGTGAAGTCATAGATCACACTTGCCTAGGACTGGGATGTAGCCACAAATCCCACCCGAGGCCTCTAAGGACCCTCCCGAGCTCGCCCCAATCATAAAATGAATCATGCACAGGCATCGCCTAGGACCGGGACGAAGCCACAAATCCCACCCGAGGCCTCTGAGGACCCTCCCGAGCTGGCTAGCAAAACACATTCACAAATCATAAACACACCAGCGTGAACACTTGTCACGGCATCTCACGCTTGGATCAATCACTTGTTGTCTCCTGACCATATGATCACATGCCATATGTCACCGTAGGTATTCTTTGGCGCTCACGGTTGGATCAATCACTTGTTGCATCCTGACCACATGATCGCATGCCATGTGTCATCGTAGTTTTTATTAGGCTCTCACAGTTGGATCAATCGCTTGTTGCATCCTGGCCACATGATTGCATGCCATGTGCCACCGTAGGCCCCGCCCACATCTATACATTCACACACAGCACAATACAATACAGATATTCAAATAATTCACCCAGAGGCATCAAACACTTAGTAAAACACCACGTCAAACCACAACGCACCGAAATGAAACAATATACGTACACACGCAATACCAAGTGCAACATCAACACCAAACATATCCATAGGATTCACATAGTCATTCACAAACCACACCATTCACAAAACACACGCGTTTTGAAAGCAAGCCTTTAACAAGGCTAAACCTTATCTTTTGAAAGTTCAATTCAAACGACCAAACAAACACATTAAGACGATCACTAATTATCATATCCACAAAACAACAATTGTATGGACAAGGTACTTCCCTCGAATAACCACAACGCGGAGAATCGACCGAAGTAGGTTGGCACGAACCGACCACGAACCTGCCGACTCCACCGAATGCTAACCCCGACAATAAACTACGAACAACAATAACAACAATGAAAACGAATTCCATAGCACGACCTAAAGTCGTTGAATTGAAGGGATGAACGACACAATTTCAAGGGTTTCCCCCAAAATGGCCAAGAACACAAAGATACGATCACAATGAGAATCAATGTAAAAAACAATGGAAATCCCACCAAACTATCAAAGGGAAACTCATTGGGACATTTAATCGCACACTCGATGTTCGATAACTCCCAAGAACACTCGAATCACTAATCGAGTTGAACAAACTCGAAATATGGATATACAACCCATAGAACATGAATAATAAAATCATACTACACCAACCGATGTATCAAAATCGGACTAGAATCGAAATCAAGAACAAATTCTCCAAAAGTCAACTTGAAGGAAAATCAAGAAATATTCCTTGATTCGACAAAAAACACGGATTGGATGATGATATAATCAACAAGAATATTAAAAAATGCCTAGAAATCGAGTGGAATCGACCAAAAAATCCACTCCCCGACTATTCCCGTCGCCAGCCGCCACCTGGGTGAAGAAATGGTGTAAAATGCGGTCTGGCCCGTCCCTGGCCTATATATGGCCGACAGGGTTACGGCTGTAACCGGCATTCGCCAAAATCCGACCAGAGCCTGCCGATCGCTTACGGCCGTAACCGACAGGGCCTTATGGCCGTAACTCGGCACTTACGGCCGTACCCGGCAGGTCCTTACGGCCGTAGCCGGCATTCGTCCGAACACTGCCTGGCACCCGTACGGCCGTAACTGACAGCCCTTACGGTCGTAACCGGCATTCATCCAGACATGTCTGCCGAGCACGTACAGCCGTAACCGGAACCTTACAGCCGTAACTCGGCCAGGCCAGGCCCTGCTCCAAGAAGTGCGGCCGTGACTCGGCCATGGCCACTCCGACGGCCCGGACGACCCCGAAACCCGAAGCTGAATATGAATCTAAGATATGGTTACGAAGTACTCGCAAAGACGAATCCAAGCGCTAAGAGAACACACGATTCCGACCACCCGAAGGCTCGAAATTCGACAACGGAAAGTAATTACCCCAAACTTATGGAAATTACGAAAACGGCCCAAAACGTCCGAAATACCCGATACACAATCGAAACACCAAGCCAAAGCTCGCAACATGAATAATAACATTAAATGAAATTATGAGAAACTCGAAACAACAGTTTCGGACGAGATTCGCAAGAATCGAACTCTAGTGCGGAAAAGCCGCTTAAGAACACGAAACTCAACAAAACGATACCGAAATGAATTCGGATGACAAACAGTGTAGAATTAATCATTCTCGAAATGACGAAACGGTCACAAGTGAGTCGTCGAAATGAACTCCCGCCAAAAAAAATAAAATTACCGGAAATCGAAATTGCGGGTATTACAGGCACAGATGGTTCATTCCACACTTATGAGTTATGATGATGTTTTGAGGATACTTGGTATTTTTTGAATACAGTACAGATGATTGTTATTGAGTTCATTTCATCAACTGAGAATACGAAATGCGGATTATGGTAAGGATTGATTTGTTATGAATTGCCATGGATTGGTAAGGTTATGACGGTAAGATTACATTGGTAGTATTCTTACAGTATTATTACATTGGTATGTAATTATTTATGATGATGTGATCGATATCATTGTTGAGTATTGTGGTTGGCCCTATAGTGGGCTTTATTTTTAGGTACTCGGAGATCGAGCTAGTAGCGGTCGTGAAGGGGTGAGCTTCCCGGGTGATACTGGCTGTGGCTTAATTTTGAGAATCGAGTATTCCTTTCTGGTTGTTTTATTCCGCTGCAATTGTGTATTTTTGAACTGTCTTTTTATCCGCTACGTATGTATTTCAAAATGGCTTTCCGGTATTTTTACCAACTCGTGTGTATTTCAAATAGCATTTTTGGCATTTTGCGAACTTGGGTTATTTCGTCAAATCCTTTTTCCCTAAACTATTTTATCGGTACGTATAAGTGGCGGCTTAACATACATTTTGAACTGTCGAGATTTGACATTTCGCCTTGTATTTTCTAAAAGTAATTGATGACGATATTTGGGAACTATATTTTGGACAATATTTGATTATTTAAATATCACCATCGTCGACCTTTGGTGTTTTTAAACGTTTGTGTAAATGGTTTTTAGCCGGGTGGGTTCCGGTGGGGGCCCACGGCGCTGTAATATCCCGGATGGTTTTAGGGGTGTTACAACATAAACTGTATAAAAATCGTTACATATATTTTTGGTGTCATATCATTTTACTGTACAACTAATTGCATTGAAAATTAATATTGAAGTCTAACTAATATTAATAAATTTTATCAATAAACTCAATTCTAAATAGTTAACCAAATGAATATTAATTAACACACTACTAATAATTCCTAAAACCTTTGGACTCCACTAATAATGGTCTTAATTTGTATTCACTGTATACATATTCCAATGAATAAACATGTTTATGTGTATGGACAATATATGTACATTTATACGTAATTAGTATAAGAGATCAGTTTTTAAGATATAGTTGTTTTATATATGGGCGGGCTACCTTCATTTTATTATTTATAAATATTAGTAGACTAATATTCTTGTGTAGTAATAAACAAATAATCGTATGCTTTCAGATATGTCAGTAGCAGTGTGTAAGCAATTATTTGTTGAAATTTTACATATAGATTTCACATAACTTGAACGTGCTTATAGGACACTCTTAGTGCGAACATCTGATCTTCACAGCCTCTAATTCTAATTTCAAAAGTCTGCGTGGGTGACTACTGTAGTTTGTAACATGACTTGTTTTTTGTAGTTCCTAGTAACTGCTAAATGAATCTGCATTGCTCATAAGACATAATCTTAAAATTAATAAACTCTAAGTGAAAAAAGGAATACATGTAATTATATTAAGAAGGTGAAAGTAAGAAATTGTTTGGTTTATAGCACAACCAGATATGAGAAAAATAGAGTTGTATTTGGCGCTTTGTAAGTAGCTAATGTTAGAAACAATAAAAGTGATACTTACATAGATATATACTTACATGTCTCTCGTTAGTATTGTTGACACTCGCATGAGATCATGACTAAGTGAAAGTCACTTTATAAAAAATTAAATTAATGCTTGCATGTCTCACATCAATATTGATGAAATTTGCGTGATAGCGTTACGTATATCACGTATATGAAAGTATGATATATTTCTTTAATTGGTCATGAACAATAGTACATGCTATGTTCATCTTAATTGACCGAATTTGGAGATGGAAGATTATTTGTAATGGCTTCTTCCATAGCTGAATCAAGCTAGTCTTTGGCTTCTTGTATTGAGTTATCAACTTCTGCTAGTTCTTGATCATGCTGTATTACCTGCACACGAAAAAAAAATGAAAATCAAGAAATAATTTTAACAATAAATTACAAAATAAAGTAGGAGGAATGAAGATTCGAACTTTTGTGTTTGTGCATGTGATTTTGGCCGGTTTATATAGACATGGATTAAGTTAAATCATCAATTATTCTTGCAACATTTTCAACTTCGTCTCAATCCATAACCGACTTTTAATTCTATACTAAATATCATGTGATCAATTCTGGCAACCCTTGCACTTCCATCTCCTTTCATGATTGTATACTTCACATTAAATTTAGGGACTCCATCTTGAATATCTTGAATAATCCACATTAAATCAAGGGACTCAACCTTATAGTATTATAGATAAACATCAACACGCCTCACTCAACACTAAATGAAATAAAACTTTATTAACTTATACACCATGTATAATTAAAGTCATACATCATATTATTATGTCTTAACAAAGACAAAATTGATGATATAGAATCATCAACCACCAAGTGGAAAGGAGGGGAGGCCATGTGAGATAATTTGAGGTACGTTTCAATATTAATACAATTACTTAATCTAATTAATTAATTATATTAAGTACAAATTCTCAAAAAATATGAATAAAATTAATTACACAATAATTAATTTAATTCATGAGACTGATTTAATTTATCTACTAAATTAAACTAGACATCTATTGTCCAATATTTACCAAGAAAGAATAAGCTAAATATAATCCGCCGTCTATTCCTGTGCCACGACTCTGTATGTTCGTCTCTGTTACCATTGGGAGGATCCAAAGAGTGTAAGCATTGAGAGGATCCAAATAGTGTTAGCACCACCTACCCAGTCTCGTAGCCTACACTGTAACCCAATTAAGAACAAATGATAGGGATGACACGTCTTTTGTGTAACTATCGCAAGTGCACGAATCAAGTAGTAAGTGGACTTTTTGAGTTAGGTTTATCGAACCCACGAGGAAGTTATATTATATATTGAATTATACACTATTTATCTATTTGTTATAGAGATTTTTATGAGTGAAACACATAATTTAAGAGTTTGGTTTGACAATCACAAGGAAAATGCAATAATAGTTCTAAAATTTAAGGAAATGAAAGATTGCACTGATAATAGATTAATAAAAGGTAAAATGAAATAGTTGGGATTACAAACTTAATTCATCATTAGTTATAGAAGATGTATATGAGATCATAAGATGTATTTACTTATTATGTTGTGTAGATTCGATTTTCCTTAAAAATGCGGTTCCTCTTTCGAATGTCAAAACGCCCCTTATATATTGAATCAATCCACTATATTTCTATGTTGATCGGCTTCAATACATAGCATTAGGTTTTATAAAAATAACTCAAAGAATCATCTAAGGTCTAGAGGTATATTTCTATCCCCTAGAACAACTTAGAGTGAAGATCATTTGATCTAATCAAACATATTTTCTTTCGAAACATATGAAGACCATAAATATCATCATTTATTGGCCAAATAAATAAAGATTGGTAAAACAATGAAAATCACACACAATAATAAGTAATCGATAATAGATGTTTATACAAACTTAAATAACATGACAAACCTTATTTATAATCCCAACTAAGGATAACTTAGCCCATGAAGGGTTTATTCAACATATTACAAGCTTGAGTGGTCATTAATAGTTGGAAAAGGGAAATAATTGATCCTAACTCCCTTAGTAGATAAAGGAGAAAGAAGCAATAAACTCCCTCAACAACATAAGCTAAACCACATACACTCTCAAGAACACAAGTGTGTTCTTCACACAAAGAAAAAGTATTACAAAGTGAGAAAATAATAAGAAGAATGATGATTAATGATGGATCTAAGGGGTCTATTTATACACCTAAAGTCATCTAATAGCTGCAAAACTCCAGTATTATTACATTAGATCGGATCAATGCCAGTCATCCCCTAAATAATAGAGCAAAAGTATAAAAGATTAAAAAATAATAAAAAATCTGTCAAGAGTTATGGCCGTAACTTTGAGGAGTTACGACCGTAACTATGAGGACTTACGGCCGTAACTTTCAGATGTTACGGCCGTAACATGGATACGGCTTTTGCACATTAGTTGCTGTATGAGTTACGCCCGTAACTTTATGATGTTACGCCCGTATGGAGTTTCAGACTTCATTTTCAGCGCAGAATTTCTTAGACTTTGCGTTTTTGCCCCAAATCTTCTTCGGATGATAGCTTTTGATATATAACTCTGATTTTGAATCCGGAAAGACTGCCGAACTCGTCTCGGAAATCCCTACAACATGAATATATAAAAATTCAATAAAGAGAATATTTTATAAACATGTTATTTCTTGAGTAAGTCAGTAATTCAATCCGATTAAGACTAAATTTACATCTTCATCCTATAAAAATAAAATTATTTAAAACTATGCTCATAATTATGGGTGAAATATATCAATACTAATCACGGATAAGTGTATAAAACTAACACTTATCACACCCCAAAACTTGAATTCTTGCTAGTCCCGAGTAAGACTCTTTATTATTCATGCTCAAAATAAAAATAAAAAATAAGACACAAAATAAGAAAAATAATACACACACAAATTAAGAAAAATAATAATATATATAAAGAGAAAAATAGATCAAAATGCCATAAATACACAATAACCAACTTTATACAGTAGATGGAAATGAATCAAGATTGAAAATAAATCTACTAATGATTTTGAAGTTAAAACACGATTTTAATTTTGTAATTCCAAAATGCAAGGTTCCCCCAAAACAGGTTTGAGTATTTCTTTCCCACTCGTGACACACACGACTCCCTTTAATGGTTGCTCTCGATCACTCATTTATTTTTCGACTCAACATGAAAAAGAATTTCATCGGCGTCATCAAATATTTGTGACTGTTCACGAAATTGAGTGTATTGAAATTCAACCACTAATTAATTCAATTCTGCTCATAATCTACATCGCTTTTAGTGATAGCTTTCACATCGTTATTTGCTAACGTGTAGCTCTTTTCACCAACATAATTTCCATCTCTTTTTTGTAGGTGATAGCTTTCACACCATTATTTGCTAATGTGTAGCTCTTTTCACCAACACATTTTCCATCTTTTTTTAGGTGATAGCTTTCACACCGTTATTTGCTAACGTGTAGCTCTTTTCACCAATGACTTCTTTTTTTTAGGGAATAGAATTTTTGCAGAAAATCGTTTATTAGCTAAGCATGAAAAATAAAAAACTCCTCAAATTAAGTAAATTTCAGTTCTATTTTTCATCAACCGACCGATTCTTCTTTTCTCAAAGTAACGAATGACTCGATTTTACATGATAACTACAAGGCTTGGAAAGAGAGATTAAGGCTAAAAAATTTTGGAATATACAATTTTTTAGCCGGTTAAAATGATTTTAGAAACATGTATATAGCTAAATTATTGGTGTTATGCCAGATCTAGAAATCTCACAAATCAAAATAAACAAAATAAATATATATAAATATACACTAAAAAAATCAAAGCCAGATAACAAAAATAATCAAAACACACCACAATAATCAAAGCTAAATACACCAAAATAATCAAAACACACCACCCCCAAACTTGAAAAAAAAAACTGTCCTTAGTTTAAAAATAATAATAAAAAGTAAGGGAGAAAAGCAAAATACTCCCTGTTATGAAAGTTGATGCTTGAGCAAACGCCTTTTGGGATCTGCAAAAATAAAATATACGAGGCAAACAACAAAAAAGAAAAAAAAAATACCTAGAAGTATAACACAATTTTTTAAGATGCGCTTCAGGAAAGTCCGAAGAGTCGCCTTACGCTGCCATCAATGCTTTTATTAAAAATAAATAATAAAAATTACAGCAATAAAAATAACAATACATAAATCGCGAATAGATGCGCGTCAAGAGATCAAAAAGAAACTCCTTAAGCTGCCATCATTTAGCACGATTTTTACACACAACAGAAAGTAAAAATAACAAGAGGTCCGATTTCGGTTATCAAAGGGAGAGAAATGAATCCATTTTTTGTTTTTTCACGGTAAAATCTTCCATGCAGACAATATTAGCTAGAGTTGGATCTGGTTGAGGAGCAAATTCAATGAGTTTTTTTATTAGTTCTTCTGGTGTTGTTGCAACGACTATGATTCGTTTAGCATGCTCTGAAATAAAACCTTTATCAGCAGAGTAGTCGATGAAAGATAGTAAATCATCAAAGAAACCATTGACATTAAGTAGACCTATTGGTTTTTTATGAACATTAAGCTGGGCTCTGGTAACCACATGAAAAAGTTCCTCAAGAGTGCCAAAACCACCGGGAAGGGTGATAAAGGCGTCAGAATTATTCATCATGTGAGTTATGCGATCTTGCATATTTACAGCTCTAAACTCATCTCCAATAGTTGCCCCGGTGTTTTTACTTTCAGCCAGAGGTTTTGGAATTATTCTCAATACTTTTACTCCTTTCATATAGGCAGAAACAGCAGCGCGTCCCATTAATCCCAGACTTCCTCCTCCGTAAACTACATGAATGCATTTTTCTCCTAAGGTACGACCCAAGTTGTGGGCTGCTTCAGTAAACTAACCCTCTGTTCCATAACTAGCTCCACCAAAAATGTAGACTGAGTTAAATCTTTTTGTGGAAGATAATGATACCATTTTGGAAAAGAAACTTATTAGAGAGAAAAAGAGAAAAGTACAAGTTTGAGGGATGAATAAAAGAAACAAGCACAATGTTTATTTATAGAAAAAAAAAGGTAAAAATATTTAACAAATCTGTGATTGCGTTAATTGCGCTTCAACTACTCAATAGAATAATGAATGCATTTATTGCGTATCACTTTTTTTATTAAGAAAATCTCACCATACGACAAAAATAAAAGATACTCACGTGTATGTACAGTAGTTGTGATTGTGGCTCACACCTTCCTCTGATTTTACGTTCAGAAACGGCTTAAACGCCTTCTATGGGTCGGGGAGAAGCTTCCCAACCAAATTTCTTACAAATTGACAAACAGGGTCTTTTAACGTCAGATTCCCAAGACGTTGTTCATATTCTGGTTTGAATTTATTGCACAAACATCGAATTCCGTAATGTACTAGTCCACTAGGATGCATGTCAAGAGAAATTTCGATATTACCTAAATTCTCTTTATTCAGACCATCCATAATGAACTGAATTTTATCTTCTCTGTTTGTAGATGGAATTCCTAATGATCGACATTTTAAATTATAGTTCCATCTAGCACATTTATAGCAAACGGCTATTATCTTTCCTTGTCGTTTCTTGGCATATGAACTTTTTCCAAGCCCTCGTAAGAATCTAGTAGGTATTTCTGTGAATTCGCCTGCTATTCTCACTTTGGCTTCAATAATGAATCTAATGTCAAAAGGTATACTTTTATTCATAAGCAACCTCATCCTTTCAAGTCTTGTCTTGTAAATATTTAAAATGACTTTTTGGCTAAGAAAGGGAAATGTCTTTTCAATGTCATTCAAATTTTCTTCCAGGATAAATAAAAAATAAAAAATAAATAAAAGGAAAAAAAATATCTACAAATATGAGTTGTTGTGGGAAACTGAAAAATCCGACTTTAATAGTCACAGAGTACCGTTATCCGCCACTTGACCGGACAAACACAATTGAGTAGTAAGTTACAATGTCAAGAAATTGTATCTATAACAATAGTTTACAATGTAAGATTTCAAAATTGTAATATCCGAATATCCAGAATTTCTACTACTGTTGTTTGACATTATTTTATCCGAGTTGTATTGTACAGTGTGGAATCTGTACAGTATGGATAAAATTAATAAGGGACTGAGATGTCAGTATTGGTACAATTGACGTATTTGGGAGACAATTACAATTGAGGATATCGTGTATCTAGTCATTTCAATTTTGACATTGGGTCTATCATATGAGAATATTATTGGATTGAATATATGTATTCAGTATGTGAGTGTACGTATCCAGTATGTCGAGATGGACGAGAAGAGTTGGAAATGGCTAAGTACTGTAATATCCGCAAATTCGATTACTGGTAATTTTTCTTTTTTGGAGAAAGTCCGTTTTCACGACTTGCTTGGGACCGTTTCGTCATCCTGAGAATGATTAATTCTATACTTTTTATCATCCAAGTTCGTTCCGGTGTCATTCTGTTGAATTCCGTGTTCTTTAGCGACTTTTCCACGTATGAGTTCGACTTTGTTAGATCACCATTAATTTTTGGAAACTCCAAAAATTCTGAATCTTTGCAATATTATAAAGCATCGAGTTATCTTTCTAATGGTTCAAACGGTGAGTCAATCGGAGTCCAGACGAGGGAGTTATAGTCGAAATAGCTAAGTAACTCTCATTTTCCAGATTTGGCCGAGCAGCCTGTACCCTGTGCCGCGGCACATGCCGTCAGGGCCGCGGCACACTGCCGATCACTGGGGGCAGATTCGGCCCTATGCCGCGGCACACTTCGGCTGGGCCGCGGCACACTGTGCAGTCAGCCTATTTAAGGCCCTGCAGTCGGGTTTTTGGCCATTTTTCTCCTTCTTCTTTTTCTCTTCCGCGGCTGGAGCTTGGTTAATCATGGAGAGATGCTGTTGGACAATCAATCCATGAAGTATTGGAGTTCATATCATCAATCATCCATCCCATAACATCCTCCGATCTACCGAATCAGGTCAGATTTTCTAGAAATCTAGTTTTGGGGAATTTGGGTATTTTGGTTGATTTCATCCATTTTATCCGATTTAACTTAGGATTATGATGGATTGATGATTATTTAGATGTATTATATCATTTCCTTTATTATTCCATGGTTGGATCGTATCGATTCGTTGTTTTGGTCGAGTTATGGATCCACGCCTTGAAGGTGTCCGGTAAAATGTCACAGAGGGGTTTTCGGGCGTTCTACGATTATTCTTCCTCGTATGATCGATGATTTATTGATTATATGTTGTTAGGGTCGAGTTTCTTGTGAAGAAACCAAGTTGAACCCTTCCGTTCATTGTCATCTTTCCTTTCGATAGCATCGGGAGTTTCGAAGCTTCCCGGTCGAACCATGTTCTTCGGAGTATTCGGTAGCGGTTATTAAGGCAAGTATATATTTATGATTGTACGTTCTCGACTTTGAAAGTAAGATATATTGATGGCATGATATGAACGAACCGTTTCCACGGTATTCATATATGTATTGATGGCATGATATGAACGAACCGTTTCCACGGTATTCATATATGTATTGATGACGGATGATATGAACGAACCGTTTCCACGGTATTCATATATGTATTGATGACGGATGATATGAACGAACCATTTCCATGGTATTCATATACGTCTTGATGTGATGCTATGAGATTTAGTTATTCCGGAATACTAGTCTTGAATTGATGAATTGACGGTTACATTTACTTTATTGTGGAGGAGTATTGTGTTTCATACTTGATATACTTGCACTAGCTATTCGACGACTAACCCCTTTATGGGGGAAATACTTTTTATGTATTTCAGGTTCCAGGAGAACAGACAGGCGGGTATCGGGTCGGCATGAAGATGGTGGGCAAGAGTGATATTGTGTCTATCCTCCGGTTATGTTTTGAGTTTTCCATTCAGTGTTGTTGTACTGGAATGGTTATTGAATACTCGAGTATTGTTTTCCATTTTTCTTGATGTTCCGGCCTGTGTTTGCCGAGGTATTGAATTGTGTTCTGATGTCTATGGTTTCATTGGTTATGTTTTTAATACCATCTGTATTGTCCTTCTTTTCGTTGTATCTAGACCTTCTCGGTCAAATTTTACTGTTCCGCGCATGAATAGCCTTGTGGGTCCCACGGCGGGGCTCACGGCGCTGTAATATATCCTGAATAACTTGGGGGTGTTATAGAATATGGTATCAGAGCTTAGGTTTATGGATACCTAGGCTGTCGGTCTTTTGGGTCGATTGAGTCGTCATTTGTCCACAGTATCACTACTCTGCCATCATCACAATGCGACCGGTACTTGTAATTCCTTTCACTCTTCTTGTATTTTTCTTAATCGTTTCGTTTATAGCTTGGTATTCTTGGGAATTGGTCACTTCAAGAATGTGCGATTTGAATTATACTTACGCACGTATGTGCCCTTCAGAATGTTGGCTGAAAGTAAGAAGAATCGTGGCCGTGGTCACGGACGTGAACTCTTCCTTGAGATTTTGTTAAATTGCTAATTGCGATATTGGTGTGTATCGGTATTATGTTGAGACTTTGTTTAGGAGTCGCATGCTAGTATCACAGGAGATCTTCGACTTCACAGACTTTTAAGTATGCTGTTTGGATTATTCGATAATTCTTGGTGAATTTGAATTTTCGTTGAAATGTTGTTTGTGCGAGTGATTGCAAGTTTCGAGGACGAAACTTATTTTTAAGGGGGGTAGAGTGTAGTACCCCGATTTTTCGATATATTTTTTTTCGTTTATATGTTGGATGTCGTTGATGGATAATTGTGCTTGAGGATGATGTGAACGTATGACAATGTTGTTGAATGTGTATATGTATTTATTGTGCCGTATGATCGTTTGGTTTGTCGAGATGTTGGTCGAGAATAGTGGAAAATGGTTAAGTACAGCTACGTTAGCGCACGCTACAGGGTATGCCTAGCGCGCGCTAAGATATATAGTTGGCGTACGCTACGGTGCATACTTGGCGCACGCTAAGAGGTTCGGTTACGTACGCTAAGGAGGACCCCTAACGTACGTAACGACTTGCTGGGTTAGTTCCGGAAGGTGGCCGACAGGTAGGCCCAGGTTGATTTTTATATTCAGTTAGCACACGCTAACGCATGTTGGTTAGCGCACGCTAACATCAGATCGCCAATAATGGAATCTTAGCTTTCGGCGGGTGGACCCGGCCATGTTCGACGCGTGTCCAGATAAGGTCAGCGAATGTTTGTTCTGTAGAGCTAGCGCACGCTAAAACCGTATAATTAGCACACGCTAATTCCATATCGGTCAAAGGAATCCCGCTAATCGCGGATACTTTCGGCATGTGGGGGCACGATACTGTAGCAAGTCAACGACGATTAGCGCGCGCTAAGGTCAAGGAATAGCGCACGCTACTGAGCATTTCACTGTAGCAAGTCAACGCCTGTTTGCGTATGCTAATGCATGGGCATTACGTATGTTAGATGAATTTCGAAGCAATGTAGTAGCTTCTGGACTGCCCGATAGCGCACGCTATCAAGGAAGGATAGCGCACGCTAAATATAAGGTCTAGCGCGCGCTAGTGATGTGTTTTATAGAGAGGATAGACGAGTGCTGAGAGGCATTTTGTCCATTCTCCTTCTTTCAGTCAATAGAGAGAGCCTTGGGAAGTACTTGAAGTTCCTAAACATTGAGAGATGATTCTCTTAAACAAGATTAAGATTGGAGAGCTCGGATTTAAGTATTGTTCTTGAAGTTTTTGATGATTCTTGGAATGGAGTTCAATTCTTCTTCTTCGTGGTTCGTCCATACAAGGTAATCCTCGTATCCCTTTGATAGTGGTTCGTTTTTTTTAAGGATTACTACTTGGGAGGGAGTATGTTAGGAATTATGTATTTTGATGTTTGTCTTATTTCAATGTAAATGCATAAATTGGACTGTACTTTTATCCGCTGCGTGAGTATTTTGAAATGGTTTTTGGTATTTTGCCAACTGAATTTTATTTTGTAAAATCGATTCCCTAAACTGAATTTTTGGCATTTTGGCCTTGATCATTTTGACGGTATTTGGAAATTGATTTTTTTAGTATTTGAAAAATATTACCGTCATCGGTGTTTTTGGCATTTTTGAAATGACGTGGAAAATTGTGCTTAGCCTGGTAAATCCTTGTGAGAAGGGTTTACGGCGTGTAATATTCCCAGGAGGATCTGGGGTGTTACAATTATGGTATCATGTGATAATGTTATACGAGATTTATTGGAATTGTAATAAGAGATTTCGGATGTTGATATGATTACTGAGATCTTCTTCATATGATGATAAGGGTTTTGTTGCGATTCTTGAGGTTGTATGAATGGCATGATGAAGAAAATGGTAACATGGAGATATATACCTCGGATATGTTGTTCTGAACGTGATTTCGGATATTTCATGTTCTTGAAGAACTCTTGAATTATACGAGGTGATGAAAATTTTTAAGAAGTGTTGATGTTTTGAAAATGAATATGGAATATTCATATCTAGAGCTAAACTATGTGTTTGAAATAATATTCGTATAGGAATACGAATGTGGTTATGAGTTTGATGAGACTATTATTCATCTCTGAATTTGGAAGCCCATACGTATGGAGCAAATATTCAAGTCGAATGATTGGAATGTTTGATAACATTTTTAATATGATTATCTATTGTTTTGAACCAGTCAGATGATTCGAATTGATGACGGTCATAAGTAAATTTTAACGATGGATTTACGAGAAGGGAACCTTGTCAATTCGTATTTAAGAATTGAGTTTGGAACATTTAGACCCTTATTATTGGTCCGAATTGGTTGCTGGTAATATCATCATATCTCGACTCGTACTGTGGACAGGATTTGTAAGTGTCTGAGTTGGATTGTTCAGACTGTGATTAGTCGAGATATGGTGAAACGGTTGATTTTGTGGTTTGGTGGTGTTGATATTCGTCGTCATCGAACCTGTTGATTATTAATCCTTCGTTTTACAATAAGATATGATGTTTGATCATGGATTATGACTGTTGTGTTGCGGTTGAGGTTGAAGAGTTCGTAGATTACCTTGGTCGGGACTGAGGAACTCGTAAGACGAAATCAACTGAATTGGTAACAGTTCGTTGTATTGATATCGAGGCAAGTTTTATACTTGTACTAATAAATGAGATTAATGTTATCGTGTAGGTGTACGAATGTGTGTATCATTTCGAGACTTAGCCTCTTTATGATTGTATTGATATCAGGGGATTGTTTGATACGACACCCGTCGGCAAATTATGCCAAATGTTATTGTTGTTCGTAAATGGCCGGTTCAAGGCATTGCGATACTTGTTAGTAAAGCTACTGTCGATAGCCAGTTCGCAGTATCGACGTATCGATTGTTATCGTGACTGATGTTCCATTGAGATATTGTGGTGATCGTCGTTATTGATATCAGTGTTATTGATATCAGTGTTTTTCTATTGATGCCGTTTTGGCCGATTGAAGGCATTGACGTATTTGATTATCATCTTCGTTATCGGTAACCGATTAAAGGTGCCGAGACATCCGTTGTATAATTGTTATCGATTGTCTGCTCTAAAGGTAATCGATATATTGAATTGGGATTATCAAAGATAATTCCCATCCGTTGTTAGAAATATTCTCATCCGTTGTAGCGTTGTTATCAATTGGCCATTCTACGGTAATCGAAGTATTGAATTGGGACTGTCGAGGATAGTTCCCATCCGTTGAATTATTATTGTCGTGTTGGCCGACTCAAGGCAGCACACTATTATTCTTGTGAACTCGGTAATTTTGTGATCGTTGAGGGTTGAGGATTTCCCGAATTGTTGTGTTGTGATTGTTGCTCGTATTAATCGGTCTTTAAGGATTTTGATCCCAGGATGGTTGTTTTGAATATTGTTGGTCGTGTCGATCTTTCATTATTCGTGTGTCATCGTTCACTTGGTGAGTCGTATGATCCGTATTAGATATGTTATCCTTTGAGTTCATTGTCATGTTGTATCGTGGGATATCTGGAATCATGTCTGCGTGCCAATTGGTTATGTGTAGGATTTTTAGCCCGGCACACGATGGTCATGCGTGGATATTTCCGCAATGGACCGTGCACACGAGATGTAGTTCGTGAGGCTAATTAGGTACATTGTCACACGTATATTCTGGATTCCGTATACGGGGTGGACATGTGCACGACACATTTCCGGATCGGGCGTACTGTGATGTCCCTCTTCAGCCTTATTGTTTGGTCGTTCGTAGTCCATGTTGTATTGGATATGTCCGACGATTTGCGACTGGTTGTTCTTACACCGAGGGGTATGTCCGACAGTCAGGTTTGCTTCTTTGAGATCTCAGACAGATGATTTACACTGGTGCATTCGCTTTCAGGCCATCGTGATATACAGCTTCGGTTGAGGGGCTTTCAAGCCATTGCGATGTATTGGTATTTCTGTTGGAGCCTTCAGACATTGTGATTCGTATTTACTTCAGCGTTGGCTTGGATTACCTTCGGGTAATGTATTGTTGTGTTACTTGTAACGTTTCGCCGTTGGGCGTAAGTTACGTGTTTCTTGTGTATCTCGTTGAGTTTTCCTGGCGGGATATTGCTTCTCCCTAGTTGTTTTAAGTTTCGGGACGAAACTTCTTTTAAGGAGGGTAGAATGTAATATCCGCAAATTCGATTTCCGGTAATTTTTCTTTTTTGGAGAAAGTCCGTTTTGACGACTTGCTTGGGACCGTTTTGTCATCCTGAGAATGATTAATTCTACACTCTTTGTCATCCGAGTTCGTTTCGGTGTCGTTCTGTTGAATTCCGTGTTCTTTAGCGACTTTTCCACGTATGAGTTCGACTTTGTTAGATCACCATTAATTTTTGGAAACTCCAAAAATTCTGAATCATTGCAATATTATAAAGCATCGAGTTAGATTTCCAATGGTTCAAATGGTGAGTCAATCGGAGTCCAGACGAGGGAGTTATGGTCGAAATAGCTAAGTCACTCTCATTTCCCAGATTTGGCCGAGCAGCCTGTACCCTGTACCGCGGAACATGCCGGCAGGGCCGCAGCACGCTGCCGATCACTGGGAGCAGATTCGGCCCTGTGCCGCGGCACACTTCGGCTGGGCCGCGGCACACTGTGCAGTCAGCCTATTTAAGGCCCTGCAGTTGTAACACCCCGAGATATTCGGAGTATATTACAGCACAGTGGACCTCTACATGGGACCCACCAGGCTACAACAAGCGAACACCCCTCGACTAACCACCTCGGTTAGCGAGGATACACAATCAAATAATACATCACATGAAAATACACCCGAAGCAACCGACGAAATGAGCAACAATCGACAATGTAGCAATTTAAAATAATACAACACGGGGTTTGAATTGAAAAGCCTAAGTACTCGCGAGTACAGTCTATCAGTTTATAAATATAGGAAACAACCATATCGAAGTGGACAAAAGAAATAAGTAGACCCGAGTGCACATGTCAACGACCCTGGCCAACATCCTCGATCGTCCCTGGGCCGCTCGTCCGGATGATCATAACCTGAAATCCATAACAAGAATTTCCCCAAGACGGGTCCCCCAAAGGGGTTAGCAATTACGCTAGTACAAGTAATCAAGGCAAACCAATCGCTTACACATTTTATAGTACATGCACCAATATCATTTCAAAAACCAAAACCAGACATGTCTTTTCCGGAAATAAACAGTCAAACAATTTGCCATGGGAACAGGGCTATACCATTAATCCCGCTCCGTGATCCCTAAGGACCCTCCCGAGCTGGCCATATTATAAAACAAATCACGCACACGCATCGCCTTGGGAACAGGGCTATACCATTGATCCCGCTCCGTGATCCCTAAGGACCCTCCCGAGCTGGCTAGCGAAACAAACTCGTGAATCCAGGGCTATACCATTGCATTCCCTCCGTGATCCCGTCGGACCCTCCCGAGGTGAGCAATCACATACAATATACATTACCATTTCACGTTAAGCATAAAGGTTTCCAAAAATACTTGCCTTGAATAATTGACGACGCAACGAACGGAAAGGATAATCACCGACGAACTCTCGGAATCAACGGAACCGAACCTAACGATTCGTAGAACATAATTACAACCAACTCTAAGACGAATACGGAAATGGAATACACCCGAAAACCCGCCTACGATTCATGTATATCCGTATATAAACAACAACGAGGGTAGTCCACAACCAATCCCTCTCGATTCCGCAAAAACTATGAAATATACCATGAATCCGTAGAGAAACTAAGAATACCAACAAGATTAATCATAATCATCATGAATCCACCAACAAAACGGAATGGATCGGAAGAAAATGACAAAACCCCCAAATCGCCCAAAAGTAGGGTTCTAAGAGCTTTACCTTGGATTGAGGATGAAGAACACAAGTAGGTGTTGTTAATCTACTTCAAAAACTCAAGGTAGAGGATGCCTGAAATAATCGGAGGAAGAGATCGCTCGGAAATCGCCTGGAGAAGCTCTGCGTCATGGAGAGGAGAAGAAATGAAAATAATCTGCTCGTCTGGGTCAACTCCCTGGTTTATATAGCCAGGGAGTGTTAGTGCGCGCTAATCCTCAAGGTTAGCGTGCGCTAATGGGATAAAATTATAGGCCAAAACAGTTAGCGTCCAGTCCAGTAGCCAGACTTCTGGCCGTTGGCGTGCGCTACTCGAGACGTAGCGTGCGCTAAAAACCTCCCGGTAGCGCGCGCTATCGACCAATAGCGTGCGCTACCTGGACATCAGCCGAGTCCAGAAGCTAACTGTCCACTACTCACCTGACCCGTTAGCGTGCGCTACCATACAAGCGTAGCGTGCGCTAACTGGAACCTGACCGAGTTCATTAGTAAACTGTCCAGTACTGGACACTCACGCTAGCGCACGCTACCGGGTATCATCAGCGTGCGCTAGCCTCCCGACATTAGCGTGCGCTAGATTACGTAGCGTACGCTAATACGCTAGTCCGGAAGGCTGGGAAAATAGCACTGCCACTCCCAGGGCTTGCTCTCTAGCGCGCGCTACGAATCAGTCGTAGCGTGTGCTACTAAGGGACCCCTAGCGCGCGCTATGCAGAAAAGATAGCGTGCGCTAGGTTGCGAAATATAAACGGTTCACAACATCGGAATATGAACGAAACATCAAACGGAACACCTCAAAGCGAATCAAAACATAGAATGGATCCACGGCAACCCCGAAACAGCGGTTCCGCACAACAATAACGAGTCTCAGATCAATAGATGATGGGAAAGATATACTGTAAGGTACATGAGGGTCACCACGACCGAGAAATACACCGAAAAAGAAAATACAAGGGGGAAGAAAAATGCGTATATTACATTCTACCGCTCTAAAAACAAGTTTCGTCCCGAAACTTAAGAAACAAACAACTCAGGGTACCTAGCACGCATGCTATCCTCGGTTTCCCAAGTTGCCTCCTCGACACCGTGTCTTGACCACTGCACCTTGACCAAAGGGATGGTCTTATGCCTCAGTCGTTTCTCCCGATGCTCTAAAATCTTCAAAGGACGCTCCTCAAAAGTAATATCCTCGGCGACGTCAATCTCATCATAATCGATGATGTGACTAGGGTCCGGGACATATTTCCTCAGCTGGGAAACATGAAAAATGCTATGAACATGACTCAAGGCCGGGGGTAACGCCAAACGGTATGCTAACTCACCTACTCGCTCGAGAATCTCGAAGGGTCCAATAAATCTAGGACTCAACTTCCCCTTCTTCCCGAAACGGAAAACTCCTCTCGTCGGCGACACCTTCAGCAAAACGTGGTCTCCCACCTCGAATTCTAAAGGTCGACGACGGACATCGGCATATGACTTCTGTCGACTCTGGGCAGTCAACATCCGTTCCCGAATTAATTCTATCTTCCGTCTCATCTCTAAAACGACATCCGGTTCGGTCCCGACCAAATCGGACGCCTCATTCCAACAAATCGGCGATCGACAACGCCTCCCGTAGAGCGCCTCATACGGTGCCATCTGAATCGTCGCGTGCCAACTATTGTTGTACGTGAATTCAATTAATGGCAATTGCTCCACCCAGTCACTACTCGAGTCGAGAGCACAAGCACGTAATATGTCCTCGAATGTTTGGATAGTGCGTTCCGACTGTCCATCTGGCTGGGGATGAAAAGAGGTACTCAAATGCAAACAGGTACCCAACGCCTTATGCACCGCCTGCCAAAAGTGCAATACGAAACGGCCATCACGATCCGAAACAATAGACTTCGGAGTACCGTGAAGCCTCACAATCTGCGCGATAAACACACGAGCCAACTTTTCTGGACCCCAAGTGTCCTTGATGCCCAGAAAATGTGCCGACTTGGTGAATCCCAAACCCAGGAGACTTTCCCTTAAGAACGTTCTCTTGGATTTGAGTAATCATCGAATCCCCTAATTGCTTCAGCTTAATTTCATCGATCAAAGACGACGAAATCTCTAAAGCACAAAGTTGCCCGACAGCTCCAGGCAACAAAACCTCAACATCTAACTCAATCAAGGCCCGCCGAAGCTCAGACTGGTACGTAAGGATCTCAAGCGTTCGCAACGCGATCGGTTTCCGACTCAAGGCGTCGGCGACGACGTTTGCCTTGCCCAGATGATAAAGGATTTCGAGGTCATAATCCTTAATCAGTTCTAACCACCTCCCCTGCCTCATATTCAACTCCCGCTGAGTAAATATGTATTTCAGACTTTTATGATCGGTAAAAATCTGACATGCAGAGCCGAAAAGATAGTGACGCCAAATCTTGAGCGCAAAGACAACCGCCGCTAACTCCAAATCGTGAGTAGGGTAGTTAAGCTCATATGGCCTCAATTGTCTCGACGCATAGGCAATGGTCTTGCCGTGCTGCATCAACACGCACCCAAGACCCTGTCCCGAAGCATCGCTATAAACGGCGAATCCCTCGTTGCCACATGGCAACGCCAAAACCGGGGCTGAAGTCAAACGCTTCTTCAGTTCCTCAAAACTTGACTGTCTCTCGTCATTCCGCATTTAACTTCTCGGATTTCGGAGCAAGCTGTAAGTGGCCGAGCTAGTTTTGAGAAACCCTCGACGAACCTACGGTAGTATCCAGCCAAACCCAAGAAACTACGGACCTCCTTCACATTTGTGGGCGATGCCCAATCCAACACTGCCTCAATTTTCTGCGGATCCACATGAACTCCCTCGGATGAAATCACGTGACCCAAAAACATCACTTCCCTCAGCCAGAACTCACATTTCGAGAACTTCGCATAGAGTTGCTCAGTCCTCAAAATGTCTAACACTATCCGCAAATGATGGGCATGCTCTTCCTCGTTCCTCGAATAAATAAGAATATTGTCAATGAAAACGACGACACACTTATCCAAATACTCGATAAAGACTTTGTTCATCAACTGCATGAACACCGCCGGCGCATTAGTTAACCCGAAAGGCATAACTACAAACTCATAATGTCCGTATCTCGTCCGAAAAGCTGTTTTCGGCACGTCGTACTCTCTCACCCGAAGATGATAGTACCCCGATTTCAAATCAATCTTCGAGAATACCGCAGCTCCCTGCAACTGATCGAACAAGTCATCAATTCTCGGCAAAGGATACTTGTTCTTGATGGTCACCTTGTTTAGTTCGCGATAGTCGATACACAAGCGTAGTGAACCATCCTTCTTCCGCACAAACAGGACCGGTGTGCCCCAAGGCGAGGCGCTCGGTCGAACATACCCCGACTCAAGAAGCTCGCTCAACTGCTTCTTCAATTTTGACATCTCTGAAGGTGCCATGCGATACGGCGCCTTCGAAATCAGAGCCGCACCCAACTCTAACTCTATAGCAAACTCAACCTCATGATCCGGTGGCAATCCCGGTAACTCGTCAGGAAATACATCAGGAAACTCACTAACGACTGGAATCGACGAAAGCTCGACTCCACCATTCTCCGCCTTCAAGGCATAGCACCAATAACCAGTACACCCCTTTCGCAGGAGACTCATCGCCTTCAAGGCATTAATAACGAACTTCTGGTTTCCCCTCTTTCGCCCTGTGAAAGAATGTTCGGTGCCGTCCTCGGCTAACATAGTGATGATTCTCGTGCGGTAGTTCATGATTGCGCCATGTCGCTCGATCCAATCATCCCCGAGAATCAAATCCTCACCCTCAATATTAACGACAATAAGATTAGAGAGCCAAGCTCTCTCACAAATAAACACAGAGCAGTCTCGGACCTCTCGATCACCGACAATTCTATCACCGCTAGGAAGTTTAACGACGAAAGGCTTGCAAGGTGACAAGCAGTCGAGACTCAAACGGCGTACACACTCTAGAGAAATGAATGAATGCGTAGTACCCGAATCAAAAAGCACACCGACAGGATGAGAATGGATATGAACGGTACCTGTCGCTACAGTAGCTGCTGGGTCATCGACCCTCCTCATCTCGTATATACACGGTTGGGCAGAGCCAACACTAGAAGCTCCTCCCCTAGCGGGCTGACCCCGACCCCTACCTCGGTCGGCACTCGGTGGAGGCGGCGGAGCAAATGAGCCCTGGTTCACACTCGGCTCCATAGGTGCTGGGTGAGAAGAACGGGCACTACGAAGCTGTCTGAGCTGTTCACAAAAAGAAGCCTTGTGGCCCGACTGACCACAAGTATGACAAGTTAAAGGCGGACGAGGACACTCCCGGTTCTTATGACCCGAAAAGCCACAGTTAAAGCATGTGGGTTCACGAGCGGAGGTTCCGGCGGCACCCCGAAAGCTCCCAGAGAAACGAGCCGAGCCGCCCGTAGAAATATTCACAGCTCGAGATTTCAGCTGGCCTCCACTCTTGGGACCAGAAAATTTTCCGACCGACTTCTGCTTCTTGCTCTCACGAGCCAAATCACTAGCCGTCACCGACATATCATAAGCGAGGGCCCTACTCTGATAGTCCTTCAAGGTAGTGCAGACGAGTCCAGACATATAGTCCCGAATGGACAGTTTCATCCTCCTGGAAAAATGGAAAATTTTGTCGCTCTCAGCGACAACATGGGTCATCACATACCCCAACTCCTTGTTGAAATCATCAATAGCTTGGGATATGGGAATATCCCGAGGTTGAGCATCATAGAAGGCATGCACTCTCGCTTGTCTGACCGGCCACGGGCAATATTCGGTCTCCATCAGTTCCTGAAATTCGGCCCACGAAGCAACATGATCTTTGGGACCAACGGCCTCCCACCAATCCGTAGCGTCTCCCGTGATAAAGTACTGGGCGATAGGGACCTTACGGTCCTCGGGACAGTTGGTGGCAACGAAGACCTTAGATATCTCCTTGATCCACCCCTCCCAGCTGATCGGGTCTGATGCTCCCGAAAACTGAGGAGGATGCATCTTGATGACATCTTGGAGCCAACGGTCTGCTCCGCCCCGATTAGAATGGGCCTGATCGGGGTTTTGGACCACTTGAGCTATCGCCGCCATTTGGTTTACCATCTGCTGCATAACGGCCGCAATACCAAGGTCGGCGCGCTCCTGAGAAGAAACATGACTGTGACGGTCGCCGGTACTGCCGGCTCCCGAAGAATGTGACGTGGCCGCCCCACCGGCTGCTGCACGTCCTCGGCCGCGTCCACGACCACGACCACGACCACGACCACGGTTTCCTCCAGCATCCATACTGGTGTTAAGAGGTAACAGAAGTATATCGAGGATGAGTAAGGAAGGAAAAAACAACTACGATGATAAGCAAAGGAGGGAGAATAACCACAGTTCAAGAAACGGAATACAGTACGAGAAAATAAAGAATCGAGTAAGGAAACTTACGGACACTGGAAGTACTGAGATACCGGCAGCGGGGTGACAATGTGCAAAACAACACACGACTAGACCCAAATAACCGACAAGCCTAGGTATCCATAAACCTAGAGCTCCGATACCATTTTCTGTAACACCCCGAGATATTCGGAGTATATTACAGCGCCGTGGACCCCTACATGGGACCCACAGGCTACAACAAGCGAACACCCCTCGACTAACCATCTCGGTTAGCGAGGATACACAATCAAATAATACATCACATGAAAATACACCCGAAGCAACTGACGAAATGAGCAACAATCGACAATGTAGCAATTTAAAATAATACAACACAGGGTTTGAATTGAGAAGCCTAAGTACTCGCGAGTACAGTCTATCAGTTTATAAATATAGGAAACAACCATATCGAAGTGGACAAAAGAAATAAGTAGACCCGAGTGCACATGTCAACGACCCTGGCCAACATCCTCGTCGTCCCGGGCCGCTCGTCCGGATGATCATAACCTGAAATCCATAACAAGAATTTCCCCAAGACGGGTCCCCCAAAGGGGTAAGCAATTACGCTAGTACAAGTAATCAAGACAAACCAATCGCTTACACATTTCATAGTACATGCACCAATATCATTTCAAAAACCAAAACCAGACATGTCTGTTCCGGAAATAAACAGTCAAACAATTTGCCATGGGAACAGGGCTATACCATTAATCCCGCTCCGTGATCCCTAAGGACCCTCCCGAGCTGGCCATATTATAAGACAAATCACGCACATGCATCGCCTTGGGAACAGGGCTATACCATTGATCCCGCTCCGTGATCCCTAAGGACCCTCCCGAGCTGGCTAGCGAAACAAACTCGTGAATCCAGGGCTATACCATTGGATTCCCTCCATGATCCCGTCGGACCCTCCCGAGGTGAGCAATCACACACAATATACATTACCATTTCACGTTAAGCATAAAGGTTTCCAAAAATACTTGCCTTGAATAATTGACGACGCAACAAACGGAAAGGATAATCACCGACGAACTCTAGGAATCAACGGAACCGAACCTAACGATTCAAAGAACATAATTACAACCAACTCTAAGACGAATACGGAAATGGAATACACCCTAAAACCCGCCTACGATTCATGTATATCCGTATATAAACAACAACGAGGGTGGACCACAACCAATCCCTCTCGATTCCGCAAAAACTACGAAATATACCATGAATCCATAGGGAAACTAAGAATACCAACAAGATTAATCATAATCATCATGAATCCACCAACAAAACGGAACGGATCAGAAGAAAATCCCAAAACCCCCAAATCGCCCAAAAGTAGGGTTCTAAGAGATTTATCTTGGATTGAGGATGAAGAACACAAGTAGGTGTTGTTAATCTACTTCAAAAACTCAAGGTAGAGGATGCCTGAAATAATCGGAGGAAGAGATCGCTCGGAAATCGCCTGGAGAAGCTCTGCGTCGCAGAGAGGAGAAGAAATGAAAATAATCTGCTCGTCTGGGTCAACTCCCTGGTTTATATAGCCAGGGAGTGTTAGCGCGCGCTAATCCTCAAGGTTAGCGTGCGCTAACGGGATAAAATTACAAGCCAAAACAGTTAGCATCCAGTCCAGTAGCCAGACTTCTGGACGTTAGCGTGCGCTACTCGAGACGTAGCGTGCGCTAAAAACCTCCCGGTAGCGCGCGCTATCGACCAATAGCGTGCGCTACCTAGACATCAGCCGAGTCCAGAAGCTAACTGTCCACTACTCACTTGACCCGTTAGCGTGCGCTACCATACAAGCATAGCATGCGCTAACTGGCACCTGACCGAGTTCATTAGTAAACTGTCCAGTACTGGACACTCACGCTAGCGCACGCTACCGGGTATCATCAGCGTGCGCTAGCCTCCCGACATTAGCGTCCGACATTAGCGTGCACTAGATTATGTAGCGTACGCTAATACGCTAGTCCAGAAGGCTGGGAAAAAAGCACTGCCACTCCCAGGGCTTGCTCTCTAGCGCGCTACGAATCAGTCGTAGCGTGCGCTACTAAGGGACCCCTAGCGCGCGCTATGCAGAAAAGATAGCATGCGCTAGGTTGCGAAATATAAACGGTTCACAACACCGGGATATGAACGAAACATCAAACGGAACACCTCAAAGCGAATCAAAACATAGAATGGATCCACGGCAACCCCGAAACAGCGGTTCCGCATAACAATAACGAGTCTCAGATCAATAGATGATGGGAAAGATATACTGTAAGGTACATGAGGGTCACCACGACCGAGAAATACACCGAAAAAAAAATACAAGGGGGAAGAAAAATGCTGATATTACAGCAGTCGGGTTTTTGGCCATTTTTCTCCTTCTTCTCCTTCTCTTCCGCGGCTGGAGCATGGTTAATCATGGAGAGATGTTGTTGGACAATCAATCCATGAGGTCTTGGAGTTCATATCACCAATCATCCATCCTATAACATCCTCCGATATACCGAATCAGGTCAGATTTCCTAGAAATCTAGTTTTGGGGAATTTGGGTAGTTTGGTTGATTTCATCCGTTTTATCCGATTTAACTTAGGATTATGATGGATTGATGATTATTTAGATGTATTTTATCATTTCCTTTATTATTCCATGGTTGGATCGTATCGATTCGTTGTTTTGGTCGAGTTCTGGATCGACGCCTTGAAGGTGTCCGGTAAAATGTCATAGAGGGGTTTTTGGGCGTTCTACGATTATTCTTCCTCGTATGATCGATAATTTATTGATTATATGTTGTTAGGGTCCAGTTTCTTGTGAAGAAACCAAGTTGAACCCTTCCGTTTGTTGTCATCTTTCCTTTCGATAGCATCGGGCGTTTCGAAGCTTCCCGGTCGAACCGTGTTCTTTGGAGTATTCGGTAGCGGTTATTAAGGCAAGTATATATTTATGATTGTACGTTCTCGACTTTGAAAGTAAGATATATTGATGGCATGTTATGAACGAACCGTTTCCACGGTATTCATATATGTATTGATGGCATGATATGAACGAACCGTTTCCACGGTATTCATATATGTATTGATGGCATGATATGAACGAACCGTTTCCACGGTATTCATATATGTATTGATGACGGATGATATGAACGAACCGTTTCCACGGTATTCATATTTGTATTGATGACGGATGATATGAACGAACCGTTTCCACGGTATTCATATACGTCTTGATGTGATGCTATGAGATTTAGTTATTCCGGAATACTAGTCTTGAATTGATGAATTGACGGTTACATTTACTTTATTGTCGAGGAGTATTGTGTTTCATACTTGATATACTTGCACTAGCTATTCGACGGCTAACCCCTTTATGGGGGAAATACTTTTTATGTATTTCAGGTTCCAGGAGAATGGACAGGCGGGTATCGTGTCGGCATGAAGATGGTGGGCAAGAGTGATACTGTGTCTTTCCTCCGGTTATGTTTTGAGTTTTCCATTCAGTGTTTTTGTACTGGAATGGTTATTGAATACTAGAGTATTGTTTTCCATTTTTCTTGATGTTCCGGCCTGTGTTTGCCGAGGTATTGAATTGTGTTGTGATGTCTATGGTTTCATTGGTTATGGTTTTGAATACCATCTGTATTGTCCTTCTTTTCGTTGTATCTAGACCTTCTCGGTCAAATTTTACAGTTCCGCGCATGAATAGCCTTGTGGGTCCCACGGCGGGGCTCACAGCGCTGTAATATACCCTGAATAACTTGGGGGTGTTACAAGTACAGCCACATTAGCGCACGCTATAAAATATGCTTAGCGTACGCTACGAGGTATGAGTAGCGCACGCTACGTGGTGCAGTTAGCGTACGCTAATAGGTTCGCATTATGTACGCTAAGGAGGATCCTTAACGTACGTAAGGCATTCTGGGAAAGGTTCGGAAGGCGGCCGATAGGTAGGCCCGGGTTGATGTTTATCGGCATTTAGCGCACGCTACCAAGGATGGTTAGCGTACGCTAATATCAGATCGTCCGACAGGGAATCTTGGCTTTCGAAGAGTGGACCCAGCCACTTGTGATGCGTGTCAAGATAAGGTCAGAGGGTGTTTGTCATATAGGGCTAGCGCATGCTAAACCGTATGGTTAGCGCACGCTAATTCCAGATTGGTCAGAGGAATCCCGGAAATCGCGGATGCTTTCGGCATGTGGGGGCACGAGTGGTAGGTGAATACTGTAGTAAGTCAAATTCGGATAGCACGCTAAGGGCAAGGACTTGCGTACGCTAGACATGAGATGTTAGTGCACGCTAGTAATGTATTCTATATAAGGGGACAGACGGGTGTTATGAAGCATTTCGTCCATTTCTTTCCTTTCACTCGATAGAGAGCTTTGGGAGGTACTTGAGGTCTAGAAACACTCCGAGATGATGATCTTTATCAAGATTAAGATAGAGAGCATGGATTAAAGCCTTGTTCTTCAAGTTATTCATGATTCTTGGAGTGAAGTTCAAGTGTTCTTCTTCTTGGTTCGTCTAATCTAGGTAATTTTTGTGTCCCTTTGATAGTAGTTCGTTTTTAAGGACGATTACTTGTGAGAGAACATGTTGGATTGTGATAAGAGTTTTTGGATGTTATTTAAGATTCTTCATGTTAATGGTGATTCGTTTAACTTGATGAGGTTGAATCATGGATTTCTGAATCATGATAATTTTAGTGGTAGATTTAGATGAGTTAAATAATGATATGAGGTTTAATTCCGGCTTGAGTATGATACGATCCTTGTGATAGTTATGGTGTTGTTTATCTTCAAAGAGATATGGAGATTTATGTCTCCCTTCATTTCGGATTTTGAGGTTAAGATGATATAAGGATATATAATGGTTTTGATTATAAATATGGATAAGATGATTAAAACCAACATTATGTTGATTTTAGTTTCGTATGTTCTTGATAAAATGTGGATCATGATGATGAGATTGAATTTGGAAAAGTTGATGTTAATATTGGAGTATGATTTCATTTTCATTCGGATTCATAGTCGCAAGGTGTTAGTCGATGATTGGAACGCACGCCACTGTACAACATTAGTGCACGCTAAGCTTACTGGCTAGCGCACGCTAACGGGAGCGACTTAGCGCATGCTACGTTATGCATTTAACGTGCGCTAAGTAGACAGACAGTGCAGTATTTTCGTGTTGTGATTATGAATTCGCGCTGGTTCGAGTTGGATTGTACAGACTATGTTTTACCGAGATATTATAGAACCGTTGAGTTTGTTGATTGGTTATATCGGTTGTTGATTATTATCGGATATGTGTTAATTGATTACTTCAATAGGTTGAGATTATTGATCGGTGATTATAACCATATGTTGCGTCCGTGTTCGAGTATGTTCGTGAATTGCTTTGGTCAGGGCCAAGGAGCTTGCAGACGACGGCAAGGAATTAGTAACGGATTCATCGATATCGAGGCAAGTTATTACTTGCTCAGTTATAATATTTAATGAATGGTTTCGGTTTCACTTCATTTATAATGCACATAGCGACGATTATTATTGTGAACTCTGGGTATTTGGATTCTATATCGTTCTTCCAATTCTGGGAGATAAATTATAATGTATATGCTTTATCTCAGTTAATGGTATGTTTGGGTATCGAGGTTACGTTGCGATAAAAATGAGGATATGAGTATCTATAGTCCATGGTACGTTTGGATCGCAGAGCATCGAGGATAATCGCCAGTGATGATTTGACATTGAGATTTCTCCTGAAGGATTCGGGACAGTATCTTAGTTTGATTCGGTTTAGTACTGTTGATGTTGATCATGCAGATTTGCCTCCGTCATTGAGTCATGTTCATAGTGTAATACCCGTACTTTTTGTAAATCTTCTACTCTTGTACTTTGTAATTTTTATGCTCGTATAAGTGTTTGGTGAGCTTATATGGATCTTGGAACTCTTGTCAATTGGATTTACCCTTTTTCTTGTTCGGATCGTCGCTGTTTTCGGATCCTTGATGCGATCATACTACCTTCGTGTAATGGGTAGCGCACGCTACGCACACCTTGTAGCGCACGCTAATTTAGCGAGGGTAGCGCACGCTATCCATTATCATTAGTGCACGTTACTAATTTATTGGAGGCGGACAGTCCAGTAGCTACTGGACTGGAAAAGGGAATTCCTAGCGTACGCTAGGTGTGACTGGTAGCGTACGCTAGATTTTTGTGGTAGCGCACGCTACGTTACTAGAGTAACGTGCGCTAAAGAGAGCAGAGCCGGGATGAGGTTCGATCGGCACCGACTACTGTGTAGCGCACGCTATTAGAAATAATTAGCGCACGCTAATTGAAGTCACTAGCGTACGCTATGAGCAGGTGTCAGCGTACGCTAACGGAACTGGCAGAGGCTACTGGATTGCCTGATGAGTCCGATAGCGCACGCTATTTGTCATGACTAGCGCACGCTAGTCCCTATTTAGTATAAATAGGACATTTTCGTTCCCAAATCGTTATTTCCACCTACCTTCACCTCCTTGGGCGATTCTAGGCGATTCCGGGCGATTTGTGAGGAGTTCTTCGAGCTGCAATTATCTAGCAACATCTTTGAGTTTCTAGTTCGGATTTATCAACGTTTAATCCTCTCCACCGCTCCAAATCAAGGTAAAAATTCTCACAACCCTAGATTTTCGGGATTTGGGGATTTTCCATCCGATTTCTTCGATCCAGCTTGTTGTGATGTTAGAATATATCGATTACGAGTTATCTACCTTGGATACATGTTTTCCTATGGATTTAATGGTGTATTTATGGAGTTCTTGAGTGTTTGGGATACTTGACTTGCGATTCACTATCCAAGAGAATTATTCCCGGAACACATGTATCGGGGTAGTATATTCGGGTGATTCCAACTTATTTTCATACCGATGGGGTTTTGATAATTGAATTACGAACTTGTTTAGGTTCGGAGTTGTTGAATCCTTCGATCTTGGTACCTTGTCGTTTGTACCCTCTCCTCTCGTTTCCAGGCAAGTGATTCTTGTGAAAGTTATGTTCTTAAATGTTAAAAGTAATGCATGTGATTGTGAGAGTTCCTTTCGTTCACTCCGAGAGGACCCGACGGGGTCGAGGAGGGTTCCGCTTATGTCGATTCCGTGAACATTTGGGTTAGCCACTCCGAGATGATCCCATGGGGTCGAGGAGGGATTCGCGCATTGTCGAGTCCACGGTTAATCAAGAGATATCATCATTTCCAAATATGTTTGGATAATTGTATTTTCCGGAAAATCATTATCATGGCTTTGAATTGGTGCATATGCTTTTATGTATAAGACTTGACATTTCACTTGTAATACTTGCCCTAACCCCTCTCATTTGGGGAAAATTACTTTTGTGTTTTTCAGGTCCTAAGGAACCTTACGAGCGAGCGCCGGGACGATACGATGAGGATGGCGAGGCGTGATACTGTGGCTAGTTGTGTTCTACTTTGTTTGGTCGTTGTTCTCTTCGGTCCATTTTATCCTTGTAATAATAAGTGGTACTCGAGTACTTTAGGAAAGTCCTTTTCCATTGTCGTACAACTTCTTGTATTTCTTCATGGTATTGTTTGTCCGTGGTTGAACTTCCTTGGTTGTATCGAGTTTATTGTTTCCCAAGTGGATTTTATTAAATTCAATACGTTGTGAGTGAGATAAGCCTAGTAAATCCCAGGTCGGGATTTACGGCGCTGTGATATTCTCCGAATATCTCGGGGGGTGTTACATAATTTGGTATCAGAGCTTAGGTTTATGGATACCTAGGCTGTCGGATTGCTGGGTCTAAATGTACTATTTCTAAGGACACAGTATCATCGCGTTGCCGTCATCTCGTACGACCGGTACTCGTAAGTTCCCTATCTTATTTACCCTCTTCATTCACTCACTATCATTCGATTATGGGACATGATAAGTCCATATTCTAGATGGCATTGCTTTGAGCTATTCTTATGATTTTACTTACATTTTTCTTTAGAATGTCAACTGGTAGAGGACGTGGACGCGGCCGTGGTCGTGGTCATGGCCGAGGGCGTGGCGCAGCCGGTGGAGC
This sequence comes from Orobanche coerulescens, assembly GCA_033398695.1. Lineage (NCBI taxonomy): Eukaryota > Viridiplantae > Streptophyta > Magnoliopsida > Lamiales > Orobanchaceae > Orobanche > Orobanche coerulescens. The sequence continues at coordinate 108,401,918 of CM065817.1, read as the reverse complement.
GGCTATGTCCCTCAGCTCGGTAGAAGGCTCAGCTACGCCTAGCTTGTCGGACTCTATTCAACCTAGCACCGGTAGTCATCAGGAACCATCAGCCAGTCTGGGAACTTCTACAGGGAGCCAACCGGATGTGGGTGTTGCCACCATACTGCAGCAAGTGGCGAACCAAATGGCTCTTTTAACCTGTGCGGTACAGCTTAACCAACCACCTCCATTCATCACTGGGGCTGAGAAGTGGTTACAAGATGTTATTCGTATGCGCCCTCCCCAATGTCTTGGTGCAAATGATCCGATCGGTTGGGAAGATTGGATTAATGAGATGAATAAAGTTTTCATGGCCGTGAATTGTCCAGAGGCACGTAAGGTGCCAGTTGCCCAAGATTTCCTATCAAGAGATGCGGCTAGTGGTGGCAAGCTTTTGCACCTCAGGATCGTGAGGTTTCATGGGACGAGTTTAAGGAATTGATGGAGGCCGAGTTCTGCCCGTGGCCTGTTCAGGAGGCCAGGATTCGAGCCTTTTATGAAGCTAAACCCCAGGATGTCCCTGTATCTCAGGCAATCATTGAATACAACCGTCAACTCAACCATGTGAAAAATCAAGTGAGGGAAGAGAGAGATAGAATTCGTCACTTTGACATGCGAATGAAGCCAAAAGTTCGGCACTATATGTCGGGCTTCGCTTGCGCCACATTGAAGGAGTATCAAGATAGGGCACTAGCATATGATATGTCCTTCCCTACTACCGAAACGACAAGTGAGAGTAAGAAGCAGAAGACCACTGGAAAGTTTTCTAGCGGTAGAGGTGGCAACCCGCGGGGATCGCAGTCGGCAAGCTATACAACCAAAGGGTCTTCCCGTGCATCGGGAGGTAAACGGAATTTCAGAGCTGGTGCTAATGCGTCCAACCGGGTTGTGACATGTTTTAATTGTGGCCAGCAGGGCCATATTAATCGTGATTGTGGTCTACCCCCATTGAGGTGTTTTAATTGCGGCCAGGAAGGCCACAGAGCCATGTACTGTACGGAAGAAGAAACCCCACTTGGAACTCAAGCAACAGCCCCTACGCCTGGAGAACCGAGTGTTAATCAGAAGTCATCTATGGGTCAACCATCCCAGAGTTACGGTTGAGGCAGAGGCCGTGGTCAGTCTTTTAGAGGGGGAGCCCCCAGTGCTGGTTCGGTGCAACCTCGTGTCTATGAGATGAGGCAAGCTGGAGATCCAGAGGCTACCGTGGCGACAGGTATCATTTCTCTTTTGTCTCATCCAGTTAGAGTGCTTTTTGATTCTGGTGCTTCTCATTCGTTCATCTCTTTGGATTATCTGCGTCGATTGAATATTGAGGGCTTGCCTCCTTGTGAGTCCTTTGTGGTTAAGTTGCCCAGTGGTGATAGAATCGTGGGAGACAAGGAAGTTAGAGATTGTCCGGTGTTTATCGCTGAGAGAGTGTGGTTTTCGAATTTGATAGTCGTAGACATTGTTGATGAAGATCTAATCCTCGGTGACGATTGGCTCGATAGACACGGTGCGGTAATGAATTATCGCACGAAGATCATATCAATGTTAGCCAAAGACGGTACCGAACACCATTTTGCGGGGTACAAGAGGGGATGTCAGAAATTTTTGATTAGTGCCTTGAAGGTGACAGAACTTATTAGAAAGGGCTGTGTTGGGTATTGGTGTTATGCCATGAAAGTCGAAGATGGGAAAGTTGAACTTCCCTCGATTCCTATTGTAAGTGATTTTCCGGATGTTTTTCCGCATTTAATTACCGGACTACCACCGGACGAAGTTGAATTTACAATTGATTTGGAGTCGAGCAACCCCGATTTCTAAGGCACCGTATCGTATGGCACCTTCAGAAATGCAAGAGTTGAAGAAACAATCGGGAGAATTATTGGATAAAGGGTATATTAGACCCAGTGCCTCGCCATGGGGTGCACCGGTCTTGTTCGTAAGGAAGAAAGATGGTTCACTACGCTTGTGTATTGATTATCGGGAACCGAACAAAGTGACCATTAAGAATAAGTACCCTTTGCCGCGTATCGATGATTTGTTTGATCAATTGCAGGGAGCCGCGGTGTTCTCGAAAATTGATTTGAGGTCCGGTTACTATCAACTTCGCATTAAGGAATCCGACGCTCCTAAAACCGCTTCCGTACGAGGTATGGACACTATGAGTTTGTGGTTATGCCTTTGGGTTAACCAACGCACCGGCGATATTTATGCAATTGATGAATAAAATATTTATTGAGCATCTTGATAATTGTGTAGTCGTTTTTATCGACGATATTTTGGTTTACTCTCGAGATGAAGAGGAACACGCTCGGCATTTGCGATTGGTGCCGGAGATTTTGAGGACTCGGCACCTCTATGCAAAGTTTTCTAAGTGTGAATTCGTCAAGGAAGTCATGTTTCTCGGACATGTGATTTCAGGAAGGGGTTCGGGTAGATCCCCGTAAAATTGAGGCAAGTTAGATTGGGCTCCACCCAGAACGTGAAGGAGGTTCGTAGCTTTCTGGGTCTGGCCGGATACTACCGGAGGTTCGCCGAGGGGTTCTCCAAACTTGCTCGACCACTTACTCAATTACTCCGTAAGTCCGAAAGGTTCGAATGGAATGAAGAGAGACAACGGAGTTTCAAGAGCTGAAAAGGCGCCCGACTACCGCGCCGGTTTTAGCCCTACCTCGTGAGTCGGTGGGTATTCAGCTTTATTGTGACGCATCAGACAAGGACTTGGGTGCGTACTTTGCAAAGATGATAAGACGATTGCCTATGCTTCACGGCAACTTAAACCGTATGATCTGAATTATCCTACCCATGATTTGGAATTAGTCGTAGTGTTTGCACCGAAGATCCAAGGCGTCACTATTTGTACGGTTCTTCATGTCGAATTTATACCGACCACAAGAGCCTAAAGTATATTTTTAGCCAGAAAGAGCTGAATATGAGACAACGACGTTGGTTAGAGCTGATAAAGGATTATGATCTGGAAATCCTTTACCATCCAGGAAAGGCTAACGTTGTACCTGATGCGTTGAGCCGGAAATCGATATCTCTTCATATGCTTGAGGGCCTTACGCCTCAAGTTAAGATCAGACGGGAGTTAATTGAGCAGGGAGTCGAAGTACGGATCCAACGGGTTCAGGGTCAGATGTGTACTCTGGAGGCTATTCCGTCCTTGATTGACGACGTCGGGGAAAAACACGAGAATGACCCAATGCTTGTTCAACTAAAGGCGGACGTGGAAAAAGGGAAAGCCCCTGGCTTTATGATCCACGAGGATGGCATTTTGAAATTTCAAGGTAGGATTTGTGTTCCGAATGACTCAGAGCTGAGACATAGAATACTCCGAGAAGCCCATGCTACACCTTACTCGATCCATCCTGGGACGAGTAAGATGTACAAGGATCTTAAAAGGAGTTTTTGGTGGAATAATATGAAGAGAGATGTCACCGAGTTCGTGTCAAGGTGTTTGACATGTCAACAGGTCAAAATTGAGCATCAACGGCCAGTCGGGCTGTTGAAACCTCTCCCTATTCCCGAATGGAAATGGGAGAATATTACCATGGATTTCATCACCGGGATGCCGAGGACTAAGTCGGGGATGAATATGATTTGGGTTGTTGTTGACCGATTGACTAAGTCGGCACATTTTCTTGGCATTAAGGACACGTGGGGACCGGAGCGATTGTCCCGGATTTTTATATCGGAGATTGTGAGATTACACGGTACGCCAAAGTCTATTGTTTCCGATCGTGATGGCCGTTTCGTGTCGCATTTTTGGAAGGCGGTCCATCAAGCCTTGTGCACCGAATTGAAGTTGAGTACTTCCTTCCACCCTCAGTCTGACGGTCATACTGAGCGGACGATCCAGACATTGGAAGATATGCTGAGGGCGTGTGCTCTGGATTGGAGTACCGATTGGGAAATACACCTACCTTTGATCGAGTTCACTTACAATAATAGCTGGCATGCATCGATCAAGATGGCACCTTTTGAGGCATTGTATGGTAGGCGGTGTAGATCTCCACTCTGTTGGGATGAAGCTTCAGATTTAGTCGGGACGGAACCCGATATGTTGATGGAAACTAAAGAGAAGATTTCCATCATCCAAGACCGATCATAACCGCCGAGTCGACAAAAATCCTATGCTGACAATCGTCATCGGCCCTTGGAATTTGATGTGGGTGATCATGTCCTACTCAAAGTATCACTGATTAGAGGAGTCTTCAGGTTCGGAAAAAGGGGCAAACTTAGTCCGAGATATATTGGACCTTTTGAGATTCTTGACAGAATTGGGGAACTGGCCTATCGATTGGCTTTACCTCCAGCCCTTAGCCATGTTCACAGTGTGTTCCATGTTTCCCAACTGAGGAGGTACGTCCCTGACCCGAGTCATATCATTGATTACGGGGACATCGAGATCGCAGAGGATGTCACATTTGAAGAGAAGCCAATGAAAGTACAAGAGCATCGAGTAAAACAACTCCGGCACAAAACCATACCGTTGGTTAAAGTTCAGTGGTCACGACACGGAGTTGAGGAAGCGACGTGGGAAACCGAAGAGAGCATGCGCACTAGATACCCCGAGTTATTCATTTCTTAAGTTTCGGGACGAAACTTCATTTTAGAGGGGGAGGATGTAATACCCGTACTTTTTGTAAATCTTCTACTCTTGTACTTTGTAATTTTTATGCTCGTATAAGTGTTTGGTAAGCTTATATGGATCTTGGAACTCTTGTCAATTGGATTTACCCTTTTTGTTGTTCGGATCGTCGCTGTTTTCGGATCCTTGATGCGATCATACTACCTTCGTGTAATGGGTAGTGCACGCTACGAACACCTTGTAGCGCACGCTAATTTAGCGAGGGTAGCGCACGCTATCCATTATCATTAGCACACGCTACTAATGTATTGAGCGGACGATACCCAAAGAGCTACCGGATCGAAAGGGAATTCTAGCGACGCTAGGTGTGACCGGTAGCGACGCTAGATTTTGGTGGTAGCGCACGCTACGTTACTAGAGTAACGTGCGCTAAATAGAGCAGAGCTGGGGACAGTAGGTTCTGGACTGGGCACTGACTACCAGGTAGCGCACGCTATTAGAAATAATTAGCGCACGCTAATTGAAGTCACTAGCGCACGCTATGAGCAGGTGTCAGCATACGCTAACGGAACTGGCAGAGGCTACTGGATTGCCTGATGAGTCCGATAGCGCACGCTATTTTTCATGACTAGCGCACGCTAGTCCCTATTTAGTATAAATAGGACATTTCCGTTCCCAAATCGTCATTTCCACCTACCTTCACCTCCTTGGGCGATTCTAGGCGATTCCGGGCGATTTGTGAGGAGTTCTTCGAGCTGCAATTATCTAGCAACATCTTTGAGTTTCTATTTCGGATTTATCAACGTTTAATCCTCTCCACCGCTCCAAATCAAGGTAAAAATTCTCACAACCCTAGATTTTTGGGATTTGGGGATTTTCCATCCGATTTCTTCGATCCAGCTTGTTGTGATGTTAGAATATATCGATTACGAGTTATCTACCTTGGATACATGTTTTCCTATGGATTTAATGGTGTATTTCTGGAGTTCTTGAGTGTTTGGGATACTTGACTTGCGATTCACTATCCAAGAGAATTATTCCCGGAACACATGTATCGGGGTAGTATATTCGGGTGATTCCAACTTATTTTCATACCGATGGGGTTTTGATAATTGAATTACGAACTTGTTTAGGTTCGGAGTTGTTGAATCCTTCGATCTTGGTACCTTGTCGTTTGTACCCTCTCCTCTCGTTTCCGTGCAAGTGATTCTTGTGAAAGTTATGTTCTTAAATGTGAAAAGTAATGCATGTGATTGTGAGAGTTGCTTTCGTTCACTCCGAGAGGACCCGACGGGGTCGAGGAGGGTTCCACTTATGTCGGTTCCGTGAACATTTGGGTTAGCCACTCCGAGATGATCCGACGGGGTCGAGGAGGGATTCGCGCATTGTCGAGTCCATGGTTAATCAAGAGATATCATCATTTCCAAATATGTTTGGATAATTGTATTTTCCGGAAAATCATTATCATGGCTTTGAATTGGTGCATATGCTTTTATGTATAAGACTTGACATTTCACTTGTAATACTTGCCCTAACCCCTCTCGTTTGGGGAAAATTACTTTTGTGTTTTTCAGGTCCTAAGGAACCTTACGAGCGAGCGCCGGGACGATACGATGAGGATGGCGAGGCGTGATACTGTGGCTAGTTGTGTTCTACTTTGTTTGGTCGTTGTTCTCTTCGGTCCATTTTATCCTTGTAATAATAAGTGGTACTCGAGTACTTTAGGAAAGTCCTTTTCCATTGTCGTATTTCTCCATGGTATTGTTTGTCCGTGGTTGAACTTCCTTGGTTGTATCGAGTTTATTGTTTCCCAAGTGGATTTTATTAAATTCAATACGTTGTGAGTGAGATAAGCCTAGTAAATCCCAGGTCGGGATTTACGGCGCTGTGATATTCTCCGAATATCTCGGGGGGTGTTACACATAGCGTATTTCACATTTCCCAGTTGAGGAAGTACGTTCCGGACCCATCCCACATTATTGATTTTGGAGACGTGGAGATCAAGAAGGATGTTACGTTTGAGGAGAGACCCGTTAGAATTTTGGGGCGTCAAGACAAGCAGTTAAGGCACAAAACCATTCCGTTGGTTAAGGTGCAATGGTCGAGGCACATAGTAGAAGAAGCGACGTGGGAATTAGAGGAGGATATGCGTTCGAGACACCCCGAGCTTTTTGATTCTTAAGTTTCGGGACGAAACTTTATTTTAGAGGGGAGAATGTAATATCCGTACCTTTCCATTTTTTTTAGCAGTTTCCATTTTTGGTGTATCTCTATTTTTATCGACTCGCTGGTAACCATTTCGACATTTCGAATCTACTTTATTCTTGGAGTTTTTCCCTTTGGACGAGTTTTGGAGATGTTTTCACAAAATTTATTTTTCATCATGTTTTGCTGTATGAACGTTCGATTCTCGTAAAACTCGTTCATTTCCATTGTTTCTTGGTTTGTACAAGTTCGTATGATTGAGTTGGTCGTGTTGATACTTTCGGTTTGCAAATCCGACTTCATATCGTGATTTTCGGACACTTAGGCCATTTTCGAAATTTCCTATAAGTTTAGGGAATCTCATATTCGTTGTCGTATTTCGGATTCCCGGGTAGTCGTATTGATGTTTTCTTGTGATGGTTAGACTCGTCATCGAATATTCTTCGTAGTCATATTTTTGGTTCGATAGCAGGTCCGGGTTTCGGGGTCGTCCGGAATCGTTTGGACAACAGCTGCCAGAACTGTTGTCCAGTAGGGTGTTACGGTCGTAACAACCAGATGTTACGGCCGTAAGTTGGCCATGTTATGGCCGTAAGTATCCCCTGTTACGGCCGTAACAGCCTGCTGTTTTAAAACAGCGGGCAGAGGTCAACACCTCATTTTCTATCTCTTTTCTTTCGTTTTCTTCACGGGGCGACTCCAGAGGCGATTTTCTTCGATTTTGATCGGATAATTCTTTGTGTTCCATCACCGTAGAATCATATTAGCATATCACCATCAGCGTAATCATCCTCCATCATCCTAATCCGAGGTATTTTCTTCAGGAACCCTAACTTGTCTAATTTGGGGGTTTTTCGGGATTCTAGGTATTAGTTCCGAATTGTTCAATTATGCTATGATATTCCTTACCGATTGTGGTTATTGGGTGATTCCAAATCCATTTTCCTTAATTTTAATTCGTGAATTATCAATACGGGGAGATTTTGCATAAACCCTCGCCCGTATCGATTGAACGTCTATTGTCGTGAATCGTAATCGGGGTTATGGGATTATTCCTTTCAATTTTTGATGTCCGTTGGGACTGAGTTATGTTAATTCTTCGTTAGGAACCATCGTCTTCCACTCGGATCATCTGTAGTCATTTTTCACTTCCGATTCTTCGAAGATGTCACAAAGGCAAGTACTTTACATTTGTTTATATGTTCTAGTATTTGAATTATGGCTGTATCGTGGTTGTCGTGGATGGATATGTGTATGTTCACCTAGGGACGGTCCGACGGGGCCTCTAGGGATACGTATTGCCGTGTGTATGCGTATCACGAACTGTGGTTAACCACCCAAGGATGTCCGACGGGGCTCTGCGGGGTACGGTGGCCGTGAGTCTCGTTCCAAGGTTAACTTTGAATTATAATTGTCGGAGATAATGTGTTTTGTGATTGTACATCGTAAATATTTCTGAATATAAAACGTTTTCTAAAATGACTTTTGGCGCATATATTCATCTGATTAGAATGTAGTTCAAATGGATTGTACTTGCACTAGCAGTTGTCGCTAACCCCTTAAATGGGGGAAATACTTTTTGTATTTTAGGTATTGATCGTGGGCACAAGCGAGCACTCGAGCCGTATGAGGATGATGGGCAAGCATGATATTGTCCAGTAGTTGATTATTGGTGTTCTGTCTGTCAGTTATTATTGATGTCTGATTTTGGGATTTCTGTATTATAAAATTGGTTTAAGTACTCGAGTACTTCCTGTTTGAATTTGTTAATGTTGTGCTCCTGTTTTGGGAAATGGATTTGATGTCAAATTTTATTTGTCGGTTTGTAGTCATTTATTTGAATTGTCGTTTTATTGATGATTGCTTGTCATTGTTGAATGTCGTGTTTGGTACGTTAGCCTGGTGGATTCCACAGTGTGTGGTCCACGGCGCTGTAATATGCCCTGAATGTCTTGGGGGTGTTACAGAATATGGTATCGGAGCTTAGGTTTATGGATAGCTAGGTTGTCGGTTATTTGGGTCTATTCAAGTGTCTTTTTTGGGACAGTATCACTGCTATGCCATCATCTCAGTACGCCGGTGCTCGTAAGTTTTTCCTAACTTGGCTCGTTTCACCATTCTGTTCTATTCCTGTCTTAGTATCTTGTTGCGTTTTGCATTTGAATTGTACTTACCCGTTACTTCTTCAGAATTCTTGCTGGTAGAGGACGCGGACGCGGTAGGGGACGTGGCGCAGCCAGTGGGGCGGCTATGTCCGATCACTCGGGAACCGATTCGGCTATGCCTTCCTTGTCGAACAGTGTCCCGCTTAGTTTCGGGGGTCAGCAGGACCAGTCTGCTAGCTCCGGAAACGCACATGAGAATGTTGGAGTGGCTAATATTTTGCAACAAGTAGCGAACCAGACGACGCTACTAACTCAAGCCATTCTGGTCGGCCAAGCTAATGCCAACCCGGTTCCGCCTAATGGATCCGTCAATGACAAGTTACTCCAGGACGTGATTCGTATGCACCCTCCGCAGTTTGATGGTGCTTCCGACCCTTCCGGATGGGAGAGTTGGCTTTTTGAGATGGAAAAAGTATTTGAGGATGCTAATTGTTCTGAGGAGAGGAAAGTACCCATTGCTCAGTACTTCCTCGCCAAGGAGGCAGCAACGTGGTGGCAAGTGGTGAAACCGCGTGACCGGGCAGCCACGTGGGCAGAGTTTCGGGATCTGATGGAAGATGAATTTTGTCCATGGCCAGTGAAAGAGGGGAGGATCCGAGCCTTCTTTGAGGCTAAGCCCCAAGATGTTCCTATTTCTCAAGCTATCAAAGACTACAATCAACAGCTGCATTATGTGAGAAACCAAGTCCGAGATGAGCTTGATAAGATCCGCCACTTTGATATGCGGATGAAACCGAGGGTGCGCCACTACATGTCTGGTCTGGGGTGCACGACTTTGAAAGAGTATCAGAATAAAGCGATGGCTTATGAGATGTCGTCATGACAGAGACGGCAAACGAAGGAAATAGCGAGAAGACCTCCGGCCGTTTCGGGAGGCAAGTCAGAGGGTATCCGAAGGCTCACCTGTTCGCGAGTCTTGAGTCGGGCCGCCATCGGGCGAGGAAACGGTTCTAGGTCCGCTCCTACTGGTTCCGTTCGTGGTCCTACGTGCTTCAACTGTAGTCGTCCGGGCCACATGATGAGTGAGTGTGATAGGCCTCCGATTCAGTGTCTTGCTTGTGGTCGGATGGGTCATCGTGCTAAGTTCTGTACGGATGCAGCTCGAGCTCCAGTTACTCAGATATCAGCCCCAGCTGTGGGAGAGCCGAGTGTGAATTAGGCACCGACAGTTCCTCAGTAGCAGCAGAGGTTTGGTAGAGGTCGAGGCGTGGACAGCCGTCTATAGGAGGAGCTTCTAGTGCGGGGTTTGTTCCGCCCCGTGTGTATGAGATGAGGCGAGCTGGAGATCCCGACGCGACGGTGGCTACAGGTACCGTTCACATCCTTAACCATCTTGTTTATGTATTATTCGATTATGGTGATACGCATTCTTTCATATCTATGGATTGTGTGCGTCGTCTGCATATTGATTGCTTGGTTGCGTGTGAACCATTTGTTGTTAAACTGCCTAGTGCGGATAGCATCGTGGGGGATCGTGAGGTTAGAGATTTTCCAGTGAGCATCGCGGGGAGGGTTTGGCCTTCTAATTTGATTTCGGTAGACATTAGAGATGAAGATTTGATTCTAGGTGAGAATTGGATGGACCGTCATGAGGCGATCATGAATTATAGAACGAGAACCGTTTCGATGTTAGCCTCTGACGGTACCGAGCATTCTTTTGTGGGGTGTAAGCGGAGTAGCCAGAGATTACTGATCAGCGCCTTGAGGGCGGTGAGACTTCTTCGGGGAGGTTTCACGGGGTATTGGTGTTACGCTTTGAGATCGGGGGAAGGGGGAGTCAAGCTCTCGTCTATTCCGGTAGTGTGTGAGTATCCTGACGTCTTTCCAGACGAGTTACTGGGTTTGCCGCCGGACCGAGAAGTTGAATTTACCGTCGATTTAGAGCCGGGTGCAGCACCGATTTCTAAGCTCCATATCGTATGGCGCCTGCCGAGATGCTTGAGTTGAAGAAATAGTTGGGAGAGTTTCTAGACATGGGGTATATTCGACCGAGCGCTTCGCCTTGGGGCGCACCGGTCCTGTTTGTGAAGAAGAAGGATGGCTGACTTCGTCTGTGTATCGACTACCGAGAGTTGAACAAAGTGACCATCAAAAACAAGTATCTGCTCCCGAGGATTGATGACTTCTTTGATCAGTTGCAAGGGGCAACCGTGTTTTCGAAGATTGATTTGAGATCGGGGTATTATCAGCTCCGAGTGAAGGATATCGACATTCTGAAGACGGACTTTCGGACGAGATACGGTCACTACGAGTTTGTGGTTATGCCTTTTGGACTAACCAACGCCCCAGTCGTGTTCATGCATCTTATGAACAAAGTCTTTATTGAGTACCTCGATAAGTGTGTAGTCGTTTTTATCGATGACATTAAATCGGGACAGTTGGAGGACCCGATGTTTATTCATCTTCGAGAGAGTGTAGGGAAGGGGAAAGCCCCGGGATTTGTTATTCATGAGGACGGTGTGTTGATATTCCGAGGTCGGTTGTGTGTTCCGAACGACTTGGAATTGAGACACAGTATTATGCGAGAGTCTCATGCGTCACCTTACTCAGTCCATCCGGGCTCGAGTAAAATATATAAAGATCTGAGGAAAAATTTCTGGTGGAACGAAATGAAGAATGAGGTAGTTCAGTTTGTGCCTAAGTGTTTGACTTGTCAGCAAGTCAAGATTGAGCATCAGCGGCCAGCCGGGTTGTTGAAACCACTTCCCATCCCAGAGTGGAAGTGGGAGGATATCTCTATGGATTTTGTCACGGGTTTACCGAGGATGAAGACTGGTATGAATATGGTGTGGGTGATTGTAGACCGACTGACTAAGTCGGCACATTTTCTGGGCATCAAGTATACTTGGGGTCCAGAAAAGTTGGCTCGTGTTTTTATCGCACAGATAGTGAGACTTCATGGTATGCCGAGGACCATTATTTTAGGCAGAGATGGCCGATTTGTATCGCGTTTTTGGCAGGCGGTACATAAGGCATTGGGGACACAGTTACGTTTGAGCACTTCGTTCCATCCCCAGACCGATGGACAGTCCGAACGTACCATTCAGACATTCGAGGATTTGTTGCGCGTGTGTGTGTTAGATTGGAGTAGTGACTGGGAGGGACATCTGGCCTTAATTGAGTTTACTTATAATAGGAGCTGGCACGCTTCGATTAAGATGGCACCGTATGAGGCACTTTATGGCTAATGTTGCCGATCACCGATATGTTGGGATGAGCCGTCCGATTTAGTTGGCACCGAACCAGACCTCGTGTTAGAGACGAGGGAGAAAGTTGAGTTGATTAGAAAGAGAATGTTGGCTGCTCAGAGTTGACAAAAGTCTTATGCGGATGTTAGGCGTCGACCTTTGGAGTTTGAGGTGGGAGATCATGTTCTGTTGAGAGTGTCTCCGACGAAGGGAGTTTTCCTTTTTGGGAAAAAGGGGAAGCTCAGCCCGAGGTATATTGGGCCTTTCGAGATATTGGAAAGAGTCGGTGAGTTGGCATACCGTTTAGATTTGCCTCCGTCATTGAGTCATGGTCATAGTGTATTTCACAGTTCCCAGTTGAGGAAGTACGTTCCGGACCCATCCCACATTATTGATTTTGGAGACGTGGAGATCGAGAAGGATGTTACATTTGAGGAGAGACCCGTTAGAATTTTGGGGCGTCGAGACAAGCAGTTAAGGCACAAAACCATTCCGTTGGTTAAGGTGCAATGGTCGAGGCACGGAGTAGAAGAAGCGACGTGGGAATTAGAGGAGGATATGCGTTCGAGGCACCCCGAGCTTTTTGATTCTTAAGTTTCGGGACGAAACTTTATTTTAGAGGCGGAGAATGTAATATCCGTACCTTTCCATTTTTTTAGCAGTTTCCATTTTTGGTGTATCTCTATTTTTATCGACTCTCTTGTAACTGTTTCGACATTTCGAATCTACTTTATTCTTGGAGTTTTTCCATTTGGACGAGTTTTGGAGATGTTTTCACGTAATTTCATTTTTCGTCATGTTTTGCCGTATAAACGTTCGATTCTCGTAAAACTCGTTTGTTTCTGTTGTTTCTTGGTTTGTACAAGTTCGTATGATTGAGTTGGTCGTGTTGAGATTTTCGGTTTGCAAATCCGACGTCATATCGTGATTTTCAGACACTTAGGCCATTTTTGTAATTTCCTATAAGTTTAGGGAATCTCATATTAGTTGTCGTATTTCGGATTCCCGGGTAGTCGTATTGATGTTTTCTTGTAATGGTTAGACTCGTCATCGAATATTATTCATAGTCATATTTTTGGTTCGATAGCAGGTCCGGGTTTCGGGGTCGTCCGGAATCGTTTGGACAACAGCTGCCAGAACTGCTGTCCAGTAGGGTGTTACGGTCGTAACACCCAGATGTTACGGCCTTAAGTTGGCCATGTTACGGCCGTAAGTATCCCCTGTTACGGCCGTAACAGCTTGCTGTTTTAAAACAGCGGGCAGAGGTCAACACCTCATTTTCAATCTCTTTTCTTTCGTTTTCTTCACGGGGCGACTCCAGAGGCGATTTTCTTCGATTTTGATCGGAGAATTCTTCGTGCTCCATCACCGTAGAATCGTATTAGCATATCACCATCAGCGTAATCATCCTCCATCGTCCGAATCCGAGGTATTTTCTTCAGGAACCCTAACTTGTCTAATTTGGGGGGTTTTCGGGATTCTAGGGAATAGTTCCGAATTGTTCAATTATGCTATGATATTCCTTACCGATTGTGGTTATTGGGTGATTCCAAATCCATTTTCCTTCATTTTAATTCGTGAATTATCAATACGGGGAGATTTTTCATAAACCCTCGCCCGTATCGATTGAACGTCTAATCGTAATCGGGGTTATGGGAGTATTCCTTTCGATTTATGATGTCCGTTGGGACTGAGTTATGTTAATTCTTCGTTAGGAACCGTCGTCTTCCACTCGGATCATCTGTAGTCGTTTTTCACTTCCGATTCTTCGAAGATGTCAAAAAGGCAAGTACTTTACATTTGTTTACATGTTCTAGTATTTGAATTAGGGTTGTATCGTGGTTGTTGTGGATGGATATGTGTATGTTCACCTAGGGACGGTCCGACGGGGCCTCTAGGGATACGTATTGCCGTGTGTATGCGTATCACGAACTGTGGTTAACCACCCAGGTGTAACACCCCCAATCCGCTCAGGTATATTACACGCCGTAGAACCTTTCCTCAAGGATCTACCATGCTGGTAACAACATAGAACAACTCAACAATGCCTTTAAGGCTAAAATGACTCAGTAGACCGATTTGGTCTTTCAATAAATACATACAACTCAAACTCATTACATGCCCACGCAGGGGTCGAATACAACACACTTCCGTACAACGGGAAAGAATACTGCAGCAGAAAATAAACTATAACTAAACCAATGACATCATACGGATCCTTGTGTGATTAGTATCGTTCATCTTTCATCATCCTCCGTGCCGACCCTGTGTTATGCTCCCAAACCTGAATGCAAAAACAGACATCCACCCCCCGAATACTCGGGGGTTAGCAAAAGTCCACTGTTTTGCTAGTGCAAGAACAAAGTGCAAATATGAGCCATACAATTCACATTCCACGAATAACAATAACCAGGAATCCTCAAAGATCCAAATGTAACGTAAAGTACTTCTCGAGGCAAGGCTTTGGGTAAAACATTCCAAAACCGAAAGATCACAAATCCCGGGAACAATTTTTAAAACGGTTTAAAATGCCATAGAGAGTTTTAATAGAAAACAATTTAGGATTACCGAATCCAAAATCAACAAGGTCATAGCCCAAAGGTTTTGTTTTCGCAATTGAAACCAACAACAATACACAAGGTTAAAACCCACGTCACGCGTCCTCGACGGATATAAAATACACACGCACCCGTGAAGTTTCACTCGTGAATCCATAGTGAAGTCATAGATTCCACCGAGGCCACGTCGGACCCTCCCAGGGTGAGCAAACACATTCACAAAACATACACACCAACCTGTGAAGTTTTTACTCGTGGACCCAGAGTGATGTCATAGATTCCCCCGAGGCCCCGTCGGACCTTCCCAGGGTGAGCAAACAAATTCACAAAACATACACACCAACCTGTAAAGTTTTTACTCGTGAACCCAGAGTGATGTCATAGATTCCCCCGAGGCCCTGTCGGACCCTCCCAGGGTGAGTAAAACACATTCACTAAACATACACACACAGGCATCGCCTAGGACCAGTATGC
This sequence comes from Orobanche coerulescens, assembly GCA_033398695.1. Taxonomy (NCBI): domain Eukaryota; kingdom Viridiplantae; phylum Streptophyta; class Magnoliopsida; order Lamiales; family Orobanchaceae; genus Orobanche; species Orobanche coerulescens. Next base: position 108,386,725 of record CM065817.1, on the reverse strand, counting down.
TACAATGAATCCCACCCGAGGCCTCGAAGGACCCTCCAGAGCTGGCTAGCAAAACAATCAAGCATAAATAACATATCACAAAAAGGATATCCAAACAATTCACCCGGAGGCATCAAACACTTAGCAAAACACCACGTCAAACCACAATGCACCGAAATGAAACAATATACGTCCATACGCGAATACCAAGTACATCATCAACACCAAACATATCCATAGGACTCACATAGTCACTTACAACCCACACAATTTATAAAACACATGCGTTTGAAAGTGAGCCTTTAACGAGGCTAGCCGAATCTTTTGAAAAACTCGTTTCAACAAACACACAAACATACCAAGGCGATCACCAATCATCATATCCACAAAACATGAAATGTATGGACAAGGTAATTGCCTCAAAATCACAATCGCAACGAGACGACGGATGGGATGCGGTCGAATAGCCCCGAACCCCCGAACAATCTCAAGAACGCGATAGCACCAAAATTACTACGGGAAAACACCACACGAATCATCAATCACCAACGGAATTCAACATCGGAATCATCAAGCACCTATAATCCTCCGTAAGGAACAATAAAACATGAATATGACGAGAATCAAGGCCGAACGCAACGGAAATCCCAACAAACTATCGAATGGAACTCATTCGAACATTTAATCGAACATTAAATGTTCAAGACCCTTTAAGAACAAGGAAATCACCCCTCGGGTCGAACGAACCAAAGATACGAGTATCCAACCCATAGAACAAGTTCAAAACAACGTTTATACAACAATTAATTGATCAAAAATGGATTGGAATCGAAGTCAAAAGTAAAATCAACAAAACCTTCAAAAACAAGGGTTCAAGCCAAAATACCTTGATTCGGACGAAGAACACGGATTAGATGATGTTAAAAATCATGATTCAAGCTTCCCAACTGATGTATTACTGATCGACGATCAAAACCATCGATTTTTATCGAAGGATCGCGAAAAATGAAGAAGAAAAGTGGAAAATGGCCGAGTGACCCGTGCCTAGGCCTTAAATACGCCGAAACATGCCGGACGCTTACGTACGTAACCGGCCATGGCCGAACTCACTGTCCAATTCTGCCGGAAGTGTTACGTATGTTACTGGCCAGGCCTTACGTACGTAACAGGCCTTACGGCCGTAACTGATGGACACTTACGTACGTTACTCGGCCAGGGCTGGCCTGGCCCCAACATGCCCGACCATGACTCGGCCGCGACCAACTCCGATGGCCCGGACGACCTCGAAACCTGAACCTGAATACGTATCGAAGATACGGTTACGAAGTACTCGCAAAGACGAATTCTAGCACTAAGAGAACACACGATTCCGACCACCGGAAGGCTCAAAATTCGACAATGGAAAGTAATTACCCCAAACTTTGGGAAATTACGAAAATGGCCCAAAACGTCCGAAATATACGATACACGATTGGAACACCAAACCGAAGTTCACAACACGTCTAACAAAGTTAAACGGACTTACGGAAAACTTGAAACAGCAGTTTCGAACGAGATTCGCAAGAATCGAACTCAAGTGCGGAAAAGCCGCTAAAAAGCACGGAACTCAATAAAACGGCACCAAAACGGACTCGGATGTCAAAAAGTGTAGAATTAATCATTCTCAGAATGACGAAACGGTCATGAGCGAGTCATCAAAACGGACTTCCGCCGAAAAAAAGAAATTACCGGAAATCGAAATTACGGGTATTACATTCTACCCTCCTTAAAAGAAGTTTCGTCCCGAAACTTAAAACAAGTAGGGAGAAGCAATATCCACTGTCAGGAAGACTCGACGAGATACACAAAAACTGAAAACTCGCGCCTGTAATATCCGGAATTTCTATTACTATTGTTTAATGTTATCCGAGTTATGTTGTACAACGTGGAATCTGTACAGTATGGGTAAAATAATTGAAGGACCGAGACATCTGTATTTGTATAATTGTCGGACTGGGTCGACAATTGGATGTAAGAAGTATATGTATTCAGTATGCCGTATGTTCGTATTCTGTATGTTGAGACGTTGGACAAGAATAGGTGAAAATGGCTAAGTGTAACATTATTAACGCACGCTAATAATCATGAATAGCGCACGCTATCGTGCAGGTTTAGCGCACGCTACGGATATACGATAACGCACGCTAATGCAGTCAGATCGGAAGGAATCTGCGTGTGGACCAGGCCACTTTCGACGCATGTTCTGATAAGTCAACGGATGTTGTAAAGTAGTGATAGCACACGCTAATGCATGTTGATTAGCGCACGCTAAATGTATATCGGACAAAAAGGAATCTTATCCTCGTCAGCACTTTCGGCGTGTGGACCTATCTTCGGAAGCATACAGACAAACAAGTCAACTATGAGTAGCGCACGCTAAGGTAGGACACTTGCGTACGCTAAATAGAGGCATTTACGTACGCTATTGCATGGGCATTGCGTACGTAAATCACTTCGTTCAGTAAGACAGTTGCTTCTGGACTTCGATAGCGCACGCTAACAAAGACAGTTAGCGCACGCTAAGTGTGTAACGTACGTTAACTGAAGATGTTAGCATACGTTAGTAGTGTACAGTATATATATAAGTGCAGTTGGCCATTATTCGTCATTTCCATCCATTTCTTCATGTAAACCGATAGAGAGAGGTCTTAGAGAGAAGTTGAGGTTCCAAACACTTGAGTTGATCATTCCTAACAACACTTGAAGCTTGGAAGTGATTGAAAATGGATTCAACCTTGGGATTCAATCCATTCCTTCAAAGAGGTAATTACTCTCCACTTTGGGATTTCATTTTGGATTGTATATGATGTTCTTGAGTTGATGATCGTCATGTTTATGAGTTGATGAGTATGGTTATGAGATGAATTACTGAGTTATGTTGATAATATGGTTGATATGCGGATATTGATATGATTCGTGTGGTTTTGAACGGTGTTGTTTTTCTTCAAGAGATATGTTGGTTAATATCTCCCTTAATTTCGGGTTTTTAATGTTGTTGTTATTGCTTACTTCGTATGATGATGAACATGCAAGTGATTATGATTCTTGGTGTATATGATATGATTAATAAGACTATATGTTGAAATGTTAGTGGAAATAAGATTTGGACACTTATTTGGAAAGTAATGTGTATAAGGTTCGACTTTGGAAAATCACCACCGATTCTTGAAAACTTCAAAAATTCTGAAACATTACAGTATAATAGAGCATCGAGTTAGATTTCTAATGGTTCAAACGGTGAGTTAATCGGAGTCCGGATGAGTGAGTTATGCTCAAAATGGCAAAAACTATACTGTCTGTATTCTGGGAACAAGTAGCACACGCTATTGATGAAGTTAGCGTACTGTCACGGGACGGGAGTTCCGAAGCCCGTGCGGCATCCCAGGGGCCCTCACACCCCGGGACCAGCCTATCCCACATAGCATGCCAACTGGTTTCGCCCTGCCATGGGCTCATCAGGGAGACGGCATTAGTCCCCGACCAGTTGTGCCCTACCAGCAACGATCCCCTTCATAGTCAAGTCCTCGACTAGCGACAAGCTCTCCGGACTAAACCGGGTCGGCATGCCTGACTCGGCCAGACCGATGCATCCGGGCAAACAACGCCTTAACGCTAATGTCACCCCCTTTACCCCACTTGTGGCAAGCTAACCAGAAGGCACGCCTCATTTGGACGGTCAACACAGACACGACATATCGGGTCGTGACATCCTCCCCCACTCAAATCGCAGCACGTCCTCGTGCTGGAGAAGAATGTTTCTTTCCGCACACTGTATTGTCCCACGCACACAAAACGATCGTGGCCATTCACATACGGCACCATCCCCTTGATGGACAGGCTCTTCACTCGCGCGCCTCGCGCTAGCCCGCAGTGCGCCACGCACATACCGCATCACCAATCGACATCAACCTTCACCCTACGCGCTTCCCGGCGTTAGTACCTCGGTTGAACGGCATTCCCTCGCCGCTGCATTTTTCCCGCATGTCGAGGTTCCCACAGTGGCCCATGATGATCCACGCTCTTACACCCCGATCACCGAAAGGTGGAGCTACCAAAAGTGCGCAATACAACTGTGTCCACATTCCGGACCGTCTGATCTCACAAGCCTAGGACCACCTCTCATTCCGGCATAGAATCGGTTCATGTTCTCCGCCTAGAAGCCTTGTCAGGAGCCGCACTCTGACCGTTCCCTCTTTGCACCGGCATTCACTCCCCGCCCTCATCGGTTTCGGCAGAACTTGACCACACCCGAACCATGCCGTACTGAGAGAGGTTTTGGCTCCGATACCATGTGTCACGGGACGGGAGTTCCGGCCTGCGGCGCCCTGTGGGCCCTCACACCCCGGGACCAGCCTATCCCACATAGCATGCCAACTGGTTTCGCCCTGCCATGGGCTCATCAGGGAGACGGCATTAGTCCCCGACCAGTTGTGCCCTACCAGCAACGATCCCCTTCATAGTCAAGTCCTCGACTAGCGACAAGCTCTCCAGACTAAACCGGGTCGGCATGCCTGACTCGGCCAGACCGATGCATCCGGGCAAACAACGCCTTAATGCTAATGTCGCCCCCTTTACCCCACTTGTGGCAAGCTAACCAGAAGGCACGCCTCATTTGGACGGTCAACACAGACACGACATATCGGGTCGTGACATGCGATCATATGTGCGTGGAGCACAGGGGTAAGCCTTAGGGAATCGGCACAATGTCACTGGTTTCGCCCTGCCATGGGCTCATCAGGAGAACGGCTCCAGTTCCCGACCAGTTGGCCCGACCAGTTTGTGTAGGGACGGTCGAATCCCCCTTCTAGGTTAAGTCCAAGACTAGCGGTAAGCTCCCCGAATTGAACCGGGTCGGCATACCTGAACTCCAGGGGTTTCTTGCTACAACACTGAAGGGACAACCACTTGAGCACGCTCCTCCGATACGTTATCCACAACCAGCGTGACATAAGGGCAAATCTGCGGTCCGTGACATCCTCCCACCGCCAAAATCATGCACGTCCTCGTGCATTCTGAGTACGCCCCGAAAAGGTGCCTATCCCGTCGCGAAAGCACAAAGGACCGCATCATCCACAGCGTCTCAGACCCAGCTCCCAGCAAACCCGTCCTCAAAGGGTAGAGGACCCGCATGCAGACACCATAGTGAGGTGCGAACGCTTAGGATGGGATGTGTGATCTCCCCCCTGTTCGTCACAGCCAAACCCTTGCGCGCCAAAGGGTGGGGACCCGCATGGTGCATGGAGAGCGATGCGGAAGGGCCATCGTGAGAGGGGACGAGCGCGGCTCCGATACCACTTGTCACGGGATGGGAGTTGACAAGCCCGTGCGGCACCCCCATGCGATCATATGTGCGTGGAGCACAGGGGTAAGCCTTAGGGAATCGGCACAATGTCACTGGTTTCGCCCTGCCATGGGCTCATCAGGAGAACGGCTCCAGTTCCCGACCAGTTGGCCCGACCAGTTTGTGCAGGGACGGTCGAATCCCCCTTCTAGGTTAAGTCCAAGACTAGCGGTAAGCTCCCCGAATTGAACCGGGTCGGCATACCTGAACTCCAGGGGTTTCTTGCTACAACACTGAAGGGACAACCACTGAAGCACGATCCTCCGATACGTTAAGCACAACCAGCGTGACATAAGGGCAAATCTGCGGTCCGTGACATCCTCCCACCGCCAAAATCATGCACGTCCTCGTGCATTCTGAGTACACACCGAAAAGGTGCCTATCCCGCCGCGAAAGCACAAAGGACCGCCTCATCCACAGCATCTCAGACCCAGCTCCCAGCAAACCCGTCCTCGGAGGGTAGAGGACCCGCATGCAGACACCATAGTGAGGTGCGAACGCTTGGGATGGGATGTGTGATCTCCCCCTGTTCGTCACAGCCAAACCCTTGCGCGCCAAAGGGTGGGGACCCGCGTGGTGCGGCATTGGGGTGCATGGAGAGCGATGCGGAAGGGCCATCGTGAGAGGGGACGAGCGCGGCTCCGATACCACTTGTCACCGGATGGGAGTTGAGAAGCCCGTGCGGCACCCCCATGCGATCATATGTGCGTGGAGCACAGGGGTAAGCCTTAGGGAATCGGCACAATGTCACTGGTTTTGCCCTGCCATGGGCTCATCAGGAGAACGGCTCCAGTTCCCGACCAGTTGGCCCGACCAGTTTGTGTAGGGACGGTCGAATCCCCCTTCTAGGTTAAGTCCAAGACTAGCGGTAAGCTCCCCGAATTGAACCGGGTCGGCATACCTGAACTCCAGGGGTTTCTTGCTACAACACTGAAGGGACAACCACTGAAGCACGATCCTCCGATACGTTATGCACAACCAGCGTGACATAAGGGCAAATCTGCGTTCCGTGACATCCTCCCACCGCCAAAATCATGCACGTCCTCGTGCATTCTGAGTACGCCCCGAAAAGGTGCCTATCCCGCCGTGAAAGCACAAAGGACCGCCTCATCCACAGCATCTCAGACCCAGCTCCCAGCAAACCCGTCCTCAAAGGGTAGAGGACCCGCATGCAGACACCATAGTGAGGTGCGAACGCTTGGGATGGGATGTGTGATCTCCCCCCTGTTCGTCACAGCCAAACCCTTGCGCGCCAAAGGGTGGGGACCCGCGTGGTGCGGAATTGGGGTGCATGGAGAGCGATGCGGAAGGGCCATCGTGAGAGGGGACGAGCGCGGCTCCGATACCACTTGTCACGGGATGGGAGTTGACAAGCCCGTGCGGCACCCCCATGCGATCATATGTGCGTGGAGCACAGGGGTAAGCCTTAGGGAATCGGCACAATGTCACTGGTTTCGCCCTGCCATGGGCTCATCAGGAGAACGACTCAGCTTCCCGACCCGGTTGGCCCGACCCAGTTTGTAGGGACGGTGAATCCCCTTCTAGGTTAAGTCCAAGACTAGCGGTAAGCTCCCCGAATTGAACCGGGTCGGCATACCTGAACTCCAGGGGTTTCTTGCTACAACACTGAAGGGACAACCACTGAAGCACGATCCTCCGATACGTTATGCACAACCAGCGTGACATAAGGGCAAATCTGCGGTCCGTGACAGTACGCTAACATGCCTGGGCGTATAAAAACGTAAAGCAGTCGGGAATTTCATTTCCCAACCCATCCTACACGATCCCCTTTCGTCCCAAATCACCCAAACTCGGTTTTTAACCCCTAAACCTCAGCTTTTGAGTTGGTTTATCAAGTGATAACATCTAGGAAAGCTTGGAACAAGGATTATAACATCATTATTGATTCTTTCGCCGGATTGAAGGTAATTGGCTTGAACTCTAATATTTTGGGATGTTTGAGATTCTTGATATATTTTGGTGGTTTAGTTCGTATCGATGGCTAGAATCATGTAATGTTGAAGGATATATATGTTTGTGAGTATGTTCTTCGTGTTCTTGATGTGGTTGGTGTTTGTTGATTGATGATTCGAATATACCTTTGAATTTCCACCTTCAAGGTGTTTGATTGAAGTTTTGAAAGAGAAATTGATTGGAATATTTCGGTTAAGTTTGTATACTCGCCTTATCGAATCGATATGTGGGCTTGGTGGAATCATGGGAATGAATTCGTAATTGTTTGAGTTAGATTGTTCGGACTTGTGTTTAATCGAGATATTTTGGAATCGTTGGGTTTGTGGATTAGTTATATCGATTGTTGATTGTTATCGAATGTATGTTAAATCGATTATTGTAATAGGTTGAGATTATTTATCGATGTTTAGAACCATGCTTTGCGGTCGTATTCAAGAATGTTCGTAGATTGCTTTGATCAAGGCCGAGGGACATGTAGACGACGGCAAGGAATTGGTAACGGCTTCATTGGTATCGAGGCAAGTTATTACTTGCTCAGTTTATAATATTTAATGAATGGTTTCAGTTTCATTCGTTTATAATTCATATAGCAATGTTTATAAATCGTAATCACAGGAGAGTTGAGATTATAGGTTGTATTTGAGTTTTGGGAATTAAATCATAATGTATATGATTTACATTCTTGTTGGCATACTTGGTATCGAGGATACATCATGGTATAGACAAAGGCGTGAATTATTTACCATCCGTGACATTTCAGATCGTCGAATATTCAGAATAATGGTTCGTGATGGTCTGGACATCGAGATTGCTCTCGAAGGACTCGGGGCAAGTGCTCTAATCATTTTTGTCATTTCATGTCGATCATGTTGTGATACATGCGTGTATCGTTGTTGTCATGCATTGTGTATCATTGTTATATGCATTTGTGCATTGTTGTTGTATGTCCACCTCGGGTTGGTCCGACGGGATCATCGGGGGATCTATGCTAGCGTGCGCTGGATCAACGGACGGGTTTTCCACCTCGGATTGGTCTGACGGGATCATCGGGGGATCTAGGCAGTGAACGCTGGATTATCGGATTGCCATGTATTGTTGTTGTGCATATGTATATTATGGGTTTGCCATACATATACATTGTCGTTATTGTTGTGATCATATTGACATTGTCATATGAGTATGCATTTGTAGGTCTTGTGTTAGGACCATGTCCGTATGTTATGTTGATCTGATCTCGGATTAGACTGACGTGATTGTCATGGTATTTCGTATGTTGAGGTATGTTCCGTATTTCCTTGGTACTTGTCTTTGATGGACAATCGATTATCGTATTGGAATTGTCGATGTTATCTGATGGATTGAATTGGCCAGAGTTGGTATAATTTCCGTATCGCGAGTTATGATAATGTTTTGAGAACCTTGAGTATTGTTGAGACACCGTACAGATATTTCGGTATTATTTTAATGTGTTTTTAAGTATACGAATCATGGATTCTCGTAAAGTTACGACGGTAAGATTACATTGGTCGTATTCTTACTTAGTATTTCCATTGATATGTAATTATTGACGAGATGTGATGGTTATCATTGTTGGATATTATGGCTGACCCCGTCGTGGACTTTCTTTTTAGGTTCTTGGATTATCAAGCTTGTAGCGGTCGTGGAGAGATGAACTTCCCGGAGGATACTGGCAAGGGCATGTATTTGTGTTTTGAGTTTCTGATCAGTTGTTGTATTCCGCTGCTAGAGTATTTTAATTGTTTGTCTTTATCCGCTGCGTGACTATTTTTAAATGGCCTTTTTGGTATCCGGTAACTTATGTTACTTTGGCAATCATTTTCTAAATCTATTCGTGCGTATGCGTGTTTATAGCTTAACGTATGTTTTTTTAAACTGTTGAGTTTTGGCATTTTTGGCCTTGTGGTTTCAAATATGTTTTTACGACGGTTTGATAAACGAGTTTTATAAATCTTCGAATGTTTTTAATATATAATACCGTCGTTAGCCTCTTGGGCGTTTGTAAATGTTTGCGAAAATTTCGTTCAGCCTTTTGGGTTCCATCTTGAGGCCCACGGCGCTGTAATATTCCCGGTCGGATCTGGGGGTGTTACAGAATATGGTATCAGAGCTTAGATTGTGAAAACCTAGGCAGTCGGGTCGAGTTGGGTCGTGCTTTTGTCATGTCAATCGAGTTGTCGGTTGACAAATGTTTGAGCTCTGGGTTTTTGTTGTTCACTCGGGCTTGTGCGTTATGTGATTTACCAGTGTGGTACTGGGATTGTTGTAACTTTTTCAAATGGTGTTAACGTGTTTCTTCAGATAGAGCTGTGTTGTTTTCTCGAGTTGAACTGAATTTGCAAAATGTGTGTTTTGAAAATATCTTTGTCGAGTATTTTCTTGAGTCGAGACATGTGCCAGTATCACGGGGAATCGTCGGTTTCACAATCTGTAAGTATTGGATTTTTGAATTGCATTGAGGTTTATTGTCGTTCTAAGTTGATATGTTTTGAGGTTCAGAAAGATATTATGCGTTACAGTATAAGATGACAGAGTTGGGACAGGATTGATGATCTTGAGAAGTTATGATTTTGGAAATCAATATGTCGATTAAGTTTTGGAACGGAGTTGTGCATTTGGGAGAAATATTGTGGATTGTTCAGGAGAACATGTAGTCATGTTAGTTCATTTTGAGATATATGAACTGTTTTTGAGCATTTGAAAATGATACTTTTCAAAATGAATGTTTTACGAATGTTTTACCGTAAATGATTTTTGGGCCGAGACCCAATGGATTTTTGAAATTGTTTTATAACTCAGGACTTGGGGTCCGAAAAAAAGAGTTTCCTACTTTTTAAACTTCTTGTAATGCGGAACGAGATACGGGCTGAGACCCTAATATTTCAAAAGACTTTTCTGTTTTCTTAAAAATTCCCGAGACTTGTAAAACACTTTATCAATCGTTTATCTATGTCGTTCCTGCCTTTCGGGGTTCTGGATTACTTGTTCAAAAGAAACTTCTCGGGAAGTCTTTCACTGTGTTGATTTGTTTCAATGCATTGTCATAGCATAATTGAGGTGATCCAGGATGGAAAATGATTGACGTTGCGAGTCATATGTGGAAAAGGAGTTTTTAGTCGGAGTTTATATATTGAAAATTTCGGAACTTTATCGTGTGGTTTTCCGATGGAATAGCGAACCGAATTGGTATACGAATATGGATGTAGTCCAAAGATTTGCATAATTTTCATTTGAAACTTCAAATCGTGTAGAATCGAAGGAAATCGTTATCGAATACTTGGCACCAAATGAGCCGATTTAATTTTTGAAAATTGATTTCGTGGACTTACGAAAATTTATGTTTTGAGTTTTGAAATTTTTGAAAGAACTTTCGGAAATTTGTCTTTTGACGAGACTATATGATTTCAAACTGGTTTTGAAAATATGATCGATATAAATACGCATTTAGTGCATAATGCATATCATGATGGAGTTATGAGTGTGACTCACAAACTGGATAAGGCGTCAGTACGGTACGATGAATAAAGATTCGAACTTCAGTATGGTAGTTGGTTATCTAGGGATGATCGGTTGATTGATCGGATAAGAAGAATATGCTACAGGATGTAGAATTCATGCACAGGATGTAATTTTGGAACTGTGGGTTTTGTGAAACTGAGACATTGGAGATGGTGACCCCATGCTGGTTGCTTTGAATATTGAGTGGTCGTTCCCACTCCATATAGGATTGGATATGTTCGCCAGTCGGGTATGTTTATTGAGATCAACTGTACGTGATTGGTGTGTCATTTTGAGAATGTTATTCTTTCGTATATCTGTTTCCGTGGTTCTGTGTTGACCATGTTGGAGCTTACCGTGTGAAAGTATTCTCGAAGTGTGTTTTGACCTATGGATGGTCGAATTAGAGTTTATCATGTTGATGATATTCTTGGCTAATTTGTTGATTGATCATCGTTAACGATCGTATGAGCGTTCAGACGTTATGTCGATATTTCGGGGTCTGTTGTCATTGTTTTGGACAGTTGTTTCACAGTTGTATAGTGTATTATTGATTTGTATCTGGATTGGGATTTGATTGTACAATCAGGCAGACAAGATCTGACACGGATAGATTATTTCATCTGACGATAATATATCTGGTTGGGACTTATGGAATTGTTATTGTAAGCGTGTTGAGGCTTTTCAGTAAAGTCACTTGCTAGTATCTCAGGAGATCGTCGACTTGGCGCATATGTAAGTATGCTATTTTGGTTATTCAGTAATAATGATGATTCATTGTTGTCGTGATTATTTAGGGATATTTTGGTTGAACGGTTTATTTGTTTTTATGACGGATTGCAAGTTTCGAGAACGAAACTTATTTTAAGTGGTGTAGTATGTAATATCCGGAATTTCTATTACTATTGTTTAATGTTATCCGAGTTATGTTGTACAGTGTGGAATCTGTACAATATGGGTAAAATAATTGAAGGACCGAGACATCTGTATTTGTATAATTGTCGGACTTGGTCGACAATTGGATGTAAGAAGTATATGTATTCAGTATGCCGTATGTTCGTATTCTGTATGTTGAGACGTTGGACAAGAATAGCTGAAAATGGCTAAGTGTAACATTATTAACGCACGCTAATAATCATGAGTAGCGCACGCTATCGTGCAGGTTTAGCGCACGCTACGGATATACGATAACGCACGCTAATGCAGTCAGATCGGAAGGAATCTGCATGTGGACCAGGCCACTTTCGACGCACGTTCTGATAAGTCAACGGATGTTGTAAAGTAGTGACAGCGCACGCTAATGCATGTTGATTAGCGCACGCTAAATGTATATCGGACAAAAAGGAATCTTATCCTCGTCAGCACTTTCGGCGTGTGGACCTATCTTCGGAATCATACAGACAAACAAGTCAACTATGAGTAGCGCACGCTAAGGTAGGACACTTGCGTACGCTAAATAGAGGCATTTACGTACGCTATTGCATGGGCATTGCGTACGTAAATCACTTCATTCAGTAAGACAGTTGCCTCTGGACTTCGATAGCGCACGCTAACAAATACAGTTAGCGCACGCTAAGTGTGTAACGTACGTTAACTGAAGATGTTAGCGTACGTTAGTAATGTACAGTATATATATAAGTGCAGTTGGCCATTATTCGTCATTTCCATCCATTTCTTCATGTAAACCGATAGAGAGAGGTCTTAGAGAGAAGTTGAGGTTCCAAACACTTGAGTTGATCATTCCTAACAACACTTGAAGCTTGGAAGTGATTGAAAATGGATTCAACCTTGGGATTCAATCCATTCCTTCAAAGAGGTAATTACTCTCCACTTTGGGATTTCATTTTAGATTGTATATGATGTTCTTGAGTTGATGATCGTCATGTTTATGAGTTGATGAGTATGGTTATGAGATGGATTACTGAGTTATGTTGATAATATGGTTGATATGCGGATATTGATATGATTCGTGTGGTTTTGAACGGTGTTGTTTTTCTTCAAGAGATATGTTGGTTAATATCTCCCTTCATTTCGGGTTTTTAATGTTGTTGTTATTGCTTACTTCGTATGATGATGAACATGCAAGTGATTATGATTCTTGGTGTATATGATATGATTAAGAAGACTATATGTTGAAATGTTAGTGGAAATAAGATTTGGACACTTGTTTGGAAAGTAATGTGTATAAGGTTCGACTTTGGAAAATCACCACCAATTCTTTGAAACATAACAGTATAATAGAGCATCGAGTTAACTTTCTAATGGTTCAAACGGTGAGTTAATCGGAGTCCGGATGAGTGAGTTATGCTCAAAATGGCAAAAACTATATTGTCTGTATTCTGGGAACAGGTAGCGCACGCTATTGATGAAGTTAGCGTACGCTAACATGCCTGGGCGTATAAAAACGTAAAGCAGTCGGGAATTTCATTTCCCAACCCATCCTACACGATCCCCTTTCGTCCCAAATCACCCAAACTCGGTTTTTAACCCCTAAATCTCAGCTTTTGAGTTGGTTTAACAAGTGATAACATCTAGGAAAGCTTGGAACAAGGATTATAACATCATTATTGATTCTTTCGCCGGATTGAAGGTAATTGGCTTGAACTCTAATATTTTGGGATGTTTGAGATTCTTGATATATTTTGGTGGTTTAGTTCGTATCGATGGCTAGAATCATGTAATGTTGAAGGATATATATGTTTGTGATTATGTTCTTCGTGTTCTTGATGTGGTTGGTGTTTGTTGATTGATGATTCGAATATACCTTTGAATTTCCACCTTCAAGGTGTTTGATTGAAGTTTTGAAAGAGAAATTGATTGGAATATTTCGGTTAAGTTTGTATACTCGCCTTATCGAATCGATATGTGGGCTTTGTGGAATCATGGGAATGAATTCGTAATTGTTCGAGTTAGATTGTTCGGACTTGTGTTTAATCGAGATATTTTGGAATCGTTGGGTTTGTGGATTAGTTATATCGATTGTTGATTGTTATCGAATATATGTTAAATCGATTATTGTAATAGGTTGAGATTATTTATCGATGTTTAGAACCATGATTTGCGGTCGTATTCAAGAATGTTCGTAGATTGCTTTGATCAAGGCCGAGGGACATGTAGACGACGGCAAGGAATTGGTAACGGCTTCATTGGTATTGAGGCAAGTTATTACTTGCTCAGTTTATAATATTTAATGAATGGTTTCAGTTTCATTCGTTTATAATTCGTATAGCAATGTTTATAAATCGTAATCACAGGAGAGTTGAGATGATAGGTTGTATTTGAGTTTTGGGAATTAAATCATAATGTATATGATTTACATTCTTGTTGGCATACTTGGTATCGAGGATACATCATGGTATAGACAAAGGCGTGAATTATTTACCATCCGTGACATTTCGGATCGTCGAATATTCAGAATAATGGTTCGTGATGGTCTGGACATCGAGATTGCTCTCGAAGGACTCGGGGCAAGTACTCTAATCATTTTTGTCATTTCATGTCGATCATGTTGTGATACATGCGTGTATCGTTGTTGTCATGCATTGTGTATCATTGTTATATGCATTTGTGCATTGTTGTTGTATGTCCACCTCGGGTTGGTCCGACGGGATCATCGGGGGATCTATGCTAGCTGGATCAACGGATGGGTTTTCCACCTCGGATTGGTCTGACGGGATCATCGGGGGATCTAGGCAGTGAACGCTGGATCATCGGATTGCCATGTATTATTGTTGTGCATATGTATATTATGGGTTTGCCATAAGTATACATTGTCGTTATTGTTTTGATCATATTGTCATATGAGTATGCATTTGTAGGGCTTGTGTTAGGACCATGTCCGTATGTTATGTTGATCTGATCTCGGATTAGACTGACGCGATTGTCATGGTATTTCGTATGTTGAGGTATGTTCCGTATTTCCTTGGTACTTGTCTTTGATGGACAATCGATTATCGTATTGGAATTGTCGATGTTATTCGATGGATTGAATTGGCCAGAGTTGGTATAATTTCCGTATCGCGAGTTATGATAATGTTTTGAGAACCTTGAGTATTGTTGAGACACCGTACAGATATTTCGGTATTATTTTAATGTGTTGTTAAGGATACGAATCATGGATTCTCGTAAAGTTACGACGGTAAGATTACATTGGTCGTATTCTTACTTAGTATTTCCATTGATATGTAATTATTGACGAGATGTGATGGTTATCATTGTTGGATATTATGGCTGACCCCGTCGTGGGCTTTCTTTTTAGGTTCTTGGATTATCAAGCTTGTAGCGGTCGTGGAGAGATGAACTTCCCGGAGGATACTGGCAAGGGCATGTATTTGTGTTTTGAGTTTCTGATCAGTTGTTGTATTCCGCTGCTAGAGTATTTTAATTGTTTGTCTTTATCCGCTGCGTGAGTATTTTTAAATGGCCTTTTTGGTATCCGGTAACTTATGTTACTTTGGCAATCATTTTCTAAATCTATTCTGTCGGTATGTGTAAGCGATAGCTTAACTTATGTTTTTTTAAACTGTTGAGTTTTGGCATTTTGGGCCTTGTGGTTTCAAATATGTTTTTACGACGGTTTGATAAACGAGTTTTATAAATCTTCGAATGTTTTTAATATATAATACCGTCGTTAGCCTCTTGGGCGTTTGTAAATGTTTGCGAAAATTTCATTCAGCCTTGTGGGTTCCATCTTGGGGCCCACGGCGCTGTAATATTCCCGGTCGGATCTGGGGGTGTTACAGCGCCCGACGGTGAAACGCTGCAAGAAACGCAAAGGGACATACGCCGTGGAAACACGCTCCACGATGACCAACACGACGCCACCGGTAGAGACAACAAGTGACGAGCGTCATCAAACAGATAATACAATCAAGTCGATTATCCGAAAAATCACAAAACAAAACGAACGAAAATCAACACGATTGACCAACCCAATGGTACATCAATTAAAACGCGAGCTAATCGCTGACAAATACGGAATTCCACCGCCCAAGGGTTGGAAGATCGAAAACGAGACCAATTTCCCGAACTTAAGGGAATTACGAAGGAGTCTGAACATTCCACAATCATGAGACGAGATCAACAAAAACCGAACAATCAAAAGATCGAGTCACAACAATCGAGACAACAAAAATCGAACAATCTTGTTCGAATCACGAAGAACAATAAAATTCAAACAACAACTCCAAGGCTCACAGGAATCGAACCGAACTCGGAAAAGTCACAGCGATAACCAGATCGACTCAAAACAAGATCACAGCTCGTTCAAACAATGAACCCAAAATACAGAACAAGTTCAGAAAGTATCGACGAACATGAGCGAGTCGATAGAATTGGAAAAGAGAAAATGTAGAAGCCAAAAATAATACGGGTATTAGATTCGACCTCTTATAAAAGAAGTGTCGTCCCCGAAACTCACAACAACGAAATCAAGGCGACAACAGAACAAGCAACCGACAGAAATATCCTTCGAAGGCCTCTCAACGCCGATTCTGATAACTGTGCTAAGCGCGAACTCCAGAAGTCTCGGTAACCAATTTGCAAAACTGAATTCTGTGTCCCTCGAGTCCACACTTGAAATGTGTTACCGACGAGAATGACAATTTACACGTGCATGCCCCGGCACATCACGGTCGAAATGTCTCGGCTCGGCATACCGAAAATAAAAATGCTAGATACAATGGGGCATAACGTCGCAAAACAACATAGCGGAGAAGCCAACTCAGCACAACAAAGAATCATAACACATATCATATACAACGATTTCCATGGTAAAGTAATACACACAAGCACTACAGCAACGAAGGTATCATTTGGCGACCTTAACGGCCCGAACAATAACCAGCACATAATTACAAACATCATGAAACAATCACACATGTACACAAACGTACAAACCCAAGCTTTAACAACTCACACAGGTGCGATAACACGCAAGCCTCCACGAAATGACAACATTAAAGATCATCATCACACCTCCCACAAGGGCTAACAAAACATATGCATGGCGAACGACTCAATGTTCACACCACCAATTCAATCACAATTCGGAGGGCTACATCCTAACAACAATACCAACATCATACACACCTTCTCCGACCACAAGCAGGAAATGATGGGTTTTAAAAAAAAAACAAAAACCACCTTTTGAAAACAGTTTGGAAACACCACTTGATCTTGAGTATCATTTTACAAAAAGTTGAACAAACATCATTGTCGAGACTTTGAAAATCATCTTGCGTTGAACAAAACTAAGGACACTTTCTTTTAGTGAAAAACTTTCAGAATATTCGACCTTCGGGTCTAAGTAAAAGTGTTTATAAAACATTGAAAATATCTGAAAACATTTTGGTCCTCGAGGTAGAAGAATTTTAAAAACATATTGTGGCACCTTGGAAGTACCACAAGAAAACAATTCATTTTAAACGTACGTCTCGAAATTTATTTCTAAGATACTCAAGGTTTTCGAAAATAATTCAATGGGCTAGAATGCCCAAAAATTTCAGGTAATTACACGGAACATTATAGTGCCGTGGGTCCCGCGCCGGAACCCACCAGGCTAAAAACCATTTACAAAAATGCCAAAAAGGCCGATGACGGTAATATTTCAAAAACTCACAAAAGCCATTTACAAAATATTTAATACCGTCATAAGAATTTCGCCAAAACGATCAAGGCCATAATGCCAAAAACTCGGTTAAAGGAATCGGTCTTCGAAATAAAACTCAGTTGGTAAAATACCGAAAGCCATTACAAAAGAACTCATGCAGCGGATAAAAGAAATACAGTCCAACATGCACAATCTAGCAACACTACTCCTCATATGAATGAAATATGAGAGTCAAATAACCACATATCACGAAATCAAAATCCATAAGAGGATTCCGTCAATTAACTCATAATCATACCTATAACTCGCATCAGACGAGGCACAAACACAAAGAAGGGAGACTTACATCCACAAGTTGCACGAAGATGATGATCGCCCCACGATACTAATCACGACCAACCAACTCAGACGACGCGTCGCGACACGACTCAGTCAGACAAAATCCGACGAGACAAAACTAAACAGACACCACTGACCCGACAGCCTAGGTTTCCACAACCTAAGCTCCGATACCATTTATGTAACACCCCCAATCCGCTAAGGGATATTACACGCCGTAGAACCTTTCCTCAAGGATCTACCAGGCTAGTAACAACATAGAACAACTCAACAATGCCTTTAAGGCTAAAATGACTCAGTAGACCGATTTGGTCTTTCAATAAATACATATAACTCAAACTCATTACATGCCCACGCAGGGGTCGAATACAACACACTTCCGTACAACGGGAAAGAATACTGCAGCGGAAAATAAACTATAACTAAACCAATGACATCATACGGATCCTCGTGTGATTAGTATCGTTCATCTTTCATCATACTTCGTGCCGACCCTGTGTTATGCTCCCAAACCTGAATGCAAAAACAGACATCCACCCCCGAATACTCGGGGGTTAGCAAAACTCCACTGTTTTGCTAGTGCAAGAACAAAGTGCAAATACGAGCCATACAATTCACATTTCACGAGTAACAATAACTAGGAATCTTTAAAGATCCAAACGTAACGTAAAGTACTTCTCGAGGCAAGGCTTTGGGTAAAACATTCCAAAATCGAAAGATCACAAATCCAGGGAACAATTTATAAAATGGTTTAAAATGCCATTGAGAGTTTTAATAGAAAACAATTAAGGATTACCGAATCCTTATCTTTCCAAAATCAACAAGGTCATAGCCCAAAGGTTTTGTTTTCGCAATTGAAACCAACAACAATACACAAGGTTAAAACCCACGTCACGCATCCTCGACGGACATAAAATACACACGCACCCGTGAAGTTTCACTCGTGAATCCAGAGTGAAGTCATAGATTCCTCTGAGGCCCCGTCGGACCCTCCCAGGGTGAGCAAACACATTCACAAAACATACATACCAACCGGTGAAGTTTTTACTCGTGAACTCAGAGTGATGTCATAGATTCCCCCGAGGCCCCGTCGGACCCTCCCAGGGTGAGCAAACACATTCACAGAACATACACACCAACCTATGAAGTTTTTACTCGTGAACCCAGAGTGATGTCATAGATTTCCCCTGAGGCCCCATCGGACCCTCCCAGGGTGAGTAAAACACATTCACTAAACATACACGCACAGGCATCGCCTAGGACCAGGACGCTACCATGAATCCCACCCGCGGCCTCGAAGGACCCTCCCGAGCTGGCTAGCGAAACAATCAAGCACAAATAACATATCACAACAAGGATATCCGAACAATTCACCCAGAGGCATCAAACACTTAGCAAAACACCACGTCAAACCACAATGCACCGAAATGAAATAATATACGTCCATACGCGAATACCAAGTGCATCATCAACACCAAACATATCCATAGGACTCACATAGTCACTTACAACCCACACAATTTATAAAACACACGCGTTTGAAAGTGAGCCTTTAACGAGGCTAGCCGAATCTTTTGAAAATCTCGTTTCAACAAACACACAAACATACCAAGGCGATCACCAATCATCATATCCACAAAACATGAGATGTATGGACAAGGTACTTACCTAAAAATCACGATCGCAATGAGGCGACGGATGGGATGCAGTCGAATAGCCTCGATCCCCTGAATAATCTAAAGAACACGATAGCACCGAAATTACTACGGGAAAACACCACACGAATCATCAATCACCAATGGAATTCAACCTCGGAATCATCAAGCACCTATAATCCTCCGTAAGGAACAATAAAACATGAATATGACGAGAATCATGGCCGAAAACAACGAAAATCCCAACAAACTATCGAATGGAACTCATTCGAACATTTAATCGAACATTAAATGTTCAAGACCCTTCAAGAACAAGGAAATCACCCCTCGGGTCGAACGAACCAAAGATACGAGTATCCAACCCGTAGAACAAGTTCAAAACAAAGTTTATACAACAATTAATTGATCAAAAATGGATTGGAATCGAAGTCAAAAGGAAAATCCACAAAACCTTCAAAAACAAGGGTTCAAGCCAAAATACCTTGATTCGGACGAAGAACACGGATTAGATGATGTTAAAAATCATGATTCGAGCTTCCCAACTGATGTATTACTGATCTCCGATCAAAACCATCGATTTCTATCGAAGGATCGCGAAAAATGAAGAAGAAAAGTGGAAAATGCCGAGTGACCCGTGCCCAGGCCTTAAATAGGCCGAAACCTGCCGGACGCTTACGACGAATCGCCTCGCTTACGACGAATCGCCCATGGCCGAACTCACCGTCTAACTCGCCGGTAGTGTTACGACGCACGCCGGGCCTTACGTACGTAACAGGCCTTACGGCCGTAACTGCCGGACACTTACGTACGTTACTCGGCCAGGGCTGGCCTGGCCCCAACATGCCCGACCATGACTCGACCGGGACCAACTCCGATGGCCGGGACGACCTCGAAACCCAAACTTGAATACGAATCGAAGATATGGTTACAAAGTACTCGCAAAGACGAATTCGAGCACTAAGAGAACACACGATTCCGACCACCCGAAGGCTCAAAATTCGACAATGGAAAGTAATTACCCCAAACTTTGGGAAATTACGAAAATGGCCCAAAACATCCGAAATATACGATACACGATTGGAACACCAAACCGAAGTTCACAACACGTCTAACAAAGTTAAACGGACTTACGAAAAACTCGAAACAGCAGTTTCGAACGAGATTCGCAAGAATCGAACTCAAGTGCGGAAAAGCCGCTAAAAAGCACGGAACTCAACAAAACGGCACCAAAACGGACTTGGATGTCAAAAAGTGTAGAATTAATCATTCTCAGAATGACGAAATGGTCATGAGCGAGTCGTCAAAATGGACTTCCGCCGAAGAAAAAAGAAATTACCGGAAATTGAAATTACGGGTATTACACCAGGGATGTCCGACGGGGCTATGCGGGGTACGGTGGCCGTGAGTCTCGTACCAAAGTTAACTTTGAATTATAATTGTTGGAGATAATGTGTTTTGTGATTGTACATCGTAAATATTCCGGAATATAAAACGTTTTCTAAAATGACTTTTGGCGCATATATTCATCTGATTAGAATGTAGTTCAAATGGATTGTACTTGCACTAGCAGTTGTCGCTAACCCCTTGAATGGGGTAAATACTTTTTGTATTTCAGGTATTGATCATGGGGACAAGCGAGCACTCGAGCCGTATGAGGATGATGGGCAGGCATGATATTGTCCAGTAGTTGATTATTGGTTTTCTGTCTGTCAGTTATTATTGATGTCTGATTTTGGGATTTCTGTATTATAAAATTGGTTTAGGTACTCGAGTACTTCCTGTTTGAATTTGTTAATGTTGTGTTCCTGTTTTGGGAAATGGATTTGATGTCAGATTTTATTTGTCGGTTTATAGTCTTTTATTTGAATTGTCGTTTTATTGATGATTGCTTGTCGTTGTCGAATGTCGTGTTTGGTACGTTAGCCTGGTGGATTCCACAGTGTGGGGTCCACGGCGCTGTAATATGCCGTGAATGTCTTGGGGGTGTTACAAATTCTATATTATTTCTCTTGTTAAGGTTCGAGCTTGCTACGTGATTGATCGAAGGGGCGACCTTCGAGTATTTCATTTTCGTGGAAGTTTTATTCATGTCAACGAACCGAGGCAAGTACTCTAATTAGAATTGTTTATATTATGACAGTTATGTTGTGAATGTATTGTGTATATGTGTTGTGATTAAATGTCCACCATGCGTTGATCCGACGGGAATCATCATGGGAATATATAGCTGTGTGCGCTAGATCGTTGGGCAGGTAGTTCCACCATGTGTTGGTCCGACGGGATCATCATGGGAATCTATAGCTGTGTGCGCTGGATCATTGGAATACCATCAGTATGTTGAGACTGTTACGATGTAATATGTGTTGTTGTGATTTCTCGTTGGAGAAGCTTGTTATTGACATAATTGTTGATTATATCACTGTTGTATGATTATAGTACTTGTACTAGCATCGTTGTGCTAACCCCTTCGGGGGTGAACATTTGTTTATGTTCAGGATCCAGGAGAGCAGGGAAACGACCACTGGGGTTGCATGACGACGAGGGTGCAGATTGACGTTCCGTCCGGGTTTATTTGTCGGTTGTTTGTACCGTTTTAATAAGTACTTGAGTACGTAGTCGTTTATGATGATTTGAATTTGGTGATGTATTAATACTTTTCTGTTGAACATTTGTATTTTCAGTATTGGTCGGAAACTGTTGTAGCTTATGTCTGTTATTTTCGTACGTTGGTATTTTGTTAGTGTCCTTTTAGTCCTTCAGCCTTGTAAATTCTTATGTAAAGGATTATCGCACTGTAATATTCCTGAATATATCGGGGGTGTTACAATTTCCACACGGGCAGTATGACTGACGTTGTCTTCCTCTTTTTTAACACATAAACCCGAAGGTCGCAACCAAGGGTCACAGAAGTATCCACACAGGAATACTCCGGAACGTGGGTGCCCTTTTTAGGTCTCATCCTTCAACACATTTCCACACGGGTACCATTCAGGTTTTATCCCCAACACATCGGCCCTAAAGACAATCGTCGGCATTCATCACACAACGGCACATTCATGTATTACGAATATTGTAATAAAATTAACACTTCTCGAGCAAGATTTTGCTTGCCTTGAACCCGACGGTAAGTGCCTTATGCCAACTTGAACTTCCACGTCCGATCGAGTTTAACCTAACCACATAATCCCCAATTAACATTTCGTGCAGATAATGACGAATAAACTAGTTTACCCTTCCCTTTCCTAACCGAACTCTTAACATAGTTCGATTTTGCCAAAACTAGTATCGTGTTTCTAAGTTCACAAGAAATACATATTATTATGTTGTTCAATTTCATAATTAACGATTGTTACAACAATTTGCTCAACATGATTATCCCTAACATTATTTCGGTTGACGACAATCGACTATAGCATAGTTGAATTTCATAACTACTAATCCAATTCTCTATTCCAAGTACTTCATTCGGTGGGTTACCATTGCACACAATGATTTTGATGGTCGATTCTCAATGATGGTAATACAATCGAGTTGATTCCTCCTAGTTAATTAACGTTGATAATCATATAGCAAAATTGGTTACAACTAGTTTAGCATACAGTGATAGATTCCTACGCAATTTCTCCTACAATTAGTTCGTCAAGTTTTACGTTTCCAAGGTTGATTGAGATGGGAATTTTCGCATATGATTAATACAACATGATGCATGAATTAATGGTTCGGAAACGAAATATACGTGCAATGATAGTTTTGATTACTACAAGTTTGTCCGATTAGATTTTCTACGAGAGTTTAGCAAAACTACCCGAATACACATAATCCAATATGCATAATGACAACATTGAAGAGATAACCTCAAATATTGATAGTCTCACCTTAATAGAGGAAGAACAATGAGGAATGATGACGATCCAACGAAGAACCACGAGGAGGAACTAAGAGTGGATCAATTGACCTAGATAATCTTCTCCGGAGCTTGAGTAATCCTCTCCTCTATGTTAATACAAGTGATTTGGGAGGCCAAAAATAACAAGTCCCGTTTTTTTTAATATATAATGGAGATTTAGCCGACGGCCAGGAGAGTCGTCGGCTAAAATAAAAAACTGGAGTCACTTTAGCCGACGACACTGTTGTCGTCGGCTATACTTAATCACCAAAAAAAAAGTACATGACCCAGTGGCTGCCGGGGTTCGAACCCGGGCCATTTGGATAGATTATATGGCATTTTGCCACTGAGTCATGTTTATCATTCATCCATTTAAACACAGTTTTTATATTTATACATATAGATATATTTTAAATTTGTTAATTATAAATATATATAATGATTATATATTTGTATATATTTATACATTTTTTATATAATAATATTTATATATTTATACAGTTTTTATATAATGATATTTTATATATTTAAATTTAATTATTAATATATTTAATACAAAATTAAGATATCTATATATTTAATCATATTTTTACGGATATTTATAATATAATGATTATATATTTGTATATATTTATACATTTTTATATAATAATATTTATATATTTATACAATTTTATATAATGATATTTTATATATTTAAATTTAATTATAAATATATTTAATGCAAAATTAAGATATCTATATATTTAATCATATTTTTACGGACTTTGTACGGCGATTCTTTAGCTAAACTAAATTCTAAAAAATATTTATACATATATTAATATTTTAAATTCTTTGAATTTGATTATAAATATATATTTATAAATATATATATATATGTAATAATTATATATTTGTATATATTTATATAATTTTATATAATGATATTTTATATATTTAAATTTAATTATAAATATACCTGTCGACCCGCCCATGTCGCGACACGGGTGCTCTGATTTAAGCCAGTCATTTCTTTGTCATTGTACCTGGGACTTTAGCCGACGACGGTCGTCGGTTATGCTTAATCACCAAAAAAACATGACCCAGTGGCGGTCGGGGTTCCAACCCGGGCCATTTGGATAGATTATATGGAATTTTGCCACTGAGTCATGTTTATCATTCATACATTTAAACAAAGTATTTATATTTATACATATACAGATATTTTAAATTCATTAACGATAAATAATATATTTATAAATATATATAATGTAACACCCCCAAAATTTCCCGGGGCATTACAGTGCCGTGAATCCCAAGTGGGACCCACAAGGCTATTTTGGGCAATTAGATATTTTAAAGAAATTATTATAAAATGATGAGTCTGCGGTAAGATAACATAAAACGGAATGTTTTTGATAGAAACATAATTCAAGGCACGATTATTACATAAACGGAGGTTTCGGAAATTAAAATTAAAACATGCGGCGGCAACACTTTATCCCAACACCATTCAAACCTGACCGGACCCCTCGGGAATGTCCTGCACATATTCAACAAATTTACGTGACACGACGAATCATGCCAGACAACCGGGGTTAGAGAATGAACATCAATAACCATAATTTGCAACGACATACACGATTTATCAACACCGTGCCATATAACGAATAGAAGATAATTCACAGTATGACCGATGTTGTCTTCCTCTTTTTTAACACATAAACCCGAAGGTCGCAACCAAGGGTCACGGAAGTATCCACACAGGAATACTCTGGAACGTGGGTGCCCTTTTTAGGTCGTATCCCTCAACACATTTCCACACGGGCAGTATGACCGACGTTGTCTTCCTTTTTTTTTAACACATAAACCCAAAGGTCGCAACCAAGGGTCACGGAAGTATCCACACAGGAATACTCCGGAACGTGGGTGCCTTTTTTAGGTCTTATCCCTCAATACATTTCCACACAAGTACCATTCAGGTTTTATCCCCAACACATCGGCCCATATTTTCCAGAGAAAGACAGTCGTCAGCATTCATCACACAACGGCACATTCATGTATTACGAATATTGTAATAAAATTAACACTTCTCGAGCAAGATTTTATTTGCCTTGAACCCGACGGTAAGTGCCTTACGCCAACTTGAACTTCCACGGACGATCGAGTTTAACCTAACCACATAATCCCCAATTAACATTTCGTGCAGATAATGACGAATAAACTAGTTTACCCTTCCCTTTCCTAACCGAACTCTTAACATAGTTCGATTTTGCCAAAACTAGTTTCGTGTTTCTAAGTTCATAAGAAATACGTATTATTATGTTGTTCAATTTCATAATTAACGATTGTTACAACAATTTTCTCAACAAGATTATCCCTAACATTATTTCGGTTGACGACAATCGACTATAGCATAATTGAATTTCATGTAACACCCCAAGATATTCGGAGTATGTTACAGCGCCGTGGACCCCTACATGGGACCCACCAGGCTACAACAAGCGGGTACCCCTCGACTAAACATCTCGGTTAGCGAGGATACACAATCAAATAATACATCTTATGAAAATACACCCGAAGCAACCAACGAAATGAGCAACAATCGACAACGTAGCAATTTTAAAGTAATACAACACGGAGTTTGAAATGAAAAGCCTAAGTACTCGCGAGTACAATCTATAAGTTTATAACTGTGGAAACAACAAAATCGAAATGAACAAAAGAAATAAGAAGACCCAAATGCACATGTCAACGACCCTGTCCCACATCCTCGTACTGTCCCGGTGCTCGCTCGTCCGGATAATCATAACCTGAAATCCATAATAAGAATTTCCCCAAAACGGGTCCCCAAAGGGGTTAGCAATTACGCTAGTACAAGTAATCAACGCAAACCAATTGCTTACACATTTCATAGTACATGCACCAATATCATTTCGAAAAAAAACAAAACCAGACATGTCTTTTCCGGAAATAAACAGTCAAACAATTTGCCGTGGGAACAGGGCTATACCATTGATCCCGCTCCATGATCCCTAAGGACCCTCCCGAGCTGGCCATATTATAAAACAAATCACGCACATGCATCGCCTTGGGAACAGGGCTATACCATTGATCCCGCTCCGTGATCCCTAAGGACCCTCCCGAGCTGGCTAGCGAAACAAACTCGTGAATCCAGGGCTATACCATCGGATTCCTTCCGTGATCCCGTCGGACCCTCCCGAGGTGAGCAATCACATACAATATACATTACCATTTCACGTTAAGCAAAAAGGTTTCCAAAAATACTTGCCTTGAATAATTGACGATGCAACGAACGGAAAGGATAATCATCGACGAACACTAGGAATCAACGGAACCGAACCTAACGATTCGAAGAACATAATTACAACCAACTCTAGATGAATACGGAAATGGAATACACCCGAAAACCCACCTACGATTCATGTATATTCGCACAAAAATAACAACGAGGGCGGACCACAACCAAACCCTTTCGATTTCGCAAAACTATGAAAATATACCATGAATCCGTAGGGAAACTAAGAATACCTGTAACACCCCCAATCCACTTAGGGATATTACACGCCGTAGACCCTCCCCTCGAGGATCTACCAGGCTGATAACTAAAATCAAACATCTAAACATCGCCTTAAAGGCTAAAATGACTCAGTAGACCGATTTGGTCTTTAAATAATAACATACAACTCAATTCCAAATACTTACCCACGCAGGGGTCAAAATACAATAAACTCCCGTACAACGGGGAAAAGATACTGCAGCGGAAAAGAAAATACAACTAAACCAATACGACATCAACGAATCCTCGTGTGATTAGTATCGTTCATCTTTCATCATCCTTCGTGCCGACCCTGTGCTATGCTCCAAAACCTGAATGCAAAAATAGACATCCACCCCCCGAATACTCGGGGGTTAGCAAAACTCCACTGTTTTGCTAGTGCAAATACAAAGTGCAAATACGAGCCATATAATTCAAGTTCCACGAATAACAATAACCAGGAATCCTTAAAGATTAAAATACCACGAAACGAATACTTCCCGAGGCAAGAATTTGAGTAAAACTTTCCAAATCCGAAAGATCACAAATAACGAGAATGGTTTGCAAAATGGTTTAAAATACCCTCGGGAGTTTTAATAGAAAACAAATTAGGATTATGAAATCCTTCTCTTTCCAAAATCAACAGGGTCACAACCCAAAGGTTTTATTTTCGCAAATAGAAAACCGACAACAATTCACAGGGCCAGAGCCCAACATCACGTGTCCTCAACGGACATAAAATCAACGAAACATAATCACGCACGCGCATCGCCTAGGACCGGGACGCTACCACAGACATCCCACCCGAGGCCTCGAAGGACCTTCCCGAGCTGGCTAGCGAAACAAATCACACACATCTCACGGTTGGATCAATCGCTTGTTGCATCCTGGCCACATGATCGCATGCCATGTGCCACCGTAGATTATCTCAGGCTCTCACGGTTGGATCAATCACTTGTTGCATCCTGACCACATGATCACGTGCCATGTGTCACCGTAGACCTTCAACCATATCCACACATTCACACAAATAACATATCACATCAAGGATATTCGAACAATTAGCCCAGAGGCATCAAACACTTAGCAAAACACCACGTCAATCCACAACGCATCGAAATGAAATAATATACGTCCACACACAATACCAAGTGCAACATTAACACCAAGCATATACATAGAATTCACATAGTTATTCACAAACCACGCCATTCACAAAACACACGCATTTTGAAAGCAAGCCTTTAACAAGGCTAAACCGAATCTTTTGAAAGTTCAATTCAAACGACCACACAAACACATTTAGACGATCACCAATTATCATATCCACAAAACAAGAGTCATATGGACAAGGTACTTGCCTCAAAATCGGCACGCAAGTATCCCGACGAACACGGCTCAACCGGAAAGCTTCGAAATGCCCAATGTTTTCGAAAAGGAAAACGACAACGAACGGAAGGGTTCAACTTGGTTTCTTCGCAAGAAACTCGACCCTAAAATCATATAATCCATAAATAAACAATCATACGAGGAAGGATAATCGTAGAACGCCCGAAAACCCCTCTATGACATTTTACCGGACACCTTCAAGGCGTCGATCAAGAACTCGACCAAAACAACGAATCGATATGATCCAACCATGGAATAACAAGGGAAAAGATATAAAACATCTAAATAATCATCAATACATTATAATCCTAAGTTAAATCGGATTAATCGGACGAAAACAACCAAAACACCCAAATTCCACAAAACTAGATTTCTAGGAAATCTGACCTGATTCGGTAGATCGGAGGATGTTATAGGACGTATGATTGATGATATGAACCTCAAAACTTCATGTATTCATTGTCCAACAACATCTCTACAAGATTACTCCAGCCCTAGCCGCGCAAGGGAAGAAAATAAGTGAGAAATGGCTGAAGAAAAACGCTGCCAGGCCTTAAATAGTCCGACTGCCGGCCGGGTTACGTACGTAACCGGCCATGTCTTACGTACGTAACCGGCCATGGCTGAACTCATCACTGGAAATGCCGGGCGTTAAATGCGTTACCGGCCGGGCCTTACGTACGTAACGGCCTTACGTGCGTATCGCCGAGCACTACCGTGCGTTACTCGGCGGTGGCTGGCCCGAGCATGCCCGGCCATGACTCGGCCGGGACCAACTCCGACGGCCCGAACGACCCCGAAACCCGAACCTGAATACGAATCAAAGATACGGTTACGAAGTACTCGAAAAGACGAATCCGAGCACTAATAGATCACACGATTCCGACTACCCGAAGGCTCGAAATTCGACAACGGAAAGTAATTACCCCAAACTTTGGGAAATTACGAAAATGGCCCAAAACGCCCCAAAATCACGATACGTGATCGAATAACCAAACCGAAGCTTGCAACAAGAATAATAACATTAAATGAACTTACGAGAAAGTCGAAACAACAGTTTCGGACGAGATTCGCAAGAATCGGACTCAAGTGCGGAAAAACCGCTAAAAAGCACGGAACTCAACAAAACGACACCGAAACGAGCTCGGATGACAAAAAGTGCAGAATTAATAATTCTCGGAATGACGAAACGGTCATGAGCGAGTCGTCAAAACGGACTTCCGCCGAAAAAAAAGAAATTACCGGAAATCGAAATCACGGGTATTACATTCTACCCTCCTTAAAAGAAGTTTCGTCCCGAAACTTAAAATAAGTAGGGAGAAGAAATATCCACTGTCAGGAAGACTCGACGAGATACACAAAAACCGAAAACTCGCGCCCGACGGCGAAACGTTGCAAGAAACGCAAAGAGGCATACGACGTGAAAACACGCCACCGATAGAGACACAATAAGCCAACAAGTGACAAGCGTCATCAAACAGATAATACAATCAAGTCGATTATCCGAACAATCGCAAAACACAACGAATGAAAATCAACACGATTGACTAACCTAACGGTACATCAATCAACACGCGAGCCAATCGCTGAACAAATACGGAATTCCACCACCCAAGGGTTGGAAGATCGAAAACAAGACTAATTTCCTGAACATAAGGAAATTAGGAAGGAGTCTTAAACGTTCAACAATCACGAAACGAGATCAACAAAAACCGAACAATCATACGATCGAACCACAACGATCGAGACAGCAAAAATCGAACAATCACGTTCGAATCACGAAGAGCAATAAAATTCAAACAACAACCCCAAGGTTCACATCTCGACTCGAGACAATATATGATCCGGTGAAAATAACAACATGTGCCTTTACATAAGATCCACAGGAAAGGGAATAGCGATTGAAAAGTCACAACGACAAACGAATTATTTCGAAACACCACACTCGTTCGATCAACAAAAACAAGGGACATGACAAGCTCGGAAAATGTCAACGAATATAAACGAGTCGACAGAGTCGAAAATACAAAAGTTCAAGATCCAGTCCACTTCGAATAAAAGAACTAGTAGAACCAAAAGATGTTACTTCCGAACAAGATTCACAAGAATCGAACCGAACACGGAAAAGCCACAGCGAAAACCAGATTGACCCAAAACAAGATCACACCTCGTCCGATCAATGAAACCGAAATACAGAACAAGTTCAGTAAGTATCAACGAACACGAGCGAGTCGATAGAATCGAGAAAGAGAAAATACAGGAGTCTAAAAACAACACGGGTACTACATTCGACCTCTTATAAAAGAAGGTCACCCCCGCAACTCACAACAGCAAAATCAAGGTGACGACACAACAAGCAACCGACAGAAACATCCTTCGAAGGCCTCTCAAAGCCGATTATGATACTATGCTGAAGCGCGAACTCCGAAAGCCTCGGTAGCCAATTCACAAAACTGAATTCGGTGTCCCTCGAGTCCACACTTGAAATGTGTTACCGACGAGAAGGACAATTTACACGTGCATGCCCCGGCACATCACGGTTGAAATGCCTCGACTCGGCATACCGAAAATACAAATGCTCGATACAATGGAACAAAACACCGCAAAACAACATACCGGAGATGCCAACTCAGCATAACATATCAACGCATACAAAAATCACAACAACAACGGCATCGTTCGACGATTACAACATCCCGAACGATAGCCAGCACACAATCACAAACATCATGAAATAATCACCCATATGTATAACGCACAAAAATCCAAGCTTTAGCAACTCACACTCGTGCGACAACACGCAAATCACCACGAGGCGACAAACAGTAAATACCAGCTCACACCTCTCACAGAGGGCTAGTACAACAAATGCGTGGCAACGCCTCAACGTTCATGCCACCAATTCGATCATACTCGAGAGCAAACACCATTACGACAACGCGAACATCATACATACATTCCCAAACGCAAATGGGAATTGATAGGTTTTTAAAAAAAAATGAAAACCACCTTTTGAAAATAATTTAGGAAAAACACCGGTTGATCTTGAGTATCACCTTTCAAAAAAAGTAAAAACGTGAAACATCGTTATCGAGACTTTGGAAAACCATTTCGCATTTGATAAAAATGAGGACACTTTCTTTTAGTGAAAAGCTTTCAGAATATTCGACCCTCGGGTCTAAGTAAAAGTGTTTATAAAACATTAAAAATATCTCAAAACAATTTGGTCCTCGAGGTAGAAGAATTTTGAAACATATTGTGGCACCTTAGAAGTACCGCGAGAAAACAATTCATTTGAAACGTACGTCTCGAAATTTATTTCTAAGATACTCAAGTTTTCGAAAATAATTCAATGCCAAAAAGGACGATGCCAAGAAGGCTAGAGTGCCCAAAAATTTCAGGTAATCACACGGAACATCATAGCGCTGTGGGTCCCGCGTCGGAACCCACCAGGCTAAAAACCATTTACAAAAATGCCAAAAAGGCCGATGACGGTAATATTTCAAAAACTCATAAAAGCCATTTACAAAATACTAAATACCGTCATAAGAATTTTGCCAAAACGATCAAAGCCATAATGCCAAAAACTCGGTTAAGGGAATTGATTTTCGAAATAAAACTCAGTCGGTAAAATACCGAAAGTCATTACAAAAGGACTCACGCAGCGGATAAAAGAAATACAGTTCAACATGCACAATCCAGCAACACTACTCCTCATATGAACGAAGTATGAGAGTCAAGTAACCACATATCACGAAATCAAAATTCATAAAAGGATTCCGTCACTTAACAAATAATCATAAAAATAGCTCGTGTCACACGAGGCACAACACAAAGAAGGGAGACTTACGACCACAGTGCACGAAGATGATGATCGGCCCACGATACTAGTCACGACCAACAAACTCGGGCGACAGCGTCGCGACACGACTTAGTCGGACAAAATCCGGCGAGACAAAAACTCAATAGACACCATCGACCCGTGACCTAGGTTTCCACAACCTAAGCTCGATACCATTTATGTAACACCCCAATCCACTCGGGGATATTACACGCCGTAGACCCTCCTCGAGGATCTACCAGTACATTAACTAAAATCAAACATCTAAACATCGCCTTAAAGGCTAAAATGACTCGATGAGACCGATTTGGTCTTTCAATAATAACATACAACTCAATTCCAAATACATACCCACGCAGGGTCAAAATACAATAAACTCCTGCATAACGGGAAAAGATCTTGGCGGAAAAGAAAATACAACTAGACCAATACGACATCAACGGATCCTCGTGTGATTAGTATCGTTCATCTTTCATCATCCTTCATGCCGACCCTGTGCTATGCTCCAAAACCTGAATGCAAAAATAGACATCCACCCCCCGAATACTCGGGGGTTAGCAAAACTCCACTGTTTTGCTAGTGCAAATACAAAGTGCAAATACGAGCCATATAATTCAAGTTCCACGAATAACAATAACCAGGAATCCTTAAAGATTAAAATACCACGAAACGAATACTTCCCGAGGCAAGAATTTGAGTAAAACTTTCCAAATCCGAAAGATCTCAAATAACGAGAATGGTTTGCAAAATGGTTTAAAATACCCTCCGGAGTTTTAATAGAAAACAAATTAGGATTATCAAATCCTTCTCTTTCCAAAATCAACAGGGTCACAGCCCAAAGGTTTTATTTTCGCAAATAGAAAACCGACAACAATTCACAGGGCCAGAGCCCAACATCACGTGTCCTCAACGGACATGAAATCAACGAAACGTAATCACGCACGCGCATCGCCTAGGATCGGGACGCTACCACAGACATCCCACACGAGGCCTCGAAGGACCCTCCCGAGCTGGCTAGCGAAACAAATCACACACATCTCATGGTTGGATCAATCGCTTGTTGCATCCTGGCCACATGATCGCATGCCATGTGCCACCGTAGATTATCTCAGGCTCTCACGGTTGGATCAATCACTTGTTGCATCCTGACCACATGATCACGTGCCATGTGTCACCGTAGACCTTCAACCATATCCACACATTCACACAAATAACATATCACATCAAGGATATTCAAACAATTCGCCCAGAGGCATCAAACACTTAGCAAAACACCACGCCAATCCACAACGCACCGAAATGAAATAATATACGTCCACACACAATACCAAGTGCAACATTAATACCAAGCATATACATAAAATTCACATAGTTATTCACAAACCACGCCATTCACAAAACACACGCATTTTGAAAGCAAGCCTTTAACAAGGCTAAACCGAATCTTTTGAAAGTTCAATTCAAACGACCACACAAACACATTTAGACGATCACCAATTATCATATCCACAAAACAAGAATCATATGGACAAGGTACTTTCCTCAAAATCGGCACGCAAGTATCCCGACGAACACGGCTCAACCGGAAAGCTTCGAGCCCGATGTTTTCGAAAAGGAAAACGACAACGAACGGAAGGGTTCAACTTGGTTTCTTCGCAAGAAACTCGACCCTAAAATCATATAATCCATAAATCAACAATCATACGAGGAAGGATAATCGTAGAACGCCCGAAAACCCCTCTATGACATTCTACCGGACACCTTCAAGGCGTCGATCAAGAACTCGACCAAAACAACGAATCGATACGATCCAACCATGGAATAACAAGGGAAAAGATATAAAACATCTAAATAATCATCAATACATCATAATCCTAAGTTAAATCGGATTAATCGGACGAAAACAACCAAAACACCCAAATTCCCCAAAACTAGATTTCTAGGAAATATGACCTGATTCGGTAGATCGGAGGATGTTATTGGACGGATGATTGATGATATGAACCTCAAAACTTCATGTATTCATTGTCCAACAACATCTCTACAAGATTACTCCAGCTCTAGCCGCGGAAGGGAAGAAAAGAAGTGAGAAATGGCTGAAGAAAAACGCTGCCAGGCCTTAAATAGCCGATCACGGCCGTTACGACGAATCGCCATGGCTTACGTGCGTAATCGCCATGGCGAACTCATCGCTGGAAATGCCGGAACGTTACGACGTTACGCCGGGGCCTTACGTGCGTAACCGCCTTACGTATGTAATCGCCGAGCACTACCGCATGCGTTACTCGGCGTGGCGCCTGCCCGAGCATGCCCGGCCATGACTCGGCCGGGACCAACTCCGACGGCCCGAACGACCCCGAAACCCGAACCTGAATAAGAATCGAAGATACGGTTACGAAGTACTCGAAAAGACGAATCCGAGCACTAATAGATCACACGATTCCGACTACCCGAAGGCTCGAAATTCGACAACAGAAAGTAATTACCCCAAACTTTGGGAAATTACGAAAATGGCCCAAAACGCCCCAAAATCACGATACGTGATCGAATAACCAAACCGAAGCTTGCAACATGAATAATAACATTAAATGAACTTAAGAGAAAGTCGAAACAACAGTTTCGGACGAGATTCGCAAGAATCGAACTCAAGTGCTGAAAAACCGCTAAAAAGCACGGAACTCAACAAAACGACACCGAAACGAGCTCGGATGACAAAAAGTGCAGAATTAATAATTCTCGGAATGACGAATCGGTCATGAGCGAGTCGTCAAAATGGACTTCCGCCGAAAAAAAAGAAATTACCGGAAATCGAAATCACGGGTATTACAATACCAACAAGATTAATCATGTTCATCATGAATCCATCAACAAAACGGAACGGGTCGGAAGAAAATCCCAAAACCCCCAATTTATCGAAAAGTAGGGTTCTAAGAGATTTACCTTGGATTGATGATGAAGAACACAAGTAGGTGTTGTTAATCTACTTCAAAAACTCGAGGTAGAGGATGCCTCAAATAATCGAAGGGAAGAATCGCTCGGAAATCGCCCGGAGGAGCTCTGCGTCGCGGAGAGGAGAAGAAATGAAAATAATCTGCTCATCTGGGTCAACTCCCTGGTTTATATAGCCAGGGAGTGTTAGCGCGCGCTAATCCTCAAGGTTAGCGTGCGCTAACGGGATAAAATTACAGGCCAAAACAGTTAGCATCCACTCCAGTAGCGGACTTACGGCGTTAGCGTGCGCTACTCGAGGCGTGGCGTGCGCTAAAATCCTTTCGGTAGCGCGCGCTATCGATCAATAGCGTCGCTACACGGACATCGGCCGAGTCGAAGCTAGCGCCCAAAACTCACGACCCGTTAGCGTGCGCTACCAAACAAGCGTAGCGTGCGCATGGCTAGCAGCGGACCGAGTTGATAGTAAAGCGTCGATCGAAACTCACGCTAGCGCACGCTACCGGGTATCATCAGCGTGCGCTAGCCTCCCGACATTAGCGTGCGCTAGTCTACGTAGCGTAAGCTAATACGCCAGTCTAGAAGGCTGGAAAAATAGCACTGCCACTCCCAGGGCTAACTCGCTAGCGCGCACTACGAAACAAACGTAGCGTGCGCTACTAAGGGACCCCTAGCGTGCGCTAGGTACGAAGTATGAACGGTCCAAAACACCGGAATGTGAACGAGACGTTAAACGGAACATCTCAAGACGCATCGAAACATCTGATGGATACGGCAACCCAAACAGTTAGCCCGTATAACAATAACGAGAATCAGATCAATAGATGACGGAAAAGATACACTGTAAGATACACGAGGGTCACTACGACCGAGAAATACATCAAAAATAAAAATACAAGGAAAAGAAAAATGCGGATATTACATTCTACCTCTCTAAAAACAAGTTTCGTACCGAAACTTAAGAAACAAACAACTCAGGGTACCTAGCACGCATGCTATCCTCGGTTTCCCAAGTTGCCTCCTCGACACCGTGCTTCGACCACTGCACCTTGACCAAAGGGATGGTCTTATGCCTCAGTCGTTTCTCCCGATGCTCTAAAATCTTCAAAGGACGTTCCTCAAAAGTAATATCCTCGGCGACATTGATATCCCTATAATCGATGACGTGACTAAGATCTGGGACATATTTCCTCAGCTGGGAAACATAAAAAACGCTATGAACATGACTCAAGGCCGGGGGTAACGCCAAACGGTATGCTAACCCACCGACTCGCTCTAGAATCTCGAAGGGTCCAATAAATCTCGGACTCAACTTCCCCTTCTTCCCGAAACGGAAAACTCCTCTCGTTGGCGACACCTTCAGCAAAACGTGGTCTCCCACCTCAAATTCTAAAGGTCGACGACGGACATCGGCATATGACTTCTGTCGACTCTGGGCAGTCAACATTCGTTTTCGAATTAATTCTATCTTCCGCCTCGTCTCTAAAACGACATCCGGTTCGGTCCCGACCAAATCGGACGCCTCATTCCAAAAAATAGGCGATCGACATCGCCGCCCATAAAATGCCTCATACGGTGCCATCCGAATCGACGCGTGCCAACTATTGTTGTACGTGAATTCGATCAATGGCAAATGCTCCTCCCAGTCGCTACTCCAATCGAGGGCACAAGCACGCAACATGTCCTCGAATGTCTGGATAGTGCGTTCCGACTGTCCATGTGACTGGGGATGAAAAGAGGTACTCAAATGCAAACGGGTACCTAACGCCTTATGCACCGCCTGCCAAAAGTGCGATACAAAACGGCCATCACGATCCGAAACAATAGACTTCGGAGTACCGTGAAGTCTCACAATCTGCGCGATAAACACACGAGCCAACTTCTCCGGGCCCCAAGTGTCCTTGATGCCCATAAAATGTGCCGACTTGGTCAGACGATCAACAACCACCCATACCATGTAACACCCCGAGATATTCGGAATAATTACAGCACCGTAAACCCTTTAGATAAGGATTTACAAGGCTGATTTTAAAAGAAGTGTAAAAATAATTCAATCGAACAACTGAAGTTCAAATACAGATTTGATTCAACCGATCAAATGAGTTAACTTATACAACCATATCGAAATGACCTTATTAAAACAGACGTACTCGAGTACCAAACGAACCAAGAAGACAATTCACAATAACAATAACAACAACCACATCACTGAGCCATTTCATCGTCCTGTAGGTACTGTGGTTGCCTCCCCGCTCCTCGGCTACCTGAACATCAAAACAATGTCCACCCCCGAAGGGGTTAGCAAAACAATGCTAGTACAAGTATCATCATATAATAAATCATCAATGCATCATAACACATGCAAAACGGACTTCCGCCACCGGAATCCAACTATGCGAATCCTCACGATTCCATCAACACAATACAGGGTAATCCAGCGATCCAGCGCCCTTGGTATAGATCCCCATGATGATTCCGTCGGACCAACGCATGGTGGAAAACCCGTCCAACGATCCAGCGCCCTCAGCATAGATCCCCATGATGATCCCGTCGGACCAACGCATGGTGGACATTCGATCCAGCGCCCTCAGCATAGATCCTCATGATCCCCTCGGATCATTTATACCATAAATCAATCAACTATGAATACACATATGCATTTTAATATGTTCATCAATACGAACAAATAACAATGAATATCACGAGAATTTTCAGAAATACATCTCATATTCAACAATATGAACAAAACCACAAGCATGATCAAAGTTTCAATATAAATCGAACTCGACATATGATACTTGCCTCGAAAATGGCAAGGACGAAACACTTCAATGATCTCGACACACTCGAAGGCCGCCTCTTTCGATCAATGTAAGAAGCTCGAACCTTAACAAAAGGAATGATATACAAATCATTTCAAGTCGAACGATGGCCTAACAATTCGGTCTACGGCCGAAAAGCTCAAAATAAACAATCTACCTGGACTGCTTAGCGTGCGCTACGTACTCTACGTAACGTGCGCTAAGCCGGCCTGTTAGCGTACGCTATCGTGTAAGACTAGCGTGCGCTAGCCACGAACAGACAGTTTGAATCGGCTAATACATAACGTACGCTACGTACGTATTGTGCATTAACTGAACCCCGATAGCGCACGTTAACTCACATATGTTAGCGTGCGCTAATCTTGCATGGCAGAATACTGCTAACGGACAAAATGGGTTGAAAAGTGGTGAATTTCATGAACTCTATGGTGATAATACAAATTACCCTCTGGCATATCATGCTAATAAGGTTTGTGGAAGTTCTATGATTATGAGATACAAATATACGGATAATTATCTCAACATCATAACTCATCCAAGATCTTCAAGAAATATTCTAAGTTCCGATTATTCCAAGTCCCAAAACATATGATTCCTTACGTAAAACATACGAACTAGGTAATCTTCATATACTGGTCGATTGGTTTTGAAGATACATAACATGCTCAGGAACCCACATACTAAAAGGTTCAATGGATCATACGATGAATAAGTGTCGAAACGTCGAAAATATCCTTCTAACACATGATGTACGACTAATAACGAATCTAACTGATTAGATGAACATGATCAACATCCTATAGAACACTACTAGTATTGGTAAAGAATCACCTACCTCAAGGTAGTGAAGAACACAGAGGAAATTGAAGCAATCCAACACCGAAGGCTTGAACACCAATCTCCAATGATATACGATCTTCAATCACGAACTAGAATGTTGATAT
Organism: Orobanche coerulescens; assembly: GCA_033398695.1. Classification (NCBI taxonomy): domain Eukaryota; kingdom Viridiplantae; phylum Streptophyta; class Magnoliopsida; order Lamiales; family Orobanchaceae; genus Orobanche; species Orobanche coerulescens. The sequence goes on along the minus strand of CM065817.1, from coordinate 108,347,900 downwards.
GAAGTGTTTAGGATGAAGGAAGTTATGTTCTAAGTGTAAGAATTCGGGTAATGGGAGAAGAAAGAACTGAAATCACGAATAGGATGTTGTCCTATTTATAAGAAATGGCTATTAGCGCGCGCTAGACCCTGCTCGTAGCGTGTGCTAATGGCTCACTGACTTAACTGTACTCAGCACTTAGCGCGCGATATGCACATACCTGTAGCGTGCGCTAAGGCGTTGACTCGGCTTTTCCCGAAAGCCGTCCAGGTTCATCCCGACACGATCCGACAGGGATCCCCCGGCCAGATCTCACCCACCGCACGTCTCAATAAAACTGACCACACATAGCGTGCGCTAATAATCCTTTGTAGCATACGCTATTGAGTCTATGTTAGCGTACGCTACACATAGCCGATAGCGTGCGCTACATGCGCAGAATTACAAATTTGTAAATCACATACATGAAATCATACGCTCGACAACATCGGATTATGAAATACGGAGAATAATACTCAGATCAAGTACAACGATTACAATATCACAAGTTCCAAATACAAGTCAGAAATCTCGGATATTACATCCTTCCTCCCTAAAAAGAAGTTTCGTCCCGAAACTTAAGATGAAAACAACTCTGGATATCTAGCCTTCATACTGTCCTCCGTTTCCCAAGTGGCCTCTTCGACTCCGTGTCGTGACCATTGCACTTTAACCAAATGTATTGGTTTATTCCTCAATTGTTTGATCCGGCTCTCAAGTATCTTGATTGGTCTCTCTTCGAAGGTGCCATCATTAGCTATCTCGATCTCGTCGAAACCAATGACGTGACTGGGGTCCGGTACATACTTCCGCAATTGGGATACGTGAAACACATTGTGAACGTGACTCAGCGATGGCGGTAAGGCCAACCTGTATGCTAAATCTCCAACTCTCTCGAGGATCTCGAATTGTCCGATATATCTCGGACTAAGCTTGCCTCTCCTCCCAAAACGAAAAATCCCTCTTGTAGGAGACACCTTCAATAGTACATGGTCCCCAGCGTCGAACTCTAGAGGGCGACGACGTACATCTGCATAAGACTGGCCGACTGGGCAGTCAACAGTCTCTCTCGAATCAAAGCTATCTTCTCTTGAGTCTGAATAATCAATTCCGGTTCCGTCCCGATCAAATCCGAAGAATCATCCCAGCATAGGGGTGATCGGCATCTTCTCCCGTACAAAGCTTCAAATGGTGCCATCTTAATTGAAGCATGCCAACTATTATTGTAGGTGAATTCAACTAATGGCAAATGAACTTCCCAATCAGTTGACCAATCCAAAGCACAGGCTCTAAGCATGTCTTCTACAGTTTGAATAGTCCTTTCGGACTGACCGTCCGTTTGGGGATGATAAGCTGTGCTAAAGTTGAGCTCAGTCCCCAAAGCCCTGTGAACTGCTTTCCAGAAGTGTGACATGAAGCGACCATCTCGATCCGAAATAATGGTCCTCGGCGTCCCATGCAATCTGACTATCTCCGCAATAAATACTCGTGCCAATCTCTCGGGTCCCCATGTATCTTTAATTCCCAGGAAATGAGCCGACTTGGTTAGTCGATCAACTACAACCCAAATCATGTTCGTTCCCGTTCTAGTCTTTGGCATACTTGTGATGAAATCCATCGAGATATCCTCCCACTTCCACTCAGGGATCGGAAGCGGCTTTAACATTCCGGCAGGTCGTTGATGTTCAATCTTAACCTGCTGACAAGTCAAACACTTCGAAACGTACTCCGCTACGTCCTTCTTCATATTCCCCCACCAGAAGTTTTGCTTTAAATCCTTATACATCTTCTTCTTGCTCGGGTGAATAGAATAGGGCGCGCTATGAGCTTCCTTTAAAATTGTCCGTCTCAAATCATCATCCTCGGGAACGCAAAGTCGACTTTGAAATCTCAGAACCCCATCGTCTTGTATCACGAATCCTGGGGCTTTTCCTTTCTTTACTTCGTCACATAATCGAAGGATCAGATAATCGTTCAATTGTTTAGACTTGATCTCCTCGACTAGTGATGAAGTCAGTTCCATCACATAAAGTTGCCCTTGGATTCCTGGTGGCCATACTTCAATCCCCTCGCGGATCAATTCTCGTTGAATACTGGTTTGGGACGTAAGTGCTTCCAACACTAGAAGAGAAACAGGTTTACGGCTCAAAGCATCGGCTACTACGTTTGCTTTCCCCGGATGATAGAGAATCTCCAAGTCGTAATCCTTGATCAATTCCAGCCACCTTCTTTGCCTCATGTTTAATTCTTTCTGACTGAAAATGTACTTGAGGCTCTTATGATCTGTAAAGATCTGACAATGAGTGCCGTACAAATAATGTCGCCAAATTTTCAAGGCAAAGACCACAACTGCTAGCTCCAGATCATGAGTCGGGTAATTAATCTCGTACGGTTTCAATTGCCGAGAAGCATAAGCAATCACTTTATCCTTCTGCATCAACACACAACCCAAACCCTGATTTGAAGCGTCGCTGTATACCATGAATCCATCAGTTCCCTCTGCGGCGCTAATATAGGTCTTGTCGTCGCCTCTCTATTAAGTTCGTCAAAACCAGCCTGGCACTTCTCATTCCACGTGAACTTTTGAGTTTTCTGTAACAGCTGAGTGAGCGGACGAGCAATTTTGGAAAATCCCTCTACAAAGCGGCGATAATATCTAGCAAGTCCTAAGAAGCTTCGGACTTCTTTCACGTTTTTAGGAGCTTACCATTCCAAGATTGCTTCGACTTTCTTCGGGTCCACCTGAACTCCGTCGGGTGATATCACATGTCCAAGAAAGGTTACTTCCTTAAGCCAGAACTCGCATTTTGAAAGTTTTGCATACAGCTGTTCCTTCCTCAAGGTGCTCAAAACCACACGTAAATGTTCAGCATGTTCCTCTGCGTCCCTCGAATATATCAGGATGTCGTCAATGAAGACGACCACAAATTTATCCAAGTATTCCAAGAATACCCGATTCATCAATTGCATGAATACCGCAGGAGCATTGGTAAGTCCAAATGGCATTACTACAAATTCATAATGCCCATACCGGGATCTGAAAGCAGATTTCGGTATATCCGATTCCTTAATTCTCAACCGGTGGTATCCTGATCGCAAGTCAATCTTCAAGAATACCCTTGCCCCTTGCAATTGATCAAACAAGTCATCGATCCGAGGTATAGGATATTTATTCTTGATTGTCATCTTGTTGAGCTCCCTGTAATCAATACACAGTCGGAGGGATCCGTCTTTCTTCCGGACAAAGAGAACGGGCGCTCCCCAAGGAGAAACACTAGGTTGGATATAGCCCTTCTGTAACAATTCCTCCAGTTGCTTCTTGAGTTCATACATCTCGGTTGGCGCCATGCGGTATGGTGCCCTGGAAATAGGAGCTGCTCCAGGCTCTAATTCGATAGTGAATTCCACTTCTCTCTGCGGAGGTAACCCAGGTAGTTCGTCAGGAAATACAGCTGAGAACTCATTCACAACTGAAATAGACGAGAGCTCTACTCCTTCCTCTTTCCTCATGGCATAGCACCAAAGTCCGTGACATCCCTGCTTCAGTAATTTCACGGCTTTCATTGCTTTGATCAATTTTCCTGAGCTTCCTGGTCTCCATCCTCGGAATAAGTGTTCAGATCCGTCATCAGCAATGATAGAAATGACTCTCTCTCGGTAATTCAGAATAGCTCCGTAACGGTTGAGCCAATCATCTCCGAGGATTAAATCGTCACCGTAGATGTCAACCACAATAAGGTTTGATAGCCAATCTCTCCCTCCTATAGTTCCTGGAAAATCTCTAGCCTCTAGGGTTCACACAATTCTCTCTCCACTCGGAAAACCCACAACATATGGTTCACAATTATACAAGCACGAGATTTTCAAACGATTTACACAGTTCAATGATACGAAAGAATGTGTAGCTCCGGAATCGAATAAAACACTAACTGGTTGCAAAAGGATCTGAATTGTACCTGATGCAACAGCTGTGTTCTGACCATCCTTCTTCATCTCGTAAATACGCGGAGGAACGGACCCAGCACTGGATGTTTCTCTTTTTCCAACGTTCTGCTGCTGAAATCCACTCTGCTGCGTCTGGTTCACACTAGTGTCCTTCGGAACTGGTACAGGAGTGCGAGTACCAAAAGATCGGGTCGCATTCCCACAAAATGTTGCGCGATGTCCTTCCTGTCCACACTCGAAACAGTCACGGCAGGCGCGAAACAATCACGTCGAACATGTCCCGCTTTGCCACGGTTGTAACACTTCTTCCTGCGTCAAAGCAGCTTGGTGCTGCACGGAACTTCTTTCCACCTCGACAAGGATGCGGAGGTCTCTGGATGAATGAAAAGAGGACTGACCCCTGCGAGGCCCGCTACTCTTATCCTCCGTGAAGTTGCCGGACACCTTGTTTCTTTGCTTCCGTCGCTTTCTCTCTGCTGCCTCCTTCATATCATAGGCCAACGCCTTGTCACGATCTTTGTCGCAAGGTGGTACAATCAAATCCGGACATATATTGCTGAATTTCCGGCTTCATCCGCATGTCAAAATGGAAAATCCTTTCCGCCTCGGTCCTGACCAAGTGGCGCACATAAGTCAGCTGGTGATTAAAGGTCTTAATCACGTCCGTCACAGATGCTTCCAAATTTTGTGGTGAGAAAAACTCCCGAACTCGGGCTTCTCTAACTGGGCGAGGACAATACTGCGCCTCCATCATCAATTTGAATTCCGTCCAGTCAACATTGTGCTCCTCCGGTCGAATGGCCTACCACCAGTCGAAAGCCTCCTGGTCGAAGATACCGGGCGACGGAACCTTCCTATCGTTGGGACGCTTAATCCTCGCAAAAATCTTTTCTAATTCCTTGACCGGTGATCCCAAGAAAGCGTCTCGGCAGAACCGTCAAATTTCGGAGGGTGCAATTTAATCACTTGGTAAGCCATCTATCTCCTCGATTTTCCACGTTATCTGCTGTCCCATAGCCGTCGCATGCGATCCACAACTTGAGCAACCTGGTTTATCTGGGCAACCACTGTGAAGCACTCCCAAAGACGTTAGGATATGCATTATTATTTGCCGATCCCTGCTGTCCCCCGGAATGGGAATCCGTTTGACTAGCGGTTATCTCTGGGGTAGATACCGACTCTTCTTGCCTCGCATTTCCACGTCCGCGTCCACGACCGCGTCCGCGTCCACGACCGCCTCTCAACATACTGTAAACATAAATACTCAATATCCAGGGCAAACTTTCTCAAAGTACATCCATCAATGTTTACAAGACATGAATTAAATAAAACAATAGTATTCGAGATTAGGAAACTTACAACCACGGTCCACACGACGATGCTGGCTCAGCAGTGATGTTACGAACGACCAATAATCAAATAACGTAAACAGACCCAACTAACCCGACTGCCAAGATATCCATGAATCTTAGTTCCGATACCATATTTTGTAACACCCCGAGATATTCAGAATAATTACAGCGCCGTAAACCCTTTAGATAAGGATTTACAAGGCTAATTTTAAAAGAAGTGTAAAAATAATTCAATCGAACAACTGAAGTTCAAATACAGATTTGATTCAACCGATCAAATGAGTTAACTTATACAACTATATCGAAATGACCTTATTAAAACAGACGTACTCGAGTACCAAACGAACCAAGAAGACAATTCACAATAACAATAACATCAACCACATCACTGAGCCATTTCATCGTCCCGTCTTGTGGTTGCCTCCCGCTCCTCGGCTACCCGAACATCAAAACAATGTCCACCCCGAAGGGGTTAGCAAAACAATGCTAGTACAAGTATCATCATACAATAAACCATCAATGCATCATAAAACATGCAAAACGGACTTCGCCACCGAATCCAACGATGCGAATCCTCACGATTCCATCAACACAATACAGGTAATCCAAATGATCCAGCGCCCTTGGTATAGATCCCCATGATGATCCCGTCGGACCAACGCATGGTGGACAAACCGTCCAACGATCCGGCGCCCTCAAAGATAGATCCCCATGATGATCCCGTCGGACCAACGCATGGTGGACATTCGATCCGGCGCCTCAAGATAGATCCTCATGATCCCCTCGGATCATTTATACCATAAATCAATCAACTATGCATACACATATGCATTTCAATATGTTCATCAATACGAACAAATAACAACGAATATCACGAGAATTTTCAGAAATACATCTCATATTCAACAATATGAACAAAACCACAAGCATGATCAAAGTTTCAATATAAATCGAACTCGACATATGATACTTGCCTCGAAAAAGGCAAGGACGAAACACTTCAATGATCTCGACACACTCAAAGGTCGCCTCCTTCGATCAACGTAACAAGCTCGAACCTTAACAAAAGGAATGATATACAAATCATCTCAAGTCGAACGATGGCCAAACAATTCGGTCTACGGCCGAAAAGCTCAAAATAAACAATCTGCCTGGACTGCTTAGCGTGCTACGTACTCTACGTAACGTGCGCTAAGCCGGCCTGTTAGCCTACGCTATCGTGTAAGACTAGCGTGCGCTAGCCACGAACTGACAGTTTGAATCGACTGATACATAATGTACGCTACGTACGTATTGTGCGTTAACTGAACCCCGATAGCGCATGTTAACTCACATATGTTAGCGTGCGCTAATCTTGCATGGCAGAATACTGCTAACGGAAAAAATGGGTTGAAAAGTGGTGAATTTCATGAACTCTATGGTGATAATACAAATTACCCTCTGGCATATCATGCTAATAAGGTTTGTGGAAGTTCTATGATTATGAGATACAAATATACGGATAATTATCTCAACATCATAACTCATCCAAGATCTTCAAGAAATATTCTAAGTTCCGATTATTCCAAGTCCCAAAACATATGATTCCTTACGTAAAACATACGAACTAGGTAATCTTCATATACTGGTCGATTGGTTTTGAAGATACATAACATGCTCAGGAACCCACATACTAAAAGGTTCAATGGATCATACGATGAATAAGTGTCGAAACGTCGAAAATATCCTTCTAACACATGATGTACGACTAATAACGAATCTAACTGATTAGATGAACATGATCAACATCCTATAGAACACTACTAGTATTGGTGAAGAATCACCTACCTCAAGGTAGTGAAGAACACGGAGGAATATGAAGCAATCCAACACCGAAGGCTTGAACACCAATCTCCAATGATATACGATCTTCAATCACGAACTAGGATGTTGATATGAAGTGTTTAGGATGAAGGAAGTTATGTTCTAAGTGTAAGAATTCGGGTAATGGGAGAAGAAAGAACTGAAATCACGAATAGGATGCTGTCCTATTTATAAGAAATGGCTATTAGCGCGCGCTAGACCCTGCTCGTAGCGTGCGCTAACGACTCACTGACTTAACTGTACTCAACACTTAGCGCGCGCTATGCACATACCTGTAGCGTGCGCTAAGGCGTTGACTCGGCTTTTCCTGAAAGCCGTCCAGGTTCATCCCGACACGATCCGACAGGGGTCCCCCGGCCAGATCTCACCTACCGCACGTCTCAATCAAACTGACCACACATAGCGTGCGCTAATAATCCTTTGTAGCGTACGCTATTGAGTCTATGTTAGCGTACGCTACACATAGCCGATAGCGTGCGCTACATGCGCAGAATTACAAATTTGTAAATCACATAAATGAAATCATACGCTCGACAACATCGGATTATGAAATACGGAGAATAATACTCAGATCAAGTACAACGATTACAATATCACAAGTTCCAAATACAAGTCAGAAATCTCGGATATTACATACCATATTCATGTCCGACCTCGATCTCGGCAAACTCGTAACGAAATCCATCGATATATCTTCCCATTTCCATTCCGGAACGGGAAGTGACTGCAATAACCCAGCCGCTCGCTGATGCTCGATTTTGACCTGCTGGCAAGTCGCTACAAACTGTGCGACCTCCTCCTTCATATCATTCCACCAGAAATTCCTCCCCAGGTCCTTGTATATCTTACTCGAACCAGGATGAACGGAATAAGGTGTAGCATGGGCCTCACGCAAAATACTCTATCGCAACTCTGGATCGTTCGGCACACAAAGCCGACTCTGGAATCTCAAAACACCATCCTCGTGAATCACAAACCCAGGAGAGTTTCCCTTAAGAACGTTCTCTCGGATTTGAGTAATCATCGGATCCTCTAATTGCTTCAGATTAATTTCATCGATCAAAGACGACGAAATCTCTAAAGCACAAAGTTGCCCGACAGCTCCAGGCAACAAAACCTCAACATCTAACTCGATCAAAGCCCGCCGAAGCTCAGACTGAGGCGTAAGGACCTCAAGCGTTCGCAACGCAATCGGTGTTCTGGACCACCTGAGCTATAGCCTCCATTTGGTTAACCATTTGCTGCATAACAGCCGCAATACCAAGATCGGCGCGCTCCTGAGAGGAAGCATGACTGTGACGGTCGCCGGTACTGCCGGCTCCTGAAGAGTGCGACGTGGCCGCCCCACCGGCTGCCCCACGTCCTCGACCGCGTCCACGGCCACGACCACGACCACGTCCCCTTCCAGCATCCATGCTGGTGATAAGAGGTGGCAAAAGCAACTCGATGATAAGTAAAAGAGGGAGAATAATCACAGTCCAAGAAACGGAATACAGTACGAGAAAGTAAAGAATCGAGTAAGAAAACTTACGAACACTGGAAGTACTGAGATGCCGGCAGTGGTGTGACGATGTGCGAAACAAAACACGACTAGACCCAAATAACCGACAAGCCTAGGTATCCATAAACCTAGGGCTCTGATACCATTTTCTGTAACACCCCAAGATATTCGGAGTATGTTACAGCGCCGTTGACCCCTACATGGGACCCACCAGGCTACAACAAGCGGGTACCCCTCGACTAACCATCTCGGTTAGCGAGGATACACAATCAAATAATACATCTTATGAAAATACACCCGAAGCAACCGACGAAATGAGCAACAATCGACAACGTAGCAATTTTAAAGTAATACAATACGGAGTTTGAAATGAAAAGCCTAAGTACTCGCGAGTACAATCTATAAGTTTATAACTGTGGAAACAACAAAATCGAAATGAACAAAAGAAATAAGAAGACCCAAATGCACATGTCAACGACCCTGGCCCACATCCTCGTACTGTCCCGGTGCTCACTCGTCCGGATAATCATAACCTGAAATCCATAACAAGAATTTCCCCAAAATGGGTCCCCAAAGGGGTTATCAATTACGCTAGTACAAGTAATCAAAGCAAACCAATCGCTTACACATTTCATAGTACATGCACCAATATCATTTCGAAAAAAACAAAACCAGACATGTCTTTTCCGGAAATAAACAGTCAAACAATTTGCCGTGGGAACAGGGCTATACCATTGATCCCGCTCCGTGATCCCTAAGGACCCTCCCGAGCTGGCCATATTATAAAACAAATCACGCACACGCATCGCCTTGGGAACAGGGCTATACCATTGATCCCGCTCCGTGATCCCTAAGGACCCTCCCGAGCTGGCTAGCGAAACAAACTCGTGAATCCAGGGCTATACCATTGGATTCCCTCCGTGATCCCGTCGGACCCTCCCGAGGTGAGAAATCACACACAATATACATTACCATTTCACGTTAAGCAGAAAGGTTTCCAAAAATACTTGCCTTGAATAATTGACGACGCAACGAACGGAAAGGATAATCACCGACGAATACTAGGAATCAACGGAACCGAACCTAACGATTCGAAGAACAAAATTACAACCAACTCTAGACGAATACGGAAATGGAATACACCCGAAAACCCACCGACGATTCATGTATATTCGCACAAAAATAACAACGAGGGCGGACCACAACCAAACCCTGTCGATTTCGCAAAACTATGAAAATATACCATGAATCCGTAGGGAAACTAAGAATACCAACAAGATTAATAATGTTCATCATGAATCCATCAACAAAACGGAACGGATAGGAAGAAAATCCCAAAACCCCCAATTTATCGAAAAGTAGGGTTCTAAGAGATTTACCTTGGATTGATGATGAAGAACACAAGTAGGTGTTGTTAATCTACTTCAAAAACTCGAGGTAGAGGATGCCTGAAATAATCGAAGGGAAGAATCGCTCGGAAATCGCCCGGAGGAGCTCTGCGTCGCGGAGAGGAGAAGAAATGAAAATAATCTGCTCATCTGGGTCAACTCCCTGGTGTATATAGCCAGGGAGTGTTAGCGCGCGCTAATCCTCAAGGTTAGCGTGCGCTAACAGGATAAAATTACAGGCCAAAACAGTTAGCATCCAGTCCAGTAGCCAGACTTCTGGCCGTTAGCGTGCGCTACTCGAGACGTAGCGTGCGCTAAAATCCACTCGGTAGCGCGCGCTATCGATCAATAGCGTTCGCTACCTGGACATCAGCCGAGTCCAGAAGCTAACTGCCCAAAACTCACCTGACCCGTTAGCGTGCGCTACCGAGTTCAGTAGTAAACTGTCTAGTACTGGAAACTCAAGCTAGCGCACGCTACCGGGTATCATCAGCGTGCGCTAGCCTCCCGACATTAGCGTGCGCTAGTCTACGTAGCGTATGCTAATACGCTAGTCCAGAAGGCTGGAAAAATAGCACTGCCACTCCCAGGGCTAACTCGCTAGCACGCGCTACGAAACAAACGTAGCGTGCGCTACTAAGGGACCCCTAGCATGCGCTATGTAGAAAAAATAGCGTGCGCTAGGTACGAAGTATGAACAGTCCAAAACACCGGAATGTGAACGAGACGTTAAACGGAACATCTCAAGACGCATCGAAGCATAGAATGGATACACGGCAACCTCGAAACAGCGGTTCCGTATAACAATAACGAGAATCAGATCAATAGATGACGGAAAAGATACACTGTAAGATACACGAGGGTCACTACGACCGAGAAATACATCAAAAATAAAAATACAAGGAAAAGAAAAATGCGGATATTACATTTCATAACTACTAATCCAATTCTCTATTCCAAGTACTTCATTCGGTGGGTTACCATTGCACACAATGATTTTGATGGTCGATTCTCAATGATGGTAATACAATCGAGTTGATTCCTCCTAGTTAATTAACGTTGATAATCATATAGCAAAATTGGTTACAACTAGTTTAGCATACAGTGATAGATTCCTACGCAATTTCTCCTACAATTAGTTTGTCAAGTTTTACGTTTCCAAGGTTGATTGAGATGGGAATTTTCGCATATGATTAATACAACACGATGCATGAATTAATGGTTCGGAAACGAAATATACGTGCAATGATAGTTTTGATTACTACAAGTTTGTCCGATTAGATTTTCTACGAGAGTTTAGCAAAACTACCCGAATACACATAATCCAATATGCATAATGACAACATTGAAGAGATAACCTCAAATATTGATAGTCTCACCTTAATAGAGGAAGAACAATGAGGAATGATGACGATCCAACGAAGAACCACGAGGAGGAACTAAGAGTGGATCGATTGACCTATATAATCTTCTCCGGAGCTTGAGTAATCCTCTCCTCTATGTTAATACAAGTGATTTGGGAGGCCAAAAATAACAAGTCTCGTTTTTTTTAATATATAATGGAGATTTAGCCGACGGCCAGGAGAGTCGTCGGCTAAAATAAAAAACCGGAGTCACTTTAGCCGACGACACTGTTGTCGTCGGCTATACTTAATCACCAAAAAAAAATACATGACCCAGTGGCTACCGGGGTTCGAACCCGGGCCATTTGGATAGATTATATGGCATTTTGCCACTGAGTCATGTTTATCATTCATCCATTTAAATACAGTTTTTATATTTATACATATAGATATATTTTAAATTTGTTAATTATAAATATATATAATGATTATATATTTGTATATATTTATACATTTTTTATATAATAATATTTATATATTTATACAGTTTTTATATAATGATATTTTATATATTTAAATTTAATTATAAATATATTTAATACAAAATTAAGATATCTATATATTTAATCATATTTTTACGGATATTTATAATATAATGATTATATATTTGTATATATTTATACATTTTTTATATAATAATATTTATATATTTATACAATTTTATATAATGATATTTTATATATTTAAATTTAATTATAAATATATTTAATGCAAAATTAAGATATCTATATATTTAATCATATTTTTTACGGACTTTAGCCAACGGCAGTTGTCGGCTAAACTAAATTCTAAAAAAATATTTATACATATATTAATATTTTAAATTCTTTGAATTTGATTATAAATATATATTTATAAATATATATATGTAATAATTATATATTTGTATATATTTATATAATTTTATATAATGATATTTTATATATTTAAATTTAATTATAAATATACCTGTCGACCCGCCCATGTCGCGACACGGGTGCTACAGTTTAGCCGACGGTCAGGCTGCTGTCGGCTGTACCTGGGACTTTAGCCGACGACGGTCGTCGGTTATGCTTAATCACCAAAAAAACATGACCCAGTGGCGGTCGGGGTTCGAACCCGGGCCATTTGGATAGATTATATGGAATTTTGCCACTAAGTCATGTTTATCATTCATACATTTAAACAAAGTATTTATATTTATACATATACAGATATTTTAAATTCGTTAACGATAAATAATAAATTTATAAATATATATAATGTAACACCCCCAAAATTTCCCGGGGCATTACAGTGCCGTGAATCCCAAGTGGGACCCACAAGGCTATTTTGGGCAATTAGATATTTTAAAGAAATTATTATAAAATGATGAGTCTGCGGTAAGATAACATAAAACGGAATGTTTTTGATAGAAACATAATTCAAGGCACGATTATTACATAAACGGAGGTTTCAGAAATTAAAATTAAAACATGCGGCGGCAACACTTTATCCCAACACCATTCAAACCTGACCGGACCCCTCGGGAATGTCCTGCACATATTCAACAAATTTACGTGACACGACGAATCATGCCAAACAACCGGGGTTAGAGAATGAACATCAATAACCATAATTTGCAACGACATACACGATTTATCAACACCGTGCCATATAACGAATAGAAGATAATTCACAGTATGACCGATGTTGTCTTCCTCTTTTTTAACACATAAACCCGAAGGTCGCAACCAAGGGTCACGGAAGTATCCACACAGGAATACTCTGGAACGTGGGTTCCCTTTTTAGGTCGTATCCCTCAACACATTTCCACACGGGCAGTATGACCGACGTTGTCTTCCTTTTTTTTAACACATAAACCCGAAGGTCGCAACCAAGGGTCACGGAAGTATCCACGCAGGAATACTCCGGAACGTGGGTGCCTTTTTTAGGTCTTATCCCTCAATACATTTCCACACAGGTACCATTCAGGTTTTATCCCCAACACATCGGCCCATATTTTCCAAAGAAATACAGTCGTCAGCATTCATCACACAACGGCACATTCATGTATTACGAATATTGTAATAAAATTAACACTTCTCGAGCAAGATTTTATTTGCCTTGAACCCGACGGTAAGTGCCTTACGCCAACTTGAACTTCCACGGCCGATCGAGTTTAACCTAACCACATAATCCCCAATTAACATTTCGTGCACATAATGACGAATAAACTAGTTTACCCTTCCCTTTCCTAACCGAACTCTTAACATAGTTCGATTTTGCCAAAACTAGTATCGTGTTTCTAAGTTCACAAGAAATACGTATTATTATGTTGTTCAATTTCATAATTAACGATTGTTACAACAATTTGCTCAACAAGATTATCCCTAACATTATTTCGGTTGACGACAATCGACTATAGCATAATTGAATTTCATAACTACTAATCCAATTCTCTATTCCAAGTACTTCATTCGGTGGGTTACCATTGCACACAATGATTTTGATGGTCGATTCTCAATGATGGTAATACAATCGAGTTGATTCCTCCTAGTTAATTAACGTTGATAATCATATAGCAAAATTGGTTACAACTAGTTTAGCATACAGTGATAGATTCCTACGCAATTTCTCCTACAATTAGTTCATCAAGTTTTACGTTTCCAAGGTTGATTGAGATGGGAATTTTCGCATATGATTAATACAACACGATGCATGAATTAATGGTTCGGAAACGAAATATACGTGCAATGATAGTTTTGATTACTACAAGTTTGTCCGATTAGATTTTCTACGAGAGTTTAGCAAAACTACCCGAATACACATAATCCAATATGCATAATGACAACATTGAAGAGATAACCTCAAATATTGATAGTCTCACCTTAATAGAGGAAGAACAATGAGGAATGATGACGATCCAACGAAGAACCACGAGGAGGAACTAAGAGTGGATCGATTGACCTAGATAATCTTCTCCGGAGCTTGAGTAATCCTCTCCTCTATGTTAATACAAGTGATTTGGGAGGCCAAAAATAACAAGTCCCGTTTTTTTTAATATATAATGGAGATTTAGCCGACGGCCAGGAGAGTCGTCGGCTAAAATAAAAAACCGGAGTCACTTTAGCCGACTACACTGTTGTCGTCGGCTATACTTAGTCACCAAAAAAAATACATGACCCAGTGGCTGCCGGGGTTCGAACCCGGGCCATTTGGATAGATTATATGGCATTTTGCCACTGAGTCATGTTTATCATTCATCCATTTAAACACAGTTTTTATATTTATACATATAGATATATTTTAAATTTGTTAATTATAAATATATATAATGATTATATATTTGTATATATTTATACATTTTTTATATAATAATATTTATATATTTATACAGTTTTTATATAATGATATTTTATATATTTAAATTTAATTATAAATATATTTAATACAAAATTAATATATCTATATATTTAATCATATTTTTACGGATATTTATAATATATTGATTATATATTTGTATATATTTATACATTTTTTATATAATAATATTTATATATTTATACAATTTTATATAATGATATTTTATATATTTAAATTTAATTATAAATATATTTAATGCAAAATTAAGATATCTATATATTTAATCATATTTTTACGGACTTTAGCCACCGGCAGTTGTCGGCTAAACTAAATTCTAAAAAAATATTTATACATATATTAATATTTTAAATTCTTTGAATTTGATTATAAATATATATTTATAAATATATATGTAATAATTATATATTTATATAATTTTATATAATGATATTTTATATGTTTAAATTTAATTATAAATATACCTGTCGACCCGCCCATGTCGCGACACGGGTGCTACACTTTAGCCGACGGTCTGGGTCATGACGTGGGACTTTAGCCGATTTACGGCCGCTTGCTATGCTTAAACACCAAAAAAACATGACCCAGTGGCGGTGGGGGTTCGAACCCGGGCCATTTGGATAGATTATATGGATTTTTGCCACTGAGTCATGTTTATCATTCATACATTTAAACAAAGTATTTATATTTATTCATATACAGATATTTTAAATTCGTTAATGATAAATAATATATTTATAAATATATATAATGTAACACCCCAAAATTTCCTTGGCACATTACGGCCGTGAATCCCAAGTGGGACCCACAAGGCTATTTTGGGCAATTAGATATTTTAAAGAAATTATTATAAAATGATGAGTCTGCGGTTAGATAACATAAAACGGAATGTTTTTGATAGAAACATAATTCAAGGCACGATTATTACATAAACGGAGGTTTCGGAAATTAAAATTAAAACATGCGGCGGCAACACTTTATCCCAACACCATTCAAACCTGACCGGACCCCTCGGGAATGTCCTGCACATATTCAACAAATTTACGTGACACGACGAATCATGCCAGACAACCGGGGTCAGAGCATGAACATCAATAACCATAATTTGCAACGACATACACGATTTATCAACACCGTGCCATATAATGAATAGAAGATAATTCACAGTATGACCAATGTTGTCTTCCTCTTTTTTAACACATAAACCCGAAGGTCGCAACCAAGGGTCACGGAAGTATCCACACAGGAATACTCTGGAACGTGGGTGCCCTTTTTAGGTCGTATCCCTCAACACATTTCCACACGGGCAGTATGACCGACGTTGTCTTCCTTTTTTTAACACATAAACCCGAAGGTCGCAACCAAGGGTCACGGAAGTATCCACACAGGAATACTCCAGAATGTGGGTGCCCTTTTTAGGTCTTATCCCTCAATACATTTCCACACAGGTACCATTCAGGTTTTATCCCCAACACATCGGCCCATATTTTCCAAAGAAATACAGTCGTCAGCATTCATCACACAACGGCACATTCATGTATTACGAATATTGTAATAAAATTAACACTTCTCGAGCAAGATTTTATTTGCCTTGAACCCGACGGTAAGTGCCTTACGCCAACTTGAACTTCCACGGCCGATCGAGTTTAACCTAACCACATAATCCCTAATTAACATTTCGTGCACATAATGACGAATAAACTAGTTTACCCTTCCCTTTCCTAACCGAACTCTTAACATAGTTCGATTTTGCCAAAACTAGTATCGTGTTTCTAAGTTCACAAGAAATACGTATTATTATGTTGTTCAATTTCATAATTAACGATTGTTACAACAATTTGCTCAACAAGATTATCCCTAACATTATTTCGGTTGACGACAATCGACTATAGCATAATTGAATTTCATAACTACTAATCCAATTCTCTATTCCAAGTACTTCATTCGGTGGGTTACCATTGCACACAATGATTTTGATGGTCGATTCTCAATGATGGTAATACAATCGAGTTGATTCCTCCTAGTTAATTAACGTTGATAATCATATAGCAAAATTGGTTACAACTAGTTTAGCATACAGTGATAGATTCCTACGCAATTTCTCCTACAATTAGTTCATCAAGTTTTACGTTTCCAAGGTTGATTGAGATGGGAATTTTCGCATATGATTAATACAACATGATGCATGAATTAATGGTTCGGAAACGAAATATACGTGCAATGATAGTTTTGATTACTACAAGTTTGTCCGATTAGATTTTCTACGAGAGTTTAGCAAAACTACCCGAATACACATAATCCAATATGCATAATGACAACATTGAAGAGATAACCTCAAATATTGATAGTCTCACCTTAATAGAGGAAGAACAATGAGGAATGATGACGATCCAACGAAGAACCACGAGGAGGAACTAAGAGTGGATCGATTGACCTAGATAATCTTCTCCGTAGCTTGAGTAATCCTCTCCTCTATGTTAATACAAGTGATTTGGGAGGCAATGTGGCGGACTAGAGTTAAATGCAATCTCAAAACACTTCACACACACTCTAGGGGCGATTTTCACACACAAAACAGCTCCCGGCCCGGCGGCGCGTGTGGGCGCGTGAGAAAGCCCCTCCATCATCGGCCGATGGCCGATTGTTCGTCTCTCCAAGACGAACGTCCCCTCCAAATTTCACTCAATTCCGACAACGTTTACCTGTGCAAATCTAGGTTGCAAATTCCGGCTGAAAACTACAATTTCGCTGAACTTCGGTTGCATTTTCCGGCCACGTCCGTGGCGCAATATCTTGGGCACCAACCGGAATAGACTCCTGTTGTAATTCCGGTCATTTACCCTCTGGTCTCGTCGGCTGAATCGCGGTCTCCGGCCGGCGAAGTTTCTTGGTCAACCGTTGACCGCGGCCACGTTTTCTCTTTTTCCGGCGTGCTCCGGCCTCCTCTCGGTAGCGGACCACTTTCATTGGATTCCTCTTGTCGAGCCGCCTGCTGCTTACAATTTCGACCAGCCTTCCGCCACCTCAGATTCCGGCGAGATTTTCCGACCTCGCATTCCGGCGAGATTTTCCGACTGGGTCTTCCTTAGGTTCTTGGGAGCCGCTCTCCGCCAGCTTGTTCCAGTCATGGCCGATGACGGCCGGTCGCCGCCGCGAATGGGCAACACCGGACTTTGTTCATCCATCGTCGATTCCGACAATGATTTCTACGGAAGTCCTCATGTCATGCTTCCAACATATGATGTCATCTCTTTCCAACATTTCCTATTCGAAGACGCCTTCGGTCTCTCCATCATTCCCGTCTTCGGCGCCGCTCCATAATTTGGCCCCACTCGGTTCCTCAAACAAGATGACCCAAGTTTGGGAAAACTACGGGTCCCTCTCCTTCATCTTTCAAGGAAGCTCGACAGGTAATCTTTCTAACTCGAGGAAAGATATTCATTTCTCGATGATATTTATCGTAACTACCGTGATCCGGTGCGCAAAGGGGATTTCATATCTATTTCCTTAGATGAAAAATTTACTCGAAAGGGTTAAATACCTTCAAAATTCCTTAAATGGCCGGTTGTTGCAACCGAAAAACTCTAAGCCTTACTCTCTTGATCAACTGAAGGCTGAATTGCAAAATGCTTGGTCTATCTCCACGTCCCGAAATTAATACCTTTGGGAAAAGGATACTTTAACGCTCAATTTAATAATTCGGAAGATAAAAATCGTGTTTTTAGCAAAACTTCATGGAACTTGGTCTCCTGGATATTTTCGTTTATCCACTTGGGTGGATTTCAACCCTTATAAAATTGCAACTTCTAAAGCACAAGTTTGATCCGAATTTATGAGTTGCCGATTGAATCGGCACCCTCAACTTATTTTTACAATTGCTAAGACTCTTGGCAACCCTCTCGAAAATTGATGAACGTTCTTCCGAATGGGGAAGTGGGTCATTTTGTTCGGGTCCTAATTGAAATTGACTTGAAAGACCATGTTCACAACAATGTCATGGTTGAATGTTCGGGTCATTGTGTTTTCCTTCTATTGGCTTAAAAGTTTCCAGAGTTTTGCACTCATTGCTCAATCGTTGGTCACTCCAACAATTCCCGTAGAAGCCAAAATTGGCTCCGAACTCCAACTCTACGGTTCCTAGCGACCGCTTAATCGTCAATCTAAATATGTTCGGAAACCATCCCCTACCCCTACTGTTAGGGTCAATAATTCAAACAACAATAATCGCTTCAATGTGCTTGATGTTGAACCAATAGAAGGTGATTCCAATAATGATCACCATCAGCTCGCCTTAACGGTTTTCCAGCCTTCAATAGAGCAAAATGATACCATTGTCCCCACTTCTGAGTTCTCCGCTGAACATGCCAACAATAACATGTTATCCCTTACCACTAACGTCTTCCAGCCTGATAATAAAAACACGTCAGTGTCTTCCAAGGGCACGATCTTGCATAACCCTTCTTCATCCTCTCGTCATGAGCAATCGACTGACACGGTTGGGCCCCCTATTGTGTCTGCTGACCATGACAAAGATCAGAGCCATACCATTGCTGTTAAGGCAGGAAAATCTATTGTTATTTCTCCTATCATTCCCTCAGAAAAACCACAAGCTCCGCTAAAACAAGCTAAAAGGGATGTTAAATTCCCAAAGACTGTGCAATTACTCCCTGCCAACTCCACGGCAGCGAAAAATCTTAATTTGGCCGCTTCTAAACCTTGGCGAAATTCTTCTGAGGAAGAGGATCAGCAAAATAATCCGCCTGAAGCACGGATAAATTTCGTTTCTAAATGAATATCCTTTCCTGGAATATCAGGGGGATAAGGAAGCGGGTTGCTAGGGACCACTTCGTCCACTATATCACGGTTTGTAAGTTTGATATTCTTTGTATCATCGAACCCTTCACTTCTTTTGCTCGTTCCGATCTTTCTCTCCGGCGCTCGGGTGGTCTTTCTCTTCTTGCCGAGAATCAGCGAGGGAACCGAGACCCGACATTTGGGTGCTCGCCCCTCAACATATCTAATTACCAAGTCATCCATGTCTCGATCAGTTATCATCATGGACATCTCTTTTAATGGATGGGACTTTCAAGGCCTCGTTGTTCATGGTGCTCAGAATTATATTGGTCGCAGGAATCTTTGGGAGGATATCTGAGCTTCCTTCACCCTAACCTTTAGTCTTCGGAGATTTTAATGCCGCTATCAGGGCACATGAGCGCCGCACTTTCATGTTCCCAATGCTACTTCTTGTCGGGAGTTCAGTCAATTTATTGACGAGGCCTTGCTTGTCGGCATCCCTTTTACTGGTCATCGGTTTACCTGGAGAGGCAGGGTTCATGATGATTATCATGTTGAGACCCGCATTGATCGATTTTTGGCCACCCCCGATTTTATCGATCACTGGTTTCCACAAAATATCATGTTTTCCTAGACTCGCTCCGATCACCACCCGATCCGGCTCACCTCCACTTTGGGTAATACTTCTTTTCCTGCACCTTTCCGCTTTTCAACGTATGTGGACTACCGATAATTCATTTATTGATGTTATTCAAACTCTTGGAATCTTAATTGTGGGAACCGGTCTCCTTGGGACTTGGTTTTGTACAAGCTTAAAAGGTGCGTCGTACCCTCAAGCATTGGAATTTTTCGTCTTTTGGTGATATTTTCACTAAAAAAGTCACTTTTGGATCAACTTGGTGACATTCGGTCTCTCATTGATGCGGATGGGTATACCGACGAGCTCTTCTGTCAGGAGGTCGAAACAATGCGGCCTTGAATGACATCCTTAATAAAGAGAGTCTTTTCTTCCAACAAAGGAGTAGGACTAATTGGCTTAAGGATGGTGATCGGAATACCGCCTTTTTCCATAGGACGCTTAAGATGAGGAATAATCGTCTTGACTTTCCTCTCTCCTTATTGACGGTGATCTTTGTCGTGATCCGTCTACCATCTCGAACCACATTGTGAATTTTTATCAAGCACCTTTTCGAAGGCCACCCGATTGCTACTAATTGGCCCACCGGTTTCTCTCTTCCTAAGGTTTCTCATCGATAACTCCATCCTTATCGCTATTCCCCATTCCGAGGAAATTCGTTCTACGTTTTCGATATGGAGCCCCACAGTGCCCCTGGGCCCGACGGCTTTACCGGATTATTTTATCGCTTCTCTTGGGAGGTCATTGGTACCGATATTGTGGCGGCTATTCGGCAATTTTTCATTGAGGGTGATCTTCCGACGGGTCTTAACTCTAGCTTAGTTGCTCTCATTCCTAAAGTCAAAGGGGCCATCTCTATTGAGCAATTCCGCCTATTGTCTTAAGTAACTTTATCTTCAAGATTATTACTAAAATCCTCACGGCCGACTTTCTAGTTTTATTCATGAGATCATCGCCCCCATCGGTTTGGCTTTATTCCGGGTCGGCGTATCCACGATTGTATATCTATTGCTTCTAATGCGTTAATTGTTTGAATCGCCGCGCGTTCGGCGGTAACATGGCTATTAAAATTGACATTCGTAAAGCTTTTGACACTCTTTCCCGGGAGTTCTTATCGATGTTCTTCACGCTTTGGTTTTCACGACTACTTTGTTGCTTGGGTTTCGACCATTCTTCACTCAGCGAAGCTTTCTATTCTTATAAATGGTGCTCCTACGGGTTACTTTGCGTGCAATCAAGGGGTTCGGCAAGGTGATCCCATGTCCCCTCTTTTATTTTGTATTGCTGAGGAGATGCTCGATCTCATGCTCTCCAATGCGGTTCAGACTACTCTCTTTAAGCCTATTTTTGTGGGCCGTAAGATTGTCTATCCTTCTCAACTTTTTATGCGGATGATGCTATCGTGTTTGGTCGTGCCTCTACGGATAATGCCAATGCCTTATCGAAGATTCTTGATGATTACTCACCACTTCGGTTGTGCTATGAACCTTAATAAATCTAAGGTTTATTTCGGTTCTCATGTTCCTATCCACACCAAACTCGTAATTCATCGCACCCTTGGCATTCGCGAGGGATAACTCCCTTTCAATTACCTCGGGGTTCCGTTATTCCGCGGCATACCCCGCCTCATCCATATTGCCCGGTCGTTGACAAAATTATTAGTAAATTTTCTGCTTGGAAAGGATCCTCTCTCTCGATGGCTGGTCGTATTTGCTTAGTTAACTCTGTTATCATGAGCTCCTCCATTCACTCTATGATGATATATAGTTGGCCGATCAAATTGATAAACAAATTAGATTCGGCGGCTAGAAATTTTATTTGGTCAGGGGACATTAGTCACAAGAACGCATGTACTGTGGCCTGGAGTAGAGTTTGTTCCCCTTTAGAGGAGGGAGGGCTTGGGGTGAGGCATCTTCGTACGATGAATGAATCCTGTATGTTACGTTTGGCTCGTTATTCTCAGAGGATTCCTTTTGTGGAAAATTCCTTCGCCGAGGTTTCTAAGTAATTTGGATACTCGCAAGATTGTTTCTTCCTCTATATTCAGGGGGTTCGTAATCATATTCCCCGTCTTCTTAACACTTCCAGTTGGGTTATTGGTAATGGTCAGAATATTAATTTTTGGTGGGACAACTGGCTAGGTTATATCATTGGTGATCGGTTGGGTATTCCTCAGCATCTCAGAAGTACCTTCTCCGACACCATCAGCGATTTTTACTACGACGGGACCTGGCATCTTACCCTCGATTTCATGGAAAGGTGTCGTGATGTTTCTTTAGATTTCGTATATGCCCACTCTGACTTTGAAGGAAAATACGAGCGGGTTTGGGCTAAATCGGTGCATGGCAATGTTACCTCTCAAATCGCTTATTGGCACCTTCGCCACAACTTTCCTAAGGTGAGTCGGGGAAATGGATTTGGCATGATTAATCCCCGTCGCTGCTCTCTCACGGCCTGGAAGGCTATTCACAACAGTCCGCCTGTTTTTGATCTTCTTCGTTTAAGGGGTTTCATTGGTCCTTCGGTTTGCCTTTTCTCGTCTCTCGCCCGTGAATCGATTGACCATATTTTCACCGAGTGTGTTGTTATCCGGCAGCCTGGGACTATATTGAGCGGGCTTCTTAAACTCTTTAGAATTGAATGCCGGGTTCGGGCACTTCATCATTCGAGCTATGGATATCGATTTAGTCACAGATCTCTACTCTGGAGATTCACTATTATTAGTGCCGTCTCGGGCTATCTCGGCATATTCACTGTGAGGTTTTATATAATGATGCTAAATTTTCTATCATGTCTCTTCGTTCTATAGTTTGGTCTCTTCTCGTAGAATGTAATAACTATGACATGGGCACCATGATAACTCTATTTCGATCCGGTTCGTCTTCGGCTCGGGTGTGGCCGGCCACGCGAGACCTCCGCTTTACCCTATTTATGTGAAATGGTATCCCCCAATTGGGCCGGATGAAAGTTAACACCGATGGGATGGCTAAAGGCCGCCTGTGCTTGGGTGCTATTGGCCTTGTTTATCGGAATCGTCTGGGCCGGGTTTTGGCACTCTCTCGCAGAATTGGTTGTCGCTTTGCCTTCCAAGCCGAGTTGGTCGCGCTATTCATGCTATTGAGATTGCTTTTATCATGGTTGGGATTATTTGTGGTGGAGTCGACTCTACTTATGTTGTGAGCATTCTCTCGGATCGTAGTTCTACTGTTCCCTGGATCTACCGCAGTCATTTGAGGCGGATTTGGCGTATTATTGACGGCATGCACTTCGTGGTCTCTCATATCTATAGAGAAGGGAATGCGGTGGCATGGCTTTCTAAAAGATTGGTTTCTTACGAGTGGTCTAGCGAAGCACCGAGCCTCTCCGAGATCTTCTGTTGAGGGATATGTCTCCTATGTATTTTAGCCGACATTAGTTTTCTCGCAAGATAACGCCGGTATTTCTTTTCCTATCGTAGGTTTTTCCCATTGGGTTTTTCTACGATAGGTTTTAACGAGGCTCATGGTTGCAACCCCATACATCCGATCTGGGGTTTAGGTCCTTTTATTCTATTTTCATAGATTGCTTTTGCATTTGTGTTTTTCTCTCTATTTCTCTTGACTACCCGCCTGTGGGATTAGCTTGAGATTTTATTTTGTTGTCTAGGATGGCCCTCTCTTTGTAACTCTTTTCTGTTTCTCGTTTTTTTTTTAATAATATTGACCTTGATGAGTCAAAAAAAAGTGATTTGGGAGGCCAAAAATAACAAGTCCCGTTTTTTTTAATATATAATGGAGATTTAGCCGACGGCCAGGAGAGTCGTCGGCTAAAATAAAAAACCGGAGTCACTTTAGCCGACGACACTGTTGTCGTCGGCTATACTTAATCACCAAAAAGAAAATACATGACCAGTTGGTCACGGGTTCGAACCTGCCATTTGATAGATTATATGGCATTTTGCCACCGAGTCATGTTTATCATTCATCCATTTAAACACGCTTTTATATTTATACATATAGATATATTTTAAATTTGTTAATTATAAATATATATAATGATTATATATTTGTATATATTTATACATTTTTTATATAATAATATTTATATATTTATACAGTTTTTATATAATGATATTTTATATATTTAAATTTAATTATAAATATATTTAATACAAAATTAATATATCTATATATTTAATCATATTTTTACGGATATTTATAATATAATGATTATATATTTGTATATATTTATACATTTTTATATAATAATATTTATATATTTATACAATTTTATATAATGATATTTTATATATTTAAATTTAATTATAAATATATTTAATGCAAAATTAAGATATTTATATATTTAATCATATTTTTACGGACTTTAGCCACCTGATTGCAGCTAAACTAAATTCTAAAAAAATAGTTATACATATATTAATATTTTAAATTCTTTGAATTTGATTATAAATATATATTTATAAATATATATGTAATAATTATATATTTATATATATTTGTATAATTTTATATAATGATATTTTATATTTTTAAATTTAATTATAAATATACTTTAATTCGCCCATGTCGCGACACGGTGCTACACTTTAGCCGACTTGGCCAGTGTGGGTCATGCGTGGGACTTTAGCCGACGACGGTCGTCGGTTATGCTTAATCACCAAAAAAACATGACCCAGTGGCGGTGGGGGTTCGAACCCGGGCCATTTGGATAGATTATATGGATTTTTGCCACTGAGTCATGTTTATCATTCATACATTTAAACAAAGTATTTATATTTATTCATATAAAGATATTTTAAATTCGTTAATGATAAATAATATATTTATAAATATATATAATGTAACACCCCCAAAATTTCCCGGGGCATTACAGTGCCGTGAATCCCAAGTGGGACCCACAAGGCTATTTTGGGCAATTAGATATTTTAAAGAAATTATTATAAAATGATGAGTCTGCGGTTAGATAACATAAAACGGAATGTTTTTGATAGAAACATAATTCAAGGCACGATTATTACATAAACGGAGGTTTCGGAAATTAAAATTAAAACATGCGGCGGCAACACTTTATCCCAACACCATTCAAACCTGACCGGACCCCTCGGGAATGTCCTGCACATATTCAACAAATTTACGTGACACGACGAATCATGCCAGACAACCGGGGTCAGAGCATGAACATCAATAACCATAATTTGCAACGACATACACGATTTATCAACACCGTGCCATATAATGAATAGAAGATAATTCACAGTATGACCAATGTTGTCTTCCTCTTTTTTAACACATAAACCCGAAGGTCGCAACCAAGGGTCACGGAAGTATCCACACAGGAATACTCTGGAACGTGGGTGCCCTTTTTAGGTCATATCCCTCAACACATTTCCACACGGGCAGTATGACCGACGTTGTCTTCCTTTTTTTAACACATAAACCCGAAGGTCGCAACCAAGGGTCACGGAAGTATCCACACAGGAATACTCCGGAACGTGGGTGCCCTTTTTAGGTCTTATCCCTCAATACATTTCCACACAGGTACCATTCAGGTTTTATCCCCAACACATCGGCCCATATTTTCTAGAGAAAGACAGTCGTCAGCATTCATCACACAACGGCACATTCATATATTACGAATATTGTAATAAAATTAACACTTCTCGAGAAAGATTTTATTTGCCTTGAACCCGACGGTAGGTGCCTTACGCCAACTTGAACTTCCACGGCCGATCGAGTTTAACCTAACTGTAACACCCCCAAAACCGTATGGGAACATTACACGCCGTAAACCCTTTCCGCAAGGATCTACCAGGCTAAACGTCCATAAACAACCAAATGCTTGCCCGGCCAGGGTCAAACAATATAATAATACAGACCGTTAAGGTCACTTACACATAAACACACAGACCGATGAGGTCACACAACTCTATCAACATGACTGACTAACAACATTACCCACACAGGGTTCGAAATACAATACAACGGAAGACTGAATCAACTCTAACAATACAAATAAACTCTACCAACTCTCAACTCTTGATTAGTATCGCAGCTCGTCATCCCCTTGTGCCAATCCTGTGACTGCTCCCCTGAACCTGCATGTACCTGGACGCAAAACAGACATCCACCCCCCAAATACTCGGGGGTTAGTAAAACTCCACTGTTTTACTAGTGCAAGTATCAAACCATACGAAATGTAACAAGCAAATAGCAACTACGAATTTAATACGAAAATCAATTATCAAAATGTTCAGAAGTTTTAGAATTTCGAACTCAAGTAAGAGATATTTGAAAAGGAACACATCATCTCGGGGATTTTTAAAGGTAAATTCTTTCGATCTCGAGTCCCAATTTACAAAACCCTTTTCGCAAACAATAGGGCCTTAGCCCGATTCTCGTTTCAAAGCATACTAAATAATATATCATTATGAGTCCGAGATCCATATTTAAAATGTTACTCGAACAATCACTGCTACACGATCATTGTTCGTACACATCATGTACCGAACTCCGGAGGCCTCGACGGACCTTACCCGGCCACACACATCGTTCGTACACATCATGTACCGAACTCCGAGGCCTCAACGGACCCTACCCGGCCACACACCTGCTCGTACATCATGTACCGAACTCCGAGGCCTCAACGGACCCTACCCGGCCACAACATCGTTCGTACACATCATGTACCGAACTCCGCAGGCCTCGCTGGACCCTACCCGGATCACACACCTTGTCCGTACACGTCATGTACCGGACTCCGAGGCCTCGCGGACCCTACCGGATCACACACTTTGTTCGTACACATCATGTACCGAACTCCGCAGGCCTCGTCGACCCTACCCGAACACACACATCGACACGACACAATTCATAATCATTAAATGTTAAGCCATTCCACATTACACTGAAATGTTCAATCACGTATGTAAACCGAAACAACACAAATATCATGATCATCACAACGACTCTTAACCAACATAACACACAGTCGGTACATTATACATTGAACAACCACGTGTACAACCATCTCATATGTACATCGCAATCCTGCACAAATGGCACGACGCCTAACACGGATACCAATATATCACTATTATCACAAAGCCTTCCAATTTCGGAAAACACAACCAACTCAAACGGGACATATTTACGGAGGCAAGCAAAATCGTCATACATATCATACGTAATTACTAGTCACAAGATACAAGTCGTATAATAAGATACTTGCCTTAATAACCGCTACCAAGCGCTCCGAAGAACACGGTTCAACCGGGAAGCTCGGACTCGAAGAAGACAACGAACTAAGGGTTCCGACTCGAGTTCTTCACAAGAATTCGATCCTAACAACATATAATCAATAAATCATCGATCATACGAGGAAGAATAATCGTAGAACGCCCGAAAACCCCTCTATGACATTTAATCGGACACCTTCAAGGCGTCGATCAAGAACTCGACCAAAACAACAAGTCGATACGATCCAACCATGGAATAACAAGGGAAATGATATAATACATCTAAATAATCATCAATCCATCATAATCCTAAATTAAATCGGATTAAACGGGCGAAATCGAACAAAATACCCAAAATCCCCAATTATCCAAAAGGGAGGGTTTCAAGAAATAATACCTTTGGAGATTCAAGTACTAAGATCCGTAGAACACGCGTTGGATTGATCGTCCAAGCCACTACCTTGGAGAAAAATGGTGAAAATCAACCCTCAATGGATAAAGATGGAGAACTCTTCCCCTCTCTCACTCTCTCGCGATGCGGTGAAATGAAGGAGAAGATTTACCGATCTCGCCTAAAAAGGACGAGATTGTACAATTACCGCTTTGTGTGCCGCGCACACCAAGTGTGCCGCGGCACAAGCCAAAAATTACTCCTGTGTTTCGGCATTGTGCCGCAAGATACCGCGCAGCCGCGCACCCGCATGATTGGGTTTAGGTCGCAGACGACACACGAGTGTGCCGCGCACTGCTCGCATCAGCCGTGGCGCACGGTTGGGTGTGCCGGCACACAAGATGCTTTGTTCGACCAACAATCGAATGAATTTGTGTGCCGCGGCACGCACATCTTGTGCCGCGGCCCACACCCCCTATTGGGTTCCAAAATGATAAAAATGATCCGGAAAGAGAATAAAACGATAGGAATCAATATTTGGGAACCAATAACACGAAATGGATCCACGGCAACCTCGAAACGGCCGTTCCGCACCACAATAACGAGAATACAGTTCAACAGTTGACAGGAAGGACACACTGAAAGGTACACGAGGGTCACTATGACCGAGAAATATACCAAAAATAAAAATACAAGGGAAAGAAAAGTACCGGATATTACAGAGACAACAATTACAGATACGGATACCCGTAACTTTGGGCAAATTACAAAATGGCCCAAAACGCCCGGAAATCACGATACGTGATCGAATAACCAAACCGAAGATTACAACACGTCCAACAAAGTTAAACGGACTTGCGGAAACTCAAACAATAGCTTTGACGAGAGATTCGCAAGAATCGAACTCAAGTGCGGAAAGGTCGCTAAAAGCACGGAACTCAACAAAACAACACCGAAACGAACTCGGTGACAAAAAGTGTAGAATTAATCATTCTCGAAATGACGAAACGGTCATGAGCGAGTCGTCAAAACGGACTTCGCCGAAAAAGAAATTTACCGAAAATCGAAAATTGCGGATATTACATTCTACCCTCTTAAAAGAAGTTTCGTCCCAAACTTAAAACAAGTAGGGAGAAGAAATATCCCGCCAGGAAAAACTCAACGAGATACACAAGAAGTGCATAACTCATGCCCAACGGCGACGGAATATACGTTACAAGCAACGCAACGGAATATACGGCGTGAAAACACGCTCCACGACGACCAACACGACGCCACCGGTATAGACACAATAAAATCAACAAGTGACAAGCGTCATCAAACAGATAATACAATCGAGTCGATTATCTGAACAATCATAAAACACAACGAACAAAAATCAATACGATTGACCAACCCAACGGTTCATCAATCAAAACGCGAGCCAAACGCTGAACAAATACGTAATTCCACCGCCCAAGGGTTGGAAGATCGAAACGAGACTAATTTCTCGAACTTAAGGAAATTACGAAGGAGTCTGAACGCTCAACAATCATGAATCGAGATCAACAAAAAAAAACGAACAATCAATGATCAACCATAACGATCGAGTCAACAAAAATCGAGTAATCATGTTCGGATCACGAAGAACAATAAGGTTCGACCGACAACTCCGAAGTTCACATCTCGACTCGAGACAAAACATGATCCGGTGAAAACGACAAGATGCGCACCCACATAAGATCCACAGGAAAGGGAATAGCAATTGGAAAATTACAACGACAAACGAGTTATTCCGAAACAATACCACACTCGTTCGATCAACAAAAGCAAGGGGCAGGACAAGCTCAGAAAATATCAACGAACATAAACGAGTCAACAGAGTCGAAAATACAGAGGTTCAAAATCCGATCCACTTCGAATAAAAGAACTAATAAAACCAGATGATGACACTTCCGAACAAGGTTCACAAGAATCGAACCGAACTCAAAAAAAGTCACAGTGATAACCAGATCGACCCACAACAAGATCACAGCTCGTTCGAACGATGAAACCGGAATACAGAACAAGTTCAGAAAGTACCAACGAACACGAGCGAGCCGATAGAATTGAGAAAGAGAAAACGCAGGAGCCAAAAATAATACGGGTATTATAATAGACCTCTTCTAAAAGAAGCGTTGTTCCCAAAACTCACAACACGAAATCAAGGTGACAACACAACAAGCAACTGACAGAAACATCTTTCAAAGGCCTCTCAAAGCCGATTCTGATAACTTGTGCTGAAGCGCGAACTTTGAAAGTCTCGGTAGCCAATTCGCAAAACTGAATTCGGTGTCCCTCGAGTTCGCACTTGAAATGTGTTACCGTCGAGAAGGACAATTTACACGTGCATGCCCCTGGCACACCACGGTTGAAACGCCTCGGCTCGGCATACCGAAAATACAATGGGGTATAACGTCGCAAAACAACATAGCGGAGATGCCAACTCGGCACAACAAAGAATCATAACACATATCATATACAAGGATTTCCATCGTAAAGTAATACACACACAACAATACAGCAACGACGGTATCGTTCGGCAACCTTAACGGCCCGAACAATAACTAGCACATAATTACAAACATCGTGAAACAGTCACACATGTACACAAACGTTCAAACCCAAGCTTTAACAGCTCACACAAAGCGATAACACGCAAGTCACCACGAAATAACAACATTAAAGATCGTCATCACACCTCCCAAAAGGGACAACAAAAACAGATGCATGGCGAACGACTCAACGTTCACACCACCAATTCCATCATACTCGGGAGCTAACATTCTAACAACAATGTGAATATCATACACACATTTCTGGTCTACCAACAGGAATGATAGGTTTTTAAAAAACGAAAACCACCTTTTGGAGACAGTTTGGAAACACCAGTTGATCTTGAGTATCATTTTACAAAAAGTTGAACAAACCTCATTTTCGAGACCTTAAAAATCATCTTGCGTTTGAACAAATATGAGGACACCTTCTCTTAGTGAAAAACTTTCAGAATATTCGACCCTCGGGTCTAAGTAAAAGTGTTTATAAAACATTGAAAATATCTCAAAACATTTTGGGTCCTCGAGGTAGAAGAATTTTGAAACATATTGTGGCACCTTGGATGTACCACGAGAGAATAATTCATTTTAAAAGTACGTCTCGAAATTTATTTTCTAAGATACTCAAGGTTTTTTTTTTTTTAAAGATAATTCAATGGGCTAGAATGCCCAAAACTCTAGATAATTACGCAAAATATTATAGCGCCGTGGGTCCCGCGCCGGAACTCACCAGGCTAAAAACCATTTACAACGTTAAAAATGCCGATGATGGTAATATTTCAAAAACTCACCAAAAGCCATTTACAAAATACTAAGTATCGTCACAAGAATTTTTCCAGAACGTTCAAAGCCATAACGCCAAAACTCGGTTAAAGGAATCGGTTTTCGAAATCAAACTCAATTCGCAAAAGGTCGAAAGCCATTTGAAAGAACTCACACAGCGGGAAAAAAAATACCGTCCAACATGCACAATCCAATTGAATACGTCTCACAGCATCTAGTTTAAACATATAACAAAACCGTTCCTCGGAGCTTCTCACGAACTCAATCGTCGATACCTTATTCGAAACCCAACAAGGTTCTCAATTTTCACACTATACCACCCCTCACAGTGGTTCAAAGGTAAAACAACAATAGGCCCAGTTTTTATGCATGTATTATATGTCACACGTATTAAATACAACCATATTCACAACACCGTGCAAATAGAATTATGCACCGCAATTAACTCATTTAGATACAATCATGATACACAGGTACTTCGCATAAAAGAGGAGACTTACGTCCACAGGTTGCACGGAGGTGACGGTCGCCCACGATACTAATCTCGTCTGACAACATATCCGACACGTTGTGACTACGCACAACTCAACTTGTCACCTGACGACTCGAACGACAAGACCACACATTACTCGACAAACCACGACTCGACTCGACCCGACAGCCTAGGTTTCTGCAACCTAAGCTCCGATACCATAAATGTAACACCCCCAAAACCGTATGGGAATATTACACGCCGTAAACCCTTTCCGCAAGGATCTACCAGGCTAAACGTCCATAAACAACCAAATTCTTGCCGGCTGTGGTCAAACAATATAATAATACACTGCTTAAGGTCACTTACACATAAACACACGCACCGATGAGGTCACACAACTCTATCAACAGGATCGACTAACAACATTACCCACACAGGGTTCAAATACAATACAACGGAAGATGAATCAACTCTAACAATACAAATAAACTCTACCAACTCTCAACTCTTGATTAGTATCGCACTCGTCATCCCCTTGTGCCAATCCGTGGATCGCTCCCCGAACTCGCATGTACCGACGCAAAGCAGACATCCACCCCCAAATACTGGGGTTAGTAAAACTCCACCGTTTTACTAGTGCAAGTATCAAACCATACGAAATGTAACAAGCAAATAGCAACTACGAATTTAATACGAAAATCAATTATCAAAATGTTCCTAGAAGTTTTAGAATTTCGAACTCAAGTAAGAGATATTTGAAAAGGAACACATCATCTCGGGATTTTTAAAGCGTAAATTCTTTTGGATCTCGAGTCCCAATTTACAAAACCCTTTTCGTAAACAATAGGGCCTTAGCCCGATTCTCGCTTTCAAAGCATACTAAATAATATATCATTATGAGTCCGAGATCCATATTTAAAATGTTACTCGAACAATCATCGCTACGATCATTGTTCGTACACATCATGTACCGAACTCCGAGGCCTCGACGGACCTTACCCGACCACACACATTGTTTGTACACATCATGTACCGAACTCCGAGGCCTCAACGGACCCTACCCGCCACACACACTGCTCGTACACATCATGTACCGAACTCCGAGGCCTCAACGGACCCTACCCGGCCACAACATCGCTCGTACACATCATGTTCCGAACTCCGCAGGCCTCGCTGACCCTACCAGATCACACACCTTGTCCGTACACGTCATGTACCGACTCCGCAGGCCTCGTCAGACCCTACCTGGATCACACACTTTGTTCGTACACATCATGTACCGAACTCCAGAGGCCTCGTCAGACCCTACCTGGAACACACACACATCGACACGACACAATTCATAATCATTAAATGTTAAGCCATTCCACATTACACTGAAATGTTCAATCACTTATGTAAACCGAAACAACACAAATATCATGATCATCACAACGACTCTTAACCAACATAACACACAGTCGGTACATTATACATTGAACAACCACGTGTACAACTATCTCATATGTACATCGCAATCCTGCACAAATGGCACGACGCCTAACACGGATACCAATATATCACTATTATCACAAAGCCTTCCAATTTCGGAAAACACAACCAACTCAAACGGGACATATTTACGGAGGCAAGCAAAATCGTCATACATATCATACGTAATTACTAGTCACAAGATACAAGTCGTATAATAAGATACTTGCCTTAATAACCGCTACCAAGCGCTCCGAAGAACACGGTTCAACCGGTAAGCTCGGACCCCGAAGAAGACAACGAACGGAAGGGTTCCGACTCGAGTTCTTCACAAGAATTCGATCCTAACAACATATAATCAATAAATCATCGATCATACGAGGAAGAATAATCGTAGAACGCCCGAAAACCCCTCTATGACATTTAATCGGACACCTTCAAGGCGTCGATCAAGAACTCGGCCAAAACAACAAGTCGATACGATCCAACCATGGAATAACAAGGGAAATGATATAATACATCTAAATAATCATCAATCCATCATAATACTAAATTAAATCGGATTAAACGGGCGAAATCGAACAAAATACCCAAAATCCCCAATTATCCAAAAGGGAGGGTTTCAAGAAATAATACCTTTGGAGATTCAAGTACTAAGATCCGTAGAACACGCGTTGGATTGATTGTCCTAAGCTTCACTACCGGAGAAAAATGGTGAAAATCAACCCTCAATGGATAAAGATGGAGAACTCTTCCCTCTCTCTCACTCTCTCTCGCGATGCGGTGAAATGAAGGAGAAGACGACCGATCTCGTCTAAAAGGACGAGATTGTACAATTACCGCTTTGTGCCGCGGCACGGCCAAGTGTGCCGCGGCACAAGCCAAAAATTACTCCTGTGTTTCGCATTGCAGCGCAAGATACCGCGTAGCCGCGGCACCCAGCTGGGTTTAGGTCGCAGACGACACACGAGTGAGACGCGGCACCGGACAGGTGTGCCGCGGCACTGGCCTGGCACTGTGCCGCGGCACCGGTTGGGTGTGCCGCGGCACACGCATGCTTTGTTCGACCAACAATCGAATGAATTTGTGTGCCGCGCACGCACATCTTGTGCCGCGGCCCACACCCCCTATTGGGTTCCAAAATGATAAAAATGATCCTAAAGAGAATAAAACGATAGGAATCAATATTTGGGAACCAATAACACGAAATGGATCCACGCAACCCAAACGGCGGTTTCGCACTACAATAACGAGAATACGGTTCAACAGCTTGACAGAAGGACACACTGAAAGGTACACGAGGGTCACTATGACCGAGAAATATACCAAAAATAAAAATACAAGTGAAAGAAAAGTACCGGGTATTACAGAGACAACAATTACAGATACGGATACCCGTAACTTTGGGCAAATTACAAAATGGCCCAAAACGCCCGGAAATCACGATACGTGATCGAATAACCAAACCGAAGATTACAACACGTCCAACAAAGTTAAACGGACTTAGGGAAACTCAAACAATAGCTTCGGACGAGATTCGCAAGAATCGAACTCAAGTGCGGAAAGGTCGCTAAAAGCACGGAACTCAACAAAACAACACCGAAACGAACTCGGGTGACAAAAAGTGTAGAATTAATCATTCTCGAAATGACGAAACGGTCATGAGCGAGTCGTCAAAACGGACTTCGGCCGAAAAAAGAAATTTACCGAAAATCGAAAATTGCGGATATTACACTAACCACATAATCCCCAATTAACATTTCGTGCAGATAATGACGAATAAACTAGTTTACCCTTCCCTTTCCTAACCGAACTCTTAACATAGTTCGATTTTGCCAAAACTAGTATCGTGTTTCTAAGTTCACAAGAAATACGTATTATTATGTTGTTCAATTTCATAATTAACGATTGTTACAACAATTTGCTCAACAAGATTATCCCTAACATTATTTCGGTTGACGACAATCGAGTATAGCATAATTGAATTCCATAACTACTAATCTAATTCTCTATTCCAAGTACTTCATTCGGTGGGTTAACATTGCACACAATGATTTTGGTGGTCGATTCTCAATGATGGTAATACAATCGAGTCGATTCCTCCTAGTTAATTAACATTGATAATCATATAGCAAAATTGGTTACAACTAGTTTAGCATAGAGTGATATATTCCTACGCAATTTCTCCTACAATTAGTTCGTCAAGTTTTACGTTTCCAAGGTTGATTGAGATGGGAAATTTTGCATATGATTAATACAACACGATGCATGAATTAATGGTTCGGAAACAAAATATACGTGCAATGATAGTTTTGATTACTACAAGTTTGTCCGATTAGATTTTCTACGAGAGTTTAGCAAAACTACCCGAATACACGTAATACAATATGCATAATGACAACATTGAAGAGATAACCTGAAATATTGATAGTCTCACCTTAATAGAGGAAGAACAATGAGGAATGATGACGATCCAACGAAGAACCACGAGGAGGAACTAAGAGTGGATCGATTGACCTAGATAATCTTCTTCGGAGCTTGAGTAATCCTCTCCTCTATGTTAATACAAGTGATTTGGGAGGCCAAAAATAACAAGTCCCGTTTTTTTAATATATAATTGAGATTTAGCCGAAGGCCAGGAGAGTCGTCGGCTAAAATAAAAAACCGGAGTCACTTTAGCCGACGACACTGTTGTCGTCAGCTATACTTAATCACCAAAAAAAAAATACATGACCCAGTGGCTGTCGGGGTTCGAACCCGGGTCATTTGGATAGATTATATGGCATTTTGCCACTGAGTCATGTTTATCATTCATCCATTTAAACACAGTTTTTAATTTTATACATATAGATATATTTTAAATTTGTTAATTATAAATATATAATGATTATATATTTGTATATATTTATACATTTTTTATATAATAATATTTATATGTTTATACAGTTTTTATATAATTATATTTTATATATTTAAATTTAATTATAAATATATTTAATACAAAATTAAGATATCTATATATTTAATCATATTTTTACGGATATTTATAATATAATGATTATATATTTGTATATATTTATACATTTTTTATATGATAATATTTATATATTTATACAATTTTATATAATGATATTTTATATATTTAAATTTAATTATAAATATATTTAATGCAAAATTAAGATATCTATATATTTAATCATATTTTTACAGACTTTAGCCACCGGCAGTTGTCGGCTAAACTAAATTCTAAAAAAATATCTATACATATATTAATATTTTAAATTCTTTGAATTTGGTTATAAATATATATTTATAAATATATATATGTAATAATTATATATTTGTATATATTTATATAATTTTATATAATGATATTTTATATATTTAAATTTAATTATAAATATACCTGTCGACCCGCCCGTGTCGCGACACGGGTGCTACACTTTAGCCGACGGTCAGGCTGCTGTCGGCTGTACCTGGGACTTTAGCCGACGACGGCCGTCGGTTATGCTTAATCACCAAAAAAACATGACCCAGTGGCGGTCGGGGTTCGAACCCGGGCCATTTGGATAGA
Organism: Orobanche coerulescens; assembly: GCA_033398695.1. Classification (NCBI taxonomy): domain Eukaryota; kingdom Viridiplantae; phylum Streptophyta; class Magnoliopsida; order Lamiales; family Orobanchaceae; genus Orobanche; species Orobanche coerulescens. Next base: position 108,311,157 of record CM065817.1, on the reverse strand, counting down.
TTATATGGAATTTTGCCACTGAGTCATGTTTATCATTCATACATTTAAACACAGTATTTATATTTATACATATACAGATATTTTAAATTCGTTAACGATAAATAATATATTTATAAATATATATAATGTAACACCCCCAAAATTTCCCGGGGCATTACAGTGCCGTGAATCCCAAGTGGGACCCACAAGGCTATTTTGGGCAATTAGATATTTTAAAGAAATTATTATAAAATGATGAGTCTGTGGTTAGATAACATAATACGGAATGTTTTTGAAAGAAACATAATTCAAGGCACGATTCAAGGCACGATTATTACATAAACGGAGGTTTCGGAAATTAAAATTAAAACATGCGGCGGCAAAACTTTATCCCAACACCATTCAAACCTGACCGGACCCCTCGATAATGTCCTGCACATATTCAATAAATTTACCTGGCACGACGAATCATGCCAGACAACCGGGGTCAGAGAATGAACATCAATAACCATAATTTGTGTAACACCCCCAATCCACTCAGGGATATTACACGCCGTAGACCTCTCCTCGAGGATCTACCAGGCTGATAACTAAAATCAAACATCTAAACATCGCCTTTAAGGCTAAAATGACTCAGTAGACCGACTTGGTCTTTCAATAATAACATACAACTCAATTCCAAACACATACCCACGCAGGGGTCAAAATACAATAAACTCCCGTACAACGGGGAGAAGATACTGCAGCGGAAAAGAAAATACAACTAGACCAATACGACATCAACGGATCCTCGTGTGATTAGTATCGTTCCTCTTTCATCATCCTTCGTGCCGACGCTGTGCTATGCTCCAAAACCTGAATGCAAAAATAGACATCCACCCCCCGAATACTCGGGGGTTAGCAAAACTCCACTGTTTTGCTAGTGCAAGAACAAAGTGCAAATACGAGCCATACAATTCACATTCCACGAATAACAATAACCAGGAATCCTCAAAGATCCAAACGTAAAGAAAAGTACTTCCCGAGGCAAGGGTTTGGGTAAACATTTCCAAAACCGAAAGATCGCAAATAAAGGGAAACAATTTATAAAACAGTTTAAAATGCCATCGAGAGTTTTAATAGTAAACAATTTAGGATTATAAAATCCTTCTCTTTCCAAAAATCAATAGGGTCACAGCCCAAATGTTTTGTTTTCGCAAATAGGAAACCACCAACAATTTACGAGGTCGAGCCCAACATCACGTGTCCTCAACGGACGTAAAACCAACGAAACATAATCACGCACGCGCATCGCCTAGACCGGACGCTACCACCGACATCCCACCCGAGGCCTCGAAGGACCCTCCCGTGGCTAGCGAAACAAATCACACACATCTCACGGTTGGATCAATCGCTTGTTGCATCGCCACATGATCGCATGCCATGTGCCACCGTAGATTATCTCAGGCTCTCACGGTTGGATCAATCACTTGTTGCATCCTGACCACATGATCACGTGCCATGTGTCACCGTAGACCTTCAACCATATCCACACATTCACACAAATAACATATCACATCAAGGATATTCAAACAATTCGCCTAGAGGCATCAAACACTTAGCAAAACACCACGTCCATCCACAACGCACCGAAATGAAATAATATACGTCCACACACAATACCAAGTGCAACATTAACACCAAGCATATACATAGGATTCACATAGTTATTCAAAAACCACGCCATTCACAAAACACACGCGTTTTGAAAGCAAGCCTTTAACAAGGCTAAACCGAATCTTTTGAAAGTTCAATTCAAACGACCAAACAACCACATTTAGACGATCACTAATTATCATATCCATAAAACAAGAATAGTATGGGCAAGGTACTTGCCTCGAAATCACAATCGCAATAAGACGACGGATAGGACGCGGTCGAATAGCCCCGAACCCCCGAACAATATCAAGAACGTGATAGCACCACGAGTATTACGAGAATAACACCACACGAATCATCAATCACCAAATGGGATTCAACATCAGAATCCTCGAACACCTATAAACCTCCGGAAGGAACAATAACACATGGTTACGACAAGAATCAAGGCCAAAACAACGGAAATCCCAACAAACTATCGAAGGGAAACTCATTGGGACATTTAATCGAACACTAAATGTTCAATAATTCCCAAGAACACTCGAATCGTCAATCGAGTTAAACAAACTTGATATATGGATATACAACCCATAGAACACGATTAATAACATCATACTACACCAATCGATGTATCAAAATCGGATTAGAAACGAAATCAAGAACAATTTCTCCAAAAAGTCAACTTGAAGGAAACTCAAGAATATACCTTGATTTGACGAAGAACACGGATTGGATGATGATATAATCAACAAGAATCTTCCAAAATGCCTTGGAAATGATTAGAATCGGCCAAGAACTCGATTTCGAGCCTCCGTCACCGCCGAAAAGGAAGAAAATCGCATAAAAATGAAGTCTGCCGAGCCAGCTATATATAGCCGGGGGTTCTCGCCAGTAACCCGTGATGCCTTACGGCCGTAACTCGGTCCCTTACGGAAGTACTCGTCGGGCCTTACGGCCGTAGAATCGCATTCGTAAAAATCATCCGGACACTTGACACTTACGGCCGTAACTCGCACACATTACGGCCAGAATCGCCTTCGTCAGAAGCGCCAGCGCCATATGGCCGTACCCGATCACGCCTTACGGACGTAATCGCTGCGTTACGGCCGTAATCGCACCTTACGGCCGTAACTCGGCGGGCAGCTCCGTGTGACTTCGGTCGTGGCCACTCCGACGGCCGGACGACCCGAAACCCGAACTCGAGTAAAAATCGAAGATACGGTTACGAAGTACTCGCAAAGACGAATCCAAGCGCTAAGAGAACACACGATTCCGACCACGAAGTGTCGGAATTTGACAACTAAGTAATTACCCCAAACTTTGGGAAATTACAAAAATGGCCCAAAATGTCCGAAAATCACGATACGTGATCAAAACACCGAACCAAAGCTCGCAACATGAATAATAACATTAAATGAACTTGCGAGAAACTCAAACAACAGATTTCGGACGAGATTCGCAAGAATCGAGCTCAAATCTGGAAAAGTCGCTAAAAAACACGGAACTCAACAAAATGACACGAAACGAACTCGGATGACAAAAAGTGCGAATTAATCATTCTCGAAATGACGAAACGGTCATGAGCGAGTCATCAAAGCGGACTTCCGCTAAAAAGAAAATTACCGAAATTCGAAATTGCGGATATTACATTCTACCCTCCTTAAAAGAAGTTTCGTCCCGAAACTTAAAACAAGTAGGGAGAACCAATATCCCCGCCAGGAAAACTCAACGAGATACACAAGAAATGCGTAACTTACGCCCATCGGCGAAACGTTACAAGCAACGCAAAGGAATATACGGCGTGAAAACACGCTCCAGGACGACCAACACAATGCCACCTATAGAGACATAATAAAATCAACAAGTGACAAGTGTCATCAAACAGATAATACAATCAAGTCGATTATCCGAACAATCACAAAACACAACCAACGAAAATCAATACGATTGACCAACCCAACGGTATATCAATCAAAACATGAGCCACACGCTGAACAAATACGGAATTCCACCGCCCAAGGGTTGGAAGATCGAAACGAGACTAATTTCCCGAACTTAAGGGAATTTCGACGGAGTCTGAATGTTCAACAATCACGAAACGAGATCAACAAAAACCGAACAATCAAACGATCGAACCACAAAGATCGAGACAACAAAAATCGAACGATCATGTTCGGATCACGAAGAACAATAAGGTTCAACCGAAAACTCCGAGGTTCACATCTCGACTCGAGACAAAACATGATCCGGTGAAAACAACAAGATGCACACTCACATAAGATCCACAGGAAAGGGAACAACAATTGAAAAGTCACAACGACGAACGAGTAATTCCGAAATAATACCACCCTCGTTCGATCAACAAAAGCAAGGGGCAGGACAAGCTCAGAAAATGTCAATGAACATAAACGAGTCGACAGAGTCGAAAATACAGAAGTTCCAAATCCGATCCACTTCGAATAAAAGAATTAGTAGAATCAAAAGATGCTACTTCCGAACAAGGTTCACAAGAATCGAACCGAACTCGGAAAAGTTACAGCGATAACCAGATCGACCCAAAACAAGATCACAGCTCGTTCGAATGATGAAACCGAAATACAGAACAAGTTCAGAAAGTATCAACGAACATGAGTGTATCGATAGACTGGAGAAAGAGAAAATATAGAAGCCAAAAATAATACGGGTATCATATTCGACCTCTTCTAAAAGAAGTGTCGTCCCCGAAACTCACAACAATGAAATCAAGGAGACGACACAACAGGCAATCGACAGAAACATCCTTCAAAGGCCTCTCAAAGCCGATTCTGATATCTGTGCTGAAGCGCGAACTCCGAAAGTCTCGGTAGCCAATTCGCATAACTGAATTCGGTGACCCTCGAGTCCACACTCGAAATGTGTTACTGACGAGAAGGACGAATTGCACGTACATTCCCCCGGCACATCACGGTTGAAATGCCTCGGCTTGGCATACCGAAAATACTAATGCTAGATACAATGGAACATAACACCGCAAAACAACATACCGGAGATGCCAACTTAGCACAACAGGGAATCATAACACATATCATATACAACGATTACCATCGTAAAGTAATACACACACAAACACTACAACAACGACGGTATTGTTTGGCGACCTCAATGGCCTGAACGATAACCAGCACGTAATACAAACATCATGAAACAATCACATATGTACACCAACGTACAAACCCAAGTTTCAACATCTCACACTCGTGTGGGACACGCAATCCACCACGAGACGACAACCATTAAGTACCAGTTCACACCTCTCACAGAGGGCTAGTACAACAAATACGTGGCAACGCCTCAACGTTCATGCCACCAACTCGATCATATTCGGGAGTTAACATCATAGCGACAAAGCCAACATCATACATACATACCCTGCCCTCAAATGGGAATGGATAGGTTTTAAAAACGAAAACCTCATTTGGAAAATAATTTAGAAAAACACCGGTCGATCTTGAGTATCACATTTCCAAAAAAAAAAGTAAAAACGTGAAACATCATTATCGAGACTTTGGAAAACCATTTCGCATTTGATAAAAATGAGGACACTTTCTTTTAGTGAAAAGCTTTCAGAATATTCGACCCTCGGGTCTAAGTAAAAGTGTTTATAAAACATTCAAAATATCTCAAAACATTTTGGTCCTCGAGGTAAAAGAATTTTGAAACATATTTTGGCACCCTGGAAGTACCGCGAGAAAACAATTCATTTTAAACGTACGTCTCGAAATTTATTTCTAAGATACTCAAGTTTTCGAAAATAATTCAATGCCAAAGAAAAAGGACAATGCCAAAAAGGCTAGAATGCCCAAAAATTTCAGGTAATTACACAAAACTTTATAGCGCCGTGGGTCCCGTGCCGGAACCCACCAGGATAAAACCATTTACAAAAACGCCAAAAAGGCTGATGACGGTAATATTTCAAAAACTTACAAAAGCCATTTAGAAAATACTAAATACCGTCATAAGAATTTCGCCAAAATGATCAAGGCCATAATGCCAAAAACTCGGTTAATGGAATTGATTTTCGAAATATAACTTAGTCAGTAAATTACCGAAGGCCATTACAAAAGAACTCACGCAGCGGATAAAAGAAATAAAGTTAAACATGCACAATCCAACAACACTACTCCTCATATGAACGAAATATGAGGGTCAAATAACCACATATCAAGAAATCAAAATCCATAAGAGGATTCCATCACTTAACAAATAATCATAAAAATAGCTCGTGTCACACGAGGCACAACACAAAGAAGGGAGACTTACATCCACAGGTCGCACGAAGATGATGATCGCCCACGATACTAATCACGACCAACAAACTCAGACGACGCGTCGCGACATGACTTAGTCAGACAAAATCCGACAAGACAAAACTCAACAGACACCACTGACCCGATAGCCTAGGTTTCCACAACCTAATCTCTAATACCATTTATGTAACACCCCCAATCCACTCAGGGATATTACACGCCGTAGACCCTCTCCTCGAGGATCTACCAGGCTGATAACTAAAATCAAACATCTAAACATCGCCTTTAAGGCTAAAATGACTCAGTAGACCGACTTGGTCTTTCAATAATAACATACAACTCAATTCCAAACACATACCCACGCAGGGGTCAAAATACAATAAACTCCCGTACAACGGGGAAAAGATACTGCAGCGGAAAAGAAAATACAACTAGACCAATACGACATCAACGGATCCTCGTGTGATTAGTATCGTTCATCTTTCATCATCCTTCGTGCCGACCCTGTGCTATGCTCCAAAACCTGAATGCAAAAATAGACATCCACCCCCCGAATACTCGGGGGTTAGCAAAACTCCACTGTTTTGCTAGTGCAAGAACAAAGTGCAAATACGAGCCATACAATTCATATTCCACGAATAACAATAACCAGGAATCCTCAAAGATCCAAACGTAAAGAAAAGTACTTCCCGAGGCAAGGGTTTGGGTATGTAACACCCTCAAGATATTCGAGGTATATTACAGCGCCGTGAATCCTTATATGGGACCCACTAGGCTGAACAGCATCATACTCATTGACTCACATAAACGACAAACCAACACCATGTCATAAAGACGCAAAACAGAATAAACCACCCGGTTCAACCGGTCAAAGATAACATCATCAATCAACACAAACATAAAGGCAACAATACAATCCGGACGAACAAGAACTCTTAAGTACTCGAGTACAACTATTAGTTCAAAAGCCACAAAAGATGAAAAGACAAAAAGACATTAAGACGCGACTTATGCACAATCGTCACGCATGGCCATCATCCGTGTACTGGTCCAGCGCCCGCTCGTCCCGATGAACCTGACCTGAAATTCATAAAACGAATTTCCCCAAAACGGGTCCCCAGAGGGGTTAGCAATTACGCTAGTACAAGTAACCAAATGAACAATTTACATCTTACACATATAGTAAATGCATGCAATAAAGAAAACCGTTCGAAAGCACTCATTTCCGGAAATGCCAATATCAAAACACATTTGTAAAATTTCACCACAATTAACCGTCGATCCACGTCTCTGTGGACCCCTACCGAGACCCCGTCGGATCTAACCCGTAGTGGTTAAAAGCAAGCTCGTCGATCCACGTCTCTTATGGACCCCTACCGAGACCCCGTCGGATCTAACCCGTAGTGAGCATACACACACACACACCATTTCTCATAGAATACTACTATGTCAAGATTGTAAGTTCATAAGGATACTTGCCTCGATTAATTAGACGATGACACGAACGGAACGGAAGAGTTGAACACGACCGCAAGGAACCGGCGGAAATGAACCTAACGATTCGAATAACATAATCACAACCAACTCTAGACGATTATGGAAATGGAATACACCCGAAACCCGCCTACGATTCATGTATATTCGTATATAAACAACAACGAGGGCGGACCACAACCAAACCCTCTCGATTCCGTAAAAATCACGAAATATACCATGAATCCGTAGGGAAACTAAGAATACCAACAAGATTAATAATATTCATCATGAATCCACCAACGAAACGGAACGGATCGGAAGAAAATCCCAAAACCCCCAAATTATCCAAAAGTAGGGTTCTAAGAGATTACCTTGGATTTAGGATGAGAAACACAAGTGGATGATGTTAGTCTTACACCAAGAACTCAAGCACAAGGATCTCTGAAGTGATTGGAAGAAGAAAATCGCCTCAAATCGTCTCTGGAGTCGCTCGGCGCGGAAGAGGAAGAAATGAGATTTTGTGATTATCTCGGTCAACTCCTGGTTTATATAGCCGAGGAGTGTTAGCGCACGCTAAGACCTCAAGGTTAGCGTGCGCTAACGGGATAGGGTTACAAACCCTCTGTTAGCGTCGATCCGAAGCTGAGTTTTGGCGTTAGCGTGCGCTACCATACATGCGTAGCGTGCGCTAATAACCTCTCGGTAGCGCGCGCTATCGACCAATAGCGTGCGCTACGAACATCAGCCGAGTCCAATAGCCAACCGCCCGAACCTCACTCGACCCGTTAGCGTGCGCTACCATACCAGCGTAGCGTGCGCTAACTAGCATCCGATTGAGTTCGTAGTAAGCGCCCGATCGGGCGGTCACACTAGCGCGCGCTCTTGAACAATTTAACGTGCGCTAGTCTCCGACATTAGCGTGCGCTAGACGAGATAGCGTGCGCTAATCCGATAGTCGGAGGGGAGTGAATCGCCACTCCTGTGGGCTAAATCGTTAGCGTGCGCTATTTAATTAAACGTAGCGTGCGCTACTAATGGATTTCTAGCGTGCGCTATACAGGAAATTTAGCGTGCGCTAGATACAGAATATAAACGACCCAAAATACCGGATTATGAACGAAACGTCAAACGGAACACCTCAAAACGCATCATAGCATAGAACGAATCCACGGCAACCCCGAAACGGCGGTTCCGCACAACAATTACGAGAATCAGATCAAAAGATAACGGAAAAGTTACACTGAAGGATACTCGAGGGTCACTAAAATCGAGAATTACACCGGAAATACTATTACAAGGGAAAGAAAAATGCGGATATTACATTCTACCCCTCTAAAAATAAGTTTCGTCCCGAAACTTAAGGAACAAACAACTCGGGGTACCTAGCACGCATGCTATCCTCGGTTTCCCAAGTTGCCTCCTCGACACCGTGTCTCGACCACTTCACCTTGACCAAAGGTATGGTCTTATGCCTCAATCGTTTCTCACGATGCTCCAAAATCTTCAAAGGGCGCTCTTCGAAAGTAACATCTTCGGCGACATCAATCTCTCCATAATCGATGATGTGACTAGGATCCGGGACATATTTCCTCAACTGGGAAACATGGAAAACGCTATGAACATGACCCAAGGCCGGAGGTAACGCCAAACGGTATGCCAACCCACCTACTCGCTCGAGGATCTCGAAGGGGCCGATAAATCTCGGACTCAACTTCCCTTTCTTCCCGAAACGAAAAACTCCCTTCGTCGGCGACACCTTTAGCAAAACATGGTCTCCCACCTCGAATTCCAAAGGTCGACGACGGATGTCGGCATACGACTTCTGTCGACACAGGGCAGTCAACATCCGTTCCCGAATTAACTCTATCTTCCGCCTCGTCTCTAAAACGACATCCGGCTCGGTCCCGACCAAATCGGACGCCTCATTCCAACAAATCGGTGATCGACATCGCCGCCCGTAAAGTGCCTCATACGGGGCCATCCGAATCGACGCGTGCCAACTGTTGTTGTACGTGAATTCGATCAGCGGCAAATGTTCCTCCCAGTCACTACTCCAATCGAGAGCACAGGCACGTAACAAGTCCTCGAACGTCTGGATAGTGCGCTCCGATTGTCCATCTGACTGGGGATGAAAATAGGTACTCAAGTGTAAACGGGTACCCAACGCCTTATGCACCGCCTGCCAGAAGTGCGATACAAAACGGCCGTCACGATCCGAAACAATAGACTTCGGAGTACCGTGAAGTCTCACAATCTGCGCGATAAACACACGAGCTAACTTCTCCGGGCCCCAAGTGTCCTTGATGCCCAGAAAATGTGCCGACTTGGTCAGACGATCAACAATCACCCATACCATATTCATGCCCGACCTCGATCTCGGCAAACTCGTAACGAAATCCATCGATATATCCTCCCATTTCCATTCCGGAATGGGAAGTGACTGCAATAACCCAGCCGGTCTCTGATGCTCGATTTTGACCTGCTGACAAGTCAAACATCTCGCTACAAACTGTGCGACCTCATCCTTCATGTCATTCCACCAGAAGTTCCTTCTCAAGTCCTTGTACATCTTACTCGAACCAGGATGAACGGAGTAAGGTGTAGCATGGGCCTCCCGTAAAATACTCTGCCTCAACTCTGAGTCATTCAGCACACAAAGCCGACTCTGGAATCTCAAAATACCATCCTCGTGAATCACAAACCCAGGAGACTTTGCCTTAAGAACGTTCTCTCGGATTTGAGTAATCATCGGATCCTCTGATTGCTTCAGCTTAATTTCGTCGATCAAGGATGACGAAATCTCTAAAGCACAAAGTTGCCCGACAGCTCCCGGCAACGAGAGCTCAACATATAACTCGATCAAGGCCCTCCGAAGCTCAGACTGAGATGTAAGGATCTCAAGCGTTCGCAATGCAACTGGTTTCCGACTCAAGGCGTCGGCCACGACGTTCGCCTTGCCCGGATGATAAAGGATTTCGAGGTCATAATCCTTAATCAACTCTAACCACCTCCTCTGCCTCATATTCAACTCTCGCTGAGTAAATATGTATTTCAGACTTTTATGATCGGTAAAAATCTGGCATACAGAGCCGAAAAGATAGTGACGCCAAATCTTGAGCGCAAAAACGACTGCCGCTAACTCCAAATCATGAGTAGGGTAGTTCAGCTCATACGGCCTCAATTGTCTCGACGCATAGGCAATGGTCTTGCCGTGCTGCATCAATACGCACCCAAGACCGTGACCCGAAGCATCGCTATAAAAGGCAAAACCCTCGTTGCCACATGGCAACGCCAAAACCGGGGCTGAAGTCAACCGCTTCTTCAGTTCCTCAAAACTCAACTGCCTCTCGTCATTCCACATGAACTCCTCGGACTTCTGGAGCAAATGCGTAAGTGGTCGAGCTAGTTTCGAGAAACCCTCGACGAACCTACGATATTAGCCAGCTAAACCCAAGAAACTACGGAGCTCCTTCACATTCTTGGGCGGTGCCCAATCCAACACGGCCTCAATCTTCTGCGGATCCACACGAACCCCCTCGGCTGAAATCACGTGACCTAAAAACATCACTTCCTTCAGCCAGAACTCACATTTCGAGAACTTTGCATAGAGTTGCTCGGTCCTCAAAATGTCTAATACTACCCGCAAATGATGGGCATGCTCTTCCTCATTCCTCGAATAAATAAGAATATCGTCAATAAAGACGACGACGCACTTATCCAAATACTCGATAAAAACTTTGTTCATCAATTGCATGAACACCGCCGGCGCATTAGTTAACCCGAAAGGCATGACTATGAACTCATAATGTCCGTACCTCGTCCGAAAAATTTGTTTGACATCGGACTCTCTCACCGGAGTGATAGTACCCCGATTTCAAATCAATTTTCGAGAATACCGCAGCTCCCTACAACTGATCGAACAAGTCATCAATTCTCGGCAAAGGATACTTGTTCTTGATGGTCACCTTGTTTAGTTCGCGATAGTCGATACACAAACGTAGTGAACCATCCTTCTTCCGCACAAAAAGGACCGGTGCGCCCCAAGGCGAGGCACTCGGTCGAACATACCCCGACTCAAGAAGCTCACTCAACTGCTTCTTCAACTCTGCCATCTCTGAAGGTGCCATGCGATACGGCGCCTTCGAAATCGGAGCCGCGCCCGGCTCTAACTCTATAGCAAACTCAACCTCACGATCCGGTGGCAATCCCGGTAACTCATCTGGAAATACATCCGGAAACTCATTAACGACTGGAATCGACGAAAGCTCGACTCCACCATCCTCCGCCTTCAAGGCATAGCACCAATAACCAGTACACCCCTTTCGCAGGAGACTCCTCGCCTTCAAGGCATTAATGACGAATTTCTGATTTCCCCTCCTTCGCCCCGCGAAGGAGTGCTCGGTGCCATCCTCGGCTAACATGGTGATGATCCTCGTGCGGTAGTTCATGATTGCGCCATGCCGCTCGAGCCAATCATCCCTGAGAATCAAATCCTCACCCTCAATATCCACAACAATAAGATTAGAGGGCTAAGTCCTCTCACAAATAAGTACAGAACAGTCTCGAGCCTCCTGATCACCAACGATCCTGTCACCGCTAGGAAGCTTAACGATGAAGGGTTCACAAGGCATCAAACAGTCGAGACCCAAACGACGCACACAATCCAAAGATATGAACGAATGCGTAGCACCGGAATCGAAAAGCACACTGACAGGATGAGAAAGAATATAAACGGTACCTGTCGCCACGGTAGCCGCTGGGTCATCGGTCTTCCGCATCTCATAAACCCGCGGATGGGCAGAGCCGACACTGGAAGCTGCCCCCTTAGAGGGCTGACCCCGACCTCTCCCCCGGCTAGCACTCGGCGGAGACTGAGGAGCAAACGATCCCTGATTCACACTTGGTTCCCTAGGCGCTGGAATGGAAGCCCGGGCACCAAGAATTCTCTCCCTCTCAGCCTGAGCGGCCTTGTGGCCGGTGGCCCTGCTGATTACACGTCGACAAAGGGCTCAAACAAGTACGGCGCGTGGCTGTGCGACCACAATTGAAACACTTCACATCACGGAAAGGAGCACCTTTGGTAGTTCCACGCGGACCCGTGAGCATTTGGACCACCACCCGTGGGAAGTTAGCAGATTGGGATCTCTGCTGACCCCCACTCTTGTGGCCCGAAAAGTTCCCGGCGGACTTCTGTTTCTTACTCTCGCGGGCCGCCTCACTCGCCGTCACAGACATATCATAAGCAAGGGCCCTGCTCTGGTAATCTTTCAAGGTAGTGCATACAAGCCCCGACATATAGTCCCGAATCGGCAACTTCATCCGTCTAGAGAAATGGAAAATCTTGTCACTCTCCTCGACAACTTGGGTCTTTACATAACCCAACTCCTTGTTAAAATCTGCAATAGCTTGAGCTACGGGGATATCCCGTGGTTGAGCATCATAAAAAGCATGTACCCGAGCCTGTCTGACTGGCCACGGGCAATATTCAGTCTCCATCAACTCTTGAAACTCCGCCCACGAAGCAGCATGGTCTTTGGGCCCAACGGCCTCCCACCAGTCCGTAGCGTCCCCGGTGAGAAAATATTGAGCAATAGGGACTTTACGGTCCTCGGGACAGTTAGTGGCAATGAAGACCTTAGATATCTCCTTGATCCACCCTTCCCAGCCAATCGGGTCTGAAGCTCCCGAAAACTGAGGAGGATGCATCTTGATAACATCTTGGAGCCAACGATCCGCTCCGCCCCGATTAGCGTGGGCACGATCCGGGTTACGAACCGCTGGGCTATCGCCGCCATTTGGTTCACCATTTGTTGCATAACGGCCGCAATACCAAGATCGGCACGCTCTGAGAAGAAGCATGGCTATGACGGTCGCCGTCTGCCGCTCCGAAGCGTGACGTGGCCGCCCCACCGGCTGCCCCACGTCCCCGGCCGCGTCCACGACCACGGCCGCGACCACGACCTCTTCCAGCACCCATACTGGAGTTAAATAAGTAGCAAAAGCCATACGAGGGTAAGTACGAGAAAAGAACAATCACAAGTCGAGAATCAAAGGTACGATACAAGGAAATAATGAACAGAGGAAGGAAAACTTACGGACCGGTAGTCTGGAATCATGGCAGCGTGACGATGATGTGCAAAACAAAACACCACTAGACCCAATAAACCGACAAGCCTAGGTATCCATAAACCTAGAGCTCTGATACCATTTTCTGTAACACCCTCAAGATATTCGAGGTATATTACAACGCCGTGAATCCCTATATGGGACCCACCAGGCTGAACAGCATCATACTCATTGACTCACATAAACGACAAACCAACACCATGTCATAAAGACGCAAAACAGAATAAACCACCTGGTTCAACCGGTCAAACATAACATCATCAATCAACACAAACATAAAGGCAACAATACAATCCGGACGAACAAGAACTCTTAAGTACTCGAGTACAACTATTAGTTCAAAAGCCACAAAAGATGAAAAGACAAAAAGACATTAAGACGCCACTTATGCACAATCGTCACGCATGGCCATCATCCGTGTACTGGTCCATCGCCAGCTCGTCCCGATGAACATGAACTGAAATTCATAAAACGAATTTCCCCAAAACGGGTCCCCAGAGGGGTTAGCAATTACGCTAGTACAAGTAACCAAATGAACAATTTACATCTTACACATATAGTAAATGCATGCAATAAAGAAAACCGTTCGAAAGCACTCATTTCCGGAAATGCCAATATCAAAACACATTTGTAAAATTTCACCACAATTAACCGTCGATCCACGTCTCTGTGGACCCCTACCGAGACCCCGTCGGATCTAACCCGTAGTGGTTAAAAGCAAGCTCGTCGATCCACATCTCTTATGGACCCCTACCGAGACCCCGTCGGATCTAACCCGTAGTGAGCATACACACACACACACACCATTTCTCATACAATACTACTATGTCAAGATTGTAAGTTCATAAGGATACTTGCCTCGATTAATTAGACGATGACACGAATGGAACGGAAGAGTTGAACACGACCGCAAGGAACCGGCGGAAATGAACCTAACGATTCGAATAACACAATCACAACCAACTCTACACGATTATGGAAATGGAATACACCCGAAACCCGCCTACGATTCATGTATATTCGTATATAAACAACAACGAGGGCGGACCACAACCAAACCCTCTCGATTCCGTAAAAATCACGAAATATACCATGAATCCGTAGGGAAACTAAGAATACCAACAAGATTAATAATATTCATCATGAATCCACCAACGAAACGGAACGGATCGGAAGAAAATCCCAAAACCCCCAAATTATCCAAAAGTAGGGTTCTAAGAGATTACCTTGGATTTAGGATGAGAAACACAAGTGGATGATGTTAGTCTTACACCAAGAACTCAAGCACAAGGATCTCTGAAGTGATTGGAAGAAGAAAATCGCCTCAAATCGTCTCTCGGAGTCGCTCGGCCGCGGAAAGAGGAAGAAATGAGATTTTGTGATTATCTCGGTCAACTCCTGGTTTATATAGCCGAGGAGTGTTAGCGCACGCTAAGACCTCAAGGTTAGCGTGCGCTAACGGGATAGGTTACAAACCCTCTGTTAGCGTCGATCCGAAGCCGGAGTTTTGGCCGTTAGCGTGCGCTACCATACATGCGTAGCGTGTGCTAATAAACTCGGTAGCGCGCTATCGACCAATAGCGTGCGCTACCCGAACATCGCCGAGTCCAAGAGCTAACCGCCCAAACCTCACTCGACCCGTTAGCGTGCGCTACCATACCGGCGTAGCGTGCGCTAACTAGCATCCGATTGAGTTCGCAGAGTAACCGCCCGATCGAGTCACACTAGCGCGCGCTACTGAACAATTTAACGTGCGCTAGTCTCCCGACATTAGCGTGCGCTAGACGAGATAGCGTGCGCTAATCCGATAGTCCAGAGGGCTGGGAGCTGAAATGCCACTCCCAGGGCTAAATCGTTAGCGTGCGCTACAAATTAAACGTAGCGTGCGCTACTAATGGATTTCTAGCGTGCGCTATACAGGAAATTTAGCGTGCGCTAGATACAGAATATAAACGACCCAAAATACCGGATTATGAACGAAACGTCAAACGGAACACCTCAAAACGCATCATAGCATAGAACGAATCCACGGCAACCCCGAAACGGCGGTTCCGCACAACAATTACGAGAATCAGATCAAAAGATAACGGAAAAGTTACACTGAAGGATACTCGAGGGTCACTAAAATCGAGAATTACACCGGAAATACTATTACAAGGGAAAGAAAAATGCGGATATTACAGGGTAAACATTTCCAAAACTGAAAGATCGCAAATAAAGGGAAACAATTTATAAAACAATTTAAAATGCCATCGAGAGTTTTAATAGAAAACAATTTAGGATTATAAAATCCTTCTCTTTCCAAAAATCAATAGGGTCACAGCCCAAATGTTTTGTTTTCGCAAATAGGAAACCACCAACAATTTACAGGGTCAGAGCCCAACATCAAGTGTCCTCAACGGACGTAAAACCAACGAAACATAATCACGCACGCGCATCGCCTAGGACCGGGACGCTACCACCGACATCCCACCCGAGGCCTCGAAGGACCCTCCCGAGCTGGCTAGCGAAAAAAATCACACACATCTCACGGTTGGATCAATCGCTTGTTGCATCCTGGCCACATGATCGCATGCCATGTGCCACCGTAGATTATCTCAGGCTCTCACGGTTGGATCAATCACTTGTTGCATCCTGACCACATGATCACGTGCCATGTGTCACCGTAGACCTTCAACCATATCCACACATTCACACAAATAACATATCACATCAAGGATATTCAAACAATTCGCCCAGAGGCATCAAACACTTAGCAAAACACCACGTCGATCCACAACGCACCGAAATGAAATAATATACGTCCACACACAATACCAAGTGCAACATTAACACCAAGCATATACATAGAATTCACATAGTTATTCACAAACCACGCCATTCACAAAACACACGCATTTTGAAAGCAAGCCTTTAACAAGGCTAAGCCGAATCTTTTGAAAGTTCAATTCAAACGACCAAACAACCACATTTAGACGATCACTAATTATCATATCCATAAAACAAGAATATTATAGGCAAGGTACTTGCCTCGAAATCACGATCGCAATAAGACGACGGATAGGACGCGGTCGAATAGCCCCGAACCCCCGAACAATACCAAGAACGTGATAGCACCACGAGTATTACGAGAATAACACCACACGAATCATCAATCACCAAACGGGATTCAACATCGGAATCCTCGACACCTATAAACCTCCGGAAGGAACAATAACACATGGTTACGACGAGAATCAAGGCCAAAACAACGGAAATCCCAACAAACTATCGAAGGGAAACTCATTGGGAGATTTAATCGAACACTAAATGTTCAATAATTCCCAAGAACACTCGAATCGTCAATCGAGTTAAACAAACTTGATATATGGATATACAACCCATAGAACACGATTAATAACATCATACTACACCAATCGATGTATCAAAATCGGATTAGAAACGAAATCAAGAACAATTTCTCCAAAAAGTCAACTTGAAGGAAAATCAAGAATATACCTTGATTTGACGAAGAACACGGATTGGATGATGATATAATCAACAAGAATCTTCCAAAATGCCTTGGAAATGATTAGAATCGGCCAAGAACTCGATTTCCCGAGCCTCCGTCGCAATTACGAAAAGGAAGAAAATCGCGTAAAAATGAAGTCTGCCGAGCCGAGCTATATATAGCCGGCAGGTTACGGCAGAATGCCTTACGGCCGTAACTCGGTCCCTTACGGCCGTGTGGCAGCCTTACGGCCGTAACGCATTAAATCAAAAATCGCCAAAGCCTAAATGGACACTTACGGCCGTAATCGCACACATTACGGCCAGAATCGCCTTCGTCGAGAAGGCCGGGCGCCATACGGCCGTACCCGATCACGCCTTACGGACGAATCGCTGCATTACGGCCGTAACCGGCACCTTACGGCTGTAACTCGGCCGAGCGGCCACCTGCTCCGGCCGTGACTCGGCCGTGGCCACTCCGACGGCCCGGACGACCCCGAAACCCGAACCTGAGTAAAAATCGAAGATACGGTTACGAAGTACTCGCAAAGACGAATCAAAGCGCTAAGAGAACACACGATTCCGACCACCCGAAGTGTCGGAATTCGACAATGGAAGTAATTACCCCAAACTTTGGGAAATTACAAAAATGGCCCAAAATGTCCGAAAATCACGATACGTGATCGAAACACCGAACCAAAGCTCGCAACATGAATAATAACATTAAATGAACTTGCGAGAAACTCGAAACAACAATTTCGGACGAGATTCGCAAGAATCGAGCTCAAGTGCGGAAAAGTCGCTAAAAAGCACGGAACTCAACAAAACGACACCGAAACAAACTCGGATGACAAAAAGTGCAGAATTAATCATTCTCGAAATGACGAAACGGTCATGAGCGAGTCGTCAAAACGGACTTCCGCCGAAAAAATAAAATTACCGAAATTCGAAATTGCGGATATTACAATTTGCAACGACATACACGATTTATCAACACCGTGCCATATAACGAATAGAAGATAATTCACAGTATGACCAATGTTGTCTTCCTCTTTTTTAACACATAAACCCGAAGGTCGCAACCAAGGGTCACGGAAGTATCCACACAGGAATACTCTGGAACGTGGGTGCCCTTTTTAGGTCGTAACCCTCAACACATTTCCACACGGGCAGTATGACCGACGTTGTCTTCCTTTTTTTTAACACATAAACCCGAAGGTCGCAACCAAGGGTCACGGAAGTATCCACACAAGAATACTCCGGAACGTGGGTGCCTTTTTTAGGTCTTATCCCTCAATACATTTCCATACAGGTACCATTCAGGTTTTATCCCCAACACATCGGCCCATATTTTCCAGAGAAAGACAGTCGTCAGCATTCATCACACAACGGCACATTCATGTATTACGAATATTGTAATAAAATTAACACTTCTCGAGCAAGATTTTATTTGCCTTGAACCTGACGGTAAGTGCCTTACGCCAACTTGAACTTCCACGGCCGATCGAGTTTAACCTAACCACATAATCCCCAATTAACATTTCGTGCAGATAATGACGAATTAACTAGTTTACCCTTCCCTTTCCTAACCGAACTCTTAACATAGTTCGATTTTGCCAAAACTAGTATCGTGTTTCTAAGTTCACAAGAAATACGTATTAATATGTTGTTCAATTTCATAATTAACGATTGTTACAACAATTTGCTCAACAAGATTATCCCTAACATTATTTCGGTTGACGACAATCGTGTAATACCCGTAATTTCGATTTCCGGTAATGCTTTTTTTCGGCGGAAGTCCATTTTCACGACTCTCTCATGACCGTTTCATCAATTCTAGAATGATTAATTCTACACTTTTTGTCATCCGAGTTCGTTTCGGTGTCGTTTTGTTGAGTTCCGTGTCCTTAATCGATTTTTTCACGTGTGAGTTCGACTTTGTAAAGCCACCATTAATTCTTGGAAACTCCAAAAATTCTGAATCTTTGCAATATTATAGATCATCAAGTTATCTTTCCAATGGCTGAAACGGTGAGTCAATCAGAGTCCGGACGAAGGAGTTATGGTCGAAATAGCTAAGACTGCATGATGTACCTTTTTGGTGTTGGAGTAGGCTGTACCGTGTGCCGCGGCACACTTCAGCTGGGCCGCGGCACTAATACAGTGCTGGGAAGTTTTTTTGGCCATGGTCCGCGGCACACTTGTCCTGTGCCGCGGCACACAGTGCAGATCAGCCTCTTTAAGGCCTGGCTGCGTGTTTTTCACCCATTTTCTCATCCTCTTCCTTCTCTTCCGCGGATGGAGGTATGGAGATCATGGAAAGATGTTGTTGGACAATCAATCCATGAAGTCTTGGAGTTCATATCATCAATCATCCATCCTATAACATCCTCCGATCTACCGAATCAGGTCAGATTTCCTAGAAATCTAATTTTGGGGATTTTGGGTATTTTGTTCGATTTCGTCGGTTTAATCCGATTTAACTTAGGATTGTGATGGATTGATGATTATTTAGATGTATTATATCATTTCCCTTGTTATTCCATGGTTGGATCGTATCGATTCGTCATTTGGGTCGAGTTCTTGACCGACGCCTTAAAGGTGTCCGGTAAAATGTCTTAGAGGGGTTTTCGGACGTTCTACGATTATTCTTCCTCGTATGATCGATGATTTATTGATTGTATGTTGTTAGGGTCGAGTTTCTTGCGAAGAAACCAAGTTGAACCCTTCCGTTCGTTGCCGTTTTCCTTTTCAAAAGCATCGGGCGTTTCGAAGCTTTCCGGTTGAGCCGTGTTCGTCGGGATACTTGCGTGCCGATTTCGAGGCAAGTACCTTGTTCATACTTTTCTTGTTTTGTGGATATGATGATTGGTGGTCGTCTTGGTGTGTTTTTTTGGTTATTTGAAATGAATTTCCAAAAGATTCGGTTTAGCCTCGTTAAAGGCTCACTATCAAAATGTGTGTGTGTTTTGTGAACGGTGTGTTTTGGGAACTGATTATGATTTGATTATTTTCAAGGTTGAAGGCTTTGATGATACTCATGTTGTTTAAAGTTATGGAATCGTGTATTCTGTGTTTAACCTTGTTATTGTGTTTTTGAAGAGTTTGATAATGGTGTCGGATTAGTGGCCATCTCTAGTGAGTATTCTTAATGAACTTACATTCTTAGCATATTAGTATTGCATGAGTAACGTGTGTGTGTGTGTGTATGCTCACTACGGGTTAGATCCGACGGGGTCTCGGTAGGGGTCCATAGAGATGTGGATCGACGAGCTTGCTTTTAACCACTACGGGTTAGATCCGACGGGGTCTCGGTAGTGGTCCACAGAGACGTGGATCGACGGTTAATTGTGGTGCATTTTGCAAATGTGATTTGGATGATTGGCATTTCCGGAAATGAGTATTTCGAACGGTTTTCATGATTGAATGCATTGACTAAGTGTGTAAGAGGTAAGTTGTTCGTTTGGCCTACTTGGCTAGGATGGCACTGGAGTATTTTGTTGTTTGTGTTAAATCCTTTAATTGTGGATTTTGATGTTGGAAGACGAACCTTGTTGTCATTCTCGTGTACTGTGAGTTGATGAGATTTGGGGCTAAAATCCCAACGGTTTGGTAAATGTCATTTTTCGGAAAGTAAACCTTTGGGGCGATGACCCCTTTTGTCTTTTGGATTTTGAAAAGTAGGATTTGATAATCCTAAATTGTTTTCTATTAAAAACTCTCGATGGCATTCTAAACTGTTTTTTTAAAAAAATTTCCATTGATTTGTGATCTTTCGATTTTGGAACGTTTTCTCAAATTCTTGCCTCGGGAAGTACTTTTCGTTTCGTTTGGATCTTTGAGGATCCTTGGTTATTGTTATTCGTGGAATGTGAATTGTATGGCTCGTATTTGCACTTTGTTCTTGCACTAGCAAAACAGTGGAGTTTTGCTAACCCCCGAGTATTCGGGGGGTGGATGTCTGTTTTTGCATTCAGGTTTTGGAGCATAACACAGGGTCGACACGAAGGATGATGAAAGATGATCGATACTAATCACATGAGGAACCGTACATCGTGTATTGGTTCAGTTGTACTTTATTTTCTGCTGCTATATTTTTTTCTCGTTGTACGGGTGTGGTTGTGTTTTGACCCCTGCGTGGGCATGAGTTGTATTTGAGTTGTATGTATTTATTGAAAGACCAAATCGGTCTACCGAGTCATTTTAGCCTTAAAGGCATGGTTGAGTTGTTATATGTCGTTACCAGCCTGGTAGATCCTTAAGGAAAGGTTCTACGGTGTGTAATATCCCTGAGCGGATTGGGGGTGTTACATAAATGGTATCGGAGCTTAGGTTGAGAAAAACCTAGGCTGTCGGGTCAAGTCGTGTTGTTTGAGTCTTGTTTCGTTGGATTTTATCTGACTGAGTCGTGTCGCGATGCGTCGTCTAAGTTTGTTGGTCGTGATTAGTATCGTGGGCGATCATCATCTTCGTGCGACTTGTGGATTTAAGTCTCCCTTCTTTGTGTTGTGCCTCATGTGACACGAGCTATTTTTTTTTATGATTATTTGTTAAGTGACGGAATCCTCTTATGGATTTTGATTTCTTGATACGTGACTATTTGACTCTCATATTTCGTTCATGTGAGGAGTAGTGTTGCTGGATTGTGCATGTTGGACTGTATTTCTTTTATCCGTTGCGTGAGTTCTTTTGTAATGGCTTTCGGTATTTTACCGACTGAGTTTTATTTCGAAAACCGATTCCCTTAACCGAGTTTTTGGCATTATGGCCTTGATCATTTTGGCGAAATTCTTATGACGGTATTTAGTATTTTGTAAATGGCTTTTGTGAGTTTTTGAAATATTACCGTCATCGGCCTTTTTGGCGTTTTTGTAAATGGTTTTTATCCTGGTGGGTTCCGGTGCGGGACCCACAATGCTATAATGTTCCGTGTATTTACCTGAAATTTTTGGGCATTCTAGCCCATTGAATTATCCTTGAAAAACTTGAGTATCTTAGAAAATAAATTTCGAGACGTACTTTTAAAATGAATTATTTTCTCGCGGTACTTTCAAGGTGCCTTCTAGTTCCGCAATATGTTTCAAAATTATTCCAATTGAGGACCAAAATATTTTGAGATATTTTCAATTATTTTTAGAAATGCAGTTGCTTAGACCCAAGTGTCGAACATTCTGAATGTTTTTCACAGAGAGAAGGTGTCCTCATTTGTGTTCAAACGCAAGATGATTTTCAAAGTCTCGATAACAATGTTTGCACTACTTTTTGTAAAGTGATACTCAAGATCAACTGGTGTTTCCAAACTATTTTCAAAAGGGGGTTTTCGTTTTTAAAACCCATCATTTCGTGCTTGTGGTCGGAGAAGGTGTGTATGATGTTGGTATTGTTGTTAGGGTGTTAGCCCTCCGAATTGTGATTGAATTGGTGGTGTGAACGTTGAGTCGTTCGCCACGCATATGTTTTGTTAGCCCTTCGTGGGAGGTGTGATGACGATCTTTAATGTTGCCATTTCGTGGTGGCTGGCGTGTTATCGCACCTGTGTGAGCTGTTAAAGCTTGGATTTTTGTGTGTTTATGCACATGGGTGATTGTTTCATGAGGTTTGTAATTATGTGCTGGTTATTGTTCGGGCCGTTAAGGTTGCCGAACGATACCGTCGTCGTTGTAGTGTTTGTGTGTGTATTACTTTACGATGGTAATCGTTGTATATGATATGTGTTATGATTCTTTGTTGTGCTGAGTTGGTGTCTCCGCTATGTTGTTTTGCGACGTTATGCCCCATTGTATCTAGCATTTGTATTTTCGGTATGCCGAGCCGAGGCGTTTCAACCGTGATGTTCCGGGGCATGCACGTGTAAATTGTCCTTATCGTCGGTAACACATTTCAAGTGTGGACTCGAGGGACACCGAATTCAGTTTTGCGAATTGGCTACCGATACTTCCGGAGTTCGCGCTTAGTACAAATATCAGGATCAGCTCTAAGAGGCCCATGGAAAATGTGTCCGCCGACTGCTTTTGTGTTGTTGCCTTGTTTCCATTATTGTGAGTTGCGGGGACGACCTTCTTTTATAAGAGGTCGAATGTAATACCCGTATTATTTTTGGCTTCTGCATTTTATCTTTCTCAATTCTATCGACTCGCTCGTATTCGTTGATACTTACTGAACTTGTTCTGTATTTTGGTTTCATCAATCGGATGAGCTGTGATCTTGTTTTGGGTCAATCTGGTTATCGCTGTGACTTTTCCGAGTTCGGTTCGATTCTTGTGAACCCTGTTCGGATGTAACATCTTTTGGTTCTACTAGTTCTTTTATTTGAAGTGGATCGGATTTTGAACTTCTGTATTTTCGACTCTGTCGACTCGTTTATGTTCGTTAACATTTTCTGAGCTTGCCCTATCCCTTGATTTTATTGATCGAACGAGTGTGGTGTTTCGGAATAACTCGTTTGTCGTTGTGACTTTTCAATCGCTATTCCCTTTCCTGTGGATCTTATGGGAATGCATGTCTTGTTGTTCTCACCAGATCATCCTGGGAATTGTTGTTTGAATTTTATTATCCTTCGTGTTTCGGACATGATTGTTCGATTTTTGTTGTCTCGATCGTTTGTTTGTTCGGTTTTTGTTCTCGTTTCATGATTGTTGAGCGTTCAGGCTCCTTCGTAATTCCCTTAAGTTCGGGAAATTAGTCTCGTTTTCGATCTTCCAACCCTTGGGCAATGGAATCCCATATTTGTTCAGCGATTGGCTCGCGTTTTGATTGATGTACCGTTGGGTCGGTCAATCTTATTGATTTTCGTTCGTTGTGTTTTGTGATTGTTCGGATAATTGACTTGACTATATTATCCGTTTCATGACGCTTGTCATTTGTTGGTTTTATTATATCCCTAACGGCGACGTTGTGTTGGTCGCCGTGGAGCGTGTTTTCACGCCGTATATTCCTTTGCGTTGCTTGTAACGTTTCGCCGATGGGCGTAAGTTACGCGTTTCTTGTGTATCTCGTTGAGTTTTCCTGGCGGGGATATTACTTCTCCCTACTTGTTTTAAGTTTCGGGACGAAACTTCTTTTAAGGAGGGTAGAATGTAATACCCGTAATTTCGATTTTCGGTAATTTCTTTTTTTTCGGCGGAAGTCCATTTTCACGACTCGCTCACGACCGTTTCGTCAATTCGAGAATGATTAATTCTACACTTTTTGTCATCCGAGTTCGTTTCGGTGTCGTTTTGTTGAGTTCCGTGTCCTTAATCGATTTTTCACGTGTGAGTTCGATTTTGTAAAGTCACCATTAATTCTTGGAAACTCCAAAAATTCTGAATCTTTGCAATATTATATATCATCAAGTTAGCTTTCCAATGGCTCAAACGGTGAGTCAATCGGAGTCCGGACGAAGGAGTTATGGTCGAAATAGCTAAGACTGCACGATGTGCCTTTTTGGTGTTGGAGTAGGCCGTACCGTGTGCCGCGGCACACTTCGGCTGGGCCGCGGCACTAAGATAGTGCTGGGCAGTTTTTTTGGCCGTGGGCCGTGGCACACTTGTCCTGTGCCGCGGCACACAGTGCAGATCAACCTATTTAAGGCCTGGCAACGTGTTTTTCACCCATTTTCTCATCCTCTTCCTTCTCTTCCGCGGCTGGAGGTGTGGAGATCATGGAAAGATGTTGTTGGACAATCAATCCATGAAGTCTTGGAGTTCATATCATCAATCATCCATCCTATAACATCCTCCGATCTACCGAATCAGGTCAGATTTCCTAGAAATCTAATTTTGGGGATTTTGGGTATTTTGTTCGATTTCGTCCGTTTAATCCGATTTATCTTAGGATTGTGATGGATTGATGATTATTTAGATGTATTATATCATTTCCCTTGTTATTCCATGGTTGGATCGTATCGATTCGTCATTTGGGTCGAGTTCTTGACCGACGCCTTAAAGGTGTCTGGTAAAATGTCTTAGAGGGGTTTTCGGACGTTCTACGATTATTCTTCCTCGTATGATCGATGATTTATTGATTGTATGTTGTTAGGGTTGAATTTCTTGCGAAGAAACCAAGTTGAACCCTTCCGTTCGTTGCCGTTTTCCTTTTCGAAAGCATCGGGCGTTTCGAAGCTTTTTGGTTGAGCCGTGTTCGTCGGGATACTTGCGTGCCGATTTCGAGGCAAGTACCTTGTTCATACTTTTCTTGTTTTGTGGATATGATGATCGGTGGTCGTCTTGGTGTGTTTGTTTGGTTATTTGAAATGAATTTCCAAAAGATTCGGTTTAGCCTCGTTAAAGGCTCACTTTCAA
Organism: Orobanche coerulescens; assembly: GCA_033398695.1. Lineage (NCBI taxonomy): Eukaryota > Viridiplantae > Streptophyta > Magnoliopsida > Lamiales > Orobanchaceae > Orobanche > Orobanche coerulescens. The sequence goes on along the minus strand of CM065817.1, from coordinate 108,285,881 downwards.
AACGTGTGTGTGTTTTGTGAACGGTGTGTTTTGGGAATTGATTATCATTTGATTATTTTGAAGGTTGAAGGCTTTGATGATACTCATGTTGTTTAAAGTTATGGAATCGTGTATTCTGTATTTAACCTTGTTATTATGTTTTTGAAGAGTTTGATAATGGTGTCGGATTAGTGGCCATCTCTAGTGAGTATTCTTAATGAACTTACATTCTTAGCATATTAGTATTGCATGAGTAACGTGTGTTTGTGTATGCTCACTACGGGTTAGATCCGACGGGGTCTCGGTAGGGGTCCACAGAGACGTGGATCGACGAGCTTGCTTTTAACCACTACGGGTTAGATCCGACGAGGTCTCGGTAGGGGTCCACAGAGACGTGGATCGACGGTTAATTGTGGTGCATTTTACAAATGTGATTTGGATGATTGGCGTTTCCGGAAACGAGTATTTCGAACGGTTTTCATGATTGAATGCATTGACTAAGTGTGTAAGAGGTAAGTTGTTCGTTTGGCCTACTTGGCTAGGATGACACTAGAGTATTTTATTGTTTGTGTTAAATCCTTTAATTGTGGATTTTGATGTTGGAAGACGAACCTTGTTGCCATTCTCGTGTGCTGTGAGTTGATGAGATTTGGGGCTAAAATCCCAATGGTTTTGTAAAGGTCATTTTACGGATTTGGGGCTAAAATCCCAACGGTTTGGTAAATGTCATTTTTCGGAAAGTAAACCTTTGGGGCGGTGACCCCTTTTGTCTTTTGGATTTTGAAAAGTAGGATTTGATAATCCTAAATTGTTTTCTATTAAAAACTCTCGATGGCATTCTAAACTGTTTTTTCTATAAATTTTTCCATTGATTTGTGATCTTTCGATTTTGGAACGTTTTCTCAAATTCTTGCCTCGGGAAGTGCTTTTCGTTTCGTTTGGATTTTTGAGGATCCTTGGTTATTGTTATTCGTGGAATGTGAATTGTATGGCTCGTATTTGCACTTTGTTCTTGCACTAGCAAAACAATGGAGTTTTGCTAACCCCCGAGTATTCGGGGGGTGGATGTCTATTTTACATTCAGGTTTTGGACCATAACACAGGGTCGGCACGAAGGATGATGAAAGATGATCGATACTAATCACATGAGGAACCGTAGATCGTGTATTGGTTCAGTTGTACTTTATTTTCCGCTGCTATTTTTTTTCCCGTTGTACGGGTGTGGTTGTGTTTTGACCCCTGCATGGGCATGAGTTGTATTTGAGTTGTATGTATTTATTGAAAGACCAAATCGGTCTACCGAGTCATTTTAGCCTTAAAGGCATGGTTGAGTTGTTATATGTCGTTACCAGCCTGGTAGATTCTTGAGGAAAGGTTCTACGGCGTGTAATATCCCTGAGCGGATTGGGGGTGTTACAAATCGACTATAGCATAATTGAATTCCATAACTACTAATCCAATTCTCTATTCCAAGTACTTCATTCGGTGGGTTACCATTGCACACAATGATTTTGGTGGTCGATTCTCAATGATGGTAATACAGTCGAGTTGATTCCTCCTAGTTAATTAACATTGATAATCATATAGCAAAATTGTTACAACTAGTTTAGCATACAGTGATATATTCCTATTTCTCCTACAATTAGTTCGTCAAGTTTTACGTTTCCAAGGTTGATTGAGATGGGAAATTTCGCATATGATTAATACAACACGATGCATGAATTAATGGTTCGGAAACAAAATATACGTGCAATGATAGTTTTGATTACTACAAGTTTGTCCGATTAGATTTTCTATGAGAGTTTAGCAAAACTACCCGAATACACGTAATACAATATGCATAATGACAACATTGAAGAGATAACCTCAAATATTGATAGTCTCACCTTAATAGAGGAAGAACAATGAGGAATGATGACGATCCAACGAAGAACCACGAGGAGGAACTAAAAGTGGATCGATTGACCTAGATAATCTTCTCCGGAGCTTGAGTAATCCTCTCCTCTATGTTAATACAAGTGATTTGGGAGGCCAAAAATAACAAGTCCCGTTTTTTTTAATATATAATGGAGATTTAGCCGACGGCCAAGAGAGTCGTCGGCTAAAATAAAAAACCGGAGTCACTTTAGCCGACGACACTGTTGTCGTCGGCTATACTTAATCACCAAAAAAAATACATGACCCAGTGGCTGCCGGGGTTCGAACCTGGGCCATTAGGATATATTATATGGCATTTTGCCACTGAGTCATGTTTATCATTCATCCATTTAAACATAGTTTTTATATTTATACATGTAGATATGTTTTAAATTTGTTAATTATAAATATATATAATGATTATATATTTGTATATATTTATACATTTTTTATATAATAATATTTATATATTTATACAGTTTTTATATAATGATATTTTATATATTTAAATTTAATTATAAATATATTTAATACAAAATTAAGATATCTATATATTTAATCATATTTTTACGGATATTTATAATATAATGATTATATATTTGTATATATTTATACATTATTTATATAATAATATTTATATATTTATACAATTTTATATAATTATATTTTATATATTTAAATTTAATTATAAATATATTTATTTATAAATTAAAATATCTATATATTTAATAATATTTTTACGGACTTTAGCAATGGCGATTGTCGGCTAAACTAAATTCTAAAAAAATATTTATACATATATTAATATTTTAAATTCTTTGAATTTGATTATAAATATATATTTATAAATATATATATGTAATAATTATATATTTGTATATATTTATATAATTTTATATAATGATATTTTATATATTTAAATTTAATTATAAATATACTGTCGACCCTTGAGTGTCGCGACACAGGTGCTACACTGGCCAAGCGGTCAATTCTTGTCATTTGTACAGTACTTTAGTAAGCGGCAGTAGTCGTTATGCTTAATCACCAAAAACATGACCAGTGGCGGTCGGGGTTCGAACCCGGGCCATTTGGATAGATTATATGGAATTTTGCCACTGAGTCATGTTTATCATTCATACATTTAAACACAGTATTTATATTTATACATATACAGATATTTTAAATTCGTTAACGATAAATAATATATTTATAAATATATATAATGTAACACCCCCAAAATTTCCCGGGGCATTACAGTGCCGTGAATCCCAAGTGGGACCCACAAGGCTATTTTGGGCAATTAGATATTTTAAAGAAATTATTATAAAATGATGAGTCTGTGGTTAGATAACATAAAACGGAATGTTTTTGAAAGAAACATAATTCAAGGCACGATTCAAGGCACGATTATTACATAAACGGAAGTTTCGGAAATTAAAATTAAAACATGCGGCGGCAAAACTTTATCCCAACACCATTCAAACCTGACCGGACCCCTCGGGAATGTCCTGCACATATTCAATAAATTTACCTGGCACGACGAATCATGCCAGACAACCGGGGTCAGAGAATGAACATCAATAACCATAATTGGCAACGACATACACGATTTATCAACACCGTGCCATATAACGAATAGAAGATAATTCATAGTATGACCGATGTTGTCTTCCTCTTTTTTAACACATAAACCCGAAGGTCGCAACCAAGGGTCACGGAAGTATCCACACATGAATACTCTGGAACGTGGGTGCCCTTTTTAGGTCGTATCCCTCAACACATTTCCACACGGGCAGTATGACCGACGTTGTCTTCCTTTTTTTTAACACATAAACCCGAAGGTCGCAACCAAGGGTCACGGAAGTATCCACACAGGAATACTCCGGAACGTGGGTGCCCTTTTTAGGTCTTATCCCTCAATACATTTCCACACAGGTACCATTCAGGTCTTATCCCTCAATACATCGGCCCATATTTTCCAAAGAAAGACAGTCGTCGGCATTCATCACACAACGGCACATTCATGTATTACGAATATTGTAATAAAATTAACACTTCTCGAGCAAGATTTTATTTGCCTTGAACCCAATGGTAAGTGCCTTACGCCAACTTGAACTTCCACGGCCGATCGAGTTTAACCTAACCACATTATCCCCAATTAACATTTCGTGCAAATAATGATGAATAAACTAGTTTACCCTTCCCTTTCCTAACCGAACTCTTAACATAGTTCGATTTTGCCAAAACTAGTTTCGTGTTTCTAAGTTCACAAGCAATATGTATTAATATGTTGTTCAATTTCATAATTAACGATTGTTACAACAATTTGCTCAACAAGATTATCCCTAACATTATTTCGGTTGACGACAATCGACTATAGCATAATTGAATTCCATAACTACGAATCCAATTCTCTATTCCAAGTACTTCATTCGATGGGTTACCATTGCACACAATGATTTTGGTGGTCGATTCTCAATGATGGTAATACAATCGAGTTGATACCTCCTAGTTAATTAACATTGATAATCATATAGCAAAATTGGTTACAACTAGTTTAGCATACAGTGATATATTCCTACGCAATTTCTCCTACAATTAGTTTGTCAAGTTTTACGTTTCCAAGGTTGATTGAGATGGGAAATTTCGCATATAATTAATACAACACGATGCATGAATTAATGGTTCGGAAACAAAATATACGTGCAATGATAGTTTTGATTACTACAAGTTTGTCCGATTAGATTTTCTACGAGAGTTTAGCAAAACTACCCGAATACACGTAATACAATATGCATAATGACAACATTGAAGAGATAACCTCAAATATTGATAGTCTCACCTTAATAGAGGAAGAACAATGAGGAATGATGACGATCCTGTAATACCCGTAATTTCGATTTCCGGTAATTTTTTTTTTCGGCGGAAGTCCGTTTTGACGCCTCGCTCATGACCGTTTCGTCATTTCGAGAATGTTTAATTCTGCACTTTTTCTTATCGGAGTTCGTTTCGGTGTCGTTTTGTTTAGTTTCGTGATTTTTGGCGATTTTTCCGCACTTGAGCTCGATTCTTGCGAATCTCGTTCGAAACTGCTATTTCGAGTTTCCCATAAGTCAGTTTAACTTTGTTAGACGTGTTGTGAACTTCGGTTTGGTTATTCGATCGTGATTTTCGGGCGTTTTGGGCCATTTTCGTAATTTCCCAAAGTTTAGGGTAATTACTTCCCGTTGTCGAATTTCGAGCCTTCGGATGGTCGGAATCATGTGTTCTCTTAGTGCTCGGATTCATCTTTGCGAGTACTTCGTAACCGTATCTTCGATTTGTATTCAGGTTCGGGTTTCAGGGTCGTTCGGGCAGTCGGAGTTGGCCCCGGCCGAGTCATGGCCGGGCAATCTAGGCCCAGGCCGACACTGGCCGAGTTACGGCCGGTAATGCTCAGCAGTTACGTACGTAAGACCGGTTACGTACGTAAGGCCCTGGACGGTAACGTACGTAACGTTTCCGGCATTTCTAGATAGTGAGTCAGCCATGGCCGGTTACGTACGTAAGCCATGGCCGGTTACGTACGTAAGGCGGCCGGCAGTCAGCATATTTAAGGCCTGGCAGCGTGTTTTTCACCCATTTTCTCATTTTCTTCCTTCTCTTCAGCGGCTGGAGGTGTGGGAATCATGGAGGCATGTTGTTATACAATGAATCCATGAAGTTTTGAGGTTCATATCATCAATCATCCGTCCTATAACATCCTCCGATCTACCGAATCAGGTCAGATTTCCTAGAAATCTAGTCTTGCGAAGAAACCGAGTTGAACCCTTCCGTTCGTTGTCGTCTTTCTTTTCGATAGCATCGGGCGTTTCGAAGCTTTCCGGTTGAGCCGTGTTCGTCGGAATACTTGCGTGCCGATTTCGAGGCAAGTACCTTGTCCATACTATTCTTGTTTTATGGATATGATAATTAGTGATCGTCTCCTTGTGTTTATTTTATCGTTTGAATTTCACTTTCAAATATTCGGTTTAGCCTTGTTAAAGGCTTGCTTTCAAAATGCGTGTGTCTTGTGAATGGTGTGGTTTGAGAATGACTATGTGATTTCTGTGGATATGTTTGGTGTTGATGTTGCACTTGGTATTGCGTGTGGACGTATATTATTTCATTTCAGTGCGTTGTGGTTGACGTGGTGTTTTGCTAAGTGTTTGATGCCTCTGAGTGAATTGTTTGGATATCTTTGTTGTATGGTGCTATATATGTGATTGTGTGGATGTGGGCGGGGCCTACGGTGGCACATGGCATGTGATCATGTGGCCAGGATGCAACAAGCGATTGATCCAACCGTAAGAGCCTAAGAAAAACTATGGTGGCACATGGCATGCGATCATGTGGCCAGGATGCAACAAGTGATTGATCCAACCGTGAGCGCCAAAGATAATCTATGGTGGCACATGGCATGCGATCATGTGGCCAGTATGCAACAAGCGATTGATCCAACCGTGAGATGTGTGTGATTTGTTTAGCTAGCCAGCTCGGGAGGGTCCTTCGAGGCCTCTGGCGGGATCAATGGTATTACCCTGTTCCCAAAGCGATGCATGTGTTGTGATTTGTTTAGCTATCCAGCTCGGGAGGGTCCTTCGAGGCCTCGGGCGGGATCAATGGTATTACCCTGTTCCCAAGGCGATGCATGTGTTGTGATTTGTTTAGCTAGCCAGCTCGGGAGGGTCCTTCGAGGACTCGGGCGGGATCAATGGTATTACCCTGTTCCCAAGGCGATGCGCGTGCGCGATTACATTGTGTTGATTTTTATGTCCGTCGAGGACACGTTATGTTGGGTTCTGGCCCTGTGAATTATTGTCGGTTTTCTATTTGCGAAAACAAAACCTTTGGGCTGTGACCCCTGTTGATTTTTGGAAAAATAAGGATTTGATAATCCTAATTTGTTTTCTATTAAAACTCCCGAGGGTATTTTAAACCATTTTGAAAACCGTTCTCGTTAATTGTGATCTTTCCGATTTGGAAAGTTTTACTCAAACTCTTGCCTCGAGAACTATTCGTTTCGTTGTATTTTAGTCTTTGAGGATTTCTGATTATTGTCATTCTTGGAACTTGAATTGTATGGCTCGTATTTTTGCACTTGTACTTGCACTAGCAAAACAGTGGAGTTTTGCTAACCCCCGAGTATTCGGGGGGTGGATGTCTATTTTTGCATTCAGGTTTTGGAGCATAGCACAGGGTCGGCACGAAGGATGATGAAAGATGAACGATACTAATCACACGAGGATCCGTTGATGTCGTATTGGTCTAGTGGTATTTTCTTTTCCGCTGTAGTATCTTTTCCCCGTTGTACGGGAGTTTATTGTATTTTGACCCCTGCGTGGGTATATGTTTGGAATTGAGTTGTATGTTATTATTGAAAGACCAAATCGGTCTAATGAGTCATTCTAGCCTTAAAGGTGATGTTTAGATGTTTGATTTTAGTTATCAGCCTGTTAGATCCTCGAGGAGAGGGTCTACGGCGTGTACTATCCCTGAGTGGATTGGGGGTGTTACATAAATGGTATCAGAGCTTAGGTTGTGGAAACCTAGGTTGTCGGGTCAGTGGTGTCTGTTGAGTTTTGTCTCGTCGGATTTTGTCTGACTGAGTCGTGTCGCGACGCGTCGTCTGAGTTTGTTGGTCGTGATTAGTATCGTGGGGCGATCATCATCTTCGTGCGACCTGTGGATGTATGTCTCCCTTCTTTGTGTTGTGCCTCGTGTGACACGAGCTATTTTTATGATTATTTGTTAAGTGACGGAATCCTCTTATGGATTTTGATTTATTGATATGCGGTTATTTGACCCTCATATTTCGTTCATATGAGGAGTAGTGTTGCTGGATTGTGCATGTTTGACTTTATTTCTTTTATCCGCTGCGTGAGTTCCTTTGTAATAGCTTTCGGTATTTTACCGACTGAATTTTATTTCGAAAATCGATTCCCTTAACCGAGTTTTTGGCATTATGGCCTTGATCATTTTGGTGAAATTCTTGTGATGGTATTTAGTATTTTGTAAATGGCTTTTGTGAGTTTTTAAAATATTACCGTCATCGGCCTTTTTGGCGTTTTTGTAAATGGTTTTTAGCCTGGTGGCTTCCGGCGCGAGACCCACAGCGCTATAATGTTCCATATATTTACCTGAAATTTTTGGGCATTCTAGCCCATTGAATTATTTTTGAAAACCTTGAGTATCTTAGAAAATAAATTTCGAGACGTACTTTTAAAATGAATTGTTTTCTCGTGGTACTTCCAAGGTGCCACAATATGTTTCAAAATTCTTCTACTTCGAGGACCAAAATGTTTTGAGATATTTTCAATGTTTTATAAATACTTTTACTTAGACCCGAGGGTCGAATATTCTGAAAGTTTTTCACTATCAGAAAGTGTCCTCATTTTTAACAAATGCGAAATGGTTTTCAAAAGTCTCGATAACGATATTTCACGTTTTTACTTTTTTTTGAAAGGTGGTACTCAAGATCAACCGGTGTTTTTCTAAATTATTTTCAAAAAGGGGGTTTTCATTTTTTTTTAAAACCTATCAATTCCCGTTTGCGTTTGGGAATGTATGTATGATGTTTGCTTTGTCGTTATGATGCTAACTCCCGAGTATGATCGAATTGGTGGCATGAACGTCGAGGCGTTGCCACGCATTTGTTGAACTAGCCCTCTGTGGGAGGTGTGATGACGATCTTTAATGTTGTCATTTCGTGGTGATTTGCGTGTTATCGCACGAGTGTGAGTTGTTAAAGCTTGGATTTTTGTGCGTTTATGCACATCTGTGATTGTTTCATGATGTTTTGTAATTATGTGCTGGTTATTGTTCGGACCGTTGAGGTCGCCGAACGATACTGTCGTTGCTGTAGTGTTTGTGTGTGTATTACTTTACGATGGTAATCGTTGTAACACCCCCAATCCACTCAGGGATATTACACGTCGTAGACCCTCTCCTCAAGGATCTACCAGGCTGATAACTAAAATCAAACATCTAAACATCGCCTTTAAGGCTAAAATGACTCGGTAGACCGACTTGGTCTTTCAATAATAACATACAACTCAATTCCAAACACATATCCACGCAGGGGTCAGAATACAATAAACTCCCGTACAACGGGGAAAAGATACTGCAGCGGAAAAGAAGATACAACTAGACCAATACGACATCAACGGATCCTCGTGTGATTAGTATCGTTCATCTTTCATCATCCTTCGTGCCGACCCTGTGCTATGCTCCAAAACCTGAATGCAAAAATAGACATCCACCCCCCGAATACTCGGGGGTTAGCAAAACTCCACTGTTTTACTAGTGCAAGTACAAGTGCAAAAATACGAGCCATACAATACAAGCTCCAAGAACAATAATAATCAGGAATTCTCAAAGTTCCGAAAGTAACGAAAAGCACTTCCCGAGGCATGAGTTTGGTAAAACATTCCAAAACCGAAAGATCACAAATCAAGGGAAAACAATTTATAAAACAGTTTAAAATGCCATCGAGAGTTATAATAGAAAACAATTTAGGATTTCCGAATCCTTCTCTTTCCAAAATTCAACAGGGGTCACAGCCCAAAGGTTTTGTTTTCGCAAATAGAAAACAGACAACAATTCACAAGGCCCGAGCCCAACATCACGTGTCCTCGACGGACATAAAATCAATACCAACTGGTGAAGTTTCACTCGTGAATCCAGGTCGAAGCCATTGGAATTCCCTCCGTGGTCCCGTCGAACCCTCCAGAGGTGAGCAAACACATTCACAAAACACAGTACTCACATCGCCTAGGACCGGGTCGAAGCCACAAATCCCACTCCGTGATCCCGTCGGACCCACCCGAGCTGGCTAGCGAATTACTCAAGCACCACACGTCGCCTAAGACCGGGACGAAGCCACGAATCCCACTCCGTGATCCCTTCGGACCCACCCGAGCTGGATAGCGAATCAATCATGCACAAATAACATATCACACCAAGAATATCCAAACAATTCACCCAGAGGCATCAAACACTTAGCAAAACACCACGTCAAACCACAATGCACCGAAATGAAACAATATACATCCACACGCAACACCAAGTGCATCATCAACACCAAACATATCCACATGAGTCACATACTCGTTCATGAAACACACCAATCACAAAACACACGCGGTTTTGAAAGACGGCCTTTAACAAGGCTAACCAAATCTTTTGAAAACTCATTTCAAACAAACAAACAAACACACCAAGACGATCACCAATCATCATATCCACAAAACAAGAAAAGTATGGACAAGGTACTTGCCTCGAAATCACGATCGCAACGAGACGACGGATAGGACGCGGTCGAATAGCCCCGAACCCCCGAATAATATCAAGAACGCGATAGCACCACGAGTATTACGAGAATAACACCACACGAATCATCAATCACCAACGTGATTCAACATCGGAATCCTCGAACACCTACAAACCTCCGGAAGGAACAATAACACATGGTTACGACGAGAATCAAGGCCAAAACAACGGAAATCCGAACAACTATCGAAGGCAAACTCATTGGGACATTTCATCAAACACTCAATGTTCGATAACTCCCAAGAACACTCGAATCACTAATCGAGTTGAACAAACTCGAGATATGGATATAAAACCCATAGAATACGATTAATAACATCATACTACACCAACCGATGTATCATAATCGGACTAGAATCGAAATCAAGAACAAATTCTCCGAAAAGTCAACTTGAAGGAAAATCAAGAAATATACCTTGATTCGACGAAACACACGGATTAGATGTTGATATAATCAACAAGGATCTTCCAAAATGCCTTGGAAATTATTAGAATCGGCCAAGAACACGATTTCCCGAGCCTCCCGTCGCCAGCCGCCAAAAAAGGAAGAAAAACGCGTAAGAAATGAAGTCTGGCCGAGCCCAGGCTATATATAGCCGGCAGGGTTACGGCCGTAACCGGCAGAGCCTTACGGCCGTAACTCGGCCCTTACGGCCGTACTCGGCAGGCCTTACGGCCGTAACCGGCATTCGTCAAAAATCAGTCCAAAGAATCGCCGGGCACTTACGGCCGTAATCGCACACATTACGGCCAGAATCGGCCTTCGTCCGAAGATGCCCAGCCGTGCACGCCATACCCGATCACACTTACGGCCATAACTGGCACACATTACGGCCGTAACCGGCACCTTACGGCCGTAACTCGGCCAGGCCAGGCCCTGCTCCGGCTGTGACTCGGCCGTGGTCACTCCGACGGTCCGGACGACCCCAAAACCCGAACCTGAGTAAAAACCGAAGATACGGTTACGAAGTACTCGCAAAGACGAATCCAAGCGCTAAGAGAATACACGATTCCGACCACCCGAAGTGTCGGAATTCGACAACGGAAGTAATTACCCCAAACTTTGGGAAATTACAAAAATGTCCCAAAACACCCGGAAATCACGATACACGATCGAAACACCGAACCAAAGCTCGCAACATGAATAATAACATTAAATGAACTTACAAGAAACTCGAAACAACAGTTTCGGACGAGATTCGCAAGAATCGAGCTCAAGTGCGGAAAAGTCGCCAAAAGACACGGAACTCAACAAAACAACACCGAAACGAACTCGGATGACAAAAAGTGAAGAATTAATCATTCTTGAAATGACGAAACGGTCATGAGCGATTCGTCAAAACGGACTTCGAATATTCGAAATTCGAAATTGCGGATATTACATTCTACCCTCCTTAAAAGAAGTTTCGTCCCGAAACTTAAAACAGGTAGGGGGAAGCAATATACCCGCCAGGAAAACTCGACGAGATACACAAAACTGAAAACTCGCGCCCAACGGCGAAACGCTGCAAGAAACGCAAAGAGACATACGGCGTGAAAACACGCTCCATGACGACCAACACAACGCCACCGTAGAGACATAATAAAATCAATAAGTGACAAACATCATCAAATAGATAGTACAATCAGGTCGATTATCCGAACAATCACAAAACACAACGAACGAAAATCAATACGATTGACCAACCCAATGGCTCATCAATCCAAACGCGAGTCAAACGCTGAACAAATATGGAATTCCACCGCCCAAGGGTTGAAAGATCGAAAACGAGACTAATTTCCCGAACTTAAGGGAATTAGGAAGGAGTCTGAATGCTCAACAATCACGAAACGAGATCAACAAAAACCGAACAATCAAACGATCGAACCACAAAGATCAAGACAACAAAAATCGAACGATCATGTTCGAATCACGAAGAACAATAAAATTCAAACAACAACTCCAAGGTTCACATCTCGACTCGAGACAATATATGATCCGGTGAAAACAACAACATATGCATTCACATAAGATCCACATGAAAGGGAATAGAAATTGAAAAGTCACAACGACAAACGAGTTATTCCGAAACAATACCACGCTCGTTCGACCAACAAAAGCAAGGGGCAGGACAAGCTCAGAAAATGTCAACGAACATAAACGAGTCGACAGAGTCGAAAATACAGAAGTTCCAAATCCGATCCACTTCGAATAAAAGAATTAGTAGAATCAAAAGATGTTACTTCTGAACAAGGTTCACAAGAATCGAACCGAACTCAGAAAAGTTACAACGATAACCAGATCGACCCAAAACAAGATCACAGCTCGTTCGAACGATGAAACCGAAATACCGAACAAGTTCAGAAAGTATCAACGAACATGAGCGAATCGATAGACTGGAGAAAGAGAAAATATAGAAGCCAAAAATAATACAGGTATTATATTCGACCTCTTCTAAAAGAAGTGTCGTTCCCGAAACTCACAACACGAAATCAAGGTGACAACACAACAAGCAACTGACAGAAACATCCTTCAAAGGCCTCTCAAAGCCGATTCTGATATCTGTACTGAAGTTCTCGCCCCGAAAACTCGGAACCCAACTCACGAAACTAGATCATGTGTCTTTCGGGTCCACACTCGAAATGCGTTACTGACGAGAAGGACAATTGGTACATGCATGCCCCCGGCACACCACGGTTGAAACACCTCGGTTCTAGATATAATGGGGCATAACATCGCAAAACAACATAGCGGAGATGCCAACTCAGCACAACAAGGAATCATAACACATATCATATACAACGATTACCATCGTAAAGTAATACACACACAAACACTATAGCGACGATGGTATCGTTCGGCGGCCTTAACGGACCGAACAATAACCAGCACATAATTACAAACCTCATGAAGCAATCACCCATGTGCATAAATGCACAAACCCAAGCTTTAACAGCTCACACAGGTGTGATAACACGCAAGCCACCACGAAATGACAACATTAAAGATCGTCATCACACCTCCCACAAAGGGATAACAAAACATATGCGTGGCAACGACTCAACGCTCACGCCACCAATTCAATCACAAATCGGGATTAACACCGTAACGAAAGTTCGAAAACGATACATGCATTTCCGGTCCGCAAACAGGAATGATAGGTCTTTAAAAACGAAAACCACCTTTTTGAAAACAGTTTGGAAACACCAGTTGATCTTGAGTATCATTTTACAAAAAGTTGAACAACATCATTTTCGAGACTTTGAAAATCATCTTGCGTTTGAACAAAAATGAGGACACCTTCTCTTAGTGAAACACTTTCAGAATATTCGACCCTCGGGTCTAAGTAAAAGTGTTTATAAAACATTGAAAATATCTCAAAACATTTTTGGGTCCTCGGGGTAGAATAATTTTGAAACATATTGTGGCACCTTGGATGTACCACGAGAAAATAATTCATTTTAAAAGTACGTCTCGAAATTTATTTTCTAAGATACTCAAGGTTTTCCAAGATAATTCAATGGGCTAGAATGCCCAAAAATTTCAGGTAATTACACAAAACTTTATAGCGCCGTGGGTCCCGCGCCGGAACTCACCAGGCTAAAAACCATTTACAACGTCAAAAAGGCCGATGACGTTAATATTTCAAAAACGCACAAAAGCCATTTATAAAATACTAAATACCGTCATAAGAATTTCGTCAAAGCGATCAAGGCCATAATGCCAAAAACTCGGTTAAGGGAATCGGTTTTCGAAATAAAACTCAGTCGGTAAAATACTGAAAGTCATTACAAAAGAACTCACGTAGTGGATAAAAGAAATACAGTCCAACATGCACAATCCAGCAACACTACTCCTCACATGAACGAAATATGAGAGTCAAATAATCACGTATCAAGAAATCAAAATCCATAAGAGGATTCCGTCACTTAATACAAAATCAAACAAATAGCTCGTGTCACATGAGGCACAATACAAAGAAGGGAGACTTACATCCACAGGTCGCACGAAGATGATGATCGCCCACGATACTAATCACGACCAACAAACTTAGACGACGCGTCGCGACACGACTTAGTCAGATAAAATCCGACAAGACAAAACTCAACAGACACCACTGACCCGACAGCCTAGGTTTCCACAACCTAAGCTCCGATACCATTTATGTAACACCCCCAATCTACTCAGCAATATTACACGCCGTAAGCCCTCTCCTCGAGGATCTACCAGGCTGATAACTAAAATCAAACATCTAAACATCGTATTTAAGGCTAAAATGACTCGGTAGACCGACTTGGTCTTTCAATAATAACATACAACTCAATTCCAAACACATACCCACGCAGGGGTCAGAATACAATAAACTCCCGTACAACGGGGAAAAGATACTGCAGCGGAAAAGAATACAACTAGACCAATACGACATCAACGGATCCTCGTGTGATTAGTATCGTTCATCATTCATCATCCTTCGTGCTGACCCTGTGCTATGCTCCAAAACCTGAATGCAAAAATAGACATCCACCCCCCGAATACTCGGGGGTTAGCAAAACTCCATTGTTTTTCTAGTGTAAGTACAAGTGCAAAAATACGAGCCATACAATACAAGTTCCAAGAACAATAATAATCAGGAATCCTCAAAGTTCCAAACGTAACGAAAAGCACTTCCCGAGGCATGAGTTTGGTAAAACATTCCAAAACCGAAAGATCACAAATCAAGGGAAAACAATTTATAAAACATTTTAAAATGCCATCGAGAGTTTTAATAGAAAACAATTTAGGATTTCCGAATCCTTCTCTTTGCAAAATTCAACAGGGGTCACAGCCCAAAGGTTTTGTTTTCGCAAATAGAAAACAGACAACAATTCACAGGGCCCTAGCCCAACATCACGTGTCCTCGACGGACATAAAATCAATACCAACTGGTGAAGTTTCACTCGTGAACCCAGGTCGAAGCCATTGGAATTCCCTCCGTGGTCCCGTCGAACCCTCCCGAGGTGAGCAAACACATTCACAAAACACAATACTCACATCGCCTAGGACCGGGTCGAAGCCACAAATCCCACTCCGTGATCCCGTCGGACCCACCCGAGCTGGCTAGCGAAATACTCAAGCACCACACGTCGCCTAGGACCGGGACGAAGCCACGAATCCCACTCCGTGATCCCTTCGGACCCACCCGAGCTGGATAGCGAATCAATCATGCACAAATAACATATCACACCAAGAATATCCAAACAATTCACCCAGAGGCATCAAACACTTAGCAAAACACCACGTCAAACCACAATGCACCGAAATGAAACAATATACCTCCACACGCAACACCAAGTGCATCATCAACACCAAACATATCCACAGGACTCACATACTCGTTCATGAAACACACCAATCACAAAACACATGCGGTTTTGAAAGAGGGCCTTTAACAAGGCTAACCAAATCTTTTGAAAACTCATTTCAAACAAACAAACAAACACACCAAGACGATCACCAATCATCATATACATAAAACAAGAAAAGTATGGACAAGGTACTTGCCTCGAAATCACGATCGCAACGAGACGACGGATAGGACGCGGTCGAATAGCCCCGAACCCACGAACAATATCAAGAACGCGATAGCACCACGAGTATTACGAGAATAACACCACACGAATCATCAATCACCAACGAGATTCAACATCGGAATCCTCGAACACCTATAAACCTCCGGAAGGAACAATAACACATGGTTACGACGAGAATCAAGGCCAAAACAACGGAAATCCCAACAACTATCGAAGGGAAACTCATTGGGACATTTAATCAAACACTCAATGTTCGATAACTCCCAAGAACACTCGAATCACTAATCGAGTTGAACAAACTCGAGATATGGATATACAACCCATAGAACACGATTAATAACATCATAGTACACCAACCGATGTATCAAAATCGGACTAGAATCGAAATCAAGAACAAATTCTCCGAAAAGTCAACTTGAAGGAAAATCAAGAAATATACTTTGATTCGACGAAACACACGGATTAGATGTTGATATAATCAACAAGGATCTTCCAAAATGCCTTGGAAATGATTAGTATCGGCCAAGAACTTGATTTCCCGAGCCTCCCGTCGCCAGCCGCCGAAAAAGGAAGAAAAACGCGTAAGAAATGAAGTCTGGCCGAGCCCAGGCTATATATAGCCGGCAGGGTTACGGCCGTAGCCGGCAGTGCCTTACGGCCGTAACTCGGCCCTTATGGCCGTACTCGGCAGGCCTTACGGCCGTAACCGGCATTCGTCAAAAATCACCCAAAGAATCGCCGGGCACTTACGGCCGTAATCGCACGCACATGGCCAGAACCGCCTTCGTCCGAAGATGCCCCGCCCGCACGGCCATACCCAATCACACTTACGGCCGAATCGCACACATTACGGCCAGAATCGCACCTACGGCCGTAACTCGCCGAGGGCGCTGCTCCGGCCGTGACTCGGCCGTGGCCACTCTGACGGCCCGGACGACCCCAAAACCCGAACCTGAGTAAAAATTGAAGATACAGTTACGAAGCACTCGCAAAGACGAATCTAAGCGCTAAGAGAACACACGATTCCGACCACCCGAAGTGTCGGAATTCGACAACGGAAGTAATTACCCCAAATTTGGGAAATTACAAAAATGGCCCAAAACGCCCGGAAATCATGATACACGATCAAAACACCGAACCAAAGCTCGCAACATGAATAATAACATTAAATGAACTTACAAGAAACTCGAAACAACAGTTTCGGACGAGATTCGCAAGAATCGAGCTCATGTGCGGAAAAGTCGCCGAAAGACACGGAACTCAACAACACAACACCGAAACGAACTCAGATGACAAAAAGTGCAGAATTAATCATTCTCGAAATGACGAAACGGTCATGAGCGAGTCATCAAAACGGACTTCCGCCGAAAAAAGAAAATTACCGAAATTCGAAATTGCGGATATTACAATCGTTGTATACGGTATGTGTTATGATTCTTCGTTGTGCTGAGTTGGCATCTCCGCTATGTTGTTTTGCGACGTTATGCCCCATTGTATCTAGCATTTGTATTTTCAGTATGCCGAGTCGAGGCATTTCAACCGTGATGTGCCGGGGCATGTGTAATATCCGTATTTTTCTTTCCCTTGTATTTTCGTTTTTGGTGTATTTCTCGATCGTAGTGACCCTCGTGTACTTTTCAGCGTATCCTTCCTGTCAAACTGTTGAACTATATTCTTATTATTGTTGTGCGAAACCGCCGTTTCGGGGTTGCCGTGGATCCATTTCGTGTTATTAGTCCCCAAATATTGATTCCTATCGTTTTATTCTCTTTCCGGATCATTTTTATCATTTTGGGACCCAAAAAGGGGTGTGGGCCGCGGCACAAGGTGCGTGCGCCGCGGCACACAAATTTCTCAAAATGTTGGTCGAGCAATCTGTACTGTGTGCCGCGGCACACCCATCTGGTGCCGCGGCACGCGCACAGGCAGCCGCGCGGCACACTGTCCGGTGCCGCGCACACTCGTGTCTTCTGCGACCAAAACCTAATCAGATCGTGTGCCGCGGCACACGCGATCTTGCCGCGGCACAACGCGGAAACCTGGGAGTATTTTCTTGGCCTGTGCCGCGGCACACTTTGGCTGTGCCGCGGCACACGAAGCGGTCAATTGTGCAGATTCGCCTTTATTAGACGAAATCGGCCGACTTTTCCCCATTTTTCATCTGCATCGCGAGAGTAGTAAGAGGGAAGGGGAGAACTGCTTAGATTTCTTAACTTGGGGGGCCGATTTTCATCATTTCTCTTCGGTAGTGAAGCTCGGGCAATCAATCTAACGCGTGTTCTACGGATCTTGATACTTGAATCTCCTAAGGTAATATTCTAAAACCCTATTTCGATTTAATTTGGGGGTTTTGGGTTTTTCTTCCGATTCGTTCCGTTTTGTTGGTGGATTCATGATGTATACGATTGATATTGTTAGTATCTTTAGTTTTCCTACGATTCATGGATATTTTGTGGATTTTACGGAATCGAGAGGGTTTGGTTGTGGTCCGCCCTCGTTATTTTTATTCGAATATACATGAATCGTAGGCGGGTTTCCGGGTGTATTCCATTTCCGTAATCGTCTAGAGTTGGTTGTGATTGTGTTATTCGAATCGTTAGGTTCATTCGTCGGTTCCTCACGGTCGTGCTTGATTCTTCCGTTCCGTTCGCGTCACCGTCTATTAATCGAGGCAAGTATTTTGGAAACCTTTATGCTTAACGTGAAATGGTAATGTATATTGTTTGTAAATTACTCACCTTGTGTTGGCCCGACGGGGTCAAGGAGGGAAATCTATCCGCCGCCCTGGATTTCACGAGTTTCGTACCGCTAGCCAACTCGTTAGGGTCCTTGCAAGGCCCCGAGTGAGGATGTATCTTGCCGCCTGTTCTCACGGCATAGCGTGTGCGTGGTTTTGTTTTTCTGTAATTGTAGCCAACTCGTTAGGGTCCCTGTGAGGCCCCGAGTGAGAATGTATGCTGCCGCCCTGTTCTCAAGGCTAATTGTTTGACTGTTTATTTTCCGGAAAAAGACATGTCTTGTTTTGGTTTTCGAAATGATATTGGTGCATATGCTATGAAATGTGTAAGCGATTGGTTTGCCTTGAATACTTGTACTAGCGTAATTGCTAACCCCTCTGGGGACCCGTTTCGGGGAAATTCGTTTTATGAATTTCAGGTCAGGTTCATCGAGACGAGCGGGCGCTGGACCAGTACACGGATGATGGCCGTGCGTGATGATTGTGCACGAGTGACGTTTTGGTGTCTTTTACCTTTTGTCTATTGTGGTTTTGAACTAATAGTTGTACTCGAGTACTTAAGGGGGTTCTTGTTCGTTTAGATTGTATTGTTGCTTATTATGCTGTGTCGGATGATGATGTTATATTGACCGGTTGAACCGGGTGGTATCGTTCTGTTGTTTATGTGAGTCGATAAGTATGATGCTGTTCAGCCTGGTGGGTCCCATATAGGGATTCACGGCGCTGTAATATACCTCGAATATCTTGAGGGTGTTACAGAAAATGGTATCAGAGCTCTAGGTTTATGGATACCTAGGCTTGTCGGTTTATTGGGTCTTGTGGTGTTTTGTTTTGCACATCATCGTCACGCTGCCATGATTCCGGTACTACCAGTGTCCGTAAGTTTTCCTACCTCTGTTCATTATTTCCTTGTATCGTACCTTTGATTCTCGACTTGTGATTGTTCTTCTCTCGTACTTACCCTCGTATGGCTTTTGCTACTTATTTAACTCCAGTATGGATCTTTGGAAGAGGTCGTGGTCGCGGTCGTGGTCGTGGACGCGGCCGGGGACGTGGGGCGGCCGTGGGGCGGCCACGTCACGATCTTGAGCCAGCAGATCGGC
The DNA here is from genome assembly GCA_033398695.1 of Orobanche coerulescens. Lineage (NCBI taxonomy): Eukaryota > Viridiplantae > Streptophyta > Magnoliopsida > Lamiales > Orobanchaceae > Orobanche > Orobanche coerulescens. The sequence continues at coordinate 108,266,246 of CM065817.1, read as the reverse complement.
GACCGTCATAGCCATGCTTCTTCTCGAGCGTGCCGATCTTAGTATTGCGGCCGTAATGCAACAAATGGTGAACCAAATGGCGGCAATAGCTCGGTGTTCGTAACCCGGATCGTGCCCATGCTAATCGGGCGAGCGGACCGTTGGCTCCAAGATGTCATCAAGATGCATCCTCCTCAGTTTTCGGGAGCTTCGGACCCGATGGGCTAGGAAGGGTGGATTAAGGAGATATCAAAGGTCTTCGTTGCCACTAATTGTCCCGAGGAACGTAGAGTCCCTATTGCTCAATATTTTCTCACAGGGGACGCTACAGACTGGTGGGAGGCCGTTGGGCCCAAAGATCATCCGCCGTGGGCCGAGTTTCAAGAATTGATGGAGATCGAATATTGCCGTGGCCTGGCCGATGTGCTCGGGTACATGCTTTTTATGATGCTCAACCGCGGGATATCCCCGTAGCTCAAGCTATTGCTGATTTTAACAAGGAGTTGGGTTATGTGAAAACCCAAGTTGTCGAGGAGAGTGACAAAATTTTCCATTTCTCCAGACGGATGAAGTTGCCGATTCGGGACTATATGTCGGGGCTCGTATGCACTACATTGAAAGATTACCAGAGCAGGGCCCTTGCTTATGATATGTCTGTGACGGCGAGTGAGGCGGCCCGCGAGAGTAAGAAGCAGAAGTCGGTTGGAAATTTTTCTGGTCCCAAGAGTGGAGGCCAGCAGAAATCTCAAGCTGCAAATTTTTCAACGGGCGGTTCGGCCCGTTTCTCTGGGAGCTGGGGTGCCTCCGGAACCTCCGCTCATGAACCCACATGTTTTAACTGTGGTGTGCAAGGCCATAGGAGCCGGCAATGTTCTCGTCCGAAGCTTACCTGTCATACTTGTGGACAGCTAGGCCACAAGGCCCCTTTTTGTGAGCAGATCAAACAGCTTCGCGGTGCCCGTTCTTCTCAACCAGCCCCGTTGGAGCCGAGTGTGAACCAGGGCTCATTTGCTCCGCCGCCTCCACCGAGTGCCGGCCGAGGTAGGGGTCGGGGTCAGCCCGCTAGGGGTGGAGCTTCCAGTGTCGGCTCTGCTCAGCCGCGTATCTATGAGATGAGGAGAGCCGATGATCCAGCAGCTACTGTGGCGACAGGTACCGTTCATATTCATTTCCATCCAGTCAGTGTACTTTTTGATTCGGGTGCTATGCATTCATTCATTTCTCTAGAGTGTGTACGCCGTTTGAGTCTCGACTGCTTGTCACCTTGCGAGCCTTTCATCGTTAAACTTCCTAGCGGTGATAGAATTGTCGGTGATCGAGAAGTCCGGGACTGTTCTGTGATCATTTGTGAGAGGGCGTGGCTCTCTAATCTTATTGTTGTGGGTATCGAGGGCGAGGATTTAATTCTCGGGAATGATTGGCTCGAGCGGCATGGTGCAATCATGAACTACCGCACGAGGATCATTACCATGTTAGCCGAGGACGGTACCGAACACTCTTTCGCGGGGCGAAAGAGAACCCAGAAGGTTGTTATTAACGCCTTGAAGGCGGTGAAACTCCTGCGAAAGGGGTGTACTGGTTATTGGTGCTACGCCTTGAAGGCGGGGGATGGTGGAGTCGAGTTTTCGTCGATTCCAGTCGTTAGTGAGTTTCCTGACGAGTTACCGGGATTGCCACCAGATCGTGAGGTTGAGTTTGTTATAGAATTAGAGCCGGGCGCGGCTCTGATTTCAAAGGCGCCATATCGCATGGCACATTCAGAGATGTCAGAGTTGAAGAAGCAGTTGAGTGAGCTTCTTGAGTCAGGGTATGTTCGACCGAGCACCTCGCCTTGGGGTGCACCGGTCCTGTTTGTACGGAAGAAGGATGGTTCACTACGTTTGTGTATCGACTATCGCGAACTAAACAAGGTAACCATAAGAACAAGTATCCTTTGCCGAGAATTGATGACTTGTTCGATCAGTTGCAGGGAGCTGCAGTATTCTCGAAAATTGATTTGAAATCGGGGTACTATCAGCTCCGGGTGAGAGAGTCCGATGTGCCGAAGACAGCTTTTCGGACGAGATACGGACATTATGAGTTCGTAGTCATGCCTTTCGGGTTAACTAATGCGCCGGCGGTGTTCATGCAGTTGATGAACAAAGTCTTTATCGAGTATTTGGATAAGTGTGTCGTCGTCTTCATTGACGATATTCCTATTTATTCGAGGAATGAGGAAGAGCATGCCCATCATTTGCGAGTAGTATTAGACGTTTTGAGGACCGAGCAACTCTATGCGAAGTTCTCGAAATGTGAGTTCTGGCTGAAGGAAGTGATGTTTTTGGGCCACGTGATTTCAGCCGAGGGGGTTCGTGTAGATCCGCAGAAGATCGAGGCGGTGTTGGATTGGGCACCGCCCAAAAATGTGAAGGAGGTCCGTAGTTTCTTGGGTTTGGCTGGCTACTACCGTAGGTTCGTCGAGGGTTTCTCGAACGGCTCGACCACTTACACGCTTGCTCCGAAATCCGAGAAGTTCGTGCGGAATGACGAGAGGCGATCGAGTTTTGAGGAATCGAAGAAGCGTTTGACTTCAGCCCGGTTTTGGCGTTGCCATGTGGCAATGAGGGTTTTGCCGTTTCTAGCGATGCTTCGGTCGTGGTCTTGGGTGCGTATTGATGCAAAGACGGCAAGACCATTGCCTATGCGTCGAGACAATTGAGGCCGTATGAGTTGAACTACCCTACTCATGATTTAGAGTTAGCGGCGATGCTTTTGCGCTCAAGATTTGGCGTCATTATCTTTTCGGCTCTGCATGTCAGATTTTTACCGATCATAAAAGTCTGAAATACATATTTACTCAGCGGGAGTTGAATATGAGGCAGAGGAGGTGGTTGGAGTTGATTAAGGATTATGACCTCAAAATCCTTTATCATCCGGGCAAGGCGAACGTCGTGGCCGACGCCTTGAGTCGGAAACCGATTGCATTGCGATCGCTTGAGATCCTTACGTCTCAGTCCGAGCTTCGGCGATCTTTAATAGAGTTAGATGTTGAAGTTTTGTTGCCTGGAGCCGTCGGGCAACTTCGTGCTTTAGAGGTTTCGTCGTCTTTGATCGATGAAATTAAGCTGAAGCAGTTAGAGGATCCGATGATTACTCAAATCCGAGAGAACGTTCTCAAAGGGAAGTCTCCTGGATTTATGATTCACGAGGATGGTATTTTGAGATTTCAGAGTCGTCTTTGTGTGCCGAACGACTCAGAGTTGAGACAGAGTATTTTGCGGGAGGCCCATGCTACACCTTACTCCATTCATCCTGGTTCGAGTAAGATGTACAAGGACTTGAGAAGGAATTTCTGGTGGAATGATATGAAGGATGAGGTCGCACAGTTTGTAGCGAGATGCTTGACTTGTCAGCAGGTCAAAATCGAGCATCAGCGACCGACTGGGTTATTGCAGTCACTTCCCGTTCCGGAATGGAAATGGGAAGACATATCGATGGATTTCGTTACGAGTTTGCCGAGATCGAGGTCGGGCATGAATATGGTATGGGTGATTGTTGATCGCCTGACCAAGTCGGCACACTTTCTGGGCATCAAGGACACTTGGGGCCCGGAGAAGTTAGCTCGTGTGTTTATCGCGCAGATCGTAAGACTTCACGGTACTCCGAAGTCTATTGTTTCGGATCGTGACGGCCGTTTTGTATCGCACTTCTGGCAGGCGGTGCATAAGGCGTTGGGTACCCGTTTACACTTGAGTACCTCTTTTCATCCCCAGTCAGATGGACAGTCGGAACGCACTATCCAGACGTTCAAAGACTTGTTGCGTGCCTGTGCACTCGATTGGAGTAGTGACTGGGAGGAACATTTGCCGCTGATCGAATTCACGTACAACAACAGTTGGCACGCGTCGATTCGGATGGCACCGTATGAGGCACTTTACGGGCGGCGATGTCGATCACCGATTTGTTGGAATGAGGCATCCGATTTGGTCGGGACCGAGCCGGATGTCGTTTTAGAGACGAGGCGGAAGATAGAGTTAATTCGAGAACGGATGTTGACTGCCCAAAGTCGACAGAAGTCGTATGCCGACGTCCGACGTCGACCTTTGGAATTCGAGGTGGGAGACCACGTTTTGCTAAAGGTGTCGCCGACGAAAGGAGTTTTTCGTTTCGGGAAGAAAGGAAAGTTGAGTCCAAGATTTATCGGCCCCTTTGAGATCCTCGAGCGAGTAGGTGGGTTGGCATACCGTTTGGCGTTACCCCCGGCCTTGAGTCATGTTCATAGCGTTTTCCATGTTTCCCAGTTGAGGAAATATGTTCCGGATCCTAGTCACGTCATCGATTATGGCGAGATTGATATTGCTGAAGATATTACTTTTGAGGAGCGTCCTTTGAAGATTTTGGAGCATCGTGAGAAACAACTGAGGCATAAAACCATCCCTCTGGTCAAAGTGTAGTGGTCGAGACACGGTGTCGAGGAAGCAACTTGGGAAACCGAGGACAGCGTGCGTGCTAGGTACCCGGAGTTGTTTGTTTCTTAAGTTTCGGGACGAAACTTATTTTTAGAGGGGTAGAATGTAATATCCGTATTTTTCTTTCCCTTGTATTTTCGTTTTTGGTGTATTTCTCGATCGTAGTGACCCTCGTGTACTTTTCAGCGTATCCTTCCTGTCAAACTGTTGAACTATATTCTTATTATTGTTGTGCGAAACCGCCATTTCGGGGTTGCCGTGGATCCATTTCGTGTTATTAGTCCCCAAATATTGATTCCTATCGTTTTATTCTCTTTACGGATCATTTTTATCATTTTGGGACCCAAAAAGGGGTGTGGGCCACGACACAAGGTGAGTGCGTACTCTTGCAGCATGATAAGACGATTGCCTATGCTTCACGGCAACTTAAACCGTATGAGCTGAATTATCCTACCCATGATTTGGAATTAGTCTTTGTAGTGTTTGTGACCAAGATCTCAAGGCGTCACTATTTGTACGGTTCTTCATGTCGAATTTATACCGACCACAAGAGCCTAAAGTATATTTTTAGCCAGAAAGAGCTGAATATGAGACAACGACGTTGGTTAGAGCTGATAAAGGATTATGATCTGGAAATCCTTTACCATCCAGGAAAGGCTAACGTTGTAGCCGATCGTTGAGCCGAAGTCGATATCTCTTCATATGCTTGAGGCCCTTACGCCTCAAGTTAAGATCGACGGGAGTTAATTGAACAGGAGTCAAGTACGGATCCAACGGGTTCAGGGTCGATGTGTACTCTTGAGGCTATTCCGTCCTTGATCGACGACGTCGGGAAAAACAGGAGAATGACCCAATGCTTGTCCAATCAAGGCGGACGTGGAAAAAGGGAAAGCCCTGGTTTTATGATCCACGAGGATGGCATTTTGAAATTTCAAGGTAGGATTTGTGTTCCGAATGACTCAGAGCTGAGACAGAGAATACTCCGAGAAGCCCATGCTACACCTTACTCGATCCATCCTGGGACGAGTACAATGTACAAGGATCTTAAAAGGAGTTTTTGGTGGAATAATATGAAGAGAGATGTCGCCGAGTTTGTGTCAAGGTGTTTGACATGTCAACAAGTCAAAATTGAGCATCAACGGCCGGCCGGGCTGTTGAAACCTCTCCCTATTCCCGAATGGAAATGGGAGGATATTACCATGGATTTCATCACCGGGATGCCGAGGACTAAGTCGGGGATGAATATGATTTGGGTTGTTGTTGACCGGCTAACTAAGTCGGCACATTTTCTTGGCATTAAGGACACGTGGGGACCGGAGCGATTGTCTCGGATTTTTATATCGGAGATTGTGAGATTTCATGGTACGCCAAAGTCTATTGTTTCCGATCGTGATGGCCGTTTCGTGTCGCATTTTTGGAAGGTGGTCCATCAAGCCTTGGGCACCGAATTGAGGTTGAGTACTTCCTTCCACCCACAGTCTGACGGTCAGACTGAGCGGACGATCCAGACATTGGAAGATATGCTGAGGGCGTGTGCCCTGGATTGGAGTACCGACTGGGAAATACACCTACCTTTGATCGAGTTCACTTACAATAATAGCTGGCACGCATCAATCAAGATGGCACCTTTTGAGGCATTGTATGGTACGCGGTGTAGATCTCCACTTTGTTGGGATGAAGCTTCGGATTTAGTCGGGACAGAACCCGATATTTTGATGGAAACCAAAGAGAAGATTTCCATCATTCGAGACCGACTGTTAACCGCTTAGAGTCGACAAAAATCCTATGCCGACAATCGTCGGCGGCCCTTGGAATTTGATGTGGGTGATCATGTCCTACTCAAAGTATCACCGATCAGAGGAGTCTTCAGGTTCGGGAAAAGGGGCAAACTTAGTCCGAGATATATTGGACCATTTGAGATTCTCGACAGAATTGGGGAACTGGCCTATCGATTGGCTTTACCTCCAGCCCTTAGCCATGTTCACAATATGTTCCATGTTTCCCAACTGAGGAGGTATGTCCCTGACCCGAGTCATATCATTGATTACGGAGACATCGAGATCGCAGAGGATGTCACATTTGAAGAGAAGCCAGTGAAAGTACTAGAGCATCGAGTAAAACAACTCCGGCACAAAACCATACCGTTGGTTAAAGTTCAGTGGTCACGACACGGATTTGAGGAAGCGACGTGGGAAACCGAGGAAAGCATGCGCACTAGATACCCAAAGTTATTCATTTCTTAAGTTTCGGGACGAAACTTCATTTTAGAGGGGGAGGATGTGATACCCGTACTTTTTGTAAATCTTCTACTCTCGTGCTTTGTAATTTTTACACTCATGTAAGTGTTTAGTAAGCTTATATTAATCTTGGAACTCTTGTCAATTGGATTTACAACCCTTTTCTTGTTCGGATCGTCGCTGTTTTCGGATCTTTGATGCGATTATACTACCTTCGTGTAATGGGTAGCGCACGCTACGCACACTTTGTAGCACACGCTAATTTAGTGAGGGTAGTGCACGCTATCCGTTATAATTAGCGCACGCTACTAATGTATTGGAGGCGCAGTCCGGTAGCTCTTTGGGTGGAAAAAAATTCCTAGCGTACGCTAGGTGTGACTGGTAGCGTACGCTAGATTTTGGTGGTAGCGCACGCTACGTTACTAGAGTAACGTGCGCTAAAGAGAGCAAAGCAGTGGACAGTAGGTTCTGGACTGGAAACTGACTACCAGGTAGCGCATGCTATTAGAAATAATTAGCGCACGCTAATTGAAGTCGCTAGCGCACGCTATGAGCAGGTGTTAGCGTACGCTAACGGAGCTGGCAGAGGCTACTGGATTGCCTGGTGAGTCCGATAGCGCGCGCTATTTTTCATGGCTAGCGCACGCTAGTCCCTATTTAGTATAAATAGGACATCTTCGTTCCCAAATCGTCATTTCTTCCTTCCTTCACCCCCTTGGACGATTTTAGGCGATTCCGGGCGATTTGTGAGGAGTTCTTCGAGCTGCAATTATCTAGCAACATCTTTGAGTTTCTAGTTCGGATTTATCAACGTTTAATCCTCTCCACCGCTCCAAATCAAGGTAAACTTCTCACAACCCTAGATTTTCGGGATTTGGGGATTTTCCATCCGATTTCTTCGATCCAGCTTGTTGTTATGTTAGAATATATCGATTGCGAGTTATCTACCTTGGATACATGTTTTCCTATGGATTTATTGGCATATTTCCGGAGTTCTTGAGTGTTTGGGATATTTGACTTGCGATTCACTATCCAAGAGAATTATTCCCGGAACACATGTATCGGGGTAGTAAATTCGGGTGATTACAACTTATTTTCATACCGATGGGGTTTTGATAATTGAATTACGAACTTGTCTAGGTTCGGAGTTGTCGAATCCTTCAATCTTGGTACCTTGTCGTTCGTACCTTTTTCCTCTCGATTCCAGGCAAGTGATTCTTGTGAAAGTTATGTTCTTAAATGTGAAAAGTAATGCATGTGATTGTGAGAGTTGCTATCGTTCACTCCGAGAGGACCCGACGGGGTCGAGGAGGGTTCCGCTTATGTCGGTTCCGTGAACATTTGGGTTAGCCACTCCGAGATGATCCGACAGGGTCGAGGAGGGATTCACGCATTGTCGAGTTCACGGTTAATCAAGAGATATCATCATTTCTAAATATGTTTGGATAATTGCATTTTCCGGAAAATCATTATCATAGCTTTGAACTGGTGTATATACTTTCATGTATAAGACTTGACATTTCACTTGTAATACTTGCCCTAACCCCTCTCGTTTGGGGAAAATTACTTTTGTGTTTTTCAGGTCCTAAGGAACCATACGAGCGAGCACCGGGACGATACGATGAGGACGGCGAGGCGTGATACTGTGGCTAGTGGTGTTCCATTTTGTTTGGTCGTTGTTCTCTTTGGTCCATTTTATCCTTGTAATAATAAATGGTACTCGAGTACTTTAGGAAAGTCCTTTTCCATTGTCGTACAACTTCTTGTATTTCTTCATGGTATTGTTTGTCCGTGGTTGAACTTCCTTGTTTGTATCGAAGTTATTGATTCCCAGTGGATTTTGTCAAATTTTGATACGTTGTGAGTGAGATGAGCCTAGTGGGTCCCGGTCGGGATTCTGACCTTGTGATATTCTCCGAATATCTCGGGGTGTTCTTGTTCGGGCCGTCGGAGTTGGCCGGCGAGTCATGGCCGGCAATCAGGCCAGGCCTTGTGGCAGGTTCTGGCCGTGTAATGCTCGGCGATTACGTACGTAAGGCGATTCGTCGTAAGGCCACGGCGATGCGTCACGTAACGTTTCCGGCATTTCTAGGCAGTGAGTCGGCCATGGACGGTTACGTACGTAAGCCATGGCCGGTTACGTACGTAAGGCGGCCGGCAGTCAGCCTATTTAAGGCCTGGCAGCGTGTTTTTCACCCATTTTCTCATTTTCTTCCTTCACTTCCGCGGCTCGAGGTGTGGGAATCATGGACGCATGTTGTTATACAATGAATCCATGAAGTTTTGAGGCTCATATCCTCAATCATCCATCCTATAACATCCTCCGATCTACCGAATCAGGTCAGATTTCCTAGAAATCTAGTTTTGGGGAATTTGGGTGTTTTGGTTGTTTTCGTCCGATTAATCCGATTTAACTTAGGATTATGATGTATTGATGAATATTTAGATGTATTATATCATTTACCTTGTTATTGCATGGTTGGATCGTATCGATACGTTATTTGGCTCGAGTTCTTGACCGACGCCTTGAAAGTGTCCGGTAAAATGTCATAGAGGGGTTTTCGGGTGTTCTACGATTATTCTTCCTCGTATGATCGATGATTTATTGATTGTATGTTGTTAGGGTCGAGTTTCTTGCGAAGAAACCGAGTTGAACCCTTCCGTTCGTTGTCGTCTTTCTTTTCGATAGCATCGGGCGTTTCGAAGCTTTCCGGTTGAGCCGTGTTCGTCGGAATACTTGCGTGCCGATTTCGAGGAAAGTACCTTGTCCATACTATTCTTGTTTTATGGATATGATAATTAGCGATCGTCTCCTTGTGTTTATTTGATCGTTTGAATTTCACTTTCAAATATTCGGTTTAGCCTTGTTAAAGGCTTGCTTTCAAAATGCGTCTGTCTTGTGAATGGTGTGGTTTGAGAATGACTATGTGATTTCTATGGATATGTTTGGTGTTGATGTTGCACTTGGTATTGCGTGTGGACGTATATTATTTCATTCAGTGCGTTGTGGTTGACGTGGTGTTTTGCTAAGTGTTTGATGCCCCTGAGTGAATTGTTTGGATATCTTTGTTGTATGGTGTTATATATGTGATTGTGTGGATGTGGGTGTAACATCCCCAATCCGCTCAGGGATATTACACGCCGTAGAACCTTTCCTCATGGATCTACCAGGCTGGTAACACATATAACAACTCAATCATGCCTTTAAGGCTAAAATGACTCAGTAGACCGATTTGGTCTTTCAATAAATACATACAACTCCAATACAACTCATGCCCACGCAGGGGTCAAAACACAACCACACCCGTACAATGGGAAAAATATAGCAGCGGAAAATAAAGTACAACTGAACCAATAAACAAATGTACGGTTCCTCATGTGATTAGTATCGATCATCTTTCATCATCCTTCGTGTCGACCCTGTGTTATGCTCCAAACCCTGAATGCAAAAATATATATCCACCCCCCGAATACTCGGGGGTTAGCAAAACTCCACTGTTTTGCTAGTGCAAGAACAAAGTGCAAATACGAGCTATACAATTCACATTCCACGAACGATAATAATCCGGAATCCTCAAAGATTCAAATACAACAAGATGAACACTTCCCGAGGCAAGAGTTTGAGTAAAGACTTCCCAAAATTTCAAGATCAAAATATCAAGGTAAACAATTTATAAAATGATTTGAAATACCATCGGGAGTTTTAATAGAAAACAATTTAGGATTATCAAATCCCGCTTTTCAAAACCCAAAAGACAAAAGGGGTCACCACCCCAAAGGTTTACTTTCCGAAAAATGACCTTTACCAAACCGTTGGGATTTTAGCCCCAAATCCGTAAAATGACTTTTACAAAACCATTGGGATTTTAGCCCCAAATCCTATCAACTCACAGTACACAAGAACGACCACAAGGTTCGTCTCCCAACATCAAAATCCACAAATAAAGGATTTAACACAAACAACAAAATACTCTAGTGCCATCCTAGCCAAGCAAGCCAAACGAACAACTTACGTCTTACACACTTAGTCGATGCATGCAATCATGAAAACCGTTCAAAAGCACTCATTTCCGGAAATGCCAATATCAAAACACATTTGCAAAATGCACCACAATTAACCGCGGATCCACATCTCTGTGGAGCCCTACCGAGACCCCGTCGGATCTAACCCATAGTGGTGAAAAGCAAGCTCGCGGATCCACGTCTCTGTGGACCCCTACCGAGACCCCGTCGGATCTAACCCATAGTGAGCATACACACACACACGTTACTCATGCAATACTAATATGCTAAGAATGTAAGTTCATTAAGAATACTCACTAGAGATTGTAATATCCGCAATTTTGGATTTCCGGTAATTTTCTTTTTTTGGCGGAGGTCCGTTTCGACGACTCGCTTGGGACCGTATCGTCATTCCTAGAATGATTAATTCTGCACTTTTTGTCATCCGAGTTCGTTTCGGTGTCGTTTTGTTGAGTTCCGTGCTTTTTGGCGACTTTTCCGCACTTGAGTTCGATTCTTGCGAATCTCATTCGAAATTACTGTTTCGAGTTTCCCATAAGTCCGTTTAACTTTGTTAGACGTGTTGTGAACTTCGGTTTGGTTATTCGATCACGTATCGTGATTTTCGGACGTTTTGAGCCATTCTCGTAATTTCCCAAAGTTTAGGGTAATTACCTTCCATTGTCGAATTTCGAGCTTTCGGGTGGTCGGAATCGTATGATCTATTATCTCTTAGATTCGTCTATGCGAGTACTTCGTAACCGTATCTTCGGTTCGTATTCAGGTTCGGGTTTCGGGATCGTTCGGATCGTCGTTGTGATTCTTCATTTTGTGCCTGGAGGCGTTGGCACGACACAGTAGCCTGAGCAGTCTTTGCCAGCGCCGTGTCTGCGCTGGTCGGCGGGACGGCGACTGCCGAGACACGGCCGAGACACCCGGCCCGGTGTGGGCGTTTCTTTGCGCCGTGTCCGGCGGTATAAATATGGCGAAGCGATCGGGTTTCACTCGCTTTTTTCTCACTCGTTTTCTTCCATTCATGGGAGCTTGATCAATCATGGAGGCATGTTGTTATACAATAAATCCATGAAGTTTTGAGGTTCATATCATCAATAATCCGTCCTATAACATCATTTGATCGAGCGAATCAGGTCAGATTTTCTAGAAATCTAATTTTGGGGATTTTGGGTATTTTGTTCTATTTTGTCCGTTTAATCCGATTTAACTTAGTATTGTGATGGATTGATGATTATTTAGATGTATTATATCATTTCCCTTGTTATTCCATGGTTGGATCGTATCGATTTGTTGTTTTGGTCGAGTTCTTGATCGACGCCTTGAAGGTGTCCGGTAAAATGTCATAGAGGGGTTTTCGGGCGTTCTACGATTATTCTTTCTCGTATGATCGATGATTTATTGATTATATGTTGTTAGGGTCGAATTCTTGTGAAGAACTCGAGTCGGAACCCTTCCGTTCGTTGTCTTCTTCGGGGTCCGAGCTTCCCGGTCGAACCGTGTTCTTCGGAGCGTTTGGTAGCGGTTATTAAGGCAAGTATCTTATTATACGACTTGTATCTTGTGACTAGTAATTACGTATGATATGTATGATGATTTTGATTGCCTTCGTAATTATGTTCCGTTTGAGTTGGTTGTGTTTTCCGTAATTTGAAGGCTTTGTGATAATAATGTTATATTAGTATACGTGTTAGGCGTTGTGCCATTTGTGCAGAATTGCGATGTACATATGGGATGGTTGTACACTCGGTTGTGCAATGTATTGTGTACCGAACGTGTGTTATGCTGGTTATGTGTTGTTGATTGACGATAGTTGTTGCGAGTGTTGAGATTGTGTTATGTGCGTGGGATGTACGATTTTGTGGTGATCAATGTGATTGATTAATTGTGCTCATTGTTGTATGTAATGTGGAATGGCTTGATATTTGATGATTATGAGTTGTGTCGTGTCGATGTGTGTGTGTTCCAGGTAGGGTCTGACGAGGCCTCTGGAGTTCGGTACATGATTTGTACGAACAAGGTGTGTAATCCAGGTAGGGTCTGACGAGGCCTCTCGAGTTCGATACATGATGTGTACGAACAAGGTGTGTGATCCAGGTAGGGTCTGGCGAGACCTCTGGAGTTCGGTACATGATTTGTACGAACGATGTTTGTGGCCGGGTAGGATCCGTTGAGGCCTCCGGAGTTCGGTACATGATGTGTACAAACAGTGTGTGTGGTCCGGGTAAGGTCCGTCGAGGCCTCTGGAGTTCGGTACATGATGTGTACGAACAATATCGTGTAGCAGTGATTATTTGGGTAACATTTTTAATATGGGTCTCGGACTCATAATGATATATTATCTAGTGTGCTTTGAAACGAGAGGCCCTAAAGTTTTTCGAAAGATTTTGTGAATCAGGACTTGAGGTCTTAAAGGTATTGAAAATCTAAAACAAAATCCCGAGATGATAATCTAATTTTCGAATGCTTCATAGCTTATACTCCCTTGTGAAAACCTCCCGGGAATATTTTGATACTTGATTATTATATTGGATTAAGGATTATTATTTGCTTGTTACATTTCGTATGATTTGATACTTGCACTAGTAAAACAGTGGAGTTTTACTAACCCCCGAGTAATCAGGGGGTCGATGTCTGTTTTGCATCCAGGTACATGCAGATTCAGGGGAGCAGTCACAGGATTGGCACAAGAGGATGACGAGTTGCGATACTAATCATGAGTCGAGAGTTGTTTTGATTTTTGTTGTGTTGTCAGAGTTGATTTGGTCTTCCATTTGTATTGTATTTCGATCCCTGTGTGGGTAATGTTATTTAAGTCAGTTTTATCGATTGGGTTGTGTGACCTCATCGGTCTGTGTATTCATGTGTAAGTGACCATATCGGTCTGTATCATTTTATTGTTTGACCCTGGCTGGGCAAGCATTTGGTTGTTTATGGATGTTTAGCCTGGTAGATCCTTGTGGAAAGGGTCTACGGCGTGTAATATTCCCATATGGTTTTGGGGGTGTTACATTTATGGTATCAGAGCTTAGGTTGCGGAAACCTAGGCTGTCGGTTCGAGTCGAGTCGTGGTTTGTCGAGTACTGTGTTGTCTTGTCGTTCGAGTCGTCAGGTGACAAGTTGAGTTGTGCGTAGTCACAACGTGTCGGATATGTTGTCGGATGAGTTTAGTATCGTGGGCGACCGTCATCTCCGTGCGGCCTGTGGACGTAAGTCTCCTCTTTTATGCGAAGTACCTGTGTATCATGATTTTATCTAAATGAGTTAATTGCGGTGCATAATTTTATTTGCACGGTGTTGTGAATATAGTTGTATTTAATACGTCTAACATATAGTATATGTATAAAACTGGGCCTATTGTTGTTTTACCTTTGAACCACTGTGAGGGGTGGTATGGTGTGAAAATTGAGAACCTTGTTGGGTTTCGAATAAGGTATCGACGATTGAGTTCGTGAGAAACTCCGAGGAATGGTTTTGTTGTATGTTTAAACTAGATGCTGTGAGATGTATTCAATTGGATTGTGCATGTTGGACTGTATTCCTTTTTCCGCTGCGTGAGTTCTTTTGTAATGGCTTTCGGTATTTTACCGGCTGAGTTTTATTTCGAAAACCGATTCCATTAACTGAGTTTTTGGCATTTTGGCATTTTTTTTGTATTTGAAAAATATTACCGTCATCGACCTTTTTGGCATTTTGTAAATGGTTTTTAGCCTGGTGGGTTCCGGCGCGGGACCCACGGCGCTATAATGTTCCGTGTAATTATCTGAAATTTTTGGGCATTATAGCCCATTGAATTGTCTTTGGAAACTGAGTACCTTATAAAATAAATTTCGAGACGTACTTTTAAAATGAATTATTTTCTCGTGGTACATCCAAGGTGCCACAATATGTTTCAAGATTCTTCTACCTCGAGGACCAAAATGTTTTGAGATATTTCCAATGTTTTAGAAACACTTTTACTTAGACCCGAGGGTCGAATATTTCCGAAAGTTTTTCACGAAAAGAAAGTGTCCTCATTTTTATCGAATGCGAAATAGTTTTCCAAAGTCTCGGTAACGATGTTTCACGATTGTATTTTTTTGAAGGGTGATACTCAAGATCAATCGGTGTTTCCAAAATTATTTTCAAAAAGAGGTTTTCATTTTTAAAACCTATCCATTCCCGTTTGAGGGCTGGGTATGTATGTATGATGTTCATGTTGTCGTTATGATGTTTGCTCCCGAGTATGATCGAATTGGTGGCATGAACGTCGAGGCGTTGCCACGCATTTGTTGTACTAGCCCTCTGTGAGAGGTGTGAACCGGTGTTTACTGTTTATTGCCTTGTGGTGATTTGTGTGTTGTCGCACGAGTGTGAGCTGTTGAAGCTTGGGTTTGTACGTTTGTGTACATGTGTGATTATTTCATAATGTTTGTAATTATGTGCTGGTTATCGTTCGGGCCGTTGAGGTCGCCGAACGATACCGTCGTTGTTGTAGTATTTGTGTGTGTATTACTTTACGATGGTAATCGTTGTATATGATATGTGTTATGATTCTTTGTTGTGCTGAGTTGGCATCTCCGCTATATTGTTTTGCGATGTTATGCCCCATTGTATCTAGCATTTGTATTTTCGGTATGCCGAGCCGAGGTGTTTCAACCGTGATGTGCCGGGGCATGCACGTGTAAATTGTCCTTCTCGTCAGTAACACGTTTCAAGTACGGACTCGAGGGGCACCAAATTCAGTTTTGCGAATTGGCTATTGAGACTTTCGGAGTTCGCGCTTCAGCACAGATATCAGGATCGGCTCTGAGAGACCCATGGGAGATTTTCCTGATGCTTTTTGTGTTGTTACCTTGTTTCCGTTGTTGTGAGTTGCGGGGACGAAATTTCTTTTATAAGAGGTCGGATGTAATACCCGTACTATATTTGACTTCTGCAGTTTCTCCTTCTAAATTCTATCGACTTGCACGTGTTCGTCGATACTTTTTGAACTTGTTTGATGTCTCAGTTGTCATCGTTCGAACTGGTTGTGACCTTGTTGCAGATCGACCTGTTTGTCATCATGACCTTTCCGAGTTCGGTTCGATTCTTGTGAACCTTGTTTGGAAGTAACATCTTTCACTTTCTACCAGTTCTTTTAATGTTTGGAGTTGAAGTGGGGACTTCGGAGTCATTGTTCGACTGTTGTCATTCGATCGTTGTTGTTCGATCATTTTTATTTGATCATTATTGTTCGATAATTGTTATTTGATCGTTGTTGTTCGATCATTGTTATTTGATCATTGTTGTTCGATCATTGTTATTTGATCGTTGTTGTTCGATCGTTGTTGTTCGAACGGGGTTGTCTGACTGTTGTTGCCTGATCTCGTACTACGAAGAATTGTCGTTGACCGTTAGTCAACTATTTCGAGTGTGGCCAAGTGGGTCACTGAGCGGTGCATTGTGAGACCGTTGCCAAGATGTTCGGGAATTGGGTTTTCGTTCCTACTCGGGGAGTGCCTGGTGGTGTCCCGTGATGTAGTTGTGTATCGCACTTCGTGCTGTAATTCTTGTAGAAATTGATATTTGTTGCGTGAACTTGTTGGTTTTGTTTGTATTCTACCATGATGTTTTATTTTAAGTTTTGGGATGAAACTTATTTTTAATAGGATAGAATGTAATGTCCAGTATTCTCGTTTTCTGTTATCTTGAATTGTTTGTGTCTTGACGTCGGATATTTTCTTGTTGACGAGAACCGGAGTGAATTCTATCATAATACTATATTTGTTTCTACAGCATAGTCGTTGTGGTCAGGTGCGACTTGTTGTCGCGTGCGTTTCTTTGATTCAATGTGTGCATGTGATGTGCTGTTAATTACTCGTTGTTTTGAAACATAGTCGGTGGCGTTGTGTTAGTCGTCGTGGGCGTGTTTTCACGCCGTATATTCCTTTGCGTTGCTTGTAACGTTTCGCCGTTGGGTGCGATTTTTTTCGGTTCTTGTGTATCTCGTTGAGTTTTCCTGGCGGGATATTGCTTCTCCCTACTTGATTTAAGTTTCGGGACGAAACTTCTTTTAAGGAGGGTAGAATGTAATATTAGCAATTTCAGATTTCCGGTAATTTTCTTTTTTCGGCGGAGGTCCGTTTCGACGACTCTCTTGGGACCGTCTCGTCATTCCGAGAATGATTAATTCTGCGCTTTTTGTCATCCGAGTTCGTTTCGGTGTCGTTTTGTTGAGTTCCGTGCTTTTTGGCGACTTTTCCGCACTTGAGTTCGATTCTTGCGAATCTCGTTCGAAATTACTGTTTCGAGTTTCCCGTAAGTCCGTTTAACTTTGTTAGACGTGTTGTGAACTTCAGTTTGGTTATTCGATCACGTATCGTGATTTTCGGACGTTTTGGGCCATTCTCGTAATTTCCTAAAGTTTAGGGTAATTACCTTCCGTTGTCGAATTTCGAGCCTTCGGGTGGTCGGAATCGTGTGTTCTATTAGCTCTTAGATTCGTCTTTGCGAGTACTTCGTAACTGTATCTTCGGTTCGTATTCAGGTTCGGGTTTCGGGGTCGTTCGGATCGTCGTTGTGATTCTTCATTTTGTGCACAGGCGGTGGCCCGACACAGGCGAAGCAGCGCTGCCGAGCGCCGTGTCCTGCGCCGGGTCGGCCAGGACCGGCAGCCTGCCGAGACACGGCCGAGACACCCGGCGCTGGTGTGGGCCGTTTGTTGCGCCGTGTCCGGCAGCAGTATAAATATGGCAGAGTAGTCGGGTTTCACTCATTTTTTCTCACTCGTTTTCTTCCATTCCGCGGCTGTAGCTTGATCAATCATGGAGGCGTGTTGTTATACAATAAATCCATGAAGTTTTGAGGTTCATATCATCAATAATCCGTCCTATAACATAATTTGGTCGAGCGAATCAGGTCAGATTTTTTAGAAATCTAATTTTGGGGATTTTGGGTATTTTGTTCGATTTCGTCCGTTTAATCCGATTTAACTTAGTATTGTGATGGATTGATGATTATTTAGATGTATTGTATCATTTCCCTTGTTATTCCATGGTTGGATCGTATCGATTTGTTGTTTTTGTCGAGTTCTTGATCGACGCCTTGAAGGTGTTCGGTAAAATGTCATAGAGGGGTTTTCGGGCGTTCTACGATTATTCTTTCTCGTATGATCGATGATTTATTGATTATATGTTGTTAGGGTCGAATTCTTGTGAAGAACTCGAGTCGGAACCCTTCCGTTCGTTGTCTTCTTCGGGGTCCGAGCTTCCCGGTCGAACCGTGTTCTTCGGAGCGTTTGGTAGCGGTTATTAAGGCAAGTATCTTATTATACGACTTGTATCTTGCGACTAGTAATTACGTATGATATGTATGATGATTTTGCTTGCCTTCGTAATTATGTTCCGTTTGAGTTGGTTGTGTTTTCCGTAATTTGAAGGCTTTGTGATAATAATGTTATATTAGTATACGTGTTAGGCGTTGTACCATTTGTGCAGGATTGCGACGTACATATGGGATGGTTGTACACTCGGTTGTGCAATGTATTATGTACTGAACGTGTGTTATGCTGGTTATGTGTCGTTGATTGACGATAGTTGTTGCGAGTGTTGAGATTGTGTTATGTGCGTGGGATGTACGATTTTGTGGTGATCAATGTGATTGATTAATTGTGCTCATTGTTGTATGTAATGTGGAATGGCTTGATATTTGATGATTATGAGTTGTGTCGTGTCGATGTGTGTGTGTTCCAGGTAGGGTCTGATGAGGCCTCTGGAGTTCGGTACATGATTTGTACGAACAAGGTGTGTAATCCAGGTAGGGTCTGACGAGGCCTCTCGAGTTCGGTACATGATGTGTACGAACAAGGTGTGTGATCCAGGTAGGGTCTGACGAGACCTCTGGAGTTCGGTACATGATGTGTACGAACAATGTTTGTGGCCGGGTAGGGTCCGTTGAGGCCTCCGGTGTTCGATACATGATGTGTACGAACAGTGTGTGTGGTCCGGGTAAGGTCCGTCGAGGCCTCTGGAGTTCGGTACATGATGTGTACGAACAATGATCATGTAGCAGTGATTATTTGGGTAACATTTTAAATATGGGTCTCGGACTCATAATGATATATTATCTAGTGTGCTTTGAAACGAGAATCGGGTTAAGGCCCTAAAGTTTTTCAAGGTTTTGTGAATCAGGACTTGAGGTCTTAAAGGTTTTGAAAATCTAAAAAAAAATTCCCGAGATGATAATCTTATTTTCGAATGCTTCATAGCTTATATTCCCTTGTGAAAACCTCCCGGGAATATTTTGATACTTGATTATTATATTGGATTCACGATTATTATTTGCTTGTTACATTTCATATGATTTGATACTTGCACTAGTAAAACAGTGGAGTTTTACTAACCCCCGAGTAATCGGGGGGTGGATGTCTGTTTTGCGTCCAGGTACATGCAGATTCAGGGGAGCAATCACAGGATTGGCACAAGAGGATGGCGAGCTGCGATACTAATCATGAGTCGAGAGTTGTTTTGATTTTTGTTGTGTTGTCAGAGTTGATTTCAGTCTTCCGCTGTATTGTATTTCGATCCCTGTGTGGGTAATGTTATTTAAGTCAGTTTTATCGATTGGGTTGTGTGACCTCATCGGTCTGTGTATTCACGTGTAAGTGACCATATCGGTCTGTATCATTTTATTGTTTGACCCTGGCTGGGCAAGCATTTGGTTGTTTATGGATGTTTAGCCTGGTAGATCCTTGTGGAAAGGGTCTACGGCGTGTAATATTCCCATATGGTTTTGGGGGTGTTACAGAGATGACCTCTAACTCGACACCATTATCAAACTCTTCAAAAACACAATAACAAGATTAAATACGGAATACACGATTCCATAACTTTAAACAACAGGGATATCATCAAAGCCTTCAACGTTCAAAATGATCAAATCATAATCAATTCCCAAACACACCGTTCACAAAACACACACGCGTTTTGAAAGAGAGCCTTTAACGAGGCCAAACCGAAATCTTTTGAAATTTCATGTCAAACGACCAAACAAACACACCAAGACGATCACCGATCATCATATCCATAAAATAAGAAAAGTATGGGCAAGGTACTTGCCTCGAAATTAACGCAAGTATTACAGCGAACACGGCTCAACCGGAAAGCTTCGAAACGCCCGATGCTATCGAAAAGGAAGACGACGACGAACGGAAGGGTTCAACACGGTTTCTTCGCAAGAAACATGACCCTAACATCATACAATTAATAAATCAACGATCATACGATGAAGAATAATTGTAGAACGCCCGAAACCCCTCTATGACATTCTACCGGACACCTTCAAGGCGTCGATCAAGAACTCGACCGAAACAATGAATCGATACGATCCAACCATGTAATAACAAGGGAAATCATATAATACATCTAAATAATCATCAATCCATCATAATCCTAAGTTAAATCGGATTAATCGGACGAAAACAACCAAAACACCCAAATTCCCCAAAACTAGATTTTCAAGAAATCTAACCTTGATTCGGTAGATAGGAGGATGTTATTGGATGGATGATTGATGATATGAACTCCAAGACTTCATGGATTGATTGTCCAACAACATCTTTCCATGATCTCCACACCTCCAGCCGCGGAAGAGAAGGAAGAGGATGAGAAAATGGGTGAAAAACACGCTGCCAGGCCTTAAATAGGCTGATCTGCATTGTGTGCCGCGGCACAGGACAAGTGTGCCGCGGCCCACGGCCAAAAAAACTGCCCAGTACTAGCTTAGTGCCGCGGCCCAGCCGAAGTGTGCCGCGGCACACGGTACAGCCTACTCCAACACCAAAAAGGCACATCGTACATTCTTAGCTATTTCGACCATAACTTCTTCGTCCGGACTCCGATTGACTCACCGTTTGAGCCATTGGAAAGCTAACTTGATGATATATAATATTGCAGAGATTCAGAATTTTTGGAGCTTCCAAGAATTTATGGTGATTTTTACAAAGCCGAACTCATACTTGGAAAAAGTCGTATAGTAACACTGAACTCAACGAAACGACACCGAAACCCGAACCTGAATACGAACCGAAGGTACGGTTACGAAGTACTCGCAAAGACGAATCTAAGAGCTAATAGAACACACGATTCTGACCACCCGAAAGCTCGAAATTCGACAACGGAAGTAATTACCCCAAACTTTGGGAAATTACTAAAACGGCCCAAAACGTCCGAAATACACGATACACGATCGAAACACCAAACCAAAGCTCGCAACATGAATAATAACATTAAATGAACTTACGAGAAACTCGAAACAACAGTTTCGGACGAGATTCGCAAGAATCGAACTTAAGTGCGGAAAAGTCGCTAAAAAGCTCGGAAATCAACAAAACGACACCGAAACGAACTCAGATGTCCAAAAGTGTAGAATTAATCATTCTCATAATGACGAAACGGTCATGAGCGAGTCGTCAAAACGGACTCTGGCCGAAAAAAGAAATTTACCGGAAATCGAAAATTGCGGATATTACATTCTACCCTCCTTAAAAGAAGTTTCATCCCGAAACTTAAAACAAGTAGGGAGAAGCAATATCCCGCCAGGAAAACTCAACGAGATACGCAAGAAACGCGTAACTAACGCCCAACGGCGAAACGTTACAAACAACGCAACGGAATATACGGTGTGAAAACACGCTCCACGACGACCAACACAACGTCGCCGTTAGGGATATAATAAAACCAACAAGTGACAAGCGTCATCAAATGGATAATACAATCAAGTCAATTATCCGACAATCACAAAACACAACGAACAAAAATCAATATGATTGACCAACCCAATGGTACATCAATCAAAACGCGAGCCAACCGCTGAACAAATACGGAATCCCACCGCCCAAGGGTTGGAAGATCGAAAACGAGACTAATTTCCCGAACTGAAGGGAATTACGAAGGAGCCTGAACGTTCACCAATCACGGAACGAGATCAACAAAAACCGAACAATCAAACGATCGAACTACAATGATCGAGACAACAAAAAATCGAACAATCATGTTCGAATCACGAAGAACAATAAAGTTCAAACAACAACTCCCAGGATGATCTGGTGAGAACAACAAGACATGCATTCCCATAAGATCCACAGGAAAGGGAATAGCGATTGAAAAGTCACAACGACAAATGAGTTATTCCGAAACAATACCACACTCGTTCGATCAACAAAAGCAAGGGGCAGGACATGCTCAGAAATGTCAATGAACATGATGAGTCGACAAAGTCGAAAACACAAGAGTTCCAAATCTGATCCACTTCGAATAAAAGAACTAATAGAACTAAATGATGTCACTTCCGAACAAGGTTCACAAAAATCGAACCGAACTCGAAAAAGTCACAACGATAACAAATCGACCCACAACAAGATCACAGTTCGTTCGGACGATGAAACCGAAATACAGAACAATTCCATAAAGTTTCAACGAACATGAGCAAATCGATAGACTGGAGAAAGAGAAAATACATACGGGTATTACCTTCGACCTCGTCCACGAAATTCACAAAAACGGGAGCAAGGTAACAAGTCATTAAACAACCGACACATAACGGAACAATCACCGATGCACACGGTCATACCAATCCAAGCTCTAACAGCTCGCACATGCGCGACAACGCAGAAATCACTACGAGGCGGCAACATTCAACACCAACATCCCACCTCTCACAGAGGCTAACACAACAAGTGTGTGGAAAGCGACTCAACGCTCACACCGCCAATTCGATCATACTCGGGAGCAAACATCATAATGACAACGCGACATCATACATACATACCCAGCCCTCAAACGGGAATGGATAGGTTTTAAAAACGAAAACCTCATTTTGAAAATAATTTAGAAGAACACCGGTTGATCTTGAGTATCATCTTTCAAAAAGTACAAACGTGAAACATCGTTATCGAGACTTTGGAGAACCATTTCGCATTTGATAAAAATGAGGACACTTTCTCTTAGTGAAAACTTTCAGAATATTCGACCCTCGGGTCTAAATAAAAGTGTTTCTAAAACATTGAAAATATCTCAAAACATTTTGGTCCTCGAGGTAGAAAATTTTTGAAATATATTGTGGCACCTTGGATGTACCACAAGAAAATAACTCATTTGAAAAATATGTCTCGAAATTTATTTTTCTAAGATACTCAAGGTTTTCAAAAATCCAATAGGCCAGAATGCCAAAAACTCACGCATATCGACGTTCACTAAAACAACTCCTAGTACACGCATCAAAACGTTTAAAATCAAGACAATACATGTCTTTAAACGGAAATAAACGATAAAATACCACAGTCGAAAACCGCCTAGGATTCAGAACAAAACCACTGACCCGATGCGAGGTCTCTAAGGACCCTCCCGTACTGACTAGTGAACAAGTCGTACGCGTATAAGCACAAAGCTTCCATAAGAGAACTTGTAAAACGAGCAAATCGATTCGAAAATCATCAGTAACGGGCAAAAACAATAGTAAAAAGACATCAGCAGCGACGACACTCCTCGTATAAACCAAATACGAGAGTCAACTAAATACATATCGTGAAATCAAAATCCACAGAAGGATTTCATCACTTAACAAATAATCATAAAAATAGCTCGTGTCACACGAGGCACAACACAAAGGAGGGAGACTTACATCCACAGGTCCCACGAAGATGATGATCGCCCCACGATACTAATCACGACCAACAAACTCAGACGACGCGTCGCGACACGACTCAGTCAGATAAAATCCGACGAAACAAGACTCAAACAACACGACTCGACCCGACAACCTAGGTTTCCTCAACCTAAGCTCCGATACCATTTATGTAACACCCCCAATCTGCTCAGGGATATTACACGCCGTAGAACCTTTCCTCAAGGATCTACCAGGCTGGTAACACATATAACAACTCAATCATGCCTTTAAGGCTAAAATGACTCAGTAGACCGATTTGGTCTTTCAATAAATACATACAACTCAAATACAACTCATGCCCACGCAGGGGTCAAAACACAACCACACCGCATAACGGAAAAATATAGCAGCGGAAAATAAAGTACAACTGAACCAATAAACAAATGTACGGTTCCTCATGTGATTAGTATTGATCATCTTTCATCATCCTTCGTGCCGACCCTGTGTTATGCTCCAAAACCTGAATGCAAAAATAGACATCCACCCCCCGAATACTCGGGGGTTAGCAAAACTCCACTGTTTTGCTAGTGCAAGAACAAAGTGCAAATACGAGCCATACAATTCACATTCCACGAACGATAATAATCCGGAATCCTCAAAGATTCAAATACAACAAGATGAACACTTCCCGAGGCAAGAGTTTGAGTAAGGACTTCCCAAAATTTCAAGATCAAAATATCAAGGTAAACAATTTATAAAATGATTTGAAATACCATCGGGAGTTTTAATAGAAAACAATTTAGGATTATCAAATCCCACTTTTCAAATCCCAAAAGACAAAAGGGGTCACCACCCCAAAGGTTTACTTTCCGAAAAATGACCTTTACCAAACCGTTGGGATTTTAGCCCCAAATCCGTAAAATGACTTTTACAAAACCATTGGGATTTTAGCCCCAAATCTCATCAACTCACAGTACACAAGAACGACCACAAGGTTCGTCTCCCAACATCAAAATCCACAAATAAAGGATTTAACACAAACAACAAAATACTCTAGTGCCATCCTAGCCAAGTAAGCCAAACGAACAACTTACGTCTTACACACTTAGTCGATGCATGCAATCATGAAAACCGTTCAAAAGCACTCATTTCCGGAAATGCCAATATCAAAACACATTTGCAAAATGCACCACAATTAACCGCGGATCCACATCTCTGTGGAGCCCTACCGAGACCCCGTCGGATCTAACCCATAGTGGTTAAAAGCAAGCTCGCGGATCCACGTCTCTGTGGACCCCTACCGAGACCCCGTCGGATCTAACCCATAGTGAGCATACACACACGCGTTACTCATGCAATACTAATATGCTAAGAATGTAAGTTCATTAAGAATACTCACTAGAGATGGCCTCTAACTCGACACCATTATCAAACTCTTCACAAACACAATAACAAGATTAAATACGGAATACACGATTCCATAACTTTAAACAACAGGGATATCATCAAAGCCTTCAACGTTCAAACTGATCAAATCATAATCAATTCCCAAACACACCGTTCACAAAACACACACGCGTTTTGAAAGAGAGCCTTTAACGAGGCCAAACCGAAATCTTTTGAAATTTCATGTCAAACGACCAAACAAACACACCAAGATGATCACCGATCATCATATCCATAAAATAAGAAAAGTATGGGCAAGGTACTTGCCTCGAAATTGGCACGCAAGTATTCCGACGAACACGGCTCAACCGAAAAGCTTCGAAACGCTCGATGCTATCGAAAAGGAATACGACAACGAACAGAAGGGTTCAACACGGTTTCTTCACAAGAAACACGACCCTAACATCATACAATTAATAAATCAACGATCATACAATGAAGAATAATCGTAGAACGCCCGAAAACCCCTCTATGACATTCTACCGGACACCTTCAAGGCGTCGATCAAGAACTCGACCAAAACAACGAATCGATACGATCCAACTATGGAATAACAAGGGAAATCATATAATACATCTAAATAATCATCAATCCATCATAATCCTAAGTTAAATCGGATTAATCGGACGAAAACAACCAAAACACCCAAATTCCCCAAAACTAGATTTTCAAGAAATCTAACCTTGATTCGGTAGATCGGAGGATGTTATAGGATGGATGATTGATGATATGAACTCCAAGACTTCATGAATTTATTGTCCAACAACATCTTTCCATGATCTCCACACCTCCAGTCGCGGAAGAGAAGGAAGAGGATGAGAAAATGGGTGAAAAACACGCTGGCAGGCCTTAAATAGGCTGATCTGCACTGTGTGCCGCAGCACAGGACAAGTGTGCTGCGGCCCACGGCCAAAAAAACTGCCCAGTACTAGCTTAGTGCCACGGCCCAGCCTAAGTGTGCCGCGGCACATGGTACAGCCTACTCCAACACCAAAAAGGCACATCGTGCAGTCTTAGCTATTTCGACCATAACTCGTTTGTCCGGACTCCGATTGACTCACCGTTTGAGCCATTGGAAATCTAACTTGATGATCTATAATATTGCAAAGATACAGAATTTTTGGAGCTTCCAACAATTTATGGTGATTTTTACAAAGCCGAACTCATACTTGGAAAAAGTCATATAGTAACAGTGAACTCAACGAAACGACACCGAAACCCAAACCTGAATACGAACCGAAGGTACGGTTACGAAGTACTCGCAAAGACGAATCTAAGAGATAATATAACACATGATTCTGACCACCCGAAGGCTCGAAATTCGACAACGGAAGTAATTACCCCAAACTTTGGGAAATTACGAAAACGGCCCAAAACGTCCGAAATACACGATACACGATCGAAACACCAAACCAAAGCTCGCAACATGAATAATAACATTAAATGAACTTACGAGAAACTCGAAACAACAGTTTCGGACGAGATTCATAAGAATCGAACTTAAGTGCGGAAAAGTCGCTAAAAAGCTCGGAACTCAACAAAACGACACCGAAACAAACTCGGATGTCAAAAAGTGTAGAATTAATCATTCTCATAATGATGAAACGGTCATGACCGAGTCATCAAAACGGACTCCAAACGAAAAAAGAAATTTACCGGAAATCGAAAATTGCGGATATTACAGTGGGCTGGGCCTACGGTGGCACATGGCATGTGATCATGTGGCCAGGATG
Organism: Orobanche coerulescens; assembly: GCA_033398695.1. Lineage (NCBI taxonomy): Eukaryota > Viridiplantae > Streptophyta > Magnoliopsida > Lamiales > Orobanchaceae > Orobanche > Orobanche coerulescens. The sequence goes on along the minus strand of CM065817.1, from coordinate 108,239,765 downwards.
CAACAAGCGATTGATCCAACCGTGATAGCCTAAGAAAAACTACGGTGGCACATGGCATGCGATCATGTGGCCAGGATGCAACAAGTGATTGATCCACCCGTGAGCGCCAAAGATAATCTACGGTGGCACATGGCATGCGATCATGTGGCCAGGATGCAACAAGCGATTTATCCAACCGTGAGATGTGTGTGATTTGTTTAGCTAGCCAGCTCGGGAGGGTCCTTTGAGGCCTCGGGCGGTATCAATGGTATTACCCTGTTCCGAAGGCGATGCATGTGTTGTGATTTGTTTAGCTAGCCAGCTCGGGAGGGTCCTTCGAGGCCTCGGGCGGGATCAATGGTATTACCCTGTTCCCAAGGCGATGCATATGTTGTGATTTGTTTAGCTAGACAGCTCGGGAGGGTCCTTCGAGGCCTCGGGCGGGATCAATGGTATTACCCTGTTCCCAAGGCGATGCGCGTGCGCGATTACGTTGTGTTGATTTTTATGTCCGTCGAGGACACGTTATGTTGGGTTCTGGCCCTGTGAATTATTGTCGGTTTTCTATTTGCGAAAACAAAATCTTTGGGTTGTGACCCCTATTGATTTTTGGAAAATTAAGGATTTGATAATCCCAATTTGTTTTCTATCAAAACTCCCGAGGGTATTTTAAACCATTTTGCAAACCGTTCTCGTTAATTGTTATCTTTCCGATTTGGAAAGTTATACTCAAACTCATGCCTTGGGAAGTATTCGTTTCGTTGTATTTTAGTCTTTGAGGATTTCTGATTATTGTCATTCTTGGAACTTGAATTGTATGGCTCGTATTTTTGCACTTGTACTTGCACTAGCAAAACAGTGGAGTTTTGCTAACCCCCGAGTATTCGGGGCGTGGATGTCTATTTTTGCATTCAGGTTTTGGAGCATAGCACAGGGTCGGCACGAAGGATGATGAAAGATGAACGATACTAATCACACGAGGATCCGTTGATGTCGTATTGGTCTAGTTGTATTTTCTTTTCCGCTGCAGTATCTTTTCCCCGTTGTACGGGAGTTTATTGTATTTTGACCCATGCGTGGGTATGTGTTTGGAATTGAGTTGTATGTTATTATTGAAAGACCAAATCGGTCTAATGAGTCATTTTAGCCTTAAAGGTGATGTTTAGATGTTTGATTTTAGTTATCAGCCTAGTAGATCCTCGAGGAGAGGGTCTACGGCGTGTAATATCCCTGAGTGGATTGGGGGTGTTACAGGTCCAATGAAGAACCACGAGGAGGAACTAAGAGTGGATCGATTGACCTAGATAATCTTCTCCGGAGCTTGAGTAATCCACTCCTCTATGTTAATACAAGTGATTTGGAAGGCCAAAAATAACAAGTCCCGTTTTTTAATATATAATGGAGATTTAGCCGACGGCCAGGAGAGTCGTCGGCTAAAATAAAAAACCGGAGTCACTTTAGCCGACGACACTGTTGTCGTCGGCTATACTTAATCACCAAAAAAATACATGACCCAGTGGCTGCCGGAGTTCGAACCCGGGCCATTTGGATAGATTATATGGCATTTTGCCACTGAGTCATGTTTGTCATTCATCCATTTAAACACAGTTTTTATATTTATACATATAGATATATTTTAAATTTGTTAATTATAAATATATATAATGATTATATATTTGTATATATTTATACATTTTTTATATAATAATATTTATATATTTATATAGTTTTTATATAATGATATTTTATATATTTAAATTTAATTATAAATATATTTAATACAAAATTAAGATATCTATATATTTAATCATATTTTTATGGATATTTATAATATAATGATTATATATTTGTATATATTTATACATTTTTATATAATAATATTTATATATTTATTCAATTTTATATAATGATATTTTATATATTTAAATTTAATTATAAATATATTTAATGCAAAATTAAGATATCTATATATTTAATCATATTTTTTACGGACTTTAGCCGATGGCAGTTGTCGGCTAAACTAAATTCTAAAAAAATATTTATACATATATTAATATTTTAAATTCTTTGAATTTGATTATAAATATATATATTTATAAATATATATATGTAATAATTATATATTTTTAGATATTTATATAATTTTATATAATGATATTTTATATATTTAAATTTAATTATAAATATACCTGTCGACCCGCCCATGTCGCGACACGGGTGCTTCACTTTAGCCGACGGTCAGGCTGCTGTCGGCTGTACCTGGGACTTTAGCCAACGACGGCCATCGGTTATGCTTAATCACCAAAAAAACATGACCCAGTGGCGGTCGGGGTTCGAACTCGGGCCATTTGGATAGATTATATGGAATTTTGCCACTGAGTCATGTTTATCATTCATACATTTAAACACAGTATTTATATTTATACATATACAGATATTTTAAATTTGTTAACAATAAATAATATATTTATAAATATATATAATGTAACACCCCCAAAATTTCCCGGGGCATTACAGTGCCGTGAATCCCAAGTGGGACCCACAAGGCTATTTTGGGCAATTAGTTATTTTAACGAAATTATTATAAAATGATGAGTCTGCGGTTCGATAACATAAAACGGAATGTTTTTGAAAGAAACATAATTCAAGGCACGATATCACATAAACGGAGGTTTCGGAAATTAAAATTAAAACATGCGGCTGCAAAACTTTATCCCAACACCGTTCAAACCTGACCGGACCCCTCGGAAATGTCCTGCACATATTCAACAAATTTACCTGGCACGACGAATCATGCCGGACAACCGGGGTCAGAGAATGAACATCAATAACCATAATTTGCAACGACATACACGATTTATCAACACCGTGCCATATAACGAATAGAAGATAATTCACAGTATGACCGACGTTGTCTTCCTCTTTTTTAACACATAAACCCGAAGGTCGCAACCAAGGGCCACGAAAGTATCCACACAGGAATACTCCGGAACGTGGGTACCCTTTTTAGGTCTTATCCCTCAACACATTTCCACACGGGTACTATTCAGGTTTTATCCCCAACACATCGGCCCATATTTTCCAAAGAAAGACAATCGTTGGCATTCATCACACAACGGCACATTCATGTATTACGAATATTGTAATAAAATTAACACTTCTCGAGCAAGATTTTACTCGCCTTGAACCCTACGGTAAGTGCCTTACGCCAACTTGAACTTCCACGGCCGATCGAGTTTAACCTAACCACATAATCCCCAATTAACATTTCGTGCAGATAATGACGAATAAACTAGTTTACCTTTCCCTTTCCTAACCGAACTCTTAACATAGTTCGATATTGCCAAAACTAGTATCGTGTTTCTAAGTTCACAAGAAATACGTATTATTATGTTGTTCAATTTCATAATTAACGATTGTTACAACAATTTGCTCAACAAGATTATCCCTAACATTATTTCGGTTGACGACAATCGACTATAGCATAATTGAATTCCATAACCACTAATCTAATTCTCTATTCCAAGTACTTCATTCGGTGTGTTACCATTGCACACAATGATTTTGGTGGTCGATTCTCAATGATGGTAATACAATCGAGTTGATTCCTCCTAGTTAATTAACGTTGATAATCATATAGCAAAATTGGTTACAACTAGTTTAGCATACAGTGATATATTCCTACGCAATTTCTCCTACAATTAGTTCGTCACGTTTTACGTTTCCAAGGTTGATTGAGATGGGAAATTTCGCATATGATTAATACAACACGATGCATGAATTAATGGTTTGGAAACAAAATATACGTGCAATGATAGCTTTGATTACTACAAGTTTGTCCGATTAGATTTTCTACGAGAGTTTAGCAAAACTACCCAAATACAAGTAATCCAATATGCATAATGACAACATTGAAGAGATAACCTCAAATATTGATAGTCTCACCTTAATAGAGGAAGAACAATGAGGAATGATGACGATCCAACGAAGAACCACGAGGAGGAACTTGTAACACCCCCAATCCGCTCAGGAATATTACACGCCGTAGAACCTTTCCTCAAGGATCTACCAGGCTGGTAACAACATAGAACGTCTCAACAATGCCTTTAAGGCTAAAATGACTCAGTAGACCGATTTGGTCTTTCAGTAAATACATACAACTCAAACTCATTACATGCCCACGCAGGGGTCGAATACAACACACTCCCGTACAACGAGAAAGAATACAGCAGCGGAAAAATAAACTATAACTAAACCAAAGACATCATATGGATCCTCGTGTGATTAGTATCGTTCATCTTTCATCATCCTTCATGCCGACCCTGTGTTATGCTCCCAAACCTGAATGCAAAAACAGACATCCACCCCCCGAATACTCGTGGGTTAGCAAAACTCCACTATTTTGCTAGTGCAAGAACAAAGTGCAAATACAATCCATACAATTCATATTCCACGAATAACAATAACCAAGAATCCTCAAATATCCAAACGTAACGAAAAGTACTACCCGATGCGAGAGTTTGAGTAAAACATTCCAAACCCGAAAGATCACAAATAAAAGGGAAACAATTTGTAAAACAGTTTAAAATGCCATCGAGAGTTTTTATAGAAAACAATTTAGGATTACCGAATCCTTATCTTTCCAAAATCAACAGGGGTCACAACCCAAAGGTTTTGTTTTCGCAAATAGAAAACCGACAACAATTCACAGGGCCAGAGCCCAACATCACGTGTCCTCGACGGACATAAAAATCAACAAAACATAATCGCGCACGCGCATCGCCTAGGACCGGGATGAAGCCACAAATCCCACTCGAGGCCTCGAAGGACCCTTCCGAGCTGGCTAGCAAAACAAATCACACACATCTCACGGTTGGATCAATCGCTTGTTGCATCCTGGCCACATGATCGCATGCCATGTGCCACCGTAGATTATCTTTGGCGCTCACGGTTGGATCAATCACTTGTTGCATCCTGGCCACATGATCGCATGCCATGTGCCACCGTAGTTTTTATTAGGCTCTCACGGTTGGACCAATCGCTTGTTGCATCCTGGCCACATGATCGCATGCCATGTGCCACCGTAGGCCCCGCCCACATCCATATATTCACACACAGCACAATATAACACATATATTCAAACAATTCACCCAGAGGCATCAAACACTTAGCAAAACACCATGTCAAACCACAACGCACCGAAATGAAATAATATACGCCCGCACGCAATACCAAGTGCAACATCAACACCAAACATATCCATAGAGTTCACATAGTCATTCTCAGACCACACCATTCACAAAACACACGCGTTTTGAAAGCAAGCCTTTAACAAGGCTAAACCGAATCTTTGAAAGTGAAATTCAAACGATCAAATAAACACAAGGAGACGATCACTAATTAGCATATCCATAAAACAAGAATTGTATGGACAAGGTACTTGCCTCGAGTAACCACAAACGTGAAGAACCAATCGAAGTAGGTTGGCACGAACCGATTACGAATCCTCCGACTCCGCCGAGCGCTAATCCGCGACAATAAACTACGAACAACAATAACAACAATGAAAATGAATTCCAAAGCACGACTTAAATCCGTTGAATTCAAAGAACGAATGACGAAAGTTCAAATGTTTCCCCCAAAACGGCCAAGAACACGATTCATCCCGACAAAACACGAAAACGGAATTCCGAGTCGAAATATGGATATACAATCCATAGAATATGTTTAACAACATCATTAAACAACAATCGGTCTATCAAAACCGAAAGGAAAACGAAATCAAGAATAAATCCCCTAAAAAGTCATCTCTAGGGATTCAAGAAAAATACCTCGATTCGGCGAAGACCAATGGATTAGATGATGTTATAATCACCTAGGATGCTCTAAAACACCTTGGAATGGACGAAAATTAGCCCAGGTTGCCAACCCTAGTCGCCACGTCTCAAACCCGTGGAGGAAGAAGAAGAAATGAAGAAAATGAGGATTAAGGACTGTTGTCCAATTTATATACTGGACAGCTTGGCGTACGCTAATCCTACCTGATTAGCGTGCGCTATCGAAGCATCAAAACAAAACGTTCTGCCAACATGTACAGTTAGCGCGCGCTAGCTACAAATATTAGCGTGCGCTAACGAGGCCCCAGACCCAGTCCAGTAGCCTCTGGCCCTGAACTACCAGGTAGCGTGCGCTATCCTCCCCCCAGCGTGCGCTACCAATGCACCCTAGCGCGCGTTATGTTACCACATAGCGTGCGCTAACCAACATTCTAACCCAGTCCAGTAGCCTCTGGACTGAATCTGCACCACCCGTTAGTGCGCGCTACTAAACCTGTAGCGTGCGCTAACAACCGCACCATAATGCGCGCTAACCAATAGGTGTAGCGAGCGCTATCGACTCAAAAGGACAGCAACAGTGCTCTCAAAGCCGATTACAACAACGGATTCCTCCGATCAGAACACCAAGTTCAAGATACGCATAGACAACTCCAGAAGAAGATCATACTAAGAGCTTTAGTTACAATCAAACTCACACGCGACCATAAAAAGGGCCGAGACAACAAATACGTATACGGATATCCACCACTTTGGGTAAATTACAAATTGGCCCAAAACGCCCGAAAATCACGATATGTGATCGAATAACCAAACCGAAGTTCACAACCCGTCTAACAAAGTTAAACGGACTTACGGGAAACTCGAAACGATAGTTTCGAATGAGATTCAAAAGAATCGAACTCGAGTGCGGAAAAATCGTTAAGAAATAGGAACTCAACAAAACAACACCGAAACAAACTCGGATGACAAAAAGTGCAGAATTAATCATTCTCAGAATGATGAAACGGTCATGAGAGAGTCATCAAAACGGACTCCTGCCGAAAAAAGAAAATCACCGAAATCCGAAATTGCGGGTATTACATTCTACCCTCCTTAAAAGAAGTTTCGTCTCGAAACTTAAAACAAGTAGGGAGAGGAAATATACCACCAGGAATATTTCAATGAGATACACAAGAATGCGTAACTAACGCCCAATGGCGAAACGTTACAAACAACGCAACGGAATATATGGTGTGCACACACGCTCCAAGACGACCAACACAACGCTACCAATATAGACATAATAAAACCAACAAGTGACAAGCGTCATCAAACAGATAATACAATCAAGTCAGTTGTCCGAACAATCACGAAACACAAAGAACCTATTATAAGGAGACACGCACAGTCGAGAAAACAGAAAATAAACACAAAACGATCCACAAGGAACAATCGCAAGCAATTCGGACTACGCCGAAATCCTCAAAACCACACTAGGCATCTCCGTGTCCTTTCGGAGCAGAGACGCCACCTCGATCCCCAAATCTCTCAGCTACCGTCTCACAATGCATGGCTCGGTGACCCACCTGGCCACACTCGAAACAGCTGACTAATGGTGAACGACAGTTCTTCGTGGTATGGCCCGCTCGACTACAGTTATAACACGTCTTCGAGCTGCTCACGTTACTCACTGCAGGGGTACTAATCCTCTGACCACGCGATCGAGGAACCCTCTTGGGATGACGATACGAAGTCCCAGCCTCAAGGGGCCCACTCCCCTGATTTCCTGAAAAGTTCCCAACGGATTTCTGTTTCTTAGAGTTAGACATATTCTCAGTCGATAATCTGGATAGCTCATAGGCTAACGCCCGATTCTGATAATCTCTCAAGGAAGTACAAGTAAGACCTGCCATGTAATAACGAATCTCCGGCTTTATCCGTCTACTAAAATGACAGATCTTATCCTCCTCCGTCCTTACTTGATCCTGCACATAGCTGAGTTGTTTGCTAAAATCAATAATAACTTGAGACAGCGGTACATCTTGCGGTTTTGCCGAAAAGAATTCATTAATCCTCTCATCTCTCATGAATCTCTGGAACTCTGCCCACGTGACAACGCGATCTCGAGGCTTAATAGCCTCCCACCAGCTAGCGGCATCTTTGTCGAGAAGATACTGAGTGACCGGTACCTTACGTTCTTCTGGACAATCAACTACCTCGAATATCTATTCCAACTGGAAAAGCCAACCATCCCAGCCTAATGCATCCGCAGCACCAGCGAAACGAGGGGGATTCATACGAACCACTTCTCGAAGCCACTGATCTGCACCAGTGTGCTGGGTCACCTCTGTAACACGCTGAACTGCCTGAGTCAACTGAGTCATCTGAGTGGCTACCTGCTGCAAAATAGTAGCAACACCAATACCAATACCATCACCGGCAGCATGATCCCGATCACGCATCCAGTCGCCACGACCACGACCTTCGCCCCTCGGCATACTGAATAAACAACCACTCAGCACGATAGAATATCATAACACACATACAAACACTACAGCAACGACGGCACCGTTTGGTGATCTCAACGACCCGAACGATAATCAGCACATAATTACCAAACATCATGAACAATCACACATATATACAAATGTACAAACCCAAGCCCCAACAGCTCGCACATGTGCGGCAACACGCAATTTACCACAAGGCGACAAACATTAAATACCACATCGTACCTCTCACAGAGGGCTAGTACAACAAATGCGTGGCGAACGACTCTACACTCACACTACCAATTAAATCCCAATTTGGAGAGTTAACACCCTAACGACAATACAAACACCATACACACCCTTTTCCGACAACAAATAGGAAGTGACAGGTTTTAAAAACAAAAACCATCTTTGGAAAGAGAGAAGAAAAAAAATGATTTTGGAAACACTAGTTGTTCTTGAGTATCACCTTTCATAAAGTAGTATAAACACCCTTATCGAGACTTTGAAAACCATCTTGCGTTTGATAAAATGAGGACACTTTACTTTAAATCGAAACCTTCAGAAATATTCGACCCTTGGGTCTAAACAACTGCATTTCTAAAAATAATTGAAAATATCTCAAAATATTTTGGTCCTCGAGGTAGAAGAATTTTGAAACATATTGTGGCACCTTGGAAGTACCACGAGAAAACGATTCATTTTAAAAGTACGTCTCAAAATTTATTTTCTAAGATACTCAAGGTTTTCAAAAATAATTCAATGGGCTAGAATGCCCAAAAATGCTCATGTAATAATATTCGTTTAAACATATTATAATATACGCATCAAATCGTACAAAGTCAAGACAATACATGTCTTTTACCGGGAAGACAAACAGTCAATTATCACAGTCAAATGGACATAAATAATGACAACACTCCTCATAAAAATGAAATAAGAGAATCACACGAACGCATCACGAAACCAAGAATCTACATGAAGGTTCCATCACTTAACACAAAATCAAACAAATAGCTCGTGTCACACGAGGCACAATACAAAGAAGGGAGACTCACATTCACAAGTCGCACGAAGATGATGATCGCCTCACGATACTAATCACGACCAACCAACTCAGACGACGCATCGCGACACGACTCAGTCAGAAAAAATCTGACGAGACAAAACTCAACAGACCCTACTTGACCCGAAAGCCTAGGTTTCCACAACCTAAGCTCCGATACCATTTATGTAACACCCCCAATCCGCTCAGGGATATTACACGCCGTAGAACCTTTCCTCAAGGATCTACCAGGCTGGTAACAACATAGAACGTCTCAACAATGCCTTTAAGGCTAAAATGACTCAGTAGACCGATTTGGTCTTTCAGTAAATACATACAACTCAAACTCATTACATGCCCACGCAGGGGTCGAATACAACACACTCCCGTACAACGGGAAAGAATACAGCAGCGGAAAAATAAACTATAACTAAACCAAAGAAATCATATGGATCCTCGTGTGATTAGTATCGCTCATCTTTCATCATCCTTCGTGCCGACCCTGTGTTATGCTCCCAAACCTGAATGCAAAAGCAGACATCCACCCCCCGAATACTCGGGGGTTAGCAAAACTCCACTGTTTTGCTAGTGCAAGAACAAAGTGCAAATACGAGCCATACAATTCATATTCCACGAATAACAATAACTAAGAATCCTCAAAGATCCAAACGTAACGAAAAGTACTACCCGATGCGAGAGTTTGAGTAAAACATTCCAAAACCGAAATATCACAAATAAAAGGGAAACAATTTGTAAAACAGTTTAAAATGCCATCGAGAGTTTTTATAAAAAAACAATTTAGGATTACCGAATCCTTATCTTTCCAAAATCAACAGGGGTCACAGCCCAAAGGTTTTGTTTTCGCAAATAGAAAACCGACAACAATTCACAGGTCCAGAGCCCAACATCACGTCTCCTCGACGGACATAAAAATCAACAAAACAAAATCGCGCACGCGCATCGCCTAGGACCGGGATGAAGCCACAAATCCTACTCGAGGCCTCGAAGGACCCTCCCGAGCTGGCTAGCGAAACAAATCACACACATCTCACGGTTGGATCAATCGCTTGTTGCATCCTGGCCACATGATCGCATGCCATGTGCCACCGTAGATTATCTTTGGCGCTCACGGTTGGATAAATCACTTGTTGCATCCTGGCCACATGATCGCATGCCATGTGCCACCGTAGTTTTTATTAGGCTCTCACGGTTGGACCAATCGCTTGTTGCATCCTGACCACATGATCGCATGCCATGTGCCACCATAGGCCCCGCCTACATCCATACATTCACACACAGCACAATACAACACATATATTCAAACAATTCACCCAGAGGCATCAAACACTTAGCAAAACACCACGTCAAACCACAACGCACCGAAATGAAATAATATATGCCCACACGCAATACCAAGTGCAACATCAACACCAAACATATCTATAGAGTTCACATAGTCATTCTCAAACCACACCATCCACAAAACACACGCGTTTTGAAACAAGCCTTTAACAAGGCTAAACCGAATCTTTGAAAGTGAAATTCAAACGATCAAATAAACACAAGGAGACGATCACTAATTATCATATCCATAAAACAAGAATTGTATGTATAAGGTACTTGCGTCGAGTAACCACAAACGCGAAGAACCGATCAACGCGAAGAACCGATCGAAGTAGGTTGGCACGAACCGATTACGAACCCGCCGACTCCGCCGAGCGCTAATCCACGACAATAAACTACGAACAACAATAACAACAATGAAAATGAATTCCAAAGCACGACTTAAAGCCGTTGAATTCAAAGAACGAATGACGAAAGTTCAAATGTTTCCCCCAAAATGGCCAAGAACACGATTCGTCCCGACAAAACACGAAAACGGAATTCCGAGTCGAAATATGGATATACAATCAATAGAATATGTTTAACAACATCATTAAACAACAATCGGTCTATCAAAACCGAAAGGAAAATGAAATCAAGAATAAATCCCCTAAAAAGTCAACTCTAGGGATTCAAGAAAAATACCTCGATTCGGCGCAGAACAATGGATTAGATGATGTTATAAACACCTAGGATGCTCTAAAACACCTTGGAATGGACGAAAATTAGCCCAGGTCGCGAACCCTAGTCGCCACGTCTCAAACCCGCAGAGGAAGAAGAAGAAATGAAGAAAATGAGGATTAAGGACTGTTGTCCAATTTATATACTGGACAGCTTGGCGTGCGCTAATCCTACCTGATTAGCGTGCGCTATCGAAGCATCAGAACAAAACGTTCTGCCAACATGTACAGTTAGTGCGCGCCAGCTACAAAAATTAGTGTGCGCTAACGAGGCCTGCACTACCCGCAGCCTCGGATCGCCTCGAACTACCGGGTAGCGTGCGCTATCCTCCCCCCAGCGTGCGCTACCAATGCACCCTAGCGCGCGTTATGTTACCAGATAGCGTGCGCTAACCAACGTTCTAACCCAGTCCAGTAGCCTCTGGACTGATTCTGAACCACCCGTTAGCGCGTGCTACTAAACCTGTAGCGTGCGCTAACAACCGCACCATAGCGCGCGCTAACCAATATGTGTAACATGCGCTACCGACTCAAAAGGACAGCAACAGTGCTCTCAAAGCCGATTACAACAACGGATTCCTCCGATCGGAACACCAAGTTCAAGATACGCACAGAAAACTCCAGAAGAAGATCATACTAAGAGTTTGAGTTACAATCAAACTTACACGCGACCATAAAAAGGGCCGAGACAACAAATACGTATACGGATATCCACCACTTTGGGTAAATTACAAAATGGCCCAAAACGCCCGAAAATCACGATATGTGATCGAATAACCAAACCAAAGTTCACAACATGTCTAACAAAGTTAAACGGACTTACGGGAAACTCGAAACGATAGTTTCGAATGAGATTCAAAAGAATCGAACTCGAGTGCGGAAAAGTCGTTAAGAAACACGGAACTCAACAAAACAACACCGAAACGAACTCAGATGACAAAACGTGCAGAATTAATCATTCTCAGAATGATGAAACGGTCATGAGCGAGTCATCAAAACGGACTCCCACCGAAAAAAGAAAATCACTGAAATCCGAAATTGCGGGTATTACAGAACTAAGAGTGGATCGATTGACCTAGATAATCTTCTTCGGAGATTGAGTAATCCTCTCCTCTATGTTAATACAAGTGATTTGGGAGGCCAGAAATAACAAGTCCCGTTTTTTTAATATATAATGGAGATTTAGCCGACGGCCAGGAGAGTCGTCGGCTAAAATAAAAAACCGGAGTCACTTTAGCCGACGACTCTTTGTCGTCGGCTATACTTAATCACCAAAAAAAATGACCCAGTGGCTGCCGGGGTTCGAACCCGGGCCATTTGGATAGATTATATGGCATTTTGCCACTGAGTCATGTTTATCATTCATCCATTTAAACACAGTTTTTATATTTATACATATAGATATATTTTAAATTTGTTAATTATAATTATATATAATGATTATATATTTGTATATATTTATACATTTTTTATATAATAATATTTATATATTTATACGCTTTTATATAATGATATTTTATATATTTAAATTTAATTATAAATATATTTAATACAAAATTAAGATATCTATATATTTAATCATATTTTTACGGATATTAATAATATAATGATTATATATTTCTATATATTTATACATTTTTTATATAATAATATTTATATATTTATACAATTTTATATAATGATATTTTATATATTTAAATTTAATTATAAATATATTTAATGCAAAATTAATATATCTATATATTTAATCATATTTTTACGGACTTGGTAAATTGCTCGGCAAAACTAAATTCTAAAAAAAATATTTATACATATATTAATATTTTAAATTCTTTGAATTTGATTATAAATATATATTTATAAATATATATATGTAATAATTATATATTTGTATATATTTATATAATTTTATATAATGATATTTTATATATTTAAATTTAATTATAAATATACCGTCGGCTGCAGTGCCACGCTGGTGCTACACTTTAGCCGACGGTCAGTCATTGTACTGCACTGGACTTTAGCCCACGACGGCCGTCGGTTATGCTTAATCACCAAAAAAACATGACCCAGTGGCGGTCGGGGTTCGAACCCGGGCCATTTGGATAGATTATATGGAATTTTGCCACTGAGTCATGTTTATCATTCATACATTTAAACACAGTATTTATATTTATACATATACAGATATTTTAAATTCGTTAACGATAAATAATATATTTGTAAATATATATAATTTAACACCCCCAAAATTTCCCGGGGCATTACAGTGTCATGAATCCCAAGTGGGACCCACAAGGCTATTTTGGGCATTTAGATATTTTAAAGAAATTATTATAAAATGATGAGTCTGCGGTTAGATAACATAAAACGGAATGTTTTTGAAAGAAACATAATTCAAGGCACGATTATTACATAAACGGAGGTTTCGGAAATTAAAATTAAAACATGCGGTGGCAAAACTTTATCCCAACACCGTTAAAACCTGACCGGATCCCTCGGGAATGTCCTGCACTTATTCAACAAATTTACCTGGCACGACGAATCATGCCAGACAATCGGGATCAGAGAATGAACATCAATGACCATAATTTGCAACGACATACAGGATTTATCAACACCGTGCCATATAACGAATAGAAGATAATTCACAGTATGACAGACGTTGTCTTCCTCTTTTTTAACACATAAACCCGAAGATCGCAACCAAGGGTCACGGAAGTATCCACACAGGAATACTCCGGAACGTGGGTGCCCTTTTTAGGTCTTATCCCTCAACACATTTCCACACGGGCAGTATGACCGACATTGTCTTCCTCTTTTTTAACACATAAACCCGAAGGTCGCAACCAAGGGTCACGGAAGTATCCACACAGGAATACTCCAGAACGTGGGTGCCCTTGTTAGGTCTTATCCCTCAACACATTTCCACACGGGTACCATTCAAGTTTTATCCCCAACACATGGCCCATATTTTCCAGAGAAAGACAATCGTCGGCATTCATCACACAACGGCACATTCATGTATTGCGAATATTGTAATAAAACTAACACTTCTCGAGCAAGATTTTACTTGCCTTGAACCCGACGGTAAGTGCCTTACGCCAACTTAAACTTCCATGGCCGATCGAGTTTAACCTAACCACATAATCCCCAATTAACATTTCATGCAGTTAATGACGAATAAACTAGTTTACCCTTCCCTTTCCTATCCGAATTAATTACCGAGTATTTCACCTGTATTTGAACCCTGTATTAGTTGGAATTGCGATATCAATAAGTGGAATATGGTATTTACCGTATTTGTATTTTCGTGCATAAGTATGGCAGCATATTACTTGTACCATACAAATACTCAATAATACAAATTATTGAGTATGGCTGCATATTATAAGTAAAGTAATCAATTACGGAGTTGGGTGGAGGCCAGCACATGGTCCTGGATAGTTTTTAATTATTAAGCCTGGACAGCTTTGGAATCTAGCATAGGAAATTATTGAGCACAGGGATCCAGAAACATTTTCTAAAGGACAACACCTCATTTCATTTGGTTTTCATCTTCCTTCACCTGTTCTTAGTTCCCTGAAAGTCCAGAGGGTTTTCCCTAACTCTTAAACACATTTAGACCACCCATTTTGTGAACTTTGAAGATTGGGTGTCACTAGTGATTGATCATTGAAGTGGAGAAACATCTTGATCTGGCAAGCAAGCAACCGGAGTTGGATTCTACTTATTGCCTCGGTGTTTTCTTCATCTTAAGTTATGTTAATACTAATTCCTACTTGGATTCGTGTTATAAAGGATATGATAGAAGTATGCTGTCAAGATATTGAGTTCCACTGATAAAATCATCCAAGCATCATCATGTTTTAGAAATAGGGATGTTTATACTTATGAATAAATCATGAGAGGTTATATCCTTCCATATAAGTTGGATTTGTTAGATGTTTTCTGGATATAATGATGATATTGGAATCTAACACATCAATCTTGGATCACCCAACTTCACCTGAGAATTTCGTATGTTCAGTTTTCTACCCAGTACCCTACTGTCATCAACTAGGCGAGTCAAGTCGGCTGATCGGTGAGGTTGACTTCTGACTCGGCTGATCAGCGAGGTTGACTCGGCTGATCAACGAGGTTGAATTTCCGGTTCAATCGGGTGTTGACACGTGGCACAATATGATCCGTCTATTTAATTGTCCTTCGAACGTCATAACTTCTTCATACGAACTCGGATTCGGATGAATTTTTTTTAAAACGATCGTCTCGACGGGACTCGGCTAATCAGCGAGGTTGACTTTTGACTCGGCTGATCAGCGAGGTTGACTTTTGACTCGGCTGACCAGTGATGTTGACTTTTGACTCTACCGATCGAGGTGACTTTTGACTGACCGATTAGGTTACATTTTATGAACTTCCGACCGTGATTTGGATTGTTAGATGTTCGTACGACTATAAATGAAATCTATATTACTTATTTTGTTAAGGTTCAAGCTTAGCAACGTGATTGATTGAAGGGGCGACCTTCGAGTGTTTCGTTTTCGTGGAAGTTTTGTTCTTGTCTTCGAATCGAGGCAAGTACCTTATTTGTTTTATGTATTGATGTTATACATATTGTCGTGCATGTATGTCGTTGTTGTATGTCCACCTCGTGTTGGTCCGACGGGATCATCGGGGGATCTATGCTAGCGTGCGCTGGATCATCGGACGGGTTTTTCCACCACGGGTTGGTCTGACGGGATCATCGTGGGTTCTAGGCAGTGAACGCTGGATCGTCGGAATTACCATGTGTATGTTATGATATCATGTTGTGATTATCAGTTGTGTATGTTACTTATTGAGTTTCTCGTAGGAGAAGACTCGTTGGTATTTTTGTCAATTACGTATTATTATTCTACGTGAGATGTTGAATAATATGTTGTGGTACTTGTACTAGCATCGTTGTGCTAACCCCTTCGGGGGTGAACATTTTGTTTATGTTCAGGATCCAGGAGAGCGGGGAAACAACCAATGGAGCTGCATGACGACGGGGGGTGCAGAGTAATGTTCTGGCCGGGTTTACTTGTCTGATGTTTGTTAGTTATTTCAATAAGTACTCGAGTACGTATTCATTTTTGATGAATTTGAATTTGGTGATGTATTAATAATTTCTGTTGAACATTTGTATTTTCAGTATTTGGTCAGAACTGTTGTATCTTAATTTCGTTATTTTCATTCGTTGGTACCTGTTAATGCCTTTTCAACTCTTTAGCCTTGTAAATCCTCATGTAAAGGATTTACGGCGCTGTAATATTCCTGAATATATCAGGGGTGTTACATAATATGGTATCGGAGCTAAGATTATGGATATCTTGGCCGTTGGGTTAAAATAGGGGTCGTTTATGTCTTTTGAGGTAACCGGCTGCGAATAACATCACTGTACTGCCTATGTCGTCGTGCGGGCGGTGGTTGTAAGTTCCTAAACTCTATCTCGTCCTTTGCATGTTACATTTCCTTATACTTGAGCATTTGAACGATATTGTTTCCTGTATATTGAGTGATTATGCTTACAGTATGTTGAGAGGCGGACGTGGACGTGGTCGCGGTTGCGGACGCGGACGAAGGAATGCTGAAAGAGAAGCGTCGCCTTCTAATCGTGCGGCCATAGCTCCGGCGAGCCACGTAGATCTATCAATAACGAACCGTAACTCATTGTACTGTAAATCCTTCGTCGTGTGGTGAACCAGATGACTCGGTTCGCCTGTGTCGTGGACCGAATGCAAGTGGCGGTGGGACTACAGCAGGGAGAGAGACAGCAAGGAATCCCGGACATGGGAAATCGAGGTGACCGGTGGCTGCAAGAGGTGGCGAAGATGCAACCACCCAAATTTGACGGTATTTCTGAGACTCCCACTTGGGACCATTGGTTGAAGGAACTGGAGAAATTATTTGCCGGAATTAACTGCCCAGATGACCGGAGAGCCTCTATCGCTCAATACTTTCTGATAGGGGAAGCGTCCGAATGGTGGGAAGCCATTCGGCCTATAGACCATGATGCTGATTGGACAGAGTTTAAATTGATGATGGAAGCTCAGTACTGCCCTTGTCCTGTGAAGGAAGCTAAGGTTCGGGAGTTTTTCTCCGCTCAGCCTTCATATGTGCCAGTATCTCAGGCAATTAAGACGTTTAACCAGCAGCTGGCATTTGTTCGACATCTGGTCAGAACAGATGCAGAAATGATGATCCATTTTGATATGAGGATGAAACCAGAAATCCAGAGGTACATGTCCGGTTTTGAATGTACCACACTCCGTCAATACCAGGATAAGGCATTGGCGTATGAGATCAAGGAAGCAGCTATGGAGAAATTTACGGAATCCAAGAAGCAGAAAGTCTCTGGTACTTTTACAGAGCACAAGAACAAATGGGCCCCGCAAGGCCCACCATCTTTTCATTCTTTAAAGAAACCTCCGCACTCCAGCTAGGAGCGGAAAGAACTTCGGAGCGACATCAACTATGACTCGATGTTATCAGAAATGCTTTAATCGCGCCAGACGGGCACTATCGACGAAATTGCCCCCTACCTGTTGTGACTTGTATTGATTGTGGTCGAGAGGGACATCGTGCGGTGTTCTGTGAAGAGGCTGCAAAGTCTTTTAGAGCCCGTACACCACATCCAAATGCAAGGAAGCCAAGATTCAACAAACGCAAAGAAAGTGTTCGATGCCTCGTAATATTGGCCGCGCAGGCAGAGGACAGTGGGACGGAAAGGATACATCGAGTGCCGGATCTGTTCCCCACGCTTGTACGAGATGAGGAGGACAGACGATCGATGTCTTTGCCGCATCGTGCATCGGGCCCGCATCCTTTCCCACCCGATTAGCGTTTTATTCGATACAGGAGCTACACATTCTTTTATATCCTTGTCTTGTGTAAATCGTTTGAATGTTTCTGGTTTTCATAATTGTGAACCTTATGTTGTTGGTTTACCGAGTGGAGAGAGGATTGTTGGAAACTTAGAAACTAGAGATTTCCCTGTATCATTTGGAGGAAGAGAGTGGCTCTCAAATCTGATTGTAATAGAAATGCAAGGGGACGATCTGATATGCGGAGACGATTGGCTTAATCGATATGGAGCTATTGTAAACTACCGAAGGAGGAATATCTCGCTGATCGCTTACGATGGTTCCGAAATACTGTTTAAGGGATGGAAACCGGGAAGCTCGGGAAAGTTGATCAAAGCGATGAAAGCTCTCAAATTGTTGAAACAGGGCTGTACCGGATACTGGTGTTATGCAATGAAGAAATAAGACGAAATTGTGGAACTTTCATCCATTCCTGTTGTGAACGAATTTCCAGATGTATTTCCTGACGAGTTACCTGGACTACCTCCACGAAGGGATGTAGAATTTACCATTGAACTCGAACCCGGAGCTACACCAATTTCTAAGGCGCCATATCGTATGGCACCTACTGAGATGTATGAACTGAAAAAGCAACTGAAGGAGCTACTGGACAAAGGCTATATTCAGCCAAGCGTTTCGCCCTGGGGAGCGCCGGTTCTTTTTGTCCGAAAGAAGGATGGATCACTTCGACTGTGTATCGACTATCGAGAGCTGAACAAGAGGACGATTAAGAACAAATATCCGTTGCCACGGATTGATGATTTATTTGACCAGTTGCAAGGAGCAACAGTATTCTCTAAAATTGATCTGAGATCAGGATATCATCAGCTAAGGATTAAAGAATCAGATGTTCCGAAATCAGCATTCAGAACTCGCTACGGACACTATGAGTTTGTAGTGATGCCGTTTGGTCTCACTAATGCACCTTCTGTATTCATGCAGTTGATGAACCGAATGTTCATCGAATATTTGGATAAATTTGTGGTCATGTTCATTGGTGACATTCTAGTGTATTCTAAGAACCCGGAAGAGCATGCACAGCATTTGCGGATTGTATTAGAACTTTTAAGAAGCGAGCAACTGTACGCCAAACTCTCTAAGTGTGAATTCTGGCTAAAGGAAGTAATGTTCCTCGGTCATGTGGTATCAGCTAAAGGAGTCCGAGTAGATCCTCAGAAGATTGAAGCGGTTTTGGATTGGAAGCCTCCTAAGAACGTGAAAGAAGTCCGAAGTTTCTTAGGACTTGCTGGGTATTATCGTCGGTTCGTGGAAGGGTTTTCCAAAATTTCACGCCCACTTACTCGACTCCTGCAGAAAACTCAAAAGTTTGAGTGGAATGAGTTGTGTCAGGTTAGCTTTGATGAATTGAAGAAGAGATTGACGACGGCACCAATTCTATCACTTCCACGGGGAACAGGAGGATTTATAGTTTACAGTGATGCTTCGAACCAAGGACTCGGATGCGTATTAATGTAGAATGACAAGGTGATCGCTTACGCATCGCGACAGCTGAAACCTTATGAAGTTAATTACCCAACACATGATTTGGAGCTAGCGGCAGTAGTTTTTGCTTTGAAGATCTGGAGGCATTATCTCAGACGGACTCACCGCACGATCTTTACGGATCACAAGAGTCTCAAATACATCTTCAGTCAGAAAGAGTTGAACATGCGGCAAAGGAGATGGTTATAGCTGATTAAGGACTACGACTTGGAGATTTTGTATCATCCAGGCAAAGCGAATATAGTGGCCGACGCCCTCAGCCGAAAGCCTGTTTCTATTCAGATGCTGGAGACTCTGACCTCCCAACTTAGCCTTCAACGAGAGATTATTCGAGAAGGAATTGAAGTATGGTTACAAAGAGTCCAAGGACAACTGTGCATGATGGAAATAACTTCATCATTAACCGAAGAAATCAAATCTAGACAGGCAGATGATCCTCTGATGATTCGGTTACGTGATGAAGTGATCAAGGAAAGCCCGGATTTGTAATTCATGATGATGGAGTTTTGAAATTTCGTAACCGACTGCGCTCCCGATGTCGATGTTCAAATGCATAATTATGAAGGAAGCTCATAGTTCGCCCTATTCTATCCACCCGGCACCAAGAAATGTATAAGGACTTGAAACAATTTACGGTGGGGCAACATGAAGAAAGATGTAACGGACTACGTTTCGAAATGCTTGACTTGTCAGCAGGTTAAAATCGAGCATCAACGACCTGCCGGAATGTTGAAACCACTCCCGATTCCTGAATGGAAGTGGGAGGACATATCGATGGACTTTATCACTAGTATGCCGAGAACCAAGACAGGAATGAACATGATTTGGGTGATAGTTGATCTTTTAACCAAATCAGCTCATTTTCTAAGCATTAAGGACACGTGCGGACCAGAAAGGTTGGCACGAGTATTTATTTCGGAGATAGTTCGATTGCATGGAACGCCGAAGACCATTGTTTCTGATCGAGACGGCCGTTTTGTGTCTCATTTTTGGAAAGAAGTTCATAAGGCCTTGGGGACAGAATTGAACTTCAGTACAGCTTATCACCCGCAGACTGACGGACAATCCGAGAGGACCATTCAAACGGTGGAAGACATGCTAAGGGCCTGTGCCTTATATTGGTCAAACGATTGGGAAATTCATCTACCGTTGATTGAATTTACCTACAACAATAGTTGGCATGCTTCCATTAAGATGGCACCGTTTGAGGCATTATACGGGAGGAGATGTAGATCGCCCCTGTGTTGGGACGATTCATCAGACTTAATCGACAGTAACCAGAGTTGATCGCATGCACTCGAGAGAAGATAGCCTTGATTCGTGAAAGGTCGTTGACCGCCTGCAGTCGCCAGAATCTTACGCAGACATACGCTGCCGCTCTTTGGAGTTCAAGATCGAGACCACGTACTTTTAAAGGTTTCTCCTACTCGGGGAATTTTCCGTTTTGGAAGAAGGGGAAAACTGAGTCCGATATATATTGGACCGTTCAAAATCCTTGAGAGAGTTAGAGAGTTGGCATACAGATTGGCATTATCGCCGTCATTGAGCCATGTTCATAACGTGTTCCACGTATCCCAATTACAGAAGTATATACCAGATCCTAGTCATGTCATTGATTTCGGCGAGATCGAAGTCGCTCAAGATGGCACGTTTGAAGAGAAACTGACAGATACTCGAGAGTCGAGTTAAATAATTGAGAAACAAACCGATCGCATTGGTCAAGGTTCGTGGTCGTGCAATGAGTGGAAGAAGCCACTTGGGAAACAAGAAAGTATGAAGTCCATATATCCAGGATTATTTTCGCCTTGAGTTTCGGGACGAAACTCCTTTTAGTAGGAGAGTATGTAATATCCGGATTAATTACCGAGTATTTCACCCGTATTTGAACCCCGTATTAGTTGGAATTGTGATATCAATAAGTGGAATATGGTATTTACCGTATTTGTATTTTCGTGCATAAGTATGGCAAAGATATTACTTGTCCCATACAAATACTCAATAATACAAATTATTGAGTATGGCCGCATATTATAAGTAAAGTAATCAATTATGGAGTTGGGAGGCCAAAGACATGATCCCGGGATGCTTTTAATTATTAAGCCTGGACAGCTTTGGAATCTAGCATAGGAAATTATTGAGCACAGGGGTCCAGAAACATTTTATAAAGGACAGCACCTCATTTCATTTGGTTTTCATCTTCCTTCACCTGTTCTTAGTTCCCTGAAATTCCAGAGGGTTTTCCCCAACTCTTAAACACATTTAGACCACCCCTTTTGTGAACTATGAAGATTGGGTGTCAGTAGTGATTGATCATTGAAGTGGAGAAACATCTTGATCTGGCAAGCAAGAAACCGGAGTTGGATTCTACTTATTGCCTCGGTGTTTTCTTCATCTTAAGGTATGTTAATACTAATTCCTACTTGGATTCGTGTTATCAAGGATATGATAGAAGTATGCTGTCAAGATATTGAGTTCCACTGATAAAATCATCCAAGCATCATCATGTTTTAGAAATTGGGATGTTTATACTTATGAATAAATCATCAGAGGTTATATCCTTCCATATAAGTTGGATTTGTTAGATGTTTTCTGGATATAATGATGATATTGGAATCTAACACATCAATCTTGGATCACGCAACTTCACCTGAGAATTTCGTATGTTCAGTTTTCTACCCAGTACCCTACTGTCATCAACTAGGCGAGTCAAGTCGGCTGATCGGTGAGGTTGACTTCTGACTCGACTGATCAGCGAGGTTGACTCGGCTGATCAGCTAGGTTGACTCGGCTGATCAGCGAGGTTGACTCGGATGATCAGCGAGGTTGAATTTCCGATTCAATCGGGTGTTGACACGTGGCACAATATGATCCGTCTATTTAATTGTCCTTCGAACGGTCATAACTTCTTCATACGAACTCGGATTCGGATGAATTTTTTTTAAAACGATCGTCTCGACGGGACTCGGCTAATCAGCGAGGTTGACTTTTGACTCGGCTGATCAGCGAGGTTGACTTTTGACTCCTACCGACCAAATGATGTTGACTTTGACTCTACCGATCGAGGTGACTTTTGACTCGACTGATTAGGTTACATTTTATGAACTTCCGACCGTGATTTGGATTGTTAGATGTTCGTACGACTATAAATGAAATCTATATTACTTATTTTGTTAAGGTTCAAGCTTAGCAACGTGATTGATTGAAGGGGCGACCTTCGAGTGTTTCGATTTCGTGGAAGTTTTGTTCTTGTCTTCGAATCGAGGCAAGTACCTTATTTGTTTTATGTATTGATGTTATACATATTGTCGTGCCTGTATGTCGTTGTTGTATGTCCACCTCGTGTTGGTCCGACGGGATCATCGGGGGATCTATGCTAGTGTGCGCTGGATCATCGGACGGGTTTTTCCACCACGGGTTGGTCTGACGGGATCATCGTGGGTTCTAGGCAGTGAACGCTAGATCGTCGGAATTACCATGTGTATGTTATGATATCATGTTGTGATTATCAGTTGTGTATGTTACTTATTGAGTTTCTCATAGGAGAAGACTCGTTGGTATTTTTGTCAATTACGTATTATTATTCTACGCGAGATGTTGAATAATATGTTGTGGTACTTGTACTAGCATCGTTGTGCTAACCCCTTCGGGGGTGAACATTTTGTTTATGTTCAGGATCTAGGAGAGCAGGAAAACAACCAATGGAGCTGCATGACGACGGGGGTGCAGAGTAATGTTCTGGCCGGGTTTACTTGTCTGATGTTTGTTAGTTATTTCAATAAGTACTCGAGTACGTATTCGTTTTTGATGAATTTGAATTTGGTGATGTATTAATGATTTCTGTTGAACATTTGTATTTTCAGTATTTGGTCAGAACTGTTGTATCTTAATTTCGTTATTTTCATTCGTTGGTACCTGTTAATGCCTTTTCAACTCTTTAGCCTTGTAAATCCTGATGTAAAGGATTTACGGCGCTGTAATATCCCTGAATATATCAGGGGTGTTACAAATTTGCTCAACAAGATTATCCCTAACATTATTTCGGTTGACGACAATCGACTATAGCATAATTGAATTTCATAACTACTAATCCAATTCTCTATTCCAAGTACTTCATTCGGTGGGTTACCATTGCACACAATGATTTTGATGGTCGATTCTCAATGATGGTAATACAATTGAGTTGATTCCTCCTAGTTAATTAACGTTGATAATCATATAGCAAAATTGGTTACAACTAGTTTAGCATACAGTGATATATTCCTATTTCTCCTACAATTAGTTCGTCAAGTTTTACGTTTCCAAGGTTGATTGAGATGGGAATTTTCGCATATGATTAATACAACACGATGCATGAATTAATGGTTCGGAAACGAAATATACGTGCAATGATAGTTTTGATTACTACAAGTTTGTCCAATTAGATTTTCTACGAGAGTTTAGCAAAATTACCCGAATACACGTAATCCAATATGCATAATGACAACATTGAAGAGATAACCTCAAATATTGATAGTCTCACCTTAATAGAGGAAGAAAAATGAGGAATGATGACGATCCAACGAAGAACCACGAGGAGGAACTAAGAGTGGATCGATTGACCTAGATAATCTTCTCCGGAGCTTGAGTAATCCTCTCCTCTGTGTTAATACAAGTGATTTGGGAGGCCAAAAATAACAAGTCCCGTTTTTTTAATATATAATGGAGATTTAGCTAATGGCCAGGAGAGTCGTCGGCTAAAATAAAAAACTGGAGTCACTTTAGCCGACGACACTGTTGTCGTCGGCTATACTTAATCACAAAAAAAAATACATGACCCACTGGCTGCCGTGGTTCGAACCCGGGCCATTTGGATAGATTATATGGCATTTTGCCACTGAGTCATGTTTATCATTCATCCATTTAAACACAGTTTTTATATTTATACATATAGATATATTTTAAATTTGTTAATTATAAATATATATAATGATTATATATTTGTATATATTTATACATTTTTTATATAATAATATTTATATATTTATATAGTTTTTATATAATGATATTTTATATATTTAAATTTAATTATAAATATATTTAATACAAAATTAAGATATCTATATAGTTAATCATATTTTTACGGATATTTATAATATAATGATTATATATTTGTATATATTTATACATTTTTTATATAATAATATTTATATATTTATACAATTTTATATAATGATATTTTATATATTTAAATTTAATTATAAATATATTTAATGCAAAATTAAGATATCTATATATTTAATCATATTTTTTACGGACTTTAGCCGACGGCAGTTGTCGGCTAAACTAAATTCTAAAAAAAAATATTTATACATATATTAATATTTTAAATTCTTTGAATTTGATTATAAATATATATTTATAAATATATATATATATGTAATAAATATATATTTGTATTTATTTATATAATTTTATATAATGATATTTTATACCTGTCGACCGGCCCGTGTCGCTACACGGGTGCTACACTTTAGCCGACGGTCAGGCTACTGTCGGTTGTACCTGGGACTTTAGCCGACGACGGCCGTCGGTTATGCTTAATCACCAAAAAAACATGACCCAGTGGCGGTCGGGGTTCGAACCCAGGCCATTTGGATAGATTATATGGAATTTTGCCACTGAGTCATGTTTATCATTCATACATTTAAACACAGTATTTATATTTATACATATACAGATATTTTAAATTCGTTAACGATAAATAATATATTTATAAATATATATAATGTAACACCCCCAAAATTTCCCGGGGCATTACAGTGCCGTAAATCCCAACTGGGACCCACTAGGCTATTTTGGGCAATTAGATATTTTAAAGAAATTATTATAAAATGATGAGTCTGCGGTTAGATAACATAAAACGGAATGTTTTTGAAAGAAACATAATTCAAGGCACGATTATTACATAAACGGAGGTTTCGGAAATTAAAATTAAAACATGCGGCGGCAAAACTTTATCCCAACACCATTCAAACCTGACCGGACCCCTCGGGAATGTCCTGCACATATTCAACAAATTTACCTGGCACGACCAATCATGCCAGACAACCGAGGTCAGAGAATGAACATCAATAACCATAATTTGAAACGACATACACGATTTATCAGCACCGTGCCATATAACGAATAGAAGATAATTCACAGTATGACCGACGTTGTCTTGCTCTTTTTTAACACATAAACCCGAAGGTCGCAACCAAGGGTCACGGAAGTATCCACACATGAATACTCCGGAACGTGGGTGCCCTTTTTAGGTCTTATCCCTCAACACATTTCCACACGGGCAGTATGACCGACGTTGTCTTCCTCTTTTTTAACACATAAACCCGAAGGTCGCAACCAAGGGTCACGGAAGTATCCACACAGGAATACTCCAGAACGTGGGTGCCCTTTTTAGGTCTTATCCCTCAACACATTTCCACACGGGTATCATTCAGGTTTTATCCCCAACACATCGGCCCATATTTTCCAGAGAAAGACAATCGTCGGCATTCATCACATAACGGCACATTCATGTATTATGAATATTGTAATAATTTTAACACTTCTCGAGCAAGATTTTACTTGCCTTGAACCCGACGGTAAGTGCCTTACGCCAACTTGAACTTCCACGGCCAATCGAGTATAACCTAACCACATAATCCCCAATTAACATTTCGTGCAGATAATGACGAATAAACTAGTTTACCCTTCCCTTTCCTAACCGAACTCTTAACATAGTTCGATTTTGCCAAAACTAGTATCGTGTTTCTAAGTTCACAAGAAATACATATTATTATGTTGTTCAATTTCATAATTAACGATTTTTACAACAATTTGCTCAACAAGATTATCCCTAACATTATTTCGGTTGATAACAATCGACTATATCATAATTGAATTCCATAACTACTAATCCAATTCTCTATTCCAAGTACTTCATTCGGTGGGTTCCCATTGCACACAATGATTTTGATGGTCGATTCTCAATGATGGTAATACAATCGAGTTGATTCCTCCTAGTTAATTAACGTTGATAATCATATAGCAAAATTGGTTACAACTAGTTTAGCATACAATGATAGATTCCTACGCAATTTCTCCTACAATTAGTTCGTCAAGTTTTACGTTTCCAAGGTTGATTGAGATGGGAATTTTCGCATATGATTAATACAACACGATGCATGAATTAATGGTTCGGAAACGAAATATACATGCAATGATAGTTTTGATTACTACAAGTTTGTCCGATTAGATTTCCTACGAGAGTTTAGCAAAACTACCCGAATACAGGTAATCCAATATGCATAATGACAACATTGAAGAGAGAACCTCAAATATTGATAGTCTAGCCTTAATAGAGGAAGAACAATGAGGAATGATGACGATCCAACGAAGAACCACGAGGAGGAACTAAGAGTAGATCGATTGGCCTAGATAATCTTCTCCGGAGCTTGAGTAATCCTCTCCTCTATGTTAATACAAGTGATTTGGGAGACCAAAAATAACAAGTCCCTTTTTTTTAAGATATAATGGAGATTTAGCCGACGGCCAGGAGAGTCGTCGGCTAAAATAAAAAACCGGAGTCACTTTAGCCGACTACACTGTTGTCGTCGGCTATACTTAGTCACCAAAAAAAATACATGACCTGGGTCACGGGTTCGAACCCGCCATTCGATAGATTATATGGCATTTTGCCACTGAGTCATGTTTATCATTCATCCATTTAAACACAGTTTTTATATTTATACATATAGATATATTTTAAATTGGTTAATTATAAATATATAATGATTATATATTTGTATATATTTATACATTTTTTATATAATAATATTTATATATTTATACAGTTTTTATATAATGATATTTTATATATTTAAATTTAATTATAAATATATTTAATACAAAATTAAGATATCTATATATTTAATCATATTTTTACGGATATTCATAATATAATCATTATATATTTGTATATATTTATACATTTTTTATATAATAATATTTATATATTTATACAATTTTATATAATGATATTTTATATATTTAAATATAATTATAAAAATATATAATGAAAAATTAAGATATCTATAAATTTAATCAAATTTTATACAGACAATAGCCGACGGCAGTTGTCGGCTAAACTAAATTCTAAAAAAAATATTTATACATATATTAATATTTTAAATTCTTTGAATTTGATTATAAATATATATTTATAAATATATATATATATAAGTAATAATTATATATTTGTATATATTTATATAATTTTATATAATGATATTTTATATATTTAAATTTAATTATAAATATACCTACGGGTGCTACACTTTAGCCGATTTGCTAGGTCGGGCTATACCAGGACTTTAGCCGACGACCGCTTGCTATGCTTAATCACCAAAAAAAAATGACCCAGTGGCGGTCGGGGTTCGAACCCGGGTCATTTGGATAGATTATATGGAATTTTGCCACTGAGTCATGTTTTATCATTCATACATTTAAACACAGTATTTATATTTATACATATACAGATATTTTAAATTCGTTAACGATAAATAATATATTTATAAATATATATAATGTAACACCCCCAAAATTTCCCGAGGCATTACAGTGCCGTGAATCCCAAGTGGGACCCACAAGGCTATTTTGGGCAATTAGATATTTTAAAGAAATTATTATAAAATGATGGGTCTGCGGTTAGATAACATAAAACGGAATGTTTTTGAAAGAAACATAATTCAAGGCACGATTATTACATAAACGGAGGTTTCGGAAATTAAAATTAAAACATGCGGCGGCAAAACTTTATCCCAACACCGTTCAAACCTGACTGGACCCCTCGGGAATGTCCTGCACATATTCAATAAATTTACCTGGCACGACGAATCATGCCAGACAACCGGGGTCATAGAATGAACATTAATAACCATAATTTGAAACGACATACACGATTTATCAACACCGTGTCATATAACGAATAGAAGATAATTCACAGTATGACCGACGTTGTCTTCCTCTATTTTAACACATAAACCCGAAGGTCGCAACCAAGGATCACGGAAGTATCCACACAGGAATACTCCGGAACGTGGGTGCCCTTTTTAGGTCTTATCCCTCAACACATTTCCACACGGGCAGTATGACCGACATTGTCTTCCTCTTTTTAACACATAAACCCGAAGGTCGCAACCAAGGGTCACGGAAGTATCCACACAGGAATACTCCAGAACTTGGGTGCCCATTTTAGGTCTTATCTGTAACACCCCCAAATCCCATTGGGTTATTACAGTGCCGTGGACTCCACACCCGGAGATCCACCAGGCGAACATGACTAAAATACATAAAAATTAACCAACAAGGGAGATCACAGTCCTTACCATGATATCCGACACAATATTCCGATAAGGAATTTTAACGACAATCATGGGCCTACATGGCCAAAATGAAAATACAACCACACCCACGAGCCTTGCTCGGGTAATACATAATGACAATGACTGACAAACTGTAGTACACTCCAACTGACTGACCAACATGAACAACTCAGACTAGTATCGCTCGAATGCCTCGTCGCCATCATCATGCCCCTGTGTCTCAACTGTCTCCTCGCAAGCAGCTAAAACATGAAAACATGTTCTGCCCCCACGGGGTCAGTCATCCAGATAATGAACATCAAATACATGTATAACATGATATGCATCTAAAGGCAGAAGGAAACGGTACAATGATAATAATAATACGAGATGCTCACAAACCAATGTAAGAACCGAGCATTCGTGAAACACTATGCCCACGGCATACTATTAATACATGTTCGACAGGTTAGAACATAAGTGCCCAACGGCGAATCATAATCACAGAGTACCACAATGAATTACACGACATGAACCAAACCAGAACTGAATTAAATATGAATCACAATGAATTACATGAAGATGATCCAAACTAGAACTGAATTAAATATGAATCACAATGCCCGAAGGCTCCAATGAAATTATCAAGACATCATAAAGACCTTAAAGTCTCTCAGCCGAAGCTGTCAATCAACATAAACACTGAAACCGGAACAGCCCGAAGCTGTAGTTAATGAGGGCTAATAAGGTCATAACCACGATCGTGACCTACTGAGCTGTAGGTGTCGGGAAGCCAACCACGAAGGTTCAAGACCCAAGCTTACCTATAAGATCATAAACACGACCGTGACCTACTGAGTTGTTGGTGTTGGGAAGCCAACTTCGAAGGTTCAAACCCCAAACTTACCCATAAGACCATACACACGACCGTGACCTACTGAGTTGTAGGTGTTGGGAAGCCAACCGCGAAGGTTCAAGCCCCAAGCTTACCCATAAGATCATACACACGACCGTGACCTACTAAATTGTAGGTGTAGGGAAGCCAACCGCGAAGGTTCAAGCCCCAAGCTTACCCATAAGCACTAGCCGAGACTAGCCTCCAAAATATAATTAATCACAAACGACAACGATTCGTAGATTACCGAATTCACGAGAATGATGGTGTGCTGCCTTGAGTCGGCCAACACGATAATGATGACTCACGGATGGGCACCGTCCTCGGTGGTCCCAATTCAATACCTCTATTACCTTAGAATGGTCAATCGATAACAACGACACAACGGATGGGAACTATCTTCGACAGCCCCAATTCAATACCTCGATTACCTTAGAATGGCCAACCGATAACAATGATGTAGCGGATGATTCAATACCTCGATTGCCTTAGAACGGATAATCAATGACAATGATACAATGAATGATTGAGCACCTCGATTGCCTTAGAACGACCAATCGATGACAATGATACAATGAATGATTGAGCACCTCAATTGCCTTAGAATGGCCAATCGATGACAATGATATAATGAATGATTGAACACCTCGATTGCCTTAGAATGGCTAATCGATGACAATGATACAATGAATGATTGAGCACGTCGATTGCCTTATAACGGCTAATCTATGACAATGAGACAATGAATGATTGAGCACCTCGATTGCCTTAAAACGGCTAATCGATGACAATGAGATAATGAATGATTGAGCACCTTGATTGCCTTAGAACGGCTAATCGATGACAATGAGACAATGAATGATTGAACTCCTCGATTGCCTTAGAACGGCCAATCGATAACAATGATATAATGAATGATTGAACTCCTCGATTTCCTTAGAACGGCCAATCGATAACAATGATACAATGAATGCCTCGGCACCTTTAATCGGCTACCGAAGACGAAGATGAGAACTAATACGACAATGCCTTCAATCGGCCAATACAACATGAATGACAGGACGCCAACATTAATAACAATGATTAAAACAACGTCTAGATCGACATCAATATTAACAACAACAACCGATACATCGATACCGCGAACCGGTGATCGATAATAACATTAACAACGAATATCTCAATGCCTTACCGGCCATTAATGAATGATAATAAAAATTTGGCATAATTGCCGAAGAGTATCGTATCGAACGATCCCCTAATATCAATGAACTTATGAAGAGACTAAGTCTCGGAATGATACAACACATTCATACACATATATGATAACATTAATCTCATTGACTAGTACAAGTATAAAACTTGCCTCCACCGAGGCGATGAAATCCTTTCACGAACAACGAACGACGTCCTCCAATAAATATAAGCGCTCGAACAACCTTGAATGAAATACAATTCATTCAATAACACAATATCGAACGAAAACAACACAACGATCGAAGGAAACTCTCTGAGGCATTTAATCGAACACTAAATGTTCAAAGTTCCTCAAGAACTTAAGAATCATCAATCGGGTTGAACGAATCGAAGATATGGATATACAATCCATAGAACATGATTAATAATGTTTACAAACATCAACCGACTCATCAAATTCGGACGGAAAATGAAATCAAAGCCAAAACTCCCAAAAATCAAATTTTAGGAGATTTCAAGAAATTACCTTGATTAGGATGAAGAATCCACAACTTGAAGAAGAATCCACAAACATTTTGAGTTTGATGATGCTAAATCGCCCAAAATATCACCCACAAATCGCCTAAGGAGGAGAGGAAGAAGGAAAGTGATGAAATGAGGATGATTCCACAAGAAAATGCTGATATAGGCAAAACTGTACTGTGTGCCGCGGCACAGGATGAGTGTGCCGTGGCCCACGGCCACAATCGCCAAGACATCGCCTTTGTGCCGCGGCCCAGCTGAAGGGCGCGGCCCGCGTATGCTTCAACGCAAAGACAAAAAGGCACATGGTGCAGCCTTAGCTATTTCGACCATAACTCCTTCGTCCGGACTACGATTGACTCACCGTTTGAACCATTGGAAAGCTAACTTGATTCTCTCTAATATTGAAAAGATTCAGAATTTTTGGAGTTTCCAAGAATTAATGGTGATTTTACAAAATCGAACTCATACGTGGAAAAGTCGCTTAAGATCACGGAATTCAACAGAACGACACCGAGACGAACTCGGATGACAAAAAGTGTAGAATTAATCATTCTCATAATAAGGAAACGGTCACAATAGAGTTGCTAAGATGGAATTACACCAGAAAAAAAAATTATTGGAAATCGAAATCGCGGATATTACATACTACCCCCCTTAAAAGAAGTTCCGTCCCGAAACTTAAAACAAGTTGGGAGAAGCAATATTCCGCCAGGAAAACTCAATGAGATACACCATAACTGAAAGATCGCTTCTCATCGGCATCGGATGTCCTTACAAACACTGATTCACCTCGAAAGAAGAACAGCAATGAACATATAGTCCTCAGAACCATATCTATCGCACGCCCAAGTCCCCATGAGTTGACGTCTCGAATCACAATATACAATCACCCTGATTATCACGAAATCTCGGTACAACACCAAAAGGAATGCATCAAACGATCTCAAAATCTCAAGATTCTCAAATACGATCATTATAAAATAGATCAACAATAAATGATCCACAACCACGATACATTATTACGGATTGAGTTATACAGTCATCCGAAAGACAAGGCTACATTTCAAATGTACCCAACATCGATATCCTCCATATCATCGATCTCCTCGATCCCAACGATTCAACGAAGACTCAAATCTGAACTCACCGCTTAATATGACCCCGAAAGGTTACCAAAAACGAGAGTGACTATGATGAATGATAAATGATTAGAAATCCAACAAGGATCAAGAATGACTCACCGAGGTGAACTAATAACGCAATGAGTGATAACTCAAATGAAATGATTGGAACCATTGTTCCCCGTGAAGTGAATGATTAGTTTGATAATTATAAGTCTCAACGTGATTGATATATGATGAATGACTTATGCGAATGATTGAATGACGATAAAATGAATGATTATCCTATTACCGAGCAAGAATTAACTTGCTCAAAACCGGTGATGAATGTCCTATTGTATCACAGTTAAAGCAAACAACAGTCGAACTCATCGTCTGAGATGAAGATGCTCTCCCAGCACGAAGACGACTAGAAAACGATCTCTTGGACGTCGGAGTCCGATGTCCCTCTGACAACTCTTCCTATACCGAGGCAGGAAAGTCACGTGATAATTACAGATCTCGTATGAAGATCGCATTATGATTATGAGACGGAATGATAACAATGAGCATACACGCTCTAACACAATGAATGCATTAATAATGCAATAAAACGATCGTCGACATGACGCCAGAATATGATAAGATTGCATGAAAGATCAAGTGAGGTGACAAGACTATCTGATGAAATTCCTGAAATGATTACCTTGAACAAGTTAACAAGGTTGAAAATTTGATTCACAAGATCAACAACTGAACCGTGAGATGGACTAGATGATTAATGAATTAATTGAACAATGAGATTGACTGAGTGATAATGAATTAACTGAGTGATGAGATTGACTGAGTGATGAATGAATCAACTGAGCGATGAGATTAACTGAGTGATGAATGAATTGACTGAGCAATGAGATTGACTGAGTGATGAATGAATTGACTGAGCAATGAGATTGACTGAGTGATGAATGAATTGACTGAACAATGAGATTGACTGAGTGATGAATGAATTAACTGAACAATGAGATTAACTGATTGATGAATGAATTGACTGAACAATGAGATTGACTGAGTGATGAATGAATTGACTGAACAATGAGATTAACTGAGTGATGAATGAATTAACTGAGCAATGAGATCGACTGAGTGATGAATAAATTGACTGAACAATGAGATTGACTGAGTGATTAATGCATTAATATGAACAATGAGATTGACTAAGTGATGAAGGAATTGACTGAGTGATGAATGAATTAACTGAGCAATGAGATCGACTGAGCGATGAATAAATTGACTGAACAATGAGATTGACTGAGTGATTAATGAATTAATATGAACAATGAGATTGACTAAGTGATGAAGGAATTGACTGAGTGATGAATGAATTAACTGAGTGATGAATGATACTGACTGAGTGATGAATGAATTAACTAAGTGATGAATGAATTAACTGAGTGATGAATGAATTAACTGAGTGATGAATGATATTGACTGAGTGATGAATGAATTAACTGAGTGATGAATGAATTAACTGAGTGATGAATGATATTGACTGATTGATGAATGAATTAATTGAGTGATGAATGAATTAACTGAGTGATGAATGATATTGACTGAGTGATGAATGAATTAACTGAGTGATGAGATCAAAATGATGATTGAGGATTATTAACTGATGAATGAGTTGATCCTTAATGCTTACACAAGTCACACGTGCTCCAAAACAATTAGTCATGAATCAATCATAACACTAATATCACATATAGGATTCAACAAAGCATGAATAATTAATGACATGATGAATGTATGAACATAAAGAGAATCGAGTCCTTACACAGGTCATACGAAGCTTCGAGGTCTCACGATACTAGTCCCAACTGACGACGACTCGATGAATGAATGACTCGTGCAGTCGTATTAATATTACGACTCACAAAACCCGACTGTCCAGATTGTCATAACCTGCAGTCCCACTACTACCGCATCGGTAGAGCCACATAACTCACATATCAGGGTATCTCACAACCCAAAATCTCTGATACCATCTTCTGTAACACCCCCAAATCCCATTGGGTTATTACAGTGTCGTGGACCCCACACCCGGAGATCCACCAGGCGAACATGACTAAAATTCATAAAAATTAACCAACAAGGGAGATCACAATCCTTACCATGATATCCGACACAATATTCCGATAAGGAATTTTAACGACAATCATGGGCCTACATGGCCAAAATGAAAATACAACCACACCCACGAGCCTTGCTCGGGTAATACATAATGACAATGACTGACAAACTGTATGTAACACCCCAAACTAGGCGGATATTACAATGCCGTGGATCCCCGACTGGGACCCACCTGGCGAATGAAAATGATGAATTAAATAATATAATTGTAGTATCGAACCACATTATATTACCAAATACTCCGATGAGGAGTTTAAGTACAACACACCAGGACAATACTGAATACTACTCCCTCCGTCCAGTTTTTAAAGTCCCATTTCTTTATCATTTTTTCTTAACCTCCGCGCCCAACATCAAATGGGACTTTAAAAAGTGGACGGAGGGAGTAGTATATTTTATATGAAGATAAAATACACAACACTGAATGAAACGGAGTATCCAAATGAGAATCTACAGCGGAAAATAAATGACAACAACGTGAATGACTGAAAAGATCGGGGGGCCCTACTAGTATCACTGGGACTCCTCGCCGTCAACATGCTATTCTCGTGCTTTTGCCTTGCCATGACCTGAAAACAAAATCCCCAAACGGGCCGGCCATACGTAACAACAATCCTCAAGAGTTGAATAAACACAATCATATATATGCTGTATAAACCACAAGTTCGATCAAAAATGAATCGGTTAGATTATAACCCAATCTTGTTGAAAACATACGCAATCAAACATGCTGTATGAATCAACTAACAGTACGGCTCAAAGGGTGGCGCCACACTACGCTCGGGATGGAAATGTGTCCGTGCACAAGCCACCAACGAGTATCGATCGAATACACGTGTGGTCTTATACCTAATCAGTCTCACGAAGCAATCGACTCGTGTGCACAGTCCAATGTGAGGCCAACAACCAACACACAACTTAAATGTGCCCGACATGAAAATCCTACACATACCAACCGGCACACCAGTATGACCCAGAATGCCACGATATAAAAAAAGTGACATCGAAAATGAATAATGACTTACCGAGATGAAATGATAGTGAAATGAATGACAGCTCAATGAAATGATTGGAACCGTCGTTCCTTGTGACTGAAGTGATTAATTGACAATGACAAGTATTGATACGGTTAATACAATGATGAATGAGTTATGATCATGAATGAACAACAACAAAAGGAATGAATATCCTTTTAACCGAGTAAGAATTAACTTACTCAACACTGATAAAGAATGTTCTTCCACGAACAAACGTCCTAAATGAAATGTCGGTCGCTCGAACAACCTTGAATAACACAATATCAAACAATCCGTTCAACATACGAATCAAACATAATGATAACCAACTCAAAACGTCGATACGACTAAACTAAGTTCATTGGGGCATTATATCAAACACGTTGTGACCAATATCCGATTGTTTACAATCAATCCTCAATTATACCAACATTAAATCCCCAAGAAGTGTTTCAAACCAACAAAACATCTTCAATACGATAAATAATCCAAGATGAATATCCAAAGTTGTGATTACAACAACAATTAATCGAAAACCCCCAAATCCAACTTAATATGCAAAGTGTTCTTGAATAACCCTTCAATAATCCAATGAATAATCATACATATCCATAATCATGCGTACATCACTTCATACAACATGATTTTAATGTCTAAAACATCATATCTCAATACAAAATCGAAATCCAAGATGTTGAAGAATATTACCTTTGAAGATCCAAACACTTCGATCCGGTGAAAACGTGCTAAAACGACTATCCAAGCTCCCTAAACAAATGAAGATGATGAAAAACCAAACACCCTTATGATTGATGATGAAAAATATCTCCCTCAAGCTCTCTCTCTCGGACAAGATGAAGGAAATGAGAAAAATGAGGAAAAGTCCCGTCCAAGGTCCTTATAAACTGCAGGAAGTTACGGCCGTAACTCGGCCTTCTTACGGCCGTAACATCCCAGGTCAACGGCCTTACGGCCAGAACTCACCAACTCAGACGGCCAGAACTCGGCTTCGGCCCATACACTTGCCGACAGCCTTTACGGCCGTATCCGAACCTCGACTTACGGCATAACTCGCCACGCCTAACACACTGCCGACATCCTTACGGCCGCATTCCGCACACCTTACGGGCGTAACTCGATAATACGGCCGTATCCGCCAATCTTACGCGTAAGCCCTTCGCCGAAAATGACCAGTACCCGGCAGAATGTACGGCCAGATGCGGCCAAGCCTTACGGCCGTATCTCCTCGCCTTACGGCCGTATGCCAAACCCTTACGGCCAGAATCTCGCCTTCGCCAAAACGCCCGGGCACTCGCTGACACGACACGTACGGCCGTAACCGGCCAAGCCTTACGGCCGTACCGGCTCAACTTACGGCCGTATGCCGAAACCTTACGGCCGTAAGTCCCGTTCGTCCAAAATGGCCTGAAACCTACGAACACCTGTTACGGCCGTAACCTACCATTCTTACGGCCGTAACTCGTTGCTGGACAAGATGAAAATCCGACAACTCCGATTCCTCGCTACGATTGATGAATGATCCGACATACCATACGTATGTGAAAGTGAACAAGTCCAAAGATGAAACTTCCAGCACAAGACTACCAATCACGATGATAATGATAATACTCCCGTCTCGATCCATAAACGGAGATGAAATGACGATCGGTAACTGATACATGGTTACAACACGCCCACAATGAACGCAAATGAATGAATCATGAATGATGAATGATTATTAATGAGTGAAAAATTACTGAGTGACAATTACTGACTGATAATTACTGAATGATAATGAATGGATTATGACCGGGTATTACATACTCCCCCCTTAAAAAGAGTTTCGTCCTCGAAACTAAGGGTCAAACAACTCGGGATAAGTCTCCCGCATACTCTCCTCGATTTCCCAAGTAGCCTCTTCGACTCCGTGTCTAGACCACTGAATCTTGACCAAAGGAATCGTATTGTTCCTCAACTGTTTGATTCGCCGCTCTAAAACTCATATAGGACGCTCCTCATACGAATGATCATCCGCGATCTCGATTTCGTCGAACTGAAGTATGTGACTCGGGTCGGCAACTTACTTCCGCAACTGAGAGACATGAAACGCAATATGAATTTGGCTCAACGCCGAAGGTAAAGCCAATCGATAAGCTAACTCGCCTACTCGATTCGAAATCTCCAACGGTCTAATGAATCTCGGACTCAACTTTCCCCGCTTCCCGAAACGGAAGATACCTCGACCCAGTGATACTTTGACCAAAACGTGGTCACCCGTCTCGAACTCTAGTGGTCGACGACGAATATCTGCGTAAGATTTCTGTCGACTCAGAGCGGTCAACAGACGACTCCTGATCAACGCTACCTTCTCACGGGCAGCTATAAGCATATCGGGCTCGATGCCGATTGACTCTGATAAGTTGTCCCAACACAAAGGAGATCGGCAACGACGACCGTAAAAGGCCTCATAAGGTGTTATCTTAATCGGAGCATGCCAAATATTATTGTACGTGAACTCAATCAACGGTAATTGGGCTTCCCAATCGTCTTTCCAATCGAGGACACATGGCCTCAGCATGTCCTTCAAAGTCTGAATAGTCCTCCCTGATTATCCGTCGGACTGAGGATGAAAAGCTGTACTCAGATTAAGATGAGTTCCCATAGCACGATGAACTGATTTCCAAAAATGAGACACGAATCGTCTGCCACGATCGGAAATGATACTTTTAGGAGTACCGTGCAATCTCACTATCTCTTTGATAAATAACTGGGCAAGTCTCTTCGGACCCCACGTATCCCTAATCTCAAAGAATTGAGCTGATTTAGTTAAGCGATCCACAATTACTTAGATTGTGTGCATGCCACGACGACTCGTCGGCAAACTCGTGATGAAATCCATTGAAATATCCTCCCACTCCCATTCTGGAATAGGGAGAGGTTTCTGCATACCCGCCGGTCGCTGATGTTCTATCTTGACTTGCTGACAGGTTAAGCATCTCAAAACAAATTCCGCGACTTCTCGCTTCATATTACTCCACCCGTAATTTTGTTTCAAGTCTTTGCATATCTTGCTAGACCCCGGATGAACAGATTAAGGGGTAGCATGAGCTTCTCTCAAAATCGAGTTTTTCAACTCGTCATATGCCGGTACGCACAACCGATTCTTAAAATGCAAAAGTCCATTCTCGTGGATCACAAAACCAGGGGCTTTCCCCTGAGCCACATCCTCACGGATGCGCAACAGTGATGGGTCTGAACCCTGATTCTCTCTGATTGCCTCCTCAAGCGGCGATGAAATCTCTAACATGCAAAGTTGTCCCTGAACTCGCTGAAGCCAGACCTCGTTCTCGGGTCTAAGGAATTCTTGCTGAAGCTCCTTCTGAACTGTTAAACGAGCAAGCATCTGTTCCTGAACGGACTTACGACTCAAGGCGTAGGCAACAACGTTCGCCTTGCCCGGGTGGTAAAGTATCTCAATATCATAATCTTTGATTAGTTCCAACCACCGCCTGTGTCGCATATTTAACTCCTTCTGAGTAAATATATACTTCAACTCTTGTGATTAGTGAATAACTGACAGGTGACGCCATAAAGGTAATGACGCCAAATCTCCAACACGAAAACCACGGCTGCTAGCTCCAGGTCGTGGCTCGGATAATTAACCAGCTAATCTGAGGAAACTTCGGATTTCCTTAACATTCTTCGGAGGTTGCCAATCTCGGATAGCCTCCGTCTTCTGAGGCTCGACACGAACTCCGTCTGATGAAATTACATACCCGAGAAACGTCGCTTCGGACATCCAGAACTCATATATGGAAAACTTTCCATAAAGTTGCTCTCCTCTCAACATGTCGAGAACCTGATGAAGGTGAATCTCGTGCTCCTCCCAGTCACGAGAATAAATTAAAATGTCATCAATAAAGACAACCACAGGCTGATCCAAAAAGTCGATCAAGACCCGATTCATTAACTCCATGAATACCGCAGGTGCATTAGTGCATTAATTAACTCCACGAACTCATAATGTCCATAGTGTGTTTGAAACGCCGTCCTCGCGATATCCGATTCTCGAATTCGCAACTGATGATATCCAGATCTTAGGTCGATCTTGGAAAAATACTGAAGTTCCCTGAAGTTGATCTAAGAGATCATAAATACGGGGTAGAGGATACTAATCTTGATCATCACCCTGTTCAAATCCTGATAATTAATACACACATGAAACGAACCATCCTTCTCCTTGTCAGATCACACTAGTGCTCCCCACGGGGACGCACTCGGTCAGAGATAACCTTTCTCTAACTATTCCTCAAGTTGAATCTTCAACTCCTGCATTTCGGTCGGGGCCATCCGATATGATGCCTTCGATAACGGGGATGTACCGGGCTCCAACTCACTCGTGAATTCCACATCTCTCTGTGGAGGCGAACCAGGTAACTTGTCTGGGAATACATCGTCAATCGATGACAATGATACCACGAATGATTGAACATCTCGATTGCCCTAGAAAGGTCAATCGATGACAATGATACAGTGAATGATTGAGCAACTCGATTGCCTTAGAACGGCCAATCGATGAAAATGATACAATGTATGATTGAACAACTCGATTGCCTTAGAACGGCCAATCGATGAAAATGATATGATGAATGATTGAACAACTCGATTGCCTTAGAACGGTCAATCGATGACAATGATACAGTGAATGATTGAACAACTCGATTGCCTTAGAATGGCCAATTGATGAAAATAATACAATGAATGATTGAACAACTCGATTGAGTAATTTCTCTGCTTCCATCATATTAATAATTCTCCTGGAACAACGGGGATTACCTCCCTGAAATATACACTCGTCTCCAACGACTGGAATGATAGTGACCAAACGCTTCCGAACACTAAGGATAGTATCATGACGATCCATCCAACTAATACCCAATATTACATCGTCCTTAGGTAAATCCACCACGATTAGGTCCACCAACCAATTGTGGTCATTAAGCTTACTTCGGTATGATTTCCGAAAATTCTTCCATCGTCAGGTAGACTGATGATATGAGGTCCACAAGCAATAGGACTATCTAAATTAAGTCTATTCAAACATGATTCGAAAATGAATGAATGTGGTGCACCAGTATCAAAAGGTACACACAGGTTGA
The DNA here is from genome assembly GCA_033398695.1 of Orobanche coerulescens. NCBI lineage: Eukaryota > Viridiplantae > Streptophyta > Magnoliopsida > Lamiales > Orobanchaceae > Orobanche > Orobanche coerulescens. Next base: position 108,198,521 of record CM065817.1, on the reverse strand, counting down.
AATAAAATTACTAGTATACCTGAGATCATTCGGGCCACCGGATCGTCGATCCTCTTCATCACATGAATCCGGGACTTTCCGGCCCCCGAACCGGACGCTCCCATCTGATACATATGAGCTCCGCCTTTATTTACTCCTGTCGTTTTAAACGACGCTGACTGAGTAGCTTGATTCTGAACGGCTGACTGCTTCGGGGCCTGAAATGGTGCCGGAGTATTCTTGGAGTCTCTTCGGCAAAAACGGGCCTTATGCCCAGCAATTCCGCATTTAAGGCACGTGATAGTCTGTCTCGGGCACTTGGTGCTGACATGACCCGGTTCTCCACAATTAAAACAGATAATGGCTGAGCTGGCCGCCCGGGGCTGAGACTCCGCGGATTTCGGCGCCATAGGAGGTCGCACCGAAAAAGTAGGGCCTGCACGAGGTTTCTTGAAGGTAGACTGACCGCCTTGGGACTGATTACGCTTCGTTGATTTCCTGTTTACAGATGGAGGTTGTTGCCCCGCAATTTCCTTAGCAGCAGGTTCACACGGAAGACTTCTCTCAATTAGCTCGGCCATAGTGGCGCAATGACGATTAAGTAATTGCATATGGGTCATCATGACCTGCATAAAAGTGAGTGGATCAACCGAACATCTTCCGATCGAGCGGAGTCCTGGTTACGGTTTCCCGATAGTGAGTGATTATTCCTCGGGTTTCGGCCCGCACCGCGGCCTCTCCCCGTGCATCCCCTGACAGCTCTCCCCATACTGAAGTAGGAAGGTCGCATGATAATCATACATCTCGTATGAGTACCGCATTATGATTTACGTCATGAAATGATGAGAATGAGCATACGCGCTCTAATATAGTGATTACATGAATGATTAACTGAGGTGACATGATTATCTGATGAAATTCTTGAAATGAGTATCTTGAACAAGTTAACAAGATTAATGATATGATCGTCCAGATCAACAACTGAGTAATGAAATGAATTGAGTGATTAATGAGTTAACATGATCGTCCTAATCATAATGAATGATGATGTTTGAGGATTGTTAATTGATGAATGATGAATGAATGATTATTGCCAGAAATTATACCATGGCGTTAGAAATCTTACAATTCTTTCGGTCTGATTGGCTCGGCATTTGCACAGGTCACATGTGACGCGAAAGTCCAATGATACTAGTCTGATGATGATGATTTCAAATGAGACATGACTCGGAAGGTAGTATTCAAAATCACGCTCCGATACCAACTCTGTAACACCCAAAACTAGGCGGATATTACAGTGCCGTGGGTCCCCGACTGGGACCCACCCGGCGAATGAAAATGATGAATTAAATAATATAATTGTAGTACCGAACCACATTATATTACCAAATACTCCGATGAAGAGTTTAAGTACAACACACTAGGACAATACCGAATACTAGTATATTTTATATGAAGATAAAATACACAACACTGAATGAAACGGAGTATCCAAATGAGAATCTGCAGCGGAAAATAAATGACAACAACGTGAATGATCGAAAAGATCGGGGGCCCCTACTAGTATCACTGACTCTCGCCACAACATGCTATTCTGTGCTTTTGCCTTGCCATGACACGAAAACAAAATCCCCAAACGGCCGCCATTACGTAACAACAATCCTCAAGAGTTGAATAAACACAATCATATATATGCTGTATAAACCACAAGTTCGATCAAAAATGAATCGGTTAGATTATAACCCAATCTTTTTGAAAACATACGCAATCAAACATGTTGTATGAATCAACTAACAGTACGGCTCAAAGGGTGGCGCCACACTACGCCCGGGATGGAATTGTGTTCGTGCACAAGCCACCAACGAGTATCGATCGAATACACGTGTGGTCTTGTACCTAATCAGTCTCACGAAGCAATCGACTCATGTGCACAGTCCAATGTGAGGCCAACAACCAACACACGACTTAAATGTGCCCAACATGAAAATCCTACACATACCAATCGGCACGCCAGTATGACCCGGAATGCCACGATATAACAAAAGTGACATCGAAAATGAATAATGACTCACCGAGATGAAATGATAGTGAAATGAATGACAGCTCAATGAAATGATTGGAACCGTCGTTCCTTGTGACTGAAGTGATTAATTGATAATGACAAGTATTGATACGGTTAATACAATGATGAATGAGTTATGATCATGAATGAACAACAACAAAAGGAATGAATATCCTTTTAACCGAGTAAGAATTAACTTACTCAACACCGATGAAGAATGTCCTTCCACGAACAAACGTCCTAAATGAAATGTCGGTCGCTCGAACAACCTTGTAACACAATATCGAACAATCCGTTCAACATACGAACCAAACATGATGATAACCAACTCAAAATGTCGATACGACTAAACTAAGTTCATTGGGGCATTATATCAAACACGTTGTGACCAATCTCCGATTGTTTACAATCAATCCTCAATTATACCAACATTAAATCCCCAAGAAGTGTTTCAAACCAACAAAACATCTTCAATACGATCAATAATCCAAGATGAATATCCAAAGTTGTGATTACAACAACAATTAATCGAAAACCCCGAAATCCAACTTAATATTCAAAGTGTTCTTGAATAATCCTTCAATAATCCAATGAATAATCATACATATCCATAATCATGCGTACATCACTTCATACAACATGATTTTAACGTCTAAAACATCATATCTCAATACAAAATCGAAATCCAAGATGTTGAAGAATATTACCTTTGAAGATCCAAGCACTTCGATCGGGTGAAAACGTGTTAAAACGACTATCCAAGCTCCCCAAAAAAATGAAGATGATGAAAACCAAACACCCTTATGATTGATGATGAAAAATATCTCCCTCAAGCTCTCTCTCTCGGACAAGATGAAGGAAATGAGAAAAATGAGGAAAAGTCTCGTCCAAGGTCCTTATAAACTGCCGAAAGTTACGGCCGTAATTCGGCCTTCTTATGGCCGTAATATCCCCGGTCAACGGCCTTACGGCCGTAACCAGCCAACTCGTACGGCCGTAACTCGGCTTCGTCCATACACTTGCCGACAACCTTATGGCCGTATCCGAACTTGACTTATGGGCGTAACTCGCCTACGTCTAACACACCTGCCGACATCCTTACGGCCGTACCCGCATACCTTACGGGCGTAACTCGGACAATACGGCCGTATCCGGCCAATCTTACGGGCGTAAGCCCCCTTCGTCGAAAATGACCAGGTACCCTGCCTGTAATGTACGGCCGTATCCGGCCAAGCCTTACGGCCGTATCTCCCTCGCCTTACGGCCGTATGCCAAAACCCTTATGGCCATAACTCGCCTTCGGCCAAAAACGCCTGGGCACCCTGCTCGACACGTACGGCCGTAACCGGACAAGCCTTACGGCCGTACCTGCTCAACTTACGACTGTATGCCGAAACCTTACGGCCGTAAGTCCCGTTCGTCCAAAATGGCCGGAAACCTACGAACACCTGTTACGGCCGTAACCTACCATTCTTACGGCTGTAACTCGTTGCTGGACAAGATGAAAATCCGACAACTCCGATTCCTCGCTACGATTGATTAATGATCCGACATACCATACGTATGTGAAAGTGAACAAGTCCAAAGATGAAACTTCCAGCATAAGACTACCAATCATGATGATAATGATAATACTCCCGTCTCGATCCATAAACGGAGATGAAATGACGATCGGTAACTGATACATGGTTACAACACGCCCACAATGAACGCAAATGAATGAATCATGAATGATGAATGATTATTAATGAGTGAAAAATTACTGAGTGACAATTACTGACTGATAATTACTGAATGATAATGAATGGATTATGACCGGGTATTACACTGTAGTACACTCCAACTGACTGACCAACATGAACAACTCAGACTAGTATCGCTCGAATGCCTCGTCACCATCATCATGCCCCTGTGTCTCAACTCTCTCCTCGCAAGCACCTAAAACATGAAAACATGTTCCGCCCCCATGGGGTCAGTCATCTAGATAATGAACATCAAATACATGTATAACATGATATGTATCTAAAGGCAGAATGAAACGGTACAATGATAATAATAATACGAGATGCTCACAAACCAATGTAAGAACCGAGCATTCGTGAAAGACTATGCCCACGGCATACTATTAATACCTGTTCGACAGGTTAAAACATAAGTGCCCAACGGCGAATCATAATCACAGAGTACCACAATGAATTACACGACATGAACCAAACCAGAACTGAATTAAATATGAATCACAATGAATTACAGGAAGATGAACCAAACCAGAACTGAATTAAATATGAATCACAATGCCCGAAGGCTCCAATGAAATTATCAAGACATCATAAAGACCTGAAAGTCTATCAGCCGAAACTGTCAATCAACATAAACACTGAAACCGGAACGGCCCGAAGCTGTAGTTAATGAGGGATAATAAGGTCATAACCACGACCGTGACCTACTGAGCTGTAGGTGTCGGGAAGCCAACCACGAAGGTTCAAGTCCCAAGCTTACCCATAAGATCATAAACACGACCGTGACCTACTGAGTTGTAGGTGTTGGGAAGCCAACCGCGAAGGTTCAAGCCCCAAACTTACCCATAAGATCATCAAGGTTCTAAAAAACGCTAGGCGCTAGGCGTTCGGATTGCTAACGCCTAGCGCCCAGAGGATTAATCGGGGATTAGTCGGGGATTAATCGGATTAGGCGGATTTATTTATTATTATTATAATTATTATTTTTATATATAAAAATTATATATATATAAAGAATAAAAAACATCTAATATTTAAATATTTAAACATACATATAATCGACCATATATTAAATTGTTAAACATTGACATAAGCATAACATAGTCCATAGTATCTCAATTCAGGAATTTATAGTACCGCTAATATAAAAAAATAAAAATAAAAAATGTTTACCCGCCTAGGCGCCCGCCCAGCTTGTCATCCTAGGTGCCCGCCCAGCCGCCTAGGCGTCCGCCCAGCCGCCTAGGCGCCCGCCCAGCCCGCCTAGGCGGCCGATTAATCACCCGAACGCCCAGGACAAACGCCCAGGGCATAATCGGAGCGCCGGAGGGCCGCCTAGTGCCTAGGCGCCGCCTAGGCGGCCGCCCAGGCCGATTTTTAGAACATTGAAGATCATACACACGACCGTGACCTACTGAGTTGTAGGTGTTGGGAAGCCAACCGAGAAAGTTCAAGCCCCAAGCTTACCCATAAGATCATACACACGACCGTGACCTACTAAATTATAGGTGTTGGGAAGCCAACCGCGAAGGTTCAAGACCCAAGCTTACCCATAAGCACTAGCCGAGACTAGCCTCCAAAATATAATTAATCACAAGCGACAATGATTCGTAGATTACCGAATTCACGAGAATGATGGTGTGCTGCCTTGAGTCGGCCAACACGATAATGATGACTCACGGATGGGCACCGTCCTCGGTGGTCCCAATTCAATACCTCGATTACCTTAGAATGGTCAATCGATAACAACGACACAATGGATGGGAACTATCTTCGACAGCCCCAATTCAATACCTCGATTGCCTTAGAATGGCCAACCGATAACAATGATGCAGCGGATGATTCAATACCTCGATTGCCATAGAACGGCTAATTGATGACAATGATACAATGAATGATTGAGCACATCGATTGCCTTAGAACGGCCAATCGATGACAATGATACAATGAATGATTGAGCACCTCGATTGCCTTAGAATGGCCAATCGATGGCAGTGATACAATAAATGATTGAACACCTCGATTGCCTTAGAACGGCTAATCGATGACAATGATACAATGAATTATTGAGCACCTCGATTGGCTTAGAACGGCTAATCGATTACAATGATACAATGAATGAGTGAGCACCTCGATTGCCTTAGAACGGCTAATCGATGACAATGAGACAATGAATGATTGAGCACATTGATTGCCTTAGAACGGCTAATCGATGACGATGAGACAATGAATGATTGAACTCCTCGATTGCCTTAGAATGGCCAATCGATAACAATGATATAATGAATGATTGAACTCCTCGATTTTCTTAGAACGGCCAATCGATAACAATGATACAATGAATGCCTCGGCACCTTTAATCGGCTACCAATGACGAAGATGAGAACGAATACGACAATGCCTTCAATCGGCCAATACAACATGAATGACAGGACGCCAACATTAATAACAATGATTAAAACAACGTCTAGATCGACATCAATATTAACAACAACAACCGATACATCGATACCGCGAACCGGTGATCGATAATAACATTAACAACGAATATCTCAATGCCTTAACAGCCATTAATGAATGATAATAAACATTTGGAATAATTGCTGAAGAGTATCGTATCGAACGATCCCCTAATATCAATGAACTTATGAAGAGACTAAGTCTCGGAATGATACAACACATTCATACACATATATGATAACATTAATCTCATTGACTAGTACAAGTATAAAACTTGCCTCAACCGAAGGCGATGAAATCCTTCCACGAACAACGAACAGCGTCCTCAGATAAATATAAGTGCTCGAACAACCTTGAATGAAATACAATTCATTCAATAACACAATATTGAACGAAAACAACACAACGATCGAAGGAAACTCTTTGAGGCATTTTATTGAACACTAAATGTTCAAAGTTCCTCAAGAACTTAAGAATCATCAATCAGGTTGAACGAATCGAAGATATGGATATACAATCCATAGAACATGATTAATAATGTTTACAAACATCAACCGACTCATCAAATTCGGACGGAAAATGAAATCAAAGCCAAAACTCCCAAAAATCAAATTTTAGGAGATTTCAAGAAATTACCTTGATTAGGATGAAGAATCCACAAACATGTTGTTAATCCACACCACAACTTGAAGAAGATGAAATTATTTGAGTTTGATGATGCTAAATCGCCCAAAATATTGCCCACAAATCACCCAAGGAGGAGAGGAAGAAGGAAAGTGATGAAATGAGGATGATTCCACAAGAAAACGCAGATATAGGCAAAACTGTACTGTGTGCCGCGGCACAGGATGAGTGTGCTGCGGCCCATGGCCAAAAACTGCCCAGCACACTGCCTTTGTGCCGCGGCCCGGCTGTATAGGGCCGCGGCCTGCGGTACGCGCCCGCTCCAAAGACAAAAAGGCACATGGTGCAGCCTTAGGTATTTCGACCATAACTCCTTCGTACGGACTCCGATTGACTCACCGTTTGAACCATTGGAAAGATAACTTGATTTTCTATAATACTGAAAGATTCAGAATTTTTGGAATTTCCAAAAATTAATGGTGATATTACAAACTCGAACTCATACGTGGAAAAGTCGCTTAAGAACACGGAATTCAACAGAACGACACCGAGACGAACTCAGATGATAAAAAGTGTAGAATTAATCATTCTCAGAATGAGGAAACAGTCACAGTAGAGTTGCTAAGATGGAATTACACCAGAAAAAAAATTATTGGAAATCGAAATTGTAATATCCGTATTTTTCTTTTCCTGTATTTTCGTTTTTGGTGTATTTCTCGGTCGTAGTGACCCTCGTGTATCTTTCAGTGTGTCCCTCCTGTCAAACTGTTGAACTGTATCCTCGTTGTTGTTGTGCGGAACCGCCGTTTCGGGGTTGCCGTGGATCCATTGCGTGTTGTTGGCCCCCAAATATTGATTCCTATCGTTTTATTCCCTTTTCCGGATCATTTTTAGCATTTTGGAACCCAAAAGGGGGTATGGGCCGCGGCACAAGGTGTGTGCGCCGCGGCACACAAATTCCTTCAATTGATAGTCGAACAAATCAGATCGGTGCCGCGGCACACATCCGCAAGCCGCAAGACACCTATCCGTGCCGCGCACACTCGTGTTTTCTGCGCCAAAACTAAATCAGACTGTGCCGCGGCACACGCAGCCGTGGCCGCTGCACAACGCGAAACCTCGGGAGTATTTTTGGCTCGTGCCGCGCACACTTTGGCTGTGCCGCGGCACACGAAGCGGTCAATTGTGCAGATTCGTCTTTATTAGACGAAATCGGCCGGCTTTTCCCCATTTGTCATCTGCATCGCGAGAGTAGCGAGAGAGAGGGTATAGAGGGGGAGAGTTCTTCATTCGGGGGTCGATCTTCATCATTTCTTTTCGGTAGTGAGGCTCGGATAATCAATCTAACGCGCGTTCTACGGATCTTGGTACTTGAATCTCCTAAGGTAATGTTCTAAAACCCTATTTCGATTAATTTGGGGGTTTTGAGTTTTTCTTCCGATTCGTTCCGTTTTGTTGGTGGATTCATGATGTATACGATTGATATTGTTAGTATCTTTAGTTTCCCTACGGATTCATGGATATTTTGTGGATTTTTACGGAATCGAGAGGGTTTGGTTGTGGTCCGCCCTCGTTGTTATTTTTGGTACGAATATACATGAATCGTAGGCGGGTTTCCGGTGTATTCCATTTCCATAATCGCTTAGAAGTGGTTGTGATTGTGCTATTCGAATCGTTAGGTTCATTCTCGCTTGCCTCGTGGTTGTGCTTGATCCTTCCGCTCCGCTTCGTGTCATCGTCTATTTAATCAAGGCAAGTATCCTTATGAACTTACAATCTTGACATAGTAGTTTTGTATGAGAAATTGTGTGTGTGTATGCTCACTACGGGTTAGACTCGACGGGGTCTCGGTAGGGTTCCACGAAGCCGTGGACCGCGAGCTTGCTTTTAACCACCGTGGGTTAGATCCGACGGGGTCTCGGCAGGATCCACGAAGCCGTGGGTCCGCGGTTAATTGTGGTGCATTTTTACAAATGTGGTTTGATCATTGGCATCTCCTAAATGAGCGTTTTGGAAACTATGATTTCTTGAATTGCATGCATTACTATATGTGTAAGATGTAAGTCGTTCATCCGGTTACTTGTACTAGCGTAATTGCTAACCCCTCTGGGGACCCGCTTTGGGAAATTCGTTTTATGAATTTCAGGTCGTTCATCGAGACGAGCGGCTACTGACCAAGATACACGGATGACGGCCGTGCGTGATGATGGTGCACGAGTGATGTTTTAGTGTCTTTTACCTTTTTGTCTTTTGTGGTTTTGAACTAATAGTTGTACTCGAGTACTTAAGGGGTTCTTGTTCGTCAATTGTATTGTTGCTTATTATGTTGTGGTCGATGATGATGTTATATTGACCGGTTGAACCGGGTGGATTGTTCTGCTTTTTGCCTTTATGACGTGGTGTTATTTTATCGCTTCGTGAGTCGTTGTGTATGATGTTTTCACTGGTGGGTCCCATATAGGGATTCACGGCCGTAATATACCTCGGATATCCCGGGGTGTTAAGAAAATGGTATCGAGCTCTAGGTTTATGGATACCTAGGCTTGTTGGTTTATCGGGTCTTGTGGTGTTTGGTTTTGCACATCATCGTCACGCGCCATGATTCCAGATTACTACCGGTCCGTAAGTTTTCCTTCCTCTGTTCATTAATTCCTTGTATCGTACCCTTGATTCTCGATTTGTAATTGTTCTTTTCTTGTCCGATCCTCGTATGGCTTTTGCTACTTATTTAACTCCGGATGGATGCCGGAAGAGGTCGTGGTCGCGTCGTGTCGTGGACGCGCCGGGACGTGGGGCAATGGGGGGCGGCCACGCCACGCTTCGGGAGCGGCAAGATCGGGCGACCGTCATAGCCATGCTTCTTCTCAGAGCGTGCCGATCTTGGTATTGCGGCCGTTATGCAACAGATGGTGAACCAAATGGCGGCAATAGCTCAAAGTGTTCGTAACCCGATCAAGCCCATGCTAATCGGGCGAGCGGACCGTTGGCTCCAAGATGTCATCAAGATGCATCCTCCTCGCCGGAGCTTGGACCGATTGGCCGGGAAGGGTGGATCAAGGAGATGTCTAAGGTCTTCGTTGCCACTAATCGCCCCGAGGACCGTAAAGTCCCTATTGCTCAATATTTTCTCACCGGGGATGCTACGGATCGGTGGGAGGCCGTTGGGCCCAAAGACCATGCCGCTACGTGGGCTGAGTTTCAAGAGTTGATGGAGATGAATATTGCCCGTGGCCGCCGATGTGCTCGGTACATGCTTTTATGATGCTCAACCACGGGATATCCCCGTAGCTCAAGCTATTGCTGATTTTAACAAAGAGTTGGGTTATGTGAAGACCCAAGTTGTCGAGGAGAGTGACAAGATTTTCCATTTCTCCAGCGGATGAAGTTGCCGATTCGGGACTATATGTCGGGCTCGTATGCACTACATTGAAGGATTATCGAGTAGGGCCCTTGCTTATGATATGTCGGTGACGGAGAGTGAGGCGGCCCGCGAGAGTAAGAAGCGTAAGTCCGCCGGAACTTTTCGGCCACAAGAGTGGGGGTCAGCAGAGATCCCAATCGCTAACTTCCCCACGGCGGTGGTCCACTGCTCACTGGGTCCTCGTGGAACTACCGGTGCTCCTTTTCGTGATGTGAAGTGTTTCAATTGTGGTCGCACGGGCCACATCACCGTGTTTGTCCGAACCCTTTGGCCGACGTGTAATCGCAGTGTGGCCCGGGTCACAAAGCCGTCTGTGGCCGAGAGGGAGAAAATCCTTGGTGCCCGGCTTCGATTTCAGCGCCTAGGGAACCAAGTGTGAATCGTGGATCGCTTGCTCCTCAATCTCCGCCGAGTGCTAGTCGGGGAGAGGTCGGGTCAGCCCTCAAGAGGAGCTTCAGTCGGCTCCGCCCACCCGCGTGTCTATGAGATGCGGAGAGCCGATGATCCATGGCTACCGTAGCGGCAGTGTACCGCTTTATATTCTTTCTCATCCCGTCGGTGCTTTTCGATTCCGTGCTACGCATCTGCTCATATCTCCGGATTGTGTACGCTGCTTGAGTCTCGACCGCTTGACGCCTTGTGAGCCCTTCATCGTTAAGCTTCCTAGCGGTGATAGGATCGTTGGTGATCGGGAGGTTCGAGACTGCTCGTGCTTATTTGTGAGAGGACTTGGCCCTCTAATCTTATTGTTGTGAGTATCGAGGGTGAGGATTTGATTCTTGGTGATGACTGCTCGAGCGGCATGGTGCGATCATGAACTACCGCACGAGAATCATCACTATGTTAGCCGAGGACAAGATCGAGCACTCTTTCGCTGGGCGAAAGAGGGGAAACCAAATTCGTCATTAATGCCTTGAAGGCGATGAGTCTCATGCGAAAGGGATGTACCGTTATTGGTGCTATGCCTTGAAGGCGGGGATGGTGGAGTCGAGCTTTCTTCGATTCCATCGTAATGAGTTTCTGATGTATTTCGATGAGTTACCGGATTGCCACCGGATCGTGAGGTTGAGTTTGCTATAGAGTTAGAGCCGGCGCGGCTCCTATTTCAAGGCGCCGTATCGCATGGCACCTTCAGAGATGGCAGAGTTGAAGAAGCGATTGAGCGAGCTTCTTGAGTCGGGGTATGTTCGACCGAGCGCCCGCCTTGGGGCGCACCGGTCCTGCTTTGTGCGGAAGAAGGATGGTTCACTACGTTTGTGTATCGACTATCGCGAACTAAACAAGGTGACCATCAAGAACAAGTATCCTTTGCCGAGAATTGATGACTTGTTCGATCGGGCCAGGAGCTACGGTATTCTCGAAAATTGATTTGAAATCGGGTACTATCACCTCCGGTGAGAGAGTCCGATGTGCCAAGACAGCTTTTCGCCGAGATACGGACATTATGAGTTTGTAGTTATGCCTTCGGTTAACTAATGCGCGGCGGTGTTCATGCGCTTGATGAACAAAGTTTTTATCGAGTATTTGGATAAGTGCGTCGTGCCTTTATTGATTTATATTCTTATTTATTCGAAGAATGAGGAAGAGCATGCCCATCATTTGCAGTAGTATTAAACATTTTGAGGACCGAGCAACTCTATGCAAAGTTCTCGAAATGTGAGTTCGGGTCAAGGAAGTGATGTTTTTAGGTCACGTGATTTCACCGAGGGGGTTCGTGTGGATCCGCAGAAGATTGAGGCCGTGTTGGATTGGGCACCGCCAAGAATGTGAAGGAGCTCCGTAGTTTCGGGTTTAGCCGGCTACTACCGTAGGTTCGCCGAGGGTTTCGAATCGGCTCGCCACTTACGCAGCTTGCTCCGTAAATCCGAGAGGTTCGTCTGGAATGACGAGAGGCGGCCGAGTTTTGAGGAGTCAAGAAGCGTTTGACTTCAGCCCCGCTTTGGCGTTGCCATGTGGTAACGAAGGTTTTGCCGCTTATAGCGATGCTTCGGGCCGTGGTCTTGGGTGCGTATTAATGCAAAGACGGTAAGACCATTGCCTTTGCATCGAGACAGCTTGAGGCCGTATGAGCTTAACTACCCTACTTATGATTTGGAGTTAGCGGCAATGCTTTTGCGCTCAAGATTTGGCGTCACTATCTTTTCGGCTCGCATGTCGATTTTTACCGATCATAAAAGTCCGAAATACATATTTACTCAGCGGGAGTTGAATATCAGGCAGAGGAGGAGGTTATAGTAGATTAAGGATTACGACCACGAAATCCTTTATCATACGGGCAAGTCGAAAGACCAGGCCTACGCCTTGAGTCGGAAACCGATTGCAAAGCGATCTCTTGACATCCTTACGCCTCGGGCCGAGCTTCGGCGATCTTTAATCGAGTTAGATGTTGAAGTTTTGTTGCTCGAGCCGTCGGCAACTTCGTGCTTTGGAGGTTTCGCTGCCTTTGATCGATGAAATTAAGTCAAGCTTAGAGGATCCGATGAGTACTCAAATCCGAGAGAACGTTCTTAAAGGAAAGTCTCCTGGATTTGTGATTCACGAGGATGGTATTTTGAGATTTGAGCCGGCTTTGTGTGCCGAACGACTCAGTTGAGATGTAATATTTTACGGAGGCCCATGCTACACCTTACTCCATTCATCCCGGTTCGAGTAAGATGTACAAGGACTTAAGAAGGAATTTCGTGGAATGATATGAAGGATGAGGTCGCACGCTTTGTAGCGAGATGTTTGACTTGTCACAGTGTCAAAATCGAGCATCGCCGACCGGGTTATTGCCTACTTCCGCTCCGAATGGAAATGGGAAGATATATCGATGGATTTCATTACGAGTCCGCCGAGATCGAGGTCGGGCATGAATATGGTGTGGGTGATTGCCACCGCCGTATCAAGTCGGCACATTTTCCGGGCATCAAGGACACTTGGGGCCCGGAGAAGTTAGCTCGTGTTTATCGCTAGATTGTGAGACTTCACGGTACTCAAGTCTATTGTTTCGGATCGTGACGGCCGCTTTGTATCGCACTGGAAGGCGGTGCATAAGGCGTTGGGTACCGCTTACATTTGAGTACCTCTTTCCATCCCCACCGATGGGATAATGAACGCACTATCCAGACGCTCGAGGACTCGCTGCGTGCTTGTGCTCTCGATCGAGTAGTGACCGGGAGGAACATTTGCCGATTGAATTCACGTACAACAACAGCTTGGCACGCGTCGATTCGGATGGCACCGTATGAGGCACTTTACGGGCGGCGATGTCGATCACCGATTTGTTGGAATGAGGCGTCCGATTTGGTCGAACCGAGCCGGATGTCGCTTTTAGAGACGAGGCGAAGATAGAGGTAATTCGAGAACGGATGTTGATCGCCTGCAGTCGACATAAGTCATATGCCGACGTCCGTCGTCGACCTTTAGAATTCGAGGTGGGAGACCATGTTTTGCTAAAGGTGTCGCCGACGAAGGGAGTTTTTCATTTCGGGAAGAAAGGAAAGCCGAGTCCGAGATTTATTGGACCTTTGAGATTCTCGAGTAGTCGGTGAATTGGCGTACTGTTTGGCGTTACCTCCAGCCTTGAGTCATGTTCATAGCATTTTCATGTTTCAGCTTGAGGAAATATGTTCGGATCTGGTCACGTCATCGATTATGGCGAGATTGATATTGTCAAGATATTACTTTTGAGGAGCGTCCTTTGAAGATTTTGGAGCATCGTGAGAAACGATTGAGGCATAAGACCATACCTTTGGTCAAGGTGCAGTGGTCGAGACACGGTGTCGAGGAAGCAACTTGGGAAACCGAGGATAGCATGCGTGCTAGGTACCCGAGTTGTTTGTTTCTTAAGTTTCGGACGAAACTTATTTTTAGAGGGGTAGAGTGTAATATCCGTATTTTCTTTTCCTTGTATTTTCGTTTTTGGTGTATTTCTGGCCGTAGTGACCCTCGTATCTTCAGGTGTCCCTCTCACAAACCGTTGAACCGTATCCTCGTTGTTGTTGTGCGGAACCGCCGCCGGTTGCCGTGGATCCATTGCGTGTTGTTGGCCCCAAATATTGATTCCTATCGCTTTTATTCCCTTTTCCGGATCATTTTTAGCATTTTGGAACCCAAAATGGGGTATGGGCCGCGGCACAAGGTGTGTGCGCGCGCACACAAATTCCTTCAATTGATAGTCGAACAAATCAGACTGTGCCGCGGCACACCCATCCGGTGCCGGCACACTCGTGTTTTCTCGCCAAAACCAAATCAGACTGCAGTGCCGCGGCACACGCAGCCGTGGCCGCTGCACAACGCGAAAACCTCGGGAGTATTTTCTTGCCTCGTGCCTCGCACACTTTGGTCGTGCCGCTGCACACGGTTGGCCAATTGTGCAGATTCGTCTTTATTAGACGAAATCGCCGGCTTTTCCCCATTTGTCATCCGTATCGCGAGAGTAGCGAGAGAGAGGGTATAGAGGGGGAGAGTTCTTCATTCGGGGTCGATCTTCATCATTTCTTTTGGTAGTGAGGCTCGGATAATCAATCTAACGCTGCTCTACGGATCTTGGTACTTGAATCTCCTAAGGTAATGTTCTAAAACCCTATTTCGATTAATTTGGGGTTTTGAGTTTTTCTTCCGATTCGCTCCGCTTTTGTTGGTGGATTCATGATGTATACGATTGATATTGTTAGTATCTTTAGTTTCTACGGATTCATGGATATTTTGTGGATTTTTACTAATCGAGAGGGTTTGGTTGTGGTCCGCCTCGTTGTTATTTTTGGTACGAATATACATGAATCGTAGGCGGGTTTCCGGTGTATTCCATTTCCATAATCGCTTAGAAGTGGTTGTGATTGTGCTATTCGAATCGTTAGGTTCATTCTCGCTTCTGCCTCGTGGTTGTGCTTGATCCTTCCGCTCCGCTCGTGTCATCGTCTATTTAATCAAGGCAAGTATCCTTATGAACTTACAATCTTGACATAGTAGTTTTGTATGAGAAATTGTGTGTGTGTATGCTCACTACGGGTTAGACTCGACGGGTCTCGTAGGGTTCCACGAAGCCGTGGACCGCGAGCTTGCTTTTAACCACCGTGGGTTAGATCCGACGGGTCTCGGCAGGATCCACGAAGCCGTGGGTCCGCGGTTAATTGTGGTGCATTTTTACAAATGTGGTTTGATCATTGGCATCTCCGAAATGAGCGTTTTGGAAACTATGATTTCTTGAATTGCATGCATTACTATATGTGTAAGATGTAAGTCGCTCATCCGGTTACTTGTACTAGCGTAATTGCTAACCCCTCCGGGACCCGCTTTGGGGAAATTCGCTTTATGAATTTCAGTCGTTCATCGAGACGAGCGGCTACTGACCAAGACACGGATGACGGCCGGGCGTGATGATGGTGCACGAGTGATGTTTTAGTGTCTTTTACCTTTTTGTCTTTTGTGGTTTTGAACTAATAGTTGTACTCGAGTACTTAAGGGGTTCTTGTTCGTTTGAATTGTATTGTTGCTTATTATGTTGTGTTGGATGATGATGTTATATTGACCGGTTGAACCGGGTGGATTGTTCTGTTTTGCGTCTTTATGACGTGGTGTTATTTTATCGTTTCTGTGAGTCGTTGTGTATGATGCTGTTCAGCCTGGTGGGTCCCATATAGGGATTCACGGCGCTGTAATATACCTCGGATATCCTGGGGGTGTTACAGAAATCGCGGATATTACATTATCCCTCAACACATTTCCACACGGGTACCATTCAGGTTTTATCCCCAACACATCGGCCCATATTTTCCAGAGAAAGACAATCGTTGGCATTCATCACATAACGGCACATTCATGTATTATGAATATTGTAATAAAATTAACACTTCCCGAGCAAGATTTTACTTGCCTTGAACCCGACGGTAAGTGCCTTACGCCAACTTGAACTTCCACGGCCGATCGAGTTTAACCTAACCACATAATCCCCAATTAACATTTCGTGCAGATAATGACGAATAAACTAGTTTACCCTTCCCTTTCCTAACCGAACTCTTAACATAGTTCGATTTTGCCAAAACTAGTATCGTGTTTCTAAGTTCACAAGAAATACGTATTATTATGTTGTTCAATTTCATAATTAACGATTTTTACAACAATTTGCTCAACAAGATTATCCCTAACATTATTTCGGTTGACGACAATTGACTATAGCATTATTGAATTCCCTAACTACTAATCCAATTCTCTATTCCAAGTACTTCATTCGGTGGGTTACCATTGCACACAATGATTTTGATGGTCGATTCTCAATGATGGTAATACAATCGAGTTGATTCCTCCTAGTTAATTAACGTTGATAATCATATAGCAAAATTGGTTACAACTAGTTTAGCATACAGTGATAGATTCCTACGCAATTTCTCCTACAATTAGTTCGTCAAGTTTTACGTTTTCAAGGTTGATTGAGATGGGAATTTTCGCATGTGATTAATACAACACGATGCATGAATTAATGGTTCGGAAACGAAATATACGTGCAATGATAGTTTTGATTACTACATGTTTGTCCGATTAGATTTTCTACGAGAGTTTAGCAAAACTACCGGAATACACGTAATCCAATATGCATAATAACAACATTGAAAAGATAACCTCAAATATTGATAGTCTCACCTTAATAGAGGAAGAACAATGAGGAATGATGACGATCCAACGAAGAACCACGAGGAGGAACTAAGAGTGGACCGATTGACCTAGATAATCTTCTCTGGAGCTTGAGTAATCCTCTCCTCTATGTTAATACAAGTGATTTGGGAGGCCAAAATAACAAGTCCGTTTTTTTTAATATATAATGGAGATTTAGCCGACGACCAGGAGAGTCGTCGGCTAAAATAAAAAACCGGAGTCACTTTAGCCGACGACACTGTCGTCGTCGGCTATACTTAGTCACCAAAAAAAAAATACATGACCCAGTGGTTGCCGGGGTTCAAACTCGAGCCATTTGGATAGATTATATGGCATTTTGCCACTGAGTCATGTTTATCATTCATCCATTTAAACACAGTTTTTATATTTATACATATAGATATATTTTAAATTTGTTAATTATAAATATATATAATGATTATATATTTGTATATATTTATACATTTTTTATATAATAATATTTATATATTTATACAGTTTTTATATAATGATATTTTATATATTTAAATTTAATTATAAATATATTTAATACAAAATTAAGATATATATATATATTTATTCATATTTTTACGGATATTTATAATATAATGATTATATATTTGTATATATTTATACATTTTTTATATAATAATATTTATATATTTATACAATTTTATATAATGATATTTTATATATTTAAATTTAATTATAAATATATTTAATGCAAAATTAAGATATCTATATATTTAATCATATTTTTACGGACTTTTAATAGGCGATTTCGCTAAACTAAATTCTAAAAAAAATATTTATACATATATTAATATTTTAAATTATTTGAATTTGATTATAAATTTATATTTATAAATATATATGTAATAATTATATATTTGTATATATTTATATAATTTTATATAATGATATTTTATATATTTAAATTTAATTACAAATATACCTGTCGACCCGCCCGTGTCGCTACACGGGTGCTACACTTTAGCCGACGGTGAGGCTCCTGTCGGCTGTACCTGGGACTTTAGCCGCCGACGGCCGTCGGCTATGCTTAATCACCAAAAAACATGACCCAGTGGCGGTCGGGGTTCGAACCCGGGCCATTTGGATAGATTATATGGAATTTTGCCACTGAGTCATGTTTATCATTCATACATTTAAACACAGTATTTATATTTATACATATACAGATATTTTAAATTCGTTAACGATAAATAATATATTTATAAATATATATATATATAATTTAACACCCCCAAAATTTCCCGGGGCATTACAGTGCCGTGAATCCCAAGTGGGACCCACAAGGTTATTTTGGGCAATTATATATTTTAAAGAAATTATTATAAAATGATGAGTCTGCGGTTAGATAACATAAAACGGAATGTTTTTGAAAGAAACATAATTCAAGGCACGATTATTACATAAACGGAGGTTTTGGAAATTAAAATTAAAACATGCGGCGGCAAAACTTTATCCCAACACCGTTCAAACCTGACCGGACCCCTCGGGAATGTCCTGCACATATTCAACAAATTTACCTGGCACGACGAATCATGCCAGACAACCGGGGTCATAGAATGAACATCAATAACCATAATTTGCAACGACATACACGATTTATCAATACTGTGCCATATAACGAATAGAAGATAATTCACAGTATGACCGACATTGTCTTCCTCTTTTTTAACACATAAACCCAAAGGTCGCAACCAAGGGTCACGGAAGTATCCACACAGGAATTCTCCGAAACGTGGGTGCCCTTTTTAGGTCTTATCCCTCAACACATTTCCACACGGGCAGTATGACCGACATTGTCTTCCTCTTTTTTAACACATAAACCCGAAGGTCGCAACCAAGGGTCACGGAAGTATCCACACAGGAATACTCCAGAACGTGGGTGCCCTTTTTAGGTCTTATCCCTCAACACATTTACACACGGGTACCATTCAGGTTTTATCCCCAACACATCGGCCCATATTTTCCAGAGAAAGACAATCGTCGGCATTCATCACATAACGGCACATTCATATATTACGAATATTGTAATAAAATTAACACTTCTCGAGCAAGATTTTACTTGCCTTGAACCCGACGGTAAGTGCCTTACGCCAACTTGAACTTCCACGGCCGATCGAGTTTAACCTAACCACATAATCCCCAATTAACATTTCGTGCAGATAATGACGAATAAACTAGTTTACCCTTCCCTTTTCTAACCGAACTCTTAACATAGTTCGATTTTGCCAAAACTAGTATCGTGTTTCTAAGTTCACAAGAAATACGTATTATTATGTTGTTCAATTTCATAATTAACGATTTTTACAACAATTTACTCAACAAGATTATCCCTAACATTATTTCGGTTGACGACAATCGACTATAGCATAATTGAATTCCATAACTACTAATCCAATTCTCTATTCCAAGTACTTCATTCGGTGGGTTACCATTGCACACAATGATTTTGATGGTCGATTCTCAATGATGGTAATACAATCGAGTTGATTCCTCCTAGTTAATTAACGTTGATAATCATATTGCAAAATTGGTTACAACTAGTTTAGCATACAGTGATAGATTCCTACGCAATTTCTCCTACAATTAGTTCGTCAAGTTTTACGTTTCCAAGGTTGATTGAGATGGGAATTTTCGCATATGATTAATACAACACGATGCATGAATTAATGGTTCGGAAACGAAATATACGTGCAATGATAGTTTTGATTACTACAAGTTTGTCCAATTAGATTTTCTACGAGAGTTTAGCAAAACTACCCGAATACACGTAATCCAATATGCATAATGACAACATTGAAGAGATAACCTCAAATATTGATAGTCTCACCTTAATAGAGGAAGAGCAATGAGGAATGATGACGATCCAATGAAGAACCACGAGGAGGAACTAAGAGTGGATCGATTGACCTAGATAATCTTCTCCGGAGCTTGAGTAATCATCTCCTCTATGTTAATACAAGTGATTTGGGAGGCCAAAAATAACAAGTCCCGTTTTTTTAATATATAATGGAGATTTATCCGACGGCCAGGAGAGTCGTAGGCTAAAATAAAAAACCGGAGTCACTTTAGACGATGTCACTGTTGTCGTCGGCTATACTTAATCATCAAAAAAAATACATGACCCAGTGGCTGCCGGGGTTCGAACCCGCTCCATTTGGATAGATTATATGGCATTTTGCCACTGAGTCATATTTATCATTCATCCATTTAAACACAGTTTTTATATTTATACATATAGATATATTTTAAATTTGTTAATTATAAATATATATAATGATTATATATTTGTATATATTTATACGTTTTTTATATAATAATATTTATATATTTATACAGTTTTTATATAATGATATTTCATATATTTAAATTTAATTATAAATATATTTAATACAAAATTAAGATATCTATATATTTAATCATATTTTTACAGATATTTATAATATAATGATTATATATTTGTATATATTTATACATTTTTTATATAATAATATTTATATATTTATACAATTTTATATAATGATATTTTATATATTTAAATTTTATTATAAATATATTTAATGCCAAATTAAGATATCTATATATTTAATCATATTTTTTACGGACTTTAGCCGACGGCAGTTGTCGGCTAAACTAAATTCTAAAAAAATATTTATACATATATTAATATTTTAAATTCTTTGAATTTGATTATAAATATATATTTATAAATATATATGTAATAATTATATATTTGTATATATTTATATAATTTTATATAATGAGATTTTATATATTTAAATTTAATTATAAATATACCTAATTCGCCTTAGTGTCGCGACACGGTGCTACACTTTAGCCGTCACCATTGCCGATGTACACAGGACTTTAGCCGATTTATCGCTTGCTATGCTTAATCACAAAAAAAACATGACCCAGTGGCGGTCGGGGTTCGAACCCGGGCCATTTGGATAGATTATATGGAATTTTGCCACTGAGTCATGTTTATCATCCATACATTTAAACACAGTATTTATATTTATACATATACAGATATTTTAAATTCGTTAACGATAAATAATATATTTATAAATATATATATATATAATTTAACACCCCCAAAATTTCCCGGGGCATTACAGTGCCGTGAATCCCAAGTGGGACCCACAAGGTTATTTTGGGCAATTATATATTTTAAAGAAATTATTATAAAATGATGAGTCTGCGGTTAGATAACATAAAACGGAATGTTTTTGAAAGAAACATAATTCAAGGCACGATTATTACATAAACGGAGGTTTTGGAAATTAAAATTAAAACATGCGGCGGCAAAACTTTATCCCAACACCGTTCAAACCTGACCGGACCCCTCGGGAATGTCCTGCACATATTCAACAAATTTACCCGCACGATTTAATCATGCTGCATAACCGGGGTCATAGAATGAACATCAATAACCATAATTTGCAACGACATACACGATTTATCAACACTGTGCCATATAACGAATAGAAGATAATTCACAGTATGACCGACATTGTCTTCCTCTTTTTTAACACATAAACCCAAAGGTCGCAACCAAGGGTCACGGAAGTATCCACACAGGAATACTCCGGAACGTGGGTGCCCTTTTTAGGTCTTATCCCTCAACACATTTCCACACGGGCAGTATGACCGACGTTGTCTTCCTCTTTTTTAACACATAAACCCGAAGGTCGCAACCAAGGGTCACGGAAGTATCCACACAGGAATACTCCAGAACGTGGGTGCCCTTTTTAGGTCTTATCCCTCAACACATTTCCACACGGGTACCATTCAGGTTTTATCCCCAACACATCGGCCCATATTTTCCAGAGAAAGACAATCGTCGGCATTCATCACATAACGGCACATTCATATATTACGAATATTGTAATAAAATTAACACTTCTCGAGCAAGATTTTACTTGCCTTGAACCCGACGGTAAGTGCCTTACGCCAACTTGAACTTCCACGGCCGATCGAGTTTAACCTAACCACATAATCCCCAATTAACATTTCGTGCAGATAATGACGAATAAACTAGTTTACCCTTCCCTTTTCTAACCGAACTCTTAACATAGTTCGATTTTGCCAAAACTAGTATCGTGTTTCTAAGTTCACAAGAAATACGTATTACTATGTTGTTCAATTTCATAATTAACGATTTTTACAACAATTTGCTCAACAAGATTTACCCTAACATTATTTCGGTTGACGACAATCGACTATAGCATAATTGAATTCCATAACTTCTAATCTAATTCTCTATTCCAAGTACTTCATTTGGTGGGTTACCATTGCACACAATGATTTTGATGGTCGATTCTCAATGATGATAATACAATCAAGTTGATTCCTCCTAGTTAATTAACGTTGATAATCATATAGCAAAATTGGTTACAACTAGTTTAGCATACAGTGATAGATTCCTACGCAATGTCTCCTACAATTAGTTCATCAAGTTTTACGTTTTCAAGGTTGATTGAGATGGGAATTTTGGCATATGATTAATACAACACGATGCATGAATTAATGGTTTGGAAACGAAATATACGTGTGATACGAATTCTCGCTGATGATGCGAATTCGGTATCGATACAGCAGGAAGCTGTTTTGACGAGCGGAAGCGAATCGGCAAGAACTTTCGGGAACTGGTAACACCATTTTGCTACAGCAATAACACGGGCTAGCGGCGCGCACTCGCGACAGGAAAGGATGACGGTAACTCGATACAGCAACAAGACAGGAACTTGGTCCAAATGCAAAAGACTTGATACAGGCCACCGCCAAACAGCGACACTCGAAACAGCACGTTTCGGTCAGATGCGAATTGAAAACAAGAAACAAGTTCGAAGGATCGAACAACACTTGATGCGAAATATCGAACAAGTATAAAATTGTATCGAAAAGAAACATAATATCGAAACAGGACAGAAATAATTGTTTTATCGAATTAGACCTATAATTCGATAAAGTGATTTCTTCTCAAGACCTATTGAGAATCAATTGGATTAAGATTCGAAAACGCGCCGAATAATAATCAAAGTTTTGATAAAAAGCATTCACCTGAGAAAACACAAAGTGTATTCTTAATTCTTCAAAATTCAATAATAATTCCATTACAACTTCATCGCCCTATTTATAGGCTAAAGTAGCCTGACAAGAGTCTGACAATATAATCTTAAACTATTACAAGATGATCTTAAAATAAGGAAAAGATAATAAAGGTTCCTCATGTCACTAGCTGCCAATAGTAAAAACTGGGCTCTGTCTCCAAGGTGATAGCCGTCTTTCCTAAAGCATGCTACCGAGAATCCTGCTGCTTTTGTAATAAAGAAAATACTAAAAATTCTTTTATTGTTTAGCTACCACTTGGACCTCCTCCCTTCCAAGATGCAAGTTGCCTTTTGTTTAAGTTATTCCAATTCCGACTATCAAGGTAACTCCGTGTCTTGTATCTGTTTTCTCGCCCAAGTACGTTAGAGTATGGTCGAGGTGCTTTACGTCAATTCTTACTTCGTCTTCTTCGCTTGGAGTAGTTGATTTCGTATCATTCCCTCCTTCTTTAAAAGGAATTGTCCTCAATTCCGCAATCCCATCGTCGTCGAGATAAGGAGATAGATCACCTATGTTGAAAGTAGCATGCACTCCATAATCACCTGGAAGTTCTATCTTGTAAGCATTGTCGTTCACCCTTGAAACTATTTTAAATGGTCCCTCAGCTTGTGGCATTAACTTGTTCTTACGCTTACTCGGGAATCGTTCCTTCCTCAACCCAAACTAAATCTCCAACCTCGAATAATCTCGGCTTTCGTTGCTTGTTCGACTTCTTTTTGTATGTCTCATTTATCTCCTTGA
The DNA here is from genome assembly GCA_033398695.1 of Orobanche coerulescens. Classification (NCBI taxonomy): domain Eukaryota; kingdom Viridiplantae; phylum Streptophyta; class Magnoliopsida; order Lamiales; family Orobanchaceae; genus Orobanche; species Orobanche coerulescens. The sequence goes on along the minus strand of CM065817.1, from coordinate 108,174,715 downwards.
TTTGATCCCGCACCCGTTCGTGTAATTTCATCATTGATTTCAGTTTTGACTCCGCATCCTTATGCACTAATTCGTCACTCAGTAGTGGAATTAGATCTAGTGGTATGTAAGGATTCAGCCCGTAAACTACTTCAAATGTAGAGTGTGTCGTGGCATGAGTGGGAGAACGATTATAAGAAAACTCCACATGAGCCAGTTTCAGATCCCAGTCCTTTTGTGTTTTGCTTACCAAGCCTCGCAGCAGTGTTCCCAGTGTTCGATTAGTCACTTCAGTTTGTCCGTCGGTTTGAGGGTGGTGTGAAGTGCTATGTAATATCCGACGGAAATTTTTACTTACTGTTGTATTATTCGGATAATTCGATACTGTTGTTAGTCTTGTTGCATTTGTGGAATGAATATTGATGTTAGAATATATCATAATAGACTTAATAAAAACTATCACTCGCACTATGTTTAAATTCTCAACGTTGTATAGATAAGTACATTTTCGAACTGTTTAACCGGAGCCTAACATACGCTAATCCTTAGGCATAGCGTACGCTATTTGTAGTCCTTTACGTACGTAAAGAGGTACCTGTTACGTACGTAACCAGTGTAATCGTATCCGATCTCAACTTTCGACGTGTGGGGCCGGACATAATTCGAATATCTGATCTTTTGGAGGCAATCTAGTTGACCTACATTACGTACGTAATGCTTCCAGAGGAAACGTACGTAATAATGTTTGTATTTCAGTCCAGCAGCCTTTGGACTTTGCTTACGTACGTAACACTTTTCGTGTAGCGTACATAAAGCTGTTAACGTACGCTATCCTCTTGTGATAACGTACGTAATGAACTGTGCTGTTATAAAAAGACAACTTGTATCTTTCATTTTGCACGACCAAACTCTGATTTTTCACCCATATAATCATACCCTTGCATCCTTAGATCAAATTTACCTTCTTCCAACTTGTGTTTGAGCTTTACATTTTGATTTTGGAGCTTGTTAATTGGAAGTTGGAGACATTCTTGAAGCTTAGATTTTGTTCTTGTGGCTTTGGTGTATTGTTCTTCATTTTTGAAGGTATGTTATACGATTTAACCCTATAATCTCGTAATTATAATGATAGTGATTAAGTATATTCCACCTAGTGATGAATTAATCAAAATAAACATGTTTGTAGTTAAGCTTTCAACAAACCTAGTGATGAATATGATGATTAAGGGTTTTGTAATGATGTGTTCTTAGTGTTTTAAATGGTGATGATCATGTTTAGTTAAACCACACTCTTCTTGCTGAACTAATAACACCATTGGAATAATAATAGTCCTTGTTTCATTATAATGCAAATAACTTGTTGGAATAATTACCATAAAATGTTTTAAGAAACCCTTGTTGATCATTAGAAGAATGAAATGACCTTCTTGAACCTAAGCTAAGTGAATTCAGAGGAATAATATTTGAATCTCCAAGTTAATTAGAAGATTATAAGGATGGCGTTAAACTTGAGGTAGTCTTCATGATCCTAATATGAATTTGTAACTAGTTAACTCAACATAAGTAATTGATTGTAGTGCAGATTTTACTTTTAATCAATTGAGATGTTCTTTATAAGTTTAAAGGATAGGAGATTAATGTTTAACACATTATGGAACGATTCTTAATCCAACAAACATTTGGTAACATCTTGTAATCAATTGTAAGAATAGAATGGTATTAATAAGGTTCTTGTAGTAACACTTCAACATCTTAAAAAGTTGAACAACTCAAATGAGAATTAGGATGTTGTCTTGTTGAAGTTTGGTATAGATGATCATATGAACATATTATTGAGTAAAATATACTTCATTCAAGGTTGATTGTCCGAGTAACCGATTTTGAATCAAGGGCCGTCTGTTCGTTCGACAAAGAAGGACTATTCTCGCCTCCGTATTGAGGCAAGTTATCTTGCTTGGTTATAATGATGTGTGGATTCTTATGTTGATTATGCATTTTGTGTATATGAAACACTTATAAACTTGTGTCTTGTGATTTGAGGTTGTTCTTAATGATGTCCCGTTTTCATCATGGGATTGTATTCCCAAGTTCGTCACTTTCGAACCCTTGATATTGTTGATCTTGCCATCATTTCGGTGAGTCCTCGGTCCTTAATCGGATTTTTGAATTATTGAATTCATTGTCATGTTACATCGTGACATATCCGGAGTCATATCTACGTTCCGATTGGATATTGTGTAGGATTTTTAGTCGGGCACATATATAGTCATGCGTGAATATTTTCTGTGTTGGGCTGTGCACACGAGACGTAGTTCGTTGAGGCTAATTAGGTACATTGTCCCACGTATATCCTGGATTCCGTATACGGGGTGGACATGTGCACTGACACATATTCGGATCGGGCGTGCTGTGATGTCCCTCTTGAGCCGTACTATCTTAGTCGTTCATAGTCCATTTATATACTTGGATGTGTTCGACGTTTTGTGACTGAGCGTTCATACACCCGAGGGGTATGTTCGTTAGTCGGAGTGTTATTCTTGAAATCTTATATATGTGAATTGTATAATATCTTGAGAATCATTTATCATGTATATGTGACCCTGTGTTGGGCGAAATACTTTTGTTGTATTTTAGGTCGAGGAAAGGGCAAGGCACGGGAAGATCAGGGTGATGACGAAGGGTTCGAAGGATACTAGTTCGGGGGGCCTAAGTCTTTTGTGTCCGGTCATGTTCGTACCGTGTAATGTTATCTTTCCGCTTTATTTTAAGTATGAACAAATTGTATTGTTATTTAAGGTATATTCCATCTTCATATGGATTATACTTATGTTTCGGATCCTGTGTATAATAAGGACATTGGCCATACCACTGTAAACTCCAAATCGGAGTAAGTACTATGTTTTGTGGTTCGGTATCACATGTATTGTGTATTTAATCTGTATTTTGGGTATCGCCTGGTGGGTCCCAGTGTGGGGTCCACGGCACTGTAATGGCTGCCTTATCGGGGTGTTACATGCTAAACAAGAGTCTTGTTCCCACCTTCCTCCATAGGGTATTCCAAAAGTAGCTGAGAAATTTGGAGTCTCGATCGGAAACAATAGTCTTCGGAATCCCATGTAAACGTACCACCTCTCGAAAATACAAATCAGCAACATTACTCGCATCATCGGTTTTGTGACAAGCAACAAAATGAGCCATCTTCGAAAAATGATCGACAACAACCATAATCGCATCCCTACCTCGCTGGGTTCGAGGCAAAGCAACAATGAAATCCATCGAGACATCTTCCCATGGCCTCTCCGGGATTGGTAAAGGTGTGTATATTCCTGGTTTGAACGAACTCTTCGCAATATGGCATGTCACACACTTACTAATTATATTATTGACATCCCCCTGTATCTTTGGCTAATAAAAATGTTCTTTAAGCACATCTAATATCTTGGCTGAACCAAAATGGCCAGCCAAACCTCCCCCGTGAGCCTCTCGAACCAGCAATTCCCGAATCGTGTGCCTTGGTAGACAGAGACGATTTCCCTTAAAAAGAAGGCCTTCCTGTATCGAAAATTCTCCCATCGGTCCAGATTTGCAAAGGGCGAAGGTTTCGCCAAAATCCGCATCACTGTCATAATATTCTTTTACTGTATCGAATCCAAGCAATCGAACATTAAGGGTAGAGATTAAAGCATATCTCCTAGACAGCGCATCAGCCACCACATTGCTCTTACCGTCCTTATATTGCGATGAAAAGTGAAACGATTGCAGGAACTCCACCCACTTAGCATGTCTCGGACTCAACTTCTGTTGCCCATTAATATACTTTAAAGATTCATGGTCCGAATGCAGAATAAAATGTTTCGGTCGAAGGTAATGGCTTCAATGATCAAGAGCTCTCACTATGGCATAGAACTCCTTGCTGTAAGCACAATAGTTGAGTCGAGCCCCACCCAACTTCTCTGAAAAGTACGCAATAGGTCGCCTGCCTTGAATGAGGACCGCCCCAATACCAACTCCACTAGCATCACACTCCACCTCGAACGGCTGTGTAAAATCGGGTAACGCCAAGATAGGTGCTTAACATAGCCTTGCTTTCAACTTTTCAAATGCCTCTTGGGCAGTCCTGCTCCACACAAATGGACCATTCTTAAAACACTCAGTTATCGGACTCGTTAGGGTGCTGAAATCTTGAATAAACCTCCGATAAAAAGAGGCAAGACCGTGGAATTATCTAACTTCAGTTACGGTTTTGGGAGTAGGCCACGACTTAATAGCTTCAATTTTACCCTGATCAACCGACACTCCATCTTTCGACACAACATAGCCGAGAGAAGTTATTCTCTCGACGAGAAACGCACACTTTTCTTTCTTTCCATAAAGCCTTTGAGACCTAAGAGTCTCGAATACTTGCCGTAGATGTCCGAGATGTTCCTCCACTGACCGACTATAAACCAAAATATCATCCAAATAAACAACTATAAATCTGACCAAAAATGTCTTAAGTACTTCGTTCATCAAACGCATGAAAGTACTTGGGGCATTCGTAAGTCCAAATGGCATGACGGTCCACTCATACAGCCCATGCTTAGTTTTGAAAGCCGTCTTCCATTCATCTCCCTCCCGCATACGAATCTGGTGGTAGCCACTTCGCAAATCAATTTTAGAAAAGACCACCGAGCCATGTAGCTCGTCCAACATATCATCAAGCCTTGGTATTGGGAATCGATACTTGATCGTTATGTTATTTACGGCCCGGCTATCGATACACATCCGCCAAGAACCATCCTTCTTAGGAACAAGTAGGACCGGAACCGCACATGGACTTAAACTTTCTCGAACATACCCGTGGCTCATTAGTTCTTCAATCTGCTTCTGAATTTCCTTTGTTTCCTCGGGATTACACCTATAGGCAGCTTTATTCGGCAGAGGTGCACCTGGTATAAGGTCGATTTGATGCTCAATTCCACGAATTGGCGGCAAACCCGACGGCAGCTCTTCAGGGAAGACATCCGCGAACTCATGTAATAAGTTGGCCATTGTATCCTCGTTTTTCGCTGCCACAAAATCATCTTGAGTCTCCTTTATCACCAGCATGTAAACACGTTCACCACTCTCCATAGAGTGTTCAACTTCCCTATCGCTAGCGAACATGGTTAGGTTCGGTTTTTCCCCTCGTTTGGCACTCGTGGAATGGATAGCTTGGGGTGATCTCGGCTTCAACACGATCTTCTTTCCCTTATCTCGCAACTCGTATTCGTTGCTCCTTCCCCAATGTAAAACATCCCTATCAAATAACCAAGGGCATCCCAAAAGTACGTGACAAGCATCCATTGGAATCATATCACATAATATCTCATCGTGATATGAACCCATTTCCAATCCGACCCGAACTTGCTTCGAAACCCTCACCTTACTTCCGTCATCAAGCCAATGTAAAGCATATGTCTTAGGGTGAGTTGTGGTGGTTAGTCCAAGCTTCGTCACCATTTCACTCGAAGCTACATTGGTGCAACTCCCTCCGTCGATAATCAAACTACACCACTTATCTCCAACTTGACACTTCGTATGGAATATTTGGTCCCGTTGTTTTGACTCGCTCGGAACCGACTTGGCTTGAAAAGTGCGAAGGACCAAGGCTGTATCGTAATTTGGAGTATTGTAAGCCTCACATTCTTCTCCTTCTTCATCCTCCATGTTGAAATCAAATACGTCCCCCAGTCTTTCTTTTTCGTCCTCAACCAACAATTCGTCTCGGATCGTGACAGCTTCCCTTAGTGTCACCACTCGTTTGTTCGGACAAGCATTTTGATAATGCCCGAACCCTTGACATTTGAAACATCTTACTTTAACCAGACTCGTCCCCTTTGGTACGTATGGGTTCTTAGGAATCGCAACAGGGACTGGAGTCGGCACAGTTGCCTTAGTAGTTGAACTAGACCCGATGCTCGGGTTTCCAAATTTGACTGGAAACTCGGGTTTATACAACTTCATCCTGTTTTGAGCTTCTAACTTTACACATAGCCCACATAATGTATCAAAGTCCTCGTATAGATACAGTTCCACCGAGTTAGCTATGCTTCGGTTCAAGCCACGCAAGAATCGCGACATCTTCTGTTCCTCATTCTCCTCCATTTCTCCCATTAAGGTCAGATTCTCAAACTCCTCAATGTATTCACTGACATTCAACTTTCCTTGCATGAGATCTGCAATCTACTTGTACAAGGACAACCCGTGTGATGTTGGTACATATCTTTTACGAAGTTTTCTTTTTAATGAGTCCCACGAATGGATCTTTTCTTTCCCCGCACGAGTTCTTCGTGTTTTAATTCCTTCGTACCAAAGTGAAGCTCCTTTCCCCAACTTGAGAATTGCATACTTACACCTTTTCTCATCATCAAGGTCTTTAAATTCGAACATGCGGTCAATCTTACGTTCCCATTCTAGGTAAATTTCAGGGTATGTCTCTCCAACGAACTCCGGAAGCTCGTTCACCTTGAATTCTTCGACATGGCGTGAGGGTCGTTCATAGTCACCACGCCTAGGTTACCAACGCTGGTCGCGTTGCTCTGGTACGTCATGCAATGCGTCACGAAGTTTTGCCAAGAAATCAGCGTCGTTTAGATCCATAATGCCAAAGATCAAGAACTTGGGCTCCGATGTCGGGGTTCGAACCCGGGCCATTTGGATAGATTATATGGCATTTTGCCACTGAGTCATGTTTATTATTCATCCATTTAAACACAGTTTTTATATTTATACATATAGATATATTTTAAATTTGTTAATTATAAATATATATAATGATTATATATTTGTATATATTTATACATTTTTTATATAATAATATTTATATATTTATACAGTTTTTATACAATGATATTTTATATATTTAACTTTAATTATAAATATATTTAATACAAAATTATGATATCTATATATTTAATCATATTTTTACGGATATTTATAATATAATGATTATATATTTGTATATATTTATACATTTTTTATATAATAATATTTATATATGTAACACCCCCAATCCGCTCAGGGATATTACACGCCGTAGAACCCTTCCTCAAGGATCTACCAGGCTGGTAACAACATATAACAACTCAACCATGCCCTTAAGGCTAAAATGACTTAGTAGACTGATTTGGTCTTTCAATAAATACATACAACTCAAATACAAATCATGCCCACGCAGGGGTCAAAATACAACCACACCCGTACAATGGGAAAAGTATAGCAGCGGAAAATAAAGTACAACTGAACCAATAAACAATATACGGTTCCTCATGTGATTAGTATCGATCATCTTTCATCATCCTTCGTGCCGTCCCTGTGTTATGCTCCAAAACCTGAATGCAAAAATAGACATCCACCCCCCGAATACTCGGGGGTTAGCAAAACTCCACTGTTTTGCTAGTGCAAGAACAAAGTGCAAATACGAGCCATACAATTCACATTCCACGAACGATAATAATTCGGAATCCTCAAAGGTTCAAATACAACAAGATGAACACTTCCCGAGGCGAGAGTTTGAGTAAAGACTTCCCAAAATTTCAAGATCAAAATATCAAGGGAAACAATCTATAAAATTATTTGAAATACCATCGGGAGTTTTAATAGAAAATGATTTAGGATTATCAAATCCTACTTTTCAAAAACCCAAAATACGAAAGGGGTCACCGCCCCAAAGGTTTACTTTCCGAAAAACGACCTTTACCAAACCGTTGGGATTTTAGCCCCAAATCCGTAAAATGACTTTTACAAGACCATTGGGATTTTAGCCCCAAATCTCATCAACTCACAGTACACAAGAACGACCACAAGGTTCGTCTCCCAACATCAAAATCCACAAATAAAGGATTTAACACAAACAACAAAATACTCTAGTGCCATCCTAGCCAAGTAAGCCAAACGAACAACTTACCTCTTACACACTTAGTCGATGCATGCAATCATGAAAACCATTCAAAAGCACTCATTTCCGGAAATGCCATTATCAAATCACATTTGCAAAATGCACCACAATTAACTGCGGACCCACCCCTCCGTGGATCCCTATCGAGACCCCGTCGGATCTAACCCGTAGTGGTTAAAAGCAAGCTCGCGGATCCACCCCTCCGTGGACCCCTACCGAGACCCCGTCGGATCTAACCCATAGTGAGCATACACACACACACGTTACTCATGCAATACTAATATGCTAAGAATGTAAGTTCATTAAGAATACTCACTAGAGATGGCCATTAACTCGACACCATTATCAAACTCTTCAAAACACAATAACAAGATTAAATACGGAATACACGATTCCATAACTTTAAACAATAGGAGTATCATCATCAAATCCTTCAACGTTCAAAATAATCAAATCATAATCAATTCCCAAAACACGCGGTTCACAAAACGCACACGCATTTGAAAGAAAGCCTTTAACGAGGCCAAACCGAAATCTTTTGAAACTTCGTTTCAAACAACCAAACAAACACACTAATACGATCACCGATCATCATATCCACAAAATAAGAAAAGTATGGGCAAGGTACTTGCCTCGATATCACGAGCAATGGAAAAGTGAACGGATACGGCCGGGTAGCCCTCAAATTCCCGAACACTATCTAGAACGCGATAACACCGAAATTACTATGGGAAAACACCACATGAATCATCAATCACCAACGGAATTCAACATCGGAATCATAGAGCACCTATAATCCTCCGTAAGGAATAATAAAACATGATTACGATGATAATCAAGGCCGAAAACAACGGAAATCCCAACAAACTATCAAAGGGAACTCATTCGAACATTTAATCGAACATTAAATGTTCAAGACCCTTCAAGAACAAAGAAATCACCCCTCGGGTTGAACGAACCAAAGATACGAGTATCCAATCCATAGAACAAGTTCAAAACAACGTTTATACAACCATTAATTGATTAAAACGGATTGGAATCGAAATCAAAAAGCAAAATCCCCAAATCTACAAAAACAAGGGTTCAAGCCAAAATACCTTGATTTGAATGAATGATTCAAGTAGAGGTCGAAAATCTACAACAAGACTTGAGGTGGATGATCTATACAAGTTTGGGAGCACTCAAATCGCCCAAAATCTCCCTTGAAATCGCCTAGAAGGGTAGGAGGGAGAAGAGAGGAGAAAATGAATGTTTCTCCTCGAAAATCTGCTCAAAAACGCAGAAAAAGCCCGTGTGCCGCGGCACAGCACAAGTGTGTTGCGGCCCAGGGCCACAGAAAACGCCCAGGAATCAGCTTAGTGCCGCGGCACAGCTGAAGTGTGCCGCGGCACACGGTACAGTCCACTCCAACACGAAAAAGGCACATCGTATAGTCTTGGCTATTTCGACCATAACTCCTTCGTCTGGACTCCGATTGACTCACCGTTTGAACCATTGGAAAGCTAACTTGATGCTCTATAATGTTGCAAAGATTCAGAATTTGTGGAGTTTCCAAGAATTAATGGTGACTTTACAAAGTCGAACTCCCACGTGAAAAAGTCGATTAAGGACACGGAACTCAACAAAACGACACCGAAACGAACTCGGATGACAAAAAGTGCAGAATTAATCATTCTCGAAATGACAAAACGGTCATGAGCGAGTCGTCAAAACGGACTTCCGCCGAAAAAGAAAATTACCGAAATTCGAAATTGCGGATATTACATTCTACCCTCCTTAAAAGAAGTTTCGTCCCGAAACTTAAAACAAGTAGGGAGAAGCAATATCCCGCCAGGAAAACTCAACGAGATATGCAAGGAAACGCGTAACTTATGCCCATCGGCGAAACATTACAAGCAACGCAAGGAATATACGGCGTGAAAACATGCTCCACGACGATCAACACAACGTCGCCGTTAAGGATATAATAAAACCAACAAGTGACAAGCGTCATCAAATGGATAATACAATCAAGTCAATTATCCGAACAATCACAAAACACAACGAACGAAAATCAATACGATTGACCAACCCAACGGTACATCAATCAAAACACGAGCCAATCTCTGAACAAATACGGAATTCCACCGCCCAAGGGTTGGAAGATCGAAAACGAGACTAATTTTCCAAACTTAAGGGAATTAGGAAGGAGCCTGAATGCTCAACGATCACGAAACGAGGACAAAAACCGAACAAACAAACGACCGAACCACAACGGTCGAGACAACAAAAAGCGAACAATCATGTTCGAATCACGAAGAACAATAAAATTCAAACAACAACTCCAAGGTTCACATCTCGACTCGAGACAATATATGATCCGGTGAAAACAACAACATATGCATTCACATAAGATCCACATGAAAGGGAATAGAAATTGAAAAGTCACAACGACAAACGAGCTATTCCGAAACAATACCACACTCGTTCGATCAACAAAAGCAAGGGGCAGGACAAGCTCAGAAATGTCAACGAACATGATGAGTCGACAAAGTCAAAAACACAAGAGTCCCACATCCGATCCACTTCGAATAAAAGAACTAATAGAACTAGATGATGTCACTTCCGAACAAGGTTCACAAGAATCGAACCGAACTCGAAAAAAATCACAGCGATAACCAGATCAACCCACAACAAGATCACAGTTCGTTCGGACGATGAAACCGAAATACAGAACAAGTTCAGAAAGTATCAACGAATACGAGCGAGTCGAAAGAATGGAGAAAGAGAAAATATAGAAGTCAAAATAGTACGGGCATTACCTCCGACCTCGTCCACGAAATTCACAAAAACGGGAGCAAGGTAACAAGACATTAAACAACCGACACATAACGGAACCATCACCGATGCACACGGTCATACCAACCCAAGCTCTAACAGCTCGCACATGCGCGACAACGCAGAAATCACCACGAGACGACAACATTCAACACCAACATCCCACCTCTCACAGGGGGCTAGCACAACAAATGTGTGGAAAGCGACTCAACGCTCACACCGCCAATTCGATCATACTCGGGAGTAAACATCATAATGACAACGCGAACAGCATACATACATACCCAGCCCTCAAACGGGAATGGATAGGTTTTTAAAAAAAACGAAAACCTCATTTTGAAAATAATTTAGAAGAACACCGGTTAATCTTGAGTATCACCCTTCAAAAAGTACAAACGTGAAACATTGTTATCGAGACTTTGGAGAACCATTTCTCATTTGGTAAAAATGAGGACACTTTCTTTTAGTGAAAAGCTTTCAGAATATTCGACCCTCGGGTCTAAATAAAAGTGTTTCTAAAATATTGAAAATATCTCAAAACATTTTGGTCCTCAATTGGAGTAATTTTGAAACATATTGCGGCACTAGAAGGCACCTTGAAAGTACTGCGAGAAAATAATTCATTTTAAAAGTACGTCTCGAAATTTATTTTCTAAGATACTCAAGTTTTCAAAGATAATTCAATGGGCTAGAATGCCCAAAAATTTCAGGTAATTACACAAAATATTATAGCGCCGTGGGTCCCGCGCCGAAACTCACCAGGCTAAAAACCATTTACAAAAACGCCAAAAAGGCCGATGACGGTAATATTTCAAAAACTCACGAAAGCCATTTACAAAATACTAAATACCGTCATAAGAATTTCGCCAAAGCGATCAAGGCCATAATGCCAAAAACTCGGTTAAGGGAATCGGTTATCGAAATAAAACTCGGTCGGTAAAATACCGAAAGTCATTACAAAAGAACTCACGCAATGGATAAAAGAAATACAGTTCAACATGCACAATCCAGAACACTACTCCTCATAAGAACAAAATATTAGAGTCAAATAACCACATTCGTAACAAAACCACCGGCCCCATTCGAGGCCTCTAAAGACCCTACCGATCGGCTAGTGAACAAGTCGAACGTGTATAAGCACAAAGCTTCCACAAGAGAACTTGTAAAACGTGCAAATCGATTCGAAAATCATCAGCAACGGACAAAAACAACAATAAAAAGACATCACGAGCGACGACACTCCTCGTATAAATCAAATACGAGAGTCGATTAAATACATATCGTGAAATCAAAATCCACATAAGGATTCCCTCACTTAACAAATAATCATAAAATAGCTCGTGTCACACGAGGCATAACACAAAGAAGGGAGACTTACTTCCACAGGTCGCACAAATATGATGATCGCCCCACGATACTAATCACGACCAACAAACTCAAACGACGCGTCGCGACACGACTCAATCAGATAAAATCCGACGAAACAAGACTCAAACAACACGACTTCACCCGACAGCCTAGGTTTCCTCAACCTAAGCTCTGATACCATTTATGTAACACCCCCAATCCGCTCAGGGATATTACACGCCGTAGAACCCTTCCTCAAGGATCTACCAGGCTGGTAACAACATATAACAACTCAACCATGCCCTTAAGGCTAAAATGACTCAGTAGACCGATTTGGTCTTTCAATAAATACATACAACTCAAATACAAATCATGCCCACACAGGGGTCAAAATACAACCACACCCGTACAATGGGAAAAGTATAGCAGCGGAAAATAAAGTACAACTGAACCAATAAACTATATACGGTTCCTCATGTGATTAGTATCGATCATCTTTCATCATCCTTCGTGCCGTCCCTGTGTTATGCTCCAAAACCTGAATGCAAAAATAGACATCCACCCCCCGAATACTCGGGGGTTAGCAAAACTCCATTGTTTTGCTAGTGCAAGAACAAAGTGCAAATACGAGCCATACAATTCACATTCCACGAACGATAATAATTCGGAATCCTCAAAGGTTCAAATACAACAAGATGAACACTTCCCGAGGCGAGAGTTTGAGTAAAGACTTCCCAAAATTTCAAGATCAAAATATCAAGGGAAACAATCTATAAAATGATTTGAAATACCATCGGGAGTTTTAATAGAAAATGATTTAGGATTATCAAATCCTACTTTTCAAAAACCCAAAATACGAAAGGGGTCACCGCCCCAAAGGTTTACTTTCCGAAAAACGACCTTTACCAAACCGTTGGGATTTTAGCCCCAAATCCGTAAAATGACTTTTACAAGACCATTGGGATTTTAGCCCCAAATCTCATCAACTCACAGTACACAAGAACGACCACAAGGTTCGTCTCCCAACATCAAAATCCACAAATAAAGGATTTAACACAAACAACAAAATACTCTAGTGCCATCCTAGCCAAGTAAGCCAAACGAACAACTTACCTCTTACACACTTAGTCGATGCATGCAATCATGAAAACCATTCAAAAGCACTCATTTCCGGAAATGCCATTATCAAATCACATTTGCAAAATGCACCACAATTAACCGCGGACCCACCCCTCCGTGGATCCCTACCGAGACCCCGTCGGATCTAACCCATAGTGAGCATACACACACACACGTTACTCATGCAATACTAATATGCTAAGAATGTAAGTTCATTAAGAATACTCACTAGAGATGGCCATTAACTCGACACCATTATCAAACTCTTCAAAACACAATAACAAGATTAAATACGGAATACACGATTCCATAACTTTAAACAATAGGAGTATCATCATCAAATCCTTCAACGTTCAAAATAATCAAATCATAATCAATTCCCAAAACACGCGGTTCACAAAACGCACACGCATTTGAAAGAAAGCCTTTAACGAGGCCAAACCGAAATCTTTTGAAACTTCGTTTCAAACAACCAAACAAACACACTAATACGATCACCGATCATCATATCCACAAAATAAGAAAAGTATGGGCAAGGTACTTGCCTCGATATCACGAGCAATGGAAAAGTGAACGGATACGGCCGGTAGCCCTCAAATTCCCGAACACTATCTAACGCGATAACACCGAAATTACTACGGGAAAACACCACATGAATCATCAATCACCAACGGAATTCAACATCGGAATCATCGAGCACCTATAATCCTCCGTAAGGAATAATAAAACATGATTACGACGAGAATCAAGGCCGAAAACAACGGAAATCCCAACAAACTATCAAAGGGAACTCATTCGAACATTTAATCGAACATTAAATGTTCAAGACCCTTCAAGAACAAAGAAATCACCCCTCGGGTTGAACGAACCAAAGATACGAGTATCCAATCCGTAGAAAAAGTTCAAAACAACGTTTATACAACCATTAATTGATTAAAAACGGATTGGAATCGAAATCAAAAAGCAAAATCCCCAAATCTACAAAAACAAGGGTTCAAGCCAAAATACCTTGATTTGGATGAATGATTCAAGTAGAGGTCGAAAATCTACAACAAGACTTGAGGTGGATGATCTCTACAAGTTTGGGAGCACTCAAATCGCCCAAAATCACCCTTGAAATCGCCTAGAAGGGTAGGAGGAAGAAGAGAGGAGAAAATGAATGTTTCTCCTCGAAAATCTGCTCAAAAACGCAGAAAAAGCCGTGTGCAAAGACAAAGACAAGTGTGCCGCGGCCCAGGGCCACAAAAAACGCCCAGGAATCAGCTTAGTGCCGCGGCACAGCGGAAGTGTGGCGCGGCACACGGTACAGTCCACTCCAACACGAAAAAGGCACATCGTGTAGTCTTGGCTATTTCGACCATAACTCCTTCGTATGGACTCCGATTGACTCACCGTTTGAACCATTGGAAAGCTAACTTGATGCTCTATAATGTTGCAAAGACTCAGAAATTTTGGAGTTTCCAAGAATTAATGGTGACTTTACAAAGTCGAACTCCCACGTGAAAAAGTCGATTAAGGACACGGAACTCAACAAAACGACACCGAAACGAACTCGGATGACAAAAAGTGCAGAATTAATCATTCTCGAAATGACAAAACGTTCATGAGCGAGTCGTCAAAACGGACTTCCGCCGAAAAAGAAAATTACCGAAATTCGAAATTGCGGATATTACATTCTACCCTCCTTAAAAGAAGTTTCGTCCCGAAACTTAAAACAAGTAGGGAGAAGCAATATCCCGCCAGGAAAACTAAACTAGATATGCAAGGAAACGCGTAACTTATGCCCATCGGCGAAACATTACAAGCAATGCAAGGAATATACGGCGTGAAAACACGCTCCACGACGATCAACACAACGTCGCCGTTAAGGATATAATAAAACCAACAAGTGACAAGCGTCATCAAATGGATAATACAATCAAGTCAATTATCCGAACAATCACAAAACACAACGAACGAAAATCAATACGATTGACCAACCCAACGGTACATCAATCAAAACGCGAGCCAATCTCTGAACAAATACGGAATTCCACCGCCCAAGGGTTGGAAGATCGAAAACGAGACTAATTTTCCAAACTTAAGGGAATTAGGAAGGAGCCTGAATGCTCAACGATCACGAAACGAGGACAAAAACCCAACAAACAAACGACCGAACCACAACGGTCGAGACAACAAAAAGCGAACAATCATGTTCGAATCACGAAGAACAATAAAATTCAAACAACAACTCCAAGGTTCACATCTCGACTCGAGACAATATATGATCCGGTGAAAACAACAACATATGCATTCACATAAGATCCACATGAAAGGGAATAGAAATTGAAAAGTCACAACGACAAACGAGCTATTCCGAAACAATACCACACTCGTTCGATCAACAAAAGCAAGGGGCAGGACAAGCTCAGAAATGTCAACGAACATGATGAGTCGACAAAGTCGAAAACACAAGAGTGCCACATCCGATCCACTTCGAATAAAAGAACTAATAGAACTAGATGATGTCACTTCCGAACAAGGTTCACAAGAATCGAACCGAACTCGAAAAAAATCACAGCGATAACCAGATCAACCCACAACAAGATCACAGTTCGTTCGGACGATGAAACCTAAATCCACAACAAGTTCAGAAAGTATCAACGAATACGAGCGAGTCGAAAGAATGGAGAAAGAGAAAATATAGAAGTCAAAATAGTACGGGCATTACCTCCGACCTCGTCCACGAAATTCACAAAAACGGGAGCAAGGTAACAAGACATTAAACAATCGACACATAACGGAACCATCACCGATGCACACGGTCATACCAACCCAAGCTCTAACAGCTCGCACATGCGCGACAACGCAGAAATCACCACGAGACGACAACATTCAACACCAACATCCCACCTCTCACAGGGGGCTAGCACAACAAATGTGTGGAAAGCGACTCAACGCTCACACCGCCAATTCGATCATACTGGAGTAAACATCATAATGACAACGCGAACAAGATACATACATACCCCCTCAAACGGAATGGATAGGTTTTTAAAAAACGAAAACCTCATTTTGAAAATAATTTAGAAGAACACCGGTTAATCTTGAGTATCACCCTTCAAAAGTACAAACGTGAAACATTGTTATCGAGACTTTGGAGAACCATTTCTCATTTGGTAAAAATGAGGACACTTTCTTTTAGTGAAAAGCTTTGTAATATTCGACCCTGGGTCTAAATAAAAGTGTTTCTAAAATATTGAAAATATCTCAAAACATTTTGGTCCTCAATTGGAGTAATTTTGAAACATATTGCGGCACTAGAAGGCACCTTGAAAGTATCTGCGAGAAAATAATTCATTTTAAAAGTACGTCTCAAATTTATTTTCTAAGATACTCAAGTTTTCAAAGATAATTCAATGGGCTAGAATGCCCAAAATTTCGTAATTACACAAAATATTATAGCGCCGTGGTCCTGCCGAAACTCACCAGCTAAAAACCATTTACAAAAACGCCAAAAAGGCCGATGACGGTAATATTTCAAAACTCACGAAAGCCATTTACAAAATACTAAATACCGTCATAAGAATTTCGCCAAAGCGATCAAGGCCATAATGCCAAAAACTCGGTTAAGGGAATCGGTTATCGAAATAAAACTCGGTCGGTAAAATACCGAAAGTCATTACAAAAGAACTCACGCAGCGGATAAAAGAAATACAGTTCAACATGCACAATCCAGCAACACTACTCCTCATAAGAACAAAATATTAGAGTCAAATAACCACATTCAGAACAAAACCACTGGCCCCATTCGAGGCCTCTAAAGACCCTACCGCACTGGCTAGTGAACAAGTCGAACGTGTATAAGCACAAAGCTTCCACAAGAGAACTTGTAAAACGTGCAAATCGATTCGAAAATCATCAGCAACGGACAAAAACAACAATAAAAAGACATCACGAGCGACGACACTCCTCGTATAAATCAAATACGAGAGTCGATTAAATACATATCGTGAAATCAAAATCCACATAAGGATTCCCTCACTTAACAAATAATCATAAAATAGCTCGTGTCACACGAGGCATAACACAAAGAAGGGAGACTTACTTCCACAGGTCGCACAAATATGATGATCGCCCCACGATACTAATCACGACCAACAAACTCAAACGACGCGTCGCGACACGACTCAATCAGATAAAATCCGACGAAACAAGACTCAAACAACACGACTTCACCCGACAGCCTAGGTTTCCTCAACCTAAGCTCTGATACCATTTATGTAACACCCCCAATCCGCTCAGGGATATTACACGCCGTAGAACCCTTCCTCAAGGATCTACCAGGCTGGTAACAACATATAACAACTCAACCATGCCCTTAAGGCTAAAATGACTCGAGACCGATTTGGTCTTTCAATAAATACATACAACTCAAATACAAATCATGCCCACACAGGGGTCAAAATACAACCACACCCGCATAATGGGAAAAGTATAGCAAATGAAAATAAAGTACAATCGAACCAATAAACAATATACGGTTCCTCATGTGATTAGTATCGATCATCTTTCATCATCCTTCGTGCCGTCCCTGTGTTATGCTCCAAAACCTGAATGCAAAAATAGACATCCACCCCCCGAATACTCGGGGGTTAGCAAAACTCCATTGTTTTGCTAGTGCAAGAACAAAGTGCAAATACGAGCCATACAATTCACATTCCACGAACGATAATAATTCGGAATCCTCAAAGGTTCAAATACAACAAGATGAACACTTCGAGGCAAGAGTTTGAGTAAAGACTTCCCAAAATTTCAAGATCAAAATATCAAGGGAAACAATCTATAAAATGATTTGAAATACCATCGGGAGTTTTAATAGAAAATGATTTAGGATTATCAAATCCTACTTTTCAAAAACCCAAAATACGAAAGGGGTCACCGCCCCAAAGGTTTACTTTCCGAAAAACGACCTTTACCAAACCGTTGGGATTTTAGCCCCAAATCCGTAAAATGACTTTTACAAGACCATTGGGATTTTAGCCCCAAATCTCATCAACTCACAGTACACAAGAACGACCACAAGGTTCGTCTCCCAACATCAAAATCCACAAATAAAGGATTTAACACAAACAACAAAATACTCTAGTGCCATCCTAGCCAAGTAAGCCAAACGAACAACTTACCTCTTACACACTTAGTCGATGCATGCAATCATGAAAACCATTCAAAAGCACTCATTTCTGGAAATGCCATTATCAAATCACATTTGAAAAATGCACCACAATTAACCGCGGACCCACCCCTCCGTGGATCCCTACCGAGACCCCGTCGGATCTAACCCGTAGTGGTTAAAAGCAAGCTCGCAGATCCACCCCTCTGTGGACCCCTACCGAGACCCCGTCGGATCTAACCCATAGTGAGCATACACACACACACGTTACTCATGCAATACTAATATGCTAAGAATGTAAGTTCATTAAGAATACTCACTAGAGATGGCCATTAACTCGACACCATTATCAAACTCTTCAAAACACAATAACAAGATTAAATACGGAATACACGATTCCATAACTTTAAACAATAGGAGTATCATCATCAAATCCTTCAACGTTCAAAATAATCAAATCATAATCAATTCCCAAAACACGCGGTTCACAAAACGCACACGCATTTGAAAGAAAGCCTTTAACGAGGCCAAACCGAAATCTTTTGAAACTTCGTTTCAAACAACCAAACAAACACACTAATACGATCACCGATCATCATATCCACAAAATAAGAAAAGTATGGGCAAGGTACTTGCCTCGATATCACGAGCAATGGAAAAGTGAACGGATACGGCCGGGTAGCCCTCAAATTCCCGAACACTATCTAGAACGCGATAACACCGAAATTACTACGGGAAAACACCACATGAATCATCAATCACCAACGGAATTCAACATCGGAATCATCGAGCACCTATAATCCTCCGTAAGGAATAATAAAACATGATTACGACGAGAATCAAGGCCGAAAACAACGGAAATCCCAACAAACTATCAAAGGGAACTCATTCGAACATTTAATCGAACATTAAATGTTCAAGACCCTTCAAGAACAAAGAAATCACCCCTCGGGTTGAACGAACCAAAGATACGAGTATCCAATCCGTAGAAAAAGTTCAAAACAACGTTTATACAACCATTAATTGATTAAAAACGGATTGGAATTGAAATCAAAAAGCAAAATCCCCAAATCTACAAAAACAAGGGTTCAAGCCAAAATACCTTGATTTGGATGAATGATTCAAGTAGAGGTCGAAAATCTACAACAAGACTTGAGGTGGATGATCTCTACAAGTTTGGGAGCACTCAAATCGCCCAAAATCGCCCTTGAAATCGCCTAGAAGGGTAGGAGGAAGAAGAGAGGAGAAAATGAATGTTTCTCCTCGAAAATCTGCTCAAAAACGCAGAAAAGCACGTGTGCCGCAAAGACAAAGACAAGTGTGCCGCGGCCTGTGGCCACAAAACGCCAGGAATCAGCTTAGTGCCGCGCACAGCTGAAGTGTGCCGCGGCACACGGTACAGTCCACTCCAACACGAAAAAGGCACATCGTGTAGTCTTGGCTATTTCGACCATAACTCCTTCGTATGGACTCCGATTGACTCACCGTTTGAACCATTGGAAAGCTAACTTGATGCTCTATAATGTTGCAAAGACTCAGAATTTTTGGAGTTTCCAAGAATTAATGGTGACTTTACAAAGTCGAACTCCCACGTGAAAAAGTCGATTAAGGACACGGAACTCAACAAAACGACACCGAAACGAACTCGGATGACAAAAAGTGCAGAATTAATCATTCTCGAAATGACGAAACGGTCATGAGACAGTCGTCAAAATGGACTTCCGCCGAAAAAGAAAATTACCGAAATTCGAAATTGCGGATATTACATTATATTTATACAATTTTATATAATGATATTTTATATATTTAAATTTTATTATAAATATATTTAATGCAAAATTAAGATATCTATATATTTAATCATATTTTTTACGGACTTTAGCCGACGGGAGTTGTCGGCTAAACTAAATTCCAAAAAAATATTTATACATATATTAATATTTTAAATTCTTTGAATTTGATTATAAATATATATTTATAAATATATATGTAATAATTATATATTTGTATATATTTATATAATTTTATATAATGATATTTTATATATTTAAATTTAATTATAAATATACCTGTCGACCCGCCCGTGTCGCGACACGGGTGCTACACTTTAGCCGACGGTCAGGCTGCTGTCGGCTGTACCTGGGACTTTAGCCGATGACGGCCGTCGGTTATGCTTAATCACCAAAAAAACATGACCCAGTGGCGGTCGGGTTCGAACCCGGGCCATTTGGATAGATTATATGGAATTTTGCCATTGAGTCATATTTATCATTCATACATTTAAACACAGTATTTATATTTATACGTATACAGATATTTTAAATTCGTTAACGATTAATAATATATTTATAAATATATATAATGTAACACCCCCAAAATTTTCCGGGGCATTACAGTGTCGTGAATCCCAAGTGAGACCCACAAGGCTATTTTAGGCAATTAGATATTTTAAAGAAATTATAATAAAATGATGAGTCTGCGGTTAGATAACATAAAACGGAATGTTTTTGAAAGAAACATAATTCAAGGCACGATTATTACATAAACGGAGGTTTCGGAAATTAAAATTAAAACATGCGGCGGCAAAACATTATCCCAACACCGTTCAAACCTGACCGGACCCCTCGGGAATGTCCTGCACATATTCAACAAATTTACCTGGCACGACGAATCATGCCAGACAACCGGGGTCAGAGAATGAACATCAATAACCATAATTTGCAACGACATACATGATTTATCAACACCGTGCCATATAACGAATAGAAGATAATTCACAGTATGACCGACGTTGTCTTCCTCTTTTTTAACACATAAACCCGAAGGTCGCAACCAAGGGTCACCGAAGTATCCACACAGGAATACTCCGGAACGTGGGTGCCATTTTTAGGTCTTATCCCTCAACACATTTCCACACGGGCAGTATGACCGACGTTGTCTTCCTCTTTTTTAACACATAAACCCGAAGGTCGCAACCACGGGTCACGGAAGTATCCACACAGGAATACTCCATAACGTGGGTGCCCTTATTAGGTCTTATCCCTCAACACATTTCCACACGGGTACCACTCAGGTTTTATCCCCAACACATCGGCCCATATTTTCTAGAGAAAGACAATCGTCGGCATTCATCACACAACAGCACATTCATGTATTGCAATAAAATTAACACTTCTCGAGCAAGATTTTACTTGCCTTGAACCCGACGGTAAGTGCCTTACGCCAACTTGAACTTCCACAGCCGATCGAGTTTAACCTAACCACATAATCCCCAATTAACATTTCGTGCAGATAATGACGAATAAACTAGTTTACTCTTCCCTTTCCTAACCGAACTCTTAACATAGTTCGATTTTGCCAAAACTAGTATCGTGTTTCTAAGTTCACAAGAAATACGTATTATTATGTTGTTCAATTTTATAATTAATGATTTTTACAGCAATTTGCTCAACAAGATTATCCCTAACATTATTTTGGTTGACGACAATCGACTATAGCATAATTGAATTCCATAACTACTAATCCAATTCTCTATTCCAAGTACTTCATTCGGTGGGTTACCATTGCACACAATGATTTTGATGGTCGATTCTCAATGATGATAATACAATCGAGTTGATTCCTCCAAGTTAATTAACGTTGATAATCATAGAGCAAAATTGGTTACAACTAGTTTAGCATACAGTGATAGATTCCTACGCAATTTCTCCTACAATTAGTTCATCAAGTTTTATGTTTCCAAGGTTCATTGATATAGGAATTTTCGCATATGATTAACACAACACGATGCATGAATTAATGGTTCGGAAATGAAATATACGTGTGATACGAATTCTCGCTGATGGTGCGAATTCGGTATCGATACAGCAGGAAGCTGTTTTGACGAGCGGAAGCGAATCCTCAAGAACTGTAGGGAACTGGTAACACCAGTTCGCTACAGCAATAACACGGGCTAGCAGCGCGCACTCGCGACAGGAAAGGATGATGGTAACTCGATACAGCAACAAGACAGGAACTTGGTCCAAATGCAAAAGACTTGATACAGGCCACCTCCAAACAGCGACACTCGAAACACCACATTTCGGTCAGATGCGAATTGAAAACAAGAAACAAGTTCGAAGGATCGAACAACACTTGATGCGAAATATCAAACAAGTATAAAACTGTATCGAAAAGAAACAGAATATCGAAACAGGATAGAAACAGTTGTTTTATTGAATTAGACCTATAATTCGATAAAGTGATTTCTTCTCAAGACCTATTGAGAATCAATCGGATTAAGATTCGAAAATGCGTCGAATAATAATCAAAGTTTTGATGAAAAGCATTCACCTGAGAAAACACAAAGTATATAATTCCATTATAGGCGAAAGTAGCCTGACAAGAGTAATAATTCCATTACAACTTCATCGCCCTATTTATAGGCGAAAGTAGCCTGACAAGAGTCTGACAATATAATCTTAAACTATTACAAGTTGATCTTAAAATAAGGAAAAGATAATAAAGGTTCCTCATGTCACTAGTTGCCAATACTAAAAACTGGGCTTTGTCTCCAAGGTGATAGCCGCCTTTCCTAAAGCATGCTGCCGAGAATCCTGCTGCTTTTGAAATAAAGAAAATGCTGAAAATTCTTTTATTGTTTAGCTACCACTTGGACCTCCTCCCTCCCAAGATGCAAGTTGCCTTTTGTTTAAGTTATTCCAATTCCGACTATCAAGGTAACTCCGTGTCTTGTATCTGTTTTCTCGCCCAAGTACGTTAGAGTATGGTCGAGGTGTTTTACTTCAATTCTTACTTCGTCTTCTTCGCTTGGAGTAGTTGGTTTCGTATCAACGTGTAATGATAGTTTTGATTACTACAAGTTTGTCCGATTAGATTTTCTACGAGAGTTTAGCAAAAGTACCCGAATACACGTAATCCAATATGCATAATGACAACATTGAAGAGATAACCTCAAATATTGATAGTCTCACCTTAATAGAGGAAGAATAATGAGGAATGATGACGATCTAACGAAGAACCACGAGGAGGAACTAAGAGTGGATCGATTGACCTAGATAATCTTCTCCGGAGCTTGAGTAATCCTCTCCTCTATGTTAATACAAGTGATTTGGGAGGCCAAAAATAACAAGTCCCGTTTTTTTAATATATAATGGAGATTTAGCCGACGACCAGGAGAGTCGTCGGCTAAAATAAAAAACCGGAGTCACTTTAGCCGACGACACTGTTGTCGTCGGCTATACTTAATCACCAAAAAAAAATACATGACCCAGTGGCTGCCGGGGTTCGAACCCGGGCCATTTGGATAGATTATATGGCATTTTGCCACTGAGTCATGTTTATCATTCATCCATTTAAACATAGTTTTTATATTTATACATATAGATATATTTTAAATTTGTTAATTATAAATATATATAATGATTATATATTTGTATATATTTATACATTTTTTATATAATAATATTTATATATTTATATAGTTTTTATATAATGATATTTTATATATTTAAATTTAATTATAAATACATTTAATACAAAATTCAGATATCTATATATTTAATCATATTTTTACGGATATTTATAATATAATGATTATATATTTGAATATATTTATACATTTTTTATATAATAATATTTATATATTTATACAATTTTATATAATGATATTTTATATATTTAAATTTAATTATAAATATATTAAATGCAAAATTAAGATATCTATATATTTAATAATATTTTTTACGGACTTTAGCCGGTGGCAGTTGTCGGCTAAACTAAATTCTAAAAAATATTTATATATATATTAATATTTTAAATTCTTTGAATTTGGTCATAAATATATATTTATAAATATATATGTAATAATTATATATTTGTATATATTTATATAATTTTATATAATGATATTTTATATATTTAAATTTAATTATAAATATACTTGTCGACCCGCCCGTGTCGCGACACGGGTGCTACACTTTTGCCGACGGTCAGGCTGCTATCAGCTGTACCTGGGACTTTAGCCGACGACGGCCGTCGGTTATGCTTAATCTGTAATATCCGCATTTTTCTTTCCCTCGTAATTGTATTTCCGGTGTAATTCTCGATTTTAGTGACTCTCGTGTATCCTTCAGTGTAACTTTTCCGTTATCTTTTGATCTGATTCTCGTAATTGTTGTGCGGAACCGTCGTTTCGGGGTTGCCGTGGATTCATTCTATGCTATGATGCGTTTTGAGGTGTTCCGTTTGACGTTTCGTTCATAATCCGGTATTTTGGGTCGTTTATATTCTGTATCTAGCGCACGCTAAATTTTCTGTATAGCGCACGCTAGAAATCCATTGGTAGCGCACGCTACGTTTAATTCGTAGCGCACGCTAACGATTTAGCCCCGGGAGTGGCGCTTTCACTCCTGTGCCTCGACTATCGGATTAGCGCACGCTATCTTGTCTAGCGCACGCTAATGTCGGAGACTAGCGCACGTTAAGTTGTTCAAGAGCGCGCTAGTGTGATTTGTCGATCGGGCGCTTTACTACTAAATTCAATCGATTCTAGTTAGCGCACGCTACGCCGGTATGGTAGCGCACGCTAACGGTCGTGAGGTTTGGGCGGTTAGCTCCGGACTCGGCTGATGTTCGGGTAGCGCACGCTATTGGTCGATAGCGCGCGCTACCGATAGGTTATTAGCGCACGCTACGCATGCATGGTAGCGCACGCTAACGGCAAAACCCCCCGGCTTCGGACTCGGACGCTAACGGGAGGGTTGGTAACCTATCCGTTAGCGCACGCTAACCTTGAGGTCTTAGCGTGCGCTAACACTCCCTGGTTTATATAAACCAGGGAGTTGACCGAGATAATCACAAAATCTCATTTCTTCCTCTTTCCGCGGCCGAGCGACTCCCGAGCGATTTGAGGCGATTTTCTTCCTCCAATCACTTCAGAGATTCTTGTGCTTGAGTTCTTGGTGTAAGACTAACATCATCCACTTGTGTTTCTCATCCTAAATCCAAGGTAATCTCTTAGAACCCTACTTTTGGATAATTTGGGGGTTTTGGGATTTTCTTCCGATCCGTTCCGTTTCGTTGATGGATTCATGATGAATATGATTATTCTTGTTGGTATTCTTAGTTTCCCTACGGATTCATGGTATAATTCGTGATTTTTACGGAATCGAGAGGGTTCGGTTGTGGTCCGCCCTCGTTGTTGTTTATATACGAATATACATGAATCGTGGGCGGGTTTCCGGTAGTATTCCATTTCCATAATCGTTTAGAAGTGATTGTGATTGTGCTATTCAAATCGTTAGGTTCATTTCCGCCGGTTCCTTGCGGTCGTGTTCAACTCTTCCGTTCCGTTCGTGTCATCGTCTAATTAATCGAGGCAAGTATCCTTATGAACTTAAAATCTTGACATAGTAGTTTTGTATGAGAAATTGTGTGTGTGTGTATGCTCACTACGGGTTAGACTCGACGGGGTCTCGGTAGGGTTCCACGAAGCTGTGGACCGCGAGCTTGCTTTTAACCACTGTGGGTTAGATCCGACGGGGTCTCGGCAGGGATCCACGAAGCTGTGGGTCCGCGGTTAATTGTGGTGCATTTTACAAATGTGGTTTGATTATTGGCATTTCCGGAAATGAGCGTTTTGGAAACTATGATTTCTTGATGGCATGCATTACTATATGTGTAAGATGTAAAATGTTCATTTGGTTACTTGTACTAGCGTAATTGCTAACCCCTCTGGGGACCCGTTTTGGGGAAATTCGTTTTATGAATTTCAGGTCAGGTTCATCGAGACGAGCGGGCACTGGACCAGTACACGGATGATGGCCGTGCGTGATGATGGTGCACGAGTGATGTATTAGTGTCTTTTACCTTTTTGTCTTTTGTGGTTTTGAACTAATAGTTGTACTCGAGTACTTAAGGGGTTCTTGTTCGTTTGAATTGTATTGTTGCTTATTATGTTGTGTTGGATGATGATGTTATATTGACCGGTTGAACCGGGTGGATTGTTCTGTTTTGCGTCTTTATGACGTGGTGTTATTTTATCGTTTCTGTGAGTCGTTGTGTATGATCTTTGTTCGGCTGGTGGGTCCCATATAGGGATTCACGGCCGTAATATACCTCGGATATCCCGGGGTGTTACGAGAAAATGGTATCGAGCACTAGGTTTATGGATACCTAGGCTTGTTGGTTTATTGGGTCTTGTGGTGTTTGGTTTTGCACATCATCGTCACGCGCCATGATTCCAGACTACCAAAGGTCCGTAAGTTTTCTTTCCTTTGTTCATTAATTTCTTGTATCTTACCTTTGATTCTCGACTTGTAATTGTTCTTTTCTCGTCCGATCCTCGTATGGCTTTTGCTACTTATTTAACTCCGGATGGATGCCGGAAGAGGTCGTGGTCGCGGTCGTGGTCGTGGACGCCACGGGACGTGGGGCGGCCGGTGGGGCGGCCACGTCACGATCTTCGAGCCGGCAGATCGGCGATCGGCCATAGCCATGCTTCTTCTCGGGAGCATGCCGATCTTGGTATTGCGGCCGTTATGCAACAGATGGTGAACCAAATGGCGGCAATAGCTCAAAGTGTTCAACCCGGATCAAGCCCATGCTAATCGGGCGAGCGGACCGTTGGCTCCAAGATGTCATCAAGATGCATCCTCCTCGGTTTTCGGGAGCTTGGACCCGATTGGCCGGGAAGGGTGGATCAAGGAGATGTCTAAGGTCTTCGTTGCCACTAATCGTCCCGAGGACCGTAAAGTCCCTATTGCTCAATATTTTCTCACCGGGGACGCTACGACCGGTGGGAGGCCGTTGGGCCCAAAGACCATCTTTGCTGTGGTGAGTTTCAAGAGTTGATGGAGATCGAATATTGCCGTGGCGATCAGACATGTGCTCGGGTACATGCTTTTATGATGCTCAACCACGGGATATCCCCGTAGCTCAAGCCATTGCTGATTTTAACAAAGAGTTGGGTTATGTGAAGACCCAAGTTGTCGAGGAGAGTGACAAGATTTTCCATTTCTCCAGACGGATGAAGTTGCCGATCCGGGACTATATGTCGGGGCTCGTATGCACTACATTGAAGGATTATCGAGTAGGGCCCTTGCTTATGATATGTCGGTGACGGCGAGTGAGGCGGCCCGCGAGAGTAAGAAGCGAAGTCCGCTGGGAACTTTTCGGGCCACAAGAGTGGGGGTCGGCAGAGATCCCAATCGCTAACTTCCCCGGCGGTGGTCCGGCTCGTTCCTACTGGGGTCCTCGTGGAACTACCGGTGCTCCTTATCGTGATGTGAAGTGTTTCAATTGTGGTCGACGGGCCACATCGGTCGTGTTTGTCCGAACCCTTTGGCCGACGTGTAATCGGTGGCTACCGGGTCACAAGGCCGTCGTGCCGAGAGAGAGAAAATTCTTGGTGCCCGGGCTTCCATTCCAGCGCCTAGGGAACCAAGTGTGAATCAGGGATCGTTTGTTCCTCAGTCTCCGCCGAGTGCTAGTCGGGGGAGAGGTCGGGGTCAGCCCTCTAAGGGGGGAGCTTCCAGTGTCGGCTCCGCCCACCCGCGTGTCTAAGAGATGCGGAGAGCCGAAGATCCAGCGGCTACCGAAGCGACATGTACCGTTTATATTCTTTCTCATCTGTCGGTGTGCTTTTCGATTCGGTGCTACGCATTCGTTCATATCTAGGGATTGTGTGCGCCGTTTGAATCTCGACCGTTTGACGCCTTGTGAGCCCTTCATCGTTAAGCTTCCTAGCGGTGATAGGATCGTTGGTGATCAGGAGGTTCGAGACTGTTCTGTGCTTATTTGTGAGAGGACTTGGCCCTCTAATCTTATTGTTGTGAGTATCGAGGGTGAGGATTTGATTCTTGGTGATGATTGGCTCGAGCGGCATGGTGCAATCATGAACTACCGCACGAGAATCATCACCATGTTGGCCGATGATGGCACCGAGCACTCTTTCACGGCGAAAGAGGGGGAACCAAACTCGTTATTAACGCCTTGAAGGCGATGAAACTCCCGCGAAAGGGATGTATTGGTTATTGGTGCTATGCCTTGAAGGCGAGAGTGGTGGAGTCGAGCTTTCGTCGATTCCAATCGTTAATGAATTTCTGATGTTTTCCCGACGAGTTACCGGGATTACCACCGGATCGAGAGGTCGAGTTCACTATAGAGTTAGAGCGGGTGCGGCTCTATCTCGAAGGCGCCCTATCGCATGGCACCTTCGAGAGATGTCCGAGTTGAAGAAGCGATTGAGTGAGCTTCTTGAGTCGGGGTATGTTCGACCGAGCGCCTCGCCTTGGGGCGCACCGGTCTGTTTGTGCGGAAGAAGGATGGTTCCCTACGTTATTGTATCGACTATCTCGAACTAAACAAGGTGAACATCAAGAACAAGAATCCTTTGACTAGTATTTATGACTTGTTCGATCGATTGCGAGGCTGCGGTATTCTCGCAAATTGATTTGAAATCGGGATACTATCGGCTCGGGTGAGAGAGTCCGATGTGCAGCGACCTTTGGACGAGGTACGGACATTATGAGTTCGTAGTCATGCCTTTCGGGTTAACTAATGCGCCGGCGGTGTTCATGCAATTGATGAACAAAGTTTTTATCGAGTATTTGGATAAGTGCGTCGTCGTCTTTATTGACGATATTCTTGTTTATTCGAGGAACGAGGAAGAGCATTCCCATCATTTGCGGATAGTGTTGGTCATTTTAAGGACCGAGCAACTCTATGCAAAGTTCTCGAAATGTGAGTTCTGGCTGAAGGAAGTTATGTTTTTAGGTCACGTGATTTCAGCCGAGGGGGTTCGTGTGGATCCGCAGAAGATTGAGGCCGTATTGGATTGGGCACCGCCCAAGAATGTGAAGGAGCTCCGTAGTTTCTTGGGTTTGGCTGGCTACTACCGTAGGTTCGTAGAGGGTTTCTCGAAACTGGCCCGGCCACTTACGCAGCTTGCTCAAATCCGAGAAGTTCGTCTGGAATGACGAGAGGCGATCGAGTTTTGAGGAATCAAGAAGCGTTTGACTTCAGCCCCAGTTTTGGCGTTGCCATGTGGCAACGAGGGTTTTGCCGTTTATAGCGATGCTTCGGGTCAGGGTCTTGGG
Source organism: Orobanche coerulescens (assembly GCA_033398695.1). NCBI lineage: Eukaryota > Viridiplantae > Streptophyta > Magnoliopsida > Lamiales > Orobanchaceae > Orobanche > Orobanche coerulescens. The sequence continues at coordinate 108,145,284 of CM065817.1, read as the reverse complement.
TGTGTATTAATGCAGCACGGCAAGACCATTGCCTATGCGTCGAGACAGTTGAGGCCGTATGAGTGAACTACCCTACTCATGATTTGGAGTTAGCGGCAATCGTTTTGCGCTCAAGATTTGGCGTCACTATCTTTTCGGCTCCACATGTCGATTTTTACCGATCATAAAATTAAATACATATTTACTCGGAGAGTTGAATATGAGGCAGAGGAGGTGGTTAGAGTTGATTAAGGATTATGACCTCGAAATCCTTTATCATCCGGCAAGGCGACGTTGTGGCCGACGCCTTGAGTCGGAAACCAGCTTGCGTTGCGACGCTTGAGATCCTTACATCTCGCCCGAGCTTCGGAGGGCTTTGATCGAGTTAGATGTTGAGGTCTTGTTGCCGGAGCCGTCGGGCAACTTCGTGCTTTAGAGATTTCGTCGTCTTTGATCGATGAAATTAAGTCAAGCGATTAGAGGATCCGATGATTACTCAAATCCGAGAGAACGTTCTTAAAGGAAAGTCTCCTAGATTTGTGATTCACGAGGATGGTGTTTTGAGATTCAGTCGGCTTTGTGTGCGAACGACTCGAGTTGAGGCGAGTATTTTACGGGAGGCCCATGCTACACCTTATTCCGTTCATCTGGTACGAGTAAGATGTACAAGGACACGAGGAGAAATTTCGGTGGAATGATATGAAGGATGAGGTCGCACGGTTTGTAGCGAGATGTTTGACTTGTCGTGAGTCAAAATCGAGCATCGAGACCGGTGGGTTATTGCAGTCACTTCCGTTAGGAATGGAAATGGGAAGATATATCGATGGATTTCGTTACGAGTTTGCCGAGATCGAGGTCGGGCATGAATATGGTATGGGTGATTGTTGATCGCCTGACCAAGTCGGCACATTTTCTGGGCATCAAGGACACTTGGGGCCCGGAGAAGTTAGCTCGTGTGTTTATTGCGCAGATCGTGAGACTTCACGGTACTCCGAAGTCTATTGTTTCGGATCGTGACGGCCGTTTTGTATCGCACTTCTGGCAGGCGGTGCATAAGGCGTTAGGTACCCGGTTGCGTTTGAGTACCTCTTTTCATCCCCAGACAAATGGACAGTCGGAACGCACTATCCAGATGTTCGAGGACTTGTTGCGTGCCTGTGCTCTCGATTGGAGTAGTGACTGGGAGGAACATTTGCCGCTGATCGAATTCACGTATAACAATAGTTGGCACGCGTCGATTCGGATGGCACCGTATGAGGCACTTTACGGGCGGCGATGTCGATCACCGATTTGTTGGAATGAGGCGTCCGATTTGGTCGGGACCGAGCCGGATGTCGTTTTAGAGACGAGGCGGAAGGTAGAGTTAATTCGGGAACGGATGTTGACTGCCCAGAGTCGACAGAAGTCGTATGCCGACGTCCGTCGTCGACCTTTGGAATTCGAGGTGGGAGACCACGTTTTGCTAAAGGTGTCGCCGACGAAGGGAGTTTTTCGTTTCGGGAAGAAAGGGAAGTTGAGTCCGAGATTTATCGGCCCCTTCGAGATCCTCGAGCGAGTAGGTGGGTTGGCATACCGTTTGGCGTTACCTCCGGCCTTGAGTCATGTTCATAGCGTTTTCCATGTTTCCCAGTTGAGGAAATATGTCCCGGATCCTAGCCACATCATCGATTATGGTGAGATTGATGTCGCCAAAGATGTTACTTTCGAAGAGCGCCCTTTGAAGATTTTGGAACATCGTGAGAAACGATTGAGGCATAAGACCATACCTTTGGTCAAGGTGCAGTGGTCGAGACACGGTGTCGAGGAGGCAACTTGGGAAACCGAGGATAGCATGCGTGCTAGGTACCCGAGTTGTTTGTTCCTTAAGTTTCGGGACGAAACTTATTTTTAGAGGGGTAGAATGTAATATCCGCATTTTCTTTCCCTCGTAATTGTATTTCAGGTGTAATTCTCGATTTTAGTGACTCTCGTGTATCCTTGATTGTAACTTTTCCGTTATCTTTTATCGATTCTCGTAATTGTTGTGCGGAACCGTCGTTTGGGGTTGCCGTGGATTCATTCTATGCTATGATGCGTTTTGAGGTGTTAGTTTGACGCTTCGTTCATAATCCGGTATTTTGGGTCGTTTATATTACGTATCTAGCGCACGCTAAATTTTACGTATAGCGCACGCTAGAAATCCATTGGTAGCGCACGCTACGTTTAATTAAATAGCGCACGCTAACGATTTAGCCACAGGAGTGGCGGTTTCACTCCCGTGCCTCTGGACTATCGGATTAGCGCACGCTATCTTGTCTAGCGCACGCTAATGTCGGGAGACTAGCGCACGTTAAGTTGTTCGATGGCGCACGCTAGTGTGATCGATCTTGGGCGGTTTACTACTAAATTCAATCGATTCTAGTTAGCGCACGCTACTGTTGGTATGGTAGCGCACGCTAACGGGTCGTGAGGTTTGGGCGGTTAGCTCTTGGACTCGGTGATGTTCGGGTAGCGCACGCTATTGGTCGATAGCGCGCTACCGATAGGTTATTAGCGCACGCTACGCATGCATGGTAGCGCACGCTAACGGCAAAAACCACGGCTTCGGACTCGGGCGCTAACAGGAGGGTTGGTAACCTATCCCGTTAGCGCACGCTAACCTTGAGGTCTTAGCGTGCGCTAACACTCCTGGTTTATATAAACCAGGAGTTGACCGAGATAATCACAAAATCTCATTTCTTCCTCTTTCGCGGCGACTCCCGAGCGATTTGAGGCGATTTTCTTCCTCCAATCACTTGAGATTCTTGTGCTTGAGTTCTTGGTGTAAGACTAACATCATCCACTTGTGTTTCTCATCCTAAATCCAAGGTAATCTCTTAGAACCCTACTTTTGGATAATTTGGGGGTTTTGGGATTTTCTTCCGATCCGTTCCGTTTCGTTGATGGATTCATGATGAATATGATTATTCTTGTTGGTATTCTTAGTTTCCCTACGGATTCATGGTATAATTCGTGATTTTTACGGAATCGAGAGGGTTCGGTTGTGGTCCGCCCTCGTTGTTGTTTATATACGAATATACATGAATCGTGGGCGGGTTTCCGGTAGTATTCCATTTCCATAATCGTTTAGAAGTGGTTGTGATTGTGCTATTCAAATCGTTAGGTTCATTTCCGCCGGTTCCTTGCGGTCGTGTTCAACTCTTCCGTTCCGTTCGTGTCATCGTCTAATTAATCGAGGCAAGTATCCTTATGAACTTAAAATCTTGACATAGTAGTTTTGTATGAGAAATTGTGTGTGTGTGTGTGTATGTTCACTACGGGTTAGACTCGACGGGGTCTCGGTAGGGTTCCACGAAGCTGTGGACCGCGAGCTTGCTTTTAACCACTGTGGGTTAGATCCGACGGGGTCTCGGCAGGGATCCACGAAGCTGTGGGTCCGCGGTTAATTGTGGTGCATTTTTACAAATGTGGTTTGATCATTGGCATTTCCGGAAATGAGCGTTTTGGAAACTATGATTTCTTGATGGCATGCATTACTATATGTGTAAGATGTAAAATGTTCATTTGGTTACTTGTACTAGCGTAATTGCTAACCCCTCTGGGGACCCGTTTTGGGGAAATTCGTTTTATGAATTTCAGGTCAAGTTCATCGAGACGAGCGGGCGCTGGACCAGTACACGGATGATGGCCGTGCGTGATGATGGTGCACGAGTGATGTCTTAGTGTCTTTTACCTTTTTGTCTTTTGTGGTTTTGAACTAATAGTTGTACTCGAGTACTTAAGGGGTTCTTGTTCGTTTGAATTGTATTGTTGCTTATTATGTTGTGTTGGATGATGATGTTATATTGACCGGTTGAACCGGGTGGATTGTTCTGTTTTGCGTCTTTATGACGTGGTGTTATTTTATCGTTTCTGTGAGTCGTTGTGTATGATGCTGTTCAGCCTGGTGGGTCCCATATAGGGATTCACGGCGCTGTAATATACCTCGGATATCCTGGGGGTGTTACATAATCACCAAAAAAAATGACCCAGTGGCGGTCGGGGTTCGAACCTGGGCCATTTGGATAGATTATATGGAATTTTGCCACTGAGTCATGTTTATCATTCATACATTTAAACACAGTATTTATATTTATACATATACAGATATTTTAAATTCGTTAACGATAAATAATATATTTATAAATATATAATGTAACACCCCCAAAATTTCCCGGGGCATTACAGTGCCGTGAATCCCAAGTGGGACCCACAAGGCTATTTTGGGCAATTAGATATTTTAAAGAAATTATTATAAAATGATGAGTCTGCGGTTAGATAACATAAAACGGAATGTTTTTGAAAGAAACATAATTCAAGGCACGATTATTACATAAACGGGGGTTTCGGAAATTAAAATTAAAACATGCGGCGGCAAAACTTTATCCCAACACCGTTCAAACCTGACCGAACCCCTCGGGAATGTCCTGCACATATTCAACAAATTTACCTGGCACGACGAATCATGCCAGACAATCGGGGTCAGAGAATGAACATCAATAACCATAATTTGCAACGACATACACGATTTATCAACACCGTGCCACATAACGAATAGAAGATAATTCACAGTATGACCGACGTTATCTTCCTCTTTTTTAACACATAAACCCGAAGGTCGCAACCAAGGGTCACGGAAGTATCCACACAGGAATACTCCGGAACGTGGGTGCCCTTTTTAGGTCTTATCCCTCAACACATTTCCACACGGGCAGTATGACCGACGTTGTCTTCCTCTTTTTTAACACATAAACCCGAAGATCGCAACCAAGGGTCACGGAAGTATCCACACAGGAATACTCCAGAACGTGGGTGCCCTTTTTATGTCTTATCCCTCAACACATTTCCACACGGGTACCACTCAGGTTTTATCCCCAACACATCGGCCCATATTTTCCAGAGAAAGAAAATCGGCGGCATTCATCACACAACGGCACATTCATGAATTACGAATATTGTAATAAAATTAACAATTCTCGAGCAAGATTTTACTTGTCTTGAACCCGACGGTAAGTGCCTTACGCCAACTTGAACTTCCACGGCCGGTCGAGTTTAACCTAACCACATAATCCCCAATTAACATTTCGTGCAGATAATGACGAATAAACTAGTTTACCCTTCCCTTTCCTAACCGAACTCTTAACATAGTTCGATTTTGCCAAAACTAGTATCGTGTTTCTAAGTTCACAAGAAATACGTATTATTATGTTGTTCAATTTCATAATTAACGATTTTTACAACAATTTGCTCAACAAGATTATCCCTAACATTATTTCGGTTGACGACAATCAACTATAGCAGAATTGAATTCCATAACTACTAATCCAATTCTCTATTCCAAGTACTTCATTCGGTGGGTTACCATTGCACACAATGATTTTGATGGTCGATTCTCAATGATGATAATACAATCGAGTTGATTCCTCCTAGTTAATTAACGTTGATAAGCATATAGCAAAATTGGTTACAACTAGTTTAGTATACATTGATAGATTCCTACGCAATTTCTCCTACAATTAGTTCATCAAGTTTTACGTTTCCAAGGTTGATTGAGATGGAAATTTTTGCATATGATTAATACAACACGATGCATGAATTAATGGTTCGGAAACGAAATATACGTGTGATACGAATTCTCGCTGATGATGCGAATTCGGTATCGATACAGCAGGAAGCTGTTTTGACGAGCGGAAGAGAATCGGCAAGAACTGTCGGGAACTCGTAACACCAGTTCGCTACAGCAATAACACGGGCTAGCGGCGCGCACTCGCGACAGGAAAGGATGACGGTAACTCGATACAGCAACAAGACAGGAACTTGGTCCAAATGCAAAAGACTTGATACAGGCCACCTCCAAACAGCGACACTCGAAACAGAACGTTTCGGTCAGATGGGAATTGAAAACAAGAAACAAGTTCGAAGGATCGAACAACACTTGATGCGAAATATCGAACAAGTATAAAACTGTATCGAAAAGAAACAGAATATCGAAACAGGACAGAAACAGTTGTTTTATCGAATTAGACCTATAATTCGATAAAGTGATTTCTTCTCAAGACCTATTGAGAATCAATCGGATTAAGATTCGAAAACGCGTCGAATAATAATCAAAGTTTTGATGAAAAGCATTCACCTGATAAAACACAAAGTGTATTCTTAATTCTTCAACATTCAATAATAATTCCATTACAACTTCATCGCCCTATTTATAGGCGAAAGTAGCCTCACAAGAGTCTGACAATATAATCTTAAACTATTACAAGCTAATCTTAAAATAAGGAAAAGATAATAAAGGTTCCTCATGTCACTAGCTGCCAATAGTAAAAACTGGGCTTTGTCTCCAAGGTGATAGCCGCCTTTCCTAAAGCATGCTGCCGAGAATCCTGCTGCTTTTGTAATAAAGAAAATGCTGAAAATTCTTTTATTGTTTAGCTACCACTTGGACCTCCTCCCTCCCAAGATGCAAGTTGCCTTTTGTTTAAGTTATTCCAATTCCGACTATCAAGGTAACTCCGTGTCTTGTATCTGTTTTCTCGCCCAAGTACTTTAGAGGATGGTCGAGGTGTTTTACGTCAATTCTTACTTCGTCTTCTTCGCTTGGAGTAGTTGGTTTCGTATCAACGTGCAATGATAGTTTTGATTACTACAAGTTTGTCCGATTAGATTTTCTACGAGAGTTTAGCAAAACTACCCGAATACACGTAATCCAATATGCATAATTACAACATTGAAGAGATAACCTCAAATATTGATAGTCTCACCTTAATAGAGGAAGAACAATGAGGAATGATGACGATCAAGAACCACGAGGAGGAACTAAGAGTGGATCGATTGACCTAGATAATATTCTTCGGAGCTTGAGTAATCCTCTCCTCTATGTTAATACAAGTGATTTGGGAGGCCAAAAATAACAAGTCCCATTTTTTTTAATATATAATGGAGATTTAGCCGACGGCCAGGAGAGTCGTCGGCTAAAATAAAAAACCGGAGTCACTTTAGCCGACGACACTGTTGTCGTTGGCTATACTTAATCACCAAAAAAAATACATGACCCAGTGGCTGCCGCGGTTCGAACCCGGGCCATTTGGATAGATTATATGGCATTTTGCCACTGAGTCATATTTATCATTCATCCATTTAAACACAGTTTTTATATTTATACATATAGATATATTTTAAATTTGTTAATTATAAATATATAATGATTATATATTTGTATATATTTTTACATTTTTTATATAATAATATTTATCTATTTATATAGTTTTTATATAATGATATTTTATATATTTAAATTTAATTATAAATATATTTAATACAAAATTAAGATATCTATATATTTAATCATATTTTTACGGATATTTATAATATAATGATTATATATTTTAATATATTTATACATTTTTTATATAATAATATTTATATATTTATACAATTTTATATAATGATATTTTATATATTTAAATTTAATTATAAATATATTTAATGCAAAATTAAGATATCTATATATTTAGTAATATTTTTTATGGACTTTAGCCGACGGCAGTTGTCGGCTAAACTAAATTCTAAAAAAAATATTTATACATATATTAATATTTTAAAGTCTTTGAATTTGATTATAAATATATATTTATAAATATATATATGTAATAATTATATATTTGTATATATTTATATAATTTTATATAATGATATTTTATATATTTGAATTTAATTATAAATATACCTGTCGACCCGCCCGTGTCGCGACACGGGTGCTACACTTTAGCCGAAGCCAGTCATTTCTTTATCGTGCACAGGACTTTAGCCGACGACGGCCGTCGGTTATGCTTAATCACCAAAAAAACATGACCCAGTGGCGGTCGGGGTTCGAACCCGGGTCATTTGGATAGATTATATGGAATTTTGCCACTGAGTCATGTTTATCATTCATACATTTAAACACAGTATTTATATTTATACATATACAGATATTTTAAATTCGTTAACGATAAATAATATATTTATAAATATATATAATGTAACACCCCCAAAATTTCCCGGGGCATTACAGTGCCGTGAATCCCAAGTGGGACCCACAAGGCTATTTTGGGCAATTAGATATTTTAAAGAAATTATTATAAAATGATGAGTCTGCGGTTAGATAACATAAAACGGAATGTTTTTGAAAGAAACATAATTCAAGGCACGATTATTACATAAACGGAGGTTTCGGAAATTAAAATTAAAACATGCGGCGGCAAAACTTTATCCCAACACCGTTCAAACCTGACCGGACCCCTCGGGAATGTCCTGCACATATTCAACAAATTTACCTGACACGACGAATCATGCCAGACAACCGGGGTCAGAGAATGAACATCAATAACCATAATTTGCAACGACATACACGATTTATCAACACCGCACCATATAACGAATAGAAGATAATTCACAGTATGACCGACGTTGTCTTCCTCTTTTTTAACACATAAACCCGAAGGTCGCAACCAAGGGTCACGGAAGTATCCACACAGGAATACTCCGGAACGTGGGTGCCCTTTTTAGGTCTTATCCCTCAACACATTTCCACACGGGCAGTATGACCGACTTTGTCTTCCTCTTTTTTAACACATAAACCCGAAGGTCGCAATCAAGGGTCACTGAAGTATCCACACAGGAATACTCCAGAACGTGGGTGCCCTTTTTAGGTCTTATCCCTCAACACATTTCCACACGGGTACCATTCAGGTTTTATCCCCAACACATCGGCCCATATTTTCCAGAGAAAGACAATCGTCGGCATTCATCACACAACGGCACATTCATGTATTACGAATATTGTAATAAAATTAACACTTCTCGAGCAAGATTTTACTTGCCTTGAACCCGACGGTAAGTGCCTTACGCCAACTTGAACTTCTACGGCCAATCAAGTTTAACCTAACCACATAATCCCCGATTAACATTTCGTGTAGATAATGATGAATAAACTAGTTTACCCTTCCCTTTCCTAACCGAACTCTTAACATAGTTCGATTTTGCCAAAACTAGTATCGTGTTTCTAAATTCACAAGAAATACGTATTATTATGTTGTTCAATTTCATAATTAACGATTTTTACAACAATTTGCTCAACAAGATTATCCCTAACATTATTTCGGTTGACGACAATCAACTATAGCATAATTGAATTCCATAACTACTAATCCAATTCTCTATTCCAAGTACTTGATTCGGTGGGTTACCATTGCACACAATGATTTTGATGGTCGATTCTCAATGATGGTAATACAATCGAGTTGATTCCTCCTAGTTAATTAACGTTGATAATCATATAGCAAAATTGGTTACAACTAGTTTAGCATACAGTGATAGATTCCTACGCAATTTCTCCTACAATTAGTTCGTCAAGTTTTACGTTTCCAAGGTTGATTGAGATGGGAATTTTCGCATATGATTAATACAACATGATGCATGAATTAATGGTTCGGAAACGAAATATACGTGCAATGATAGTTTTGATTACTACAAGTTTGTCCGATTATATTTTCTACGAGAGTTTAGCAAAACTACCCGAATACACGTAATCCAATATGCATAATGACAACATTGAAGAGATAACCTCAAATATTGATAGTCTCGCCTTAATAGAGTAAGAACAATGAGGAATGATGACGATCCAACGAAGAACCATGAGGAGAAACTAAGAGTGGATCGATTGACCTAGATAATCTTCTCCGGAGCTTGAGTAATCCTCTCCTCTATGTTAATACAAGTGATTTGGGAGGCCAAGAATCGTGTAAGGGCTAGAAATGGCTTCAAGGATGCTTCTCAAGAGGTTTTTGGTCGAGGGAAATGAAGGAGGAAGTGTTATTTTATAAAACTCGATCATGTTAACGTACGTTACACCTCAAGGCTTTACGTACGTAAAAAGTATTACGTACGTAACGCAATCCAGTTAACGTGCGTAAAGGCCGTCCAGAGGCTACTGCCTGGAATGCCCCCACCCATTACATACGTAGTGTAACACCCCCGGTTCAGCCCGGAAATATTACACGCCGCGGATTCCGCGCCGAAACCCACCAGGATAAAAATTATTTTCAAAAACGTTCAAAATGCCAAAAGGCCGGTGACGGTAGTATTTTCCAAAACTCACAAAATCATTTGTCAAACCGTCATAAAACGTTCAAGCCCAAAATGCCAAAACTCGATTTAGGGAATCGGTTTTACGAAATAAAACTCAATTTGCAAAATATCGAAAGTCATTTTGAAAGAACTCACGCAGCAGATAAAATACAGTTCGAAAATACATTTTACATCAAGAATAAATAAACAGTCAATACACGATTCCTCACTATATGCCATAGCTAGTATCATTCGGGATCCTCGTCTTTTCATGATCGTTCTATCAAATCTCCAATACCTGAAAAATAAGTCCCACAGCGGGGTCAACCATAATGCCCGACAAATAACCGCAAATACATAAACATAATTAATCATATTTCATGCATCGTGAGAATGATAACCACAAACTATAACCTTACCACTCCCGATTTATCCAACGATTCTCGTCAAAATCCCAATATCACAACAATACCGTATAATACCTCAATAACGAATACTTTCCCATACACAATCCTCTATGTACAATTACCACAAAAACATACCTCTATTCGGATTCATGTACGATTACCACAAAAAACATACCTCTATTTGGATTGCTTCCAAACGCACCTCATCAACCAAGAATATCCAAATATCATCAACAACATCTACTGTATACTACAATCCTCACAAGATTCCATTTATACATTCGTCAATATGCAATACAACACAGAATACTAATGACATGTAATTGAAATTACTTATCGAAATACCATAACTGAACAAGTAATAACTTGCCTCAATGTGGATACGATGAAGCCGAATATGCCCAGTAACGTGCAGAAGCAATAACTCACAACATAAAACTCCAATGCACGATCCAACTGGTCACGATGAAGGACCATGAGTTGGCAATAAGCTGTCTAAAATTAAGTAAAATCGGACTACGTCTTGCCCTTCATCGAGCTATTCAATCAGGGCTGCTCCACCAAAAATGGAACTCCAAATACGGAAGAAAACCACGATCCACTCAAAAGAGACTTCACTATATAATAAATTACTACAATCATATCGAATTTATTTCTTTTAACTCGAAAACCCTACACTATTACAAGTCTACATGATTCTCACCCTTCTCACCACTCTCTTTAAAGAGAATACAAGAAAGGAATTTAATTTGAATCAAATAAGACTAAAGTGTATTACGTGGATGTACTTGTGAGAAAGATATCAAGACTCCTTATATAGAATAAGAAGGCTTTTCCCCTTTGTTCCCAATTGATGTGGGATAAAAATACATTCTTATAGCGTAAGCAAGGCTACTCATCTTTATTCTCAACCGATGTGGGACAAAACACATCCTTCAAAACACAACTACAGTCCGAGAGCCATAACTCTTACTAACAAAATCCAAATATAATCTTCACCATGCATATTATATCAAACTATTTGCTAAATAACATATTGAAAATTCAGCGCAATCCAACGGTTAAATCTCCGGAAATCTATAAAATACCGAAACTTCTCAATATAAATCCGAAAAACAGGAACCTCTCATTCTTTTAATTATTACGGTCACATTGTATATCCAAATCCAATCTTCACCATCCAAAATATACATTATGGTGTTTAGAACTGACTGCCAAAATTCCATATTAATTTGACGGTTGGATTTTTATGAATTATATCTGTAACATCACTGCACGGGTGAATGTTCGTTGACGGAACTAAAGTTCTGAAAATAGTTTTTACTAATTCGATCATAACTTTCTCGTCTAAACTCGGATTGACTCACTGTTTGGACTACTAGAAAGCTAACTCAAATCTATATAATACTGTTAATTTTCAGAATTTTCGAATATCCCAAAAATCCGTGGTAATTTTTCAAATTTGATACTTGTCCACGACACCTCCGAGAAAATGTCCAATCTTATTTCTACTAACATTTCCGGTATCCCTTTCTTATTTTAAATGTTCCAAGACCATAAATGTATCTCCAATACATTCAAATAAATTTACAAGTCCCATATTTAGTCCGTATGTATTTCTAAAATTCAGGATATTACATACTACCCCCCTTAAAAATAAGTTTCGTCCTCGAAACTTGCAATCCTCTTACAAACAACAGTTTAATTAGAAAATCCAACATCACCAAAAGTAAACAATCAATATCGAATAATTCGAACAATATACTTACAGGTCTGTGAAGTCGATGATCTCCCGTGATACTACCATATGACTCCATTTCGAAAATCTCAACACAATAAAATGCCAATACCAACAAATTGGTAATTTTCGCAATTACTCACACAATTTCGAAAAGAATTGATCTCCGCCAAGATCAGATTATAGTTTAGAGAACTGTCGAGTTTTGTGTGGGATTTGTGACATTATGTCCTCCTCACCTAGAGCGCATGAGCCGCTCCTTTACACATGCCCGTATCACCGGCATTCCACTCCACATCGAAAGCCGCTCCTTGACACGTGCCTCGCACCGGCGTACACTTTCCGATTGGAGCCACCCATTGCACATGACTACGGCACCGGCGTTCACTCCCTGTCTTGTCGGTCTCGGAAACACCAACAATCACCAAATCCACACAGCACTACAACAGAACTCAAAAATAACACAGTTCCAAAACAATACAGTTCAAAATAGCCAGAAATCCAATTACACAAAAACCACGCTACTACCACATCGGTAGAGCCACATAACACACATGCCCAGTTCCGCAAAAACTTGGGCTCTGATACCATAATTGTAACACCCCCGGTTCATCCCGGAAATATTACACGCTGTGGATTCCGCGCCGGAACCAACCAGGCTAAAAATCATTTTCAAAAACATTCAAAATGCCAAAAGGCCGGTGACGGTAGTATTTTCCAAAACTCACAAAATCATTTGTCAAACCGTCATAAAACGTTCAAGGCCAAAATGCCACAACTCAATTTAGGGAATCGGTTTTATGAAATAAAACTCAATTTGCAAAATACCGAAAGTCATTTTGAAAGAACTCACGCAGCGGATAAAATATAGTTCGAAAATACATTTTACATCAAGAATAAATAAACAGTCAATACACGATTCCCCACTATATGCCATAGCCAGTATCATCCGGGATCCTCGTCTCTTCACGACCGCTCTATCAAATCTCCAATACCTGAAAAATAAGTCCCACAGCGGGGCCAACCATAATGCCCGATAAATAACGGCAAATACATAAACATAATTAATCATATGTCATGCATCGTGAGAATGATAACCACAAACTATAACCTTACCACTCCTGATTTATCCAACGATTCTCGTCAAAATCCCAATATCACAACAATACCGTATAATACCTCAATAACGAATACTTTCCCAAACACAATCCTCTATTTACAATTACCACAAAAACATACCTCTATTCGGATTCATGTACGATTACCACAAAAAACATACCTCTATTCGGATTCCTTCCAAACGCACCTCATCGACCAAGAATATCCAAATATCATCAACATCTACTGTATACTACAATCCTCACAAGATTCCATTTATACATTTGTCAATATGCAATACAACACATAATACTTATGACATGTAACTGAAATTACTTATCGAAACACTATAACTGAACAAGTAATAACTTGCCTCAATGTCGATACGATGAAGCCGAATCTGCCCAGTAATGTGCAGCATTAATAACTCACAACATAGAACTCCAATGCACGATCGAACCGGTCAAAATGAAGGACCATGAGTTGGCAACAAGCTGTCAAAAATTAAATAAAATCGGACTAGGTCTTGCCCTTCATCGAGCTATTCAATCACGGCTGCTCCACCAAAAATGGAACTCCAAATACAGAAGAAAACCACGATCCACTCAAAAGAGACTTCACTATATGATAAATTTCTGCAATCATATAGAATTTATTTCTTTTAACTCGAGAACCCTACACTATTACAAGTGTACATGATTCTCACCCTTCTCACTACTCTCTTTGAAGAGAATACAAGAAAAGAATTTAATTTGAATCAAATAAGACTAAAGTGTGTTACTTGGGTGTACTTGTGCGAAATACATCAAGACTCCTTATATAGAATAAGAAGGCTTTTCCCCTTTGTTCCCAATTGGGATAAAAATACATTCTTATAGCATAAGCAAGGCTTCTCATCTTTATTCTCAACCGATGTGGGACAAAACACATCCTTGAAAACACAACTACAGTCCGAGAGCCATAACTCTAACTAACAAAACCTAAATATAATCTGCACCGTTCATATTATATCAAACTATTTTCTAAATAACATATCCAAAATTCAGTGCAATCCAACGGTTAAATCTTCGGAAATCTATAAAATACCGCAACTTCTCAATATGAATCCGAAAAACAGGAACCTCTCGTTCTTTTAATTATTACGGTCACATTGTACATCCAAATCCATTCTTCACCGTTCAAAATAGACATTACGGTGTTTAGAACTGACTGCCAAAATTCCATATCAATCCGACGGTTGGATTTTTATGAATTATGTCTGTAACATCCTTTGCATTTGAATGTTCGTTGTGAATCGAAGTTAAAAATAGTTTTTACTAATTCGATCATAACTTTCTCGTCTAAACTCGGATTGACTCACTGTTTAGACTACTAAAAAGATAACTCAAATCTATATAATACTGTTAATTTTCAGAATTTTCAAATATCCTAAAAATCCGTGGTAATTTTTCAAATTTGATACTTGTTCACGACACCTCCGAGAAAATATCCAATCTTGTTTCTACTAACATTTCCGGTATCCCTTTCATATTTTAAATGTTCCAAGACCATAAATGTATCTCCAATACATTCAAATAAATTTACAAGTCCCATATTTAGTCCGTACGTATTTCTAAAATTCAGGATATTGCATACTACCCCCCTTAAAAATAAGTTTCGTCCTCGAAACTTGCAATCCTCTTACAAACAACAGTTTAATCAGAAAATCCAACATCACCAAAAGTGAACAATCATTATCGAATAATTCGAACAATATACTTACAGGTCTGTGAAGTCGATGATCTCCCGTGATACTAGCATATGACTCTATTTCGAAAATCTCAACACAATAAAATGCCAATACCAACAAATTGGTAATTTTCGCAATTACTCACACAATTTCGAAAAGAATTGATCTCCGCCAAGATCAGATTACAGTTTAGAGAAATGTCGAGTTTTGTGTGGGATTTGTGACATTATGTCCTCCTCACCTAGAGCACATGAGCCGCTCCTTGACACATGCCCATATCACCGGCATTCCACTCCACATCGAAAGCCGCTCCTTGACACGTGCCTCGCACCGGCGTACACTTTCCGATTGGAGCCACCCATTGCACATGACTACGGCACCGGCGTTCACTCCCTGTCTTGTCGGTCTCGGAAACACTAACAATCACCAAATCCACACAGCACTACAACAGAACTCAAAAATAATACAATTCCAAAACAATACAGTTCAAAATAGCCAGAAATCCAATTACACAAAAACCACGCTACTACCACATCGGTAGAGCCACATAACACACATGCCCAGTTCCGCAAAACCTTGGGCTCTGATACCATAATTGTAACACCCCTGGTTCAGCTCGGAAATATTACACGATGTGGATTCCGTGCAGGAACCAACCAGGCTAAAAATCATTTTCAAAAACGTTCAAAATGCCAAAAGGCTGGTGACGGTAGTATTTTCCAAAACTCACAAAATCATTTGTCAAACCGTCATAAAACGTTCAAGGCCAAAATGCCACAACTCGATTTAGGGAATCGGTTTTATGAAATAAAACTGAATTTGCAAAATACCGAAAGTCATTTTGAAGGAACTCACGCAGCGGATAAAATACAGTTCGAAAATACATTTTACATCAAGAATAAATAAACAGTCAATACACGATTCCCCACTATATGCCATAGCCAGTATCATCCGGGATCCTCGTCTCTTCACGACCGCTCTATCAAATCTCCAATACCTGAAAAATAAGTCCCACAGTGGGGTCAACCATAATGCCTGACAAATAACCGCAAATACATAAACATAATTAATCATATGTCATGCATCGTGAGAATGATAACCATAAACTATAACCTTACCACTCCCGATTTATCCAACGATTTTCGTCAAAATCCTAATATCACAACAATACCGTATAATACCTCAATAATGAATACTTTCCCAAACACAATCCTCTATTTACAATTACCACAAAAACATACCTCTATTCGGATTCATGTACGATTACCACAAAAAACATACCTCTATTCGGATTCCTTCCAAACGCACCTCATCGACCAAGAATATCCAAATATCATCAACATCTACTGTATACTACAATCCTCACAAGATTCCATTTATACATTTGTCAATATGCAATACAACACATAATACTTATGACATGTAATTGAAATTACTTATCGAAACACTATAACTGAACAAGTAATAACTTGCCTCAATGTCGATACGATGAAGCCGAATCTGCCCAGTAATGTGCAGCAGCAATAACTCACAACATAGAACTCCAATACACTATCCAACCGGTCAAAATGAAGGACCATGAGTTGGCAACAAGCTGTCAAAAATTAAGTAAAATCGGACTAGGTCTTGCCCTTCATCGAGCTATTCAATCACGACTGCTCCACCAAAAATGGAACTCCAAATACAGAAGAAAACCACGATCCACTCAAAAGAGACTTCACTATATGATAGATTTCTGCAATCATATAGAATTTATTTCTTTTAACTCGACAACCCTACACTATTACAAGTCTACATGATTCTCACCCGTCTCACTACTCTCTTTGAAGAGAATACAAGAAAAGAATTTAATTTGAATAAAATAAGACTAAAGTGTATTACTTAGGTGTACTTGTGAGAAAGACATCAAGACTCCTTATATAGAATAAGAAGGCTTTTCCCCTTTGTTCCCAACTGATGTGGGATAAAAATACATTCTTATAGCATAAGCAAGGCTTCTCATCTTTATTCTCAACTGATGTGGGACAAAATACATCCTTCGAAATACAACTACAGTCCGAGAGCCATAACTCTTACTAACCAAATCTAAATATAATCTCCACCGTTCATATTATATAAAACTATTTTCTAAATAACATATCCAAAATTCAGCGCAATCCAACGGTTAAATCTTCGAAAATATATAAAATACCGAAACTTCTCAATATAAATCCGAAAAACAGGAACCTCTCGTTCTTTTAATTATTACGGTCACACTATACATCCAAATCCAATCTCTACCGTCCAAAATAGACTCTACGGTGTTTAGAACTGACTGTCAAAATTCCATATTAATCCGACGGTTGGATTTTTATAAATTATGTCTGTAACATCACTGCACGGGTGAATGTTCGTTGACGGAACTAAAGTTCTGAAAATAGTTTTACTTATTCGATCATAACTTTTTCGTCCAAACTCGGATTGACTCACTGTTTGGACCACTGGAAAGCTAAATCAAATATATATAATACTATTAATTTTCAGAATTTTTGAACGTCCGAAAAATCCGTGGTAATTTTTCAAAGTTGATACTTGTCCACGACACCTTCGAGAAAATGTTCAATCTTGTTTCAACTAACATTTCCGGTATCCCTTTCTTATTTTAAATGTTCCAAGATCAGAAATGTATCTCCATTATATTCAAATAAATTTACAAGTCCCATATTTAGTCCGTATGTATTCCTAAAATTTAGGATATTACATACTACCCCCCCTAAAAATAAGTTTCGTCCTCGAAACTTGCAATCCTCTTACAAACAACAGTTTAATCAGAAAATCCAACATCACCAAAAGTAAAGAATCATTATCGAACAATTCGAACAATATACTTACAGGTCTGTGAAGTCGATGATCTCCCGTGATACTAGCATATGACTCCATTTCGAAAATCTCAACACAATAAAATGCCAATACCAACAAATTGGTAATTTTCGCAATTGCTCACACAATTTCGAAAACAATTGATCTCCGCCAAGATCAGATTACAATTTAGAGAACTGTCGAGTTTTGTATGGGATTTGTGACGTTGTGTCCTCCTCACCTAGAGCGCATGAGCCGCTCCTTGACACATGCCCGTATCACCGGCGTTCCACTCCACATCGAAAGCCGCTCCTTGACACGTGCCTCGCACCGGCGTACACTTTCCGATTGGAGCCGCCCATTGCATATGACTACGGCACCGGCGTTCACTCCCTGTCTTGTCGGTCTCGGAAACACCAACAATCACCAAATCTACACAGCACTACAACAGAACTCAAAAATAACACAGTTCCAAAACAATACAGTTCAAAACAGCCAGAAATCCAATTACACAAAAACCACGCTACTACCACATCGGTAGAGCCACATAACACACATGCCCAGTTCCGCAAAACCTTGGGATCTGATACCATAATTGTAACACCCCGGTTCAGCCTGGAAATATTACACGCCGTTGATTCCGCGCCGGAACCCACCAGGCTAAAAATCATTTTCAAAAACGTTTAAAATACCAACAGGCCGGTGACGGTAGTATATTCCAAAACTCACAAAATCATTTGTCAAACCGTCATAAAACGTTCAAGGCCAAAATGCCAAAACTCGATTTAGGGAATCGATTTTACGAAATACAACTCAATTTGCAAAATACCGAAAGTCATTTTGAAAGAACTCACGCAGCGGATAAAATACAGTTCGAAAATACATTTTACATCAAGAATAAATAAACAGTCAATACACGATTCCCCACTATATGCCATAGCCAGTATAATTCGGGATCCTCGTCTCTTCACGACTGCTCTATCAAATCTGCAATACCTGAAAAATAAGTCCCACAGCGGGGTCAACCATAATGCCCGACAAATAACCGCAAATACATAAACATAATTAATCATATGTCATGCATCGTGAGAATGATAACCACAAACTATAACCTTACCACTCCCGATTTATCCAACGATTCTCGTCAAAATCCTAATATCACAACAATACCGTATAATACCTCAATAACGACTACTTTCCCATACACAATCCTCTATGTACAATTACCACAAAAACATACCTCTATTCGGATTCATGTACGATTACCACAAAAAACATACCTCTATTCGGATTCCTTCCAAACGCACCTCATCGACCAAGAATATCCAAATATCATCAACAACATCTACTGTATACTACAATCCTCACAAGATTCCATATATACATTCGTCAATATGCAATACAACACAGAATACTTATGACATGTAATTGAAATTACTTATCGAAACACTATAACTGAACAAGTAATAACTTGTCTCAATGTCGATACGATGAAGCCGAATCTGCCCAGTAATGTGCAGCAGCAATAACTCACAACATAGAACTCCAATGCACGATCCAACCAGTCAAAATGAATGACCACGAGTAGGCAACAATCTGTCCAATATTAAGTAAAATCGGACTATGTTTTGCCCTTCATCGAGCTATTCAATCACCGCTGCTCCACCGAAAATGGAACTCCAAATACAGAAGAAAACCACGATCCACTCAAAAGAGACTTCACTATATGATAAATTTCTGCAATCATATAGAATTTATTTCTTTTAACTCGACAACCCTATACTATTACAAGTCTACATGATTCTCACCCTTCTCACCACTCTCTTTGAAGAGAATACAAGAAAGGAATTTAATTTGAATCAAATAAGACTAAAGTATATTATTTGGGTGTACTTGTGAGAAAGACATCAAGACTCCTTATATAGAATAAGAAGGCTTTTCCCCTTTTTCCCAACTGATGTGGGATAAAAATACATTCTTATAGCATAAGCAAGGCTTCTCATCTTTATTATCAACCGATGTGGGACAAAACAAATCCTTCAAAACACAACTACAGTCCGAGAGCCATAACTCTTACTAACAAAATCTAAATATAATCTCCACCATTCATATTATATCAAACTATTTGTTAAATAACATATCTAAAATTCAGCGCAATCCAACGGTTAAATCTTCGGAAATCTATAAAATACCGAAACTTTTCAATATAAATCCGAAAAACAGGAACCTCTCGTTCTTTTAATTATTACGGTCACACTATACATCCAAATCCAATCTTCACCGTCCAAAATAGACTTTACCGTGTTTATAACTGACTGTCAAAATTCTATATTAATCCGACGGTTAGATTTTTATGAATTATGTCTGTAACAGCACTGCACGGGTGAATGTTCGTTGACGGAATTAAAGTTCTAAAAATAGTTTTACTTATTCGATCATAACTTTCTCGTCCAAACTCGAATTGACTCACTTTTTGGACCACTAGAAAGCTAACTCAAATATATATATAAAACGGTTAATTTTCAGAATTTTGGAACATCCCAAAAATCCGTGGTAATTTTTCAAAGTTGATACTTGTCCACGACACCTTCAAGAAAATGTTCAATCTTGTTTCAACTAACATTTCCGGTATCCCTTTCTTATTTTTAATGTTCCAAGATCACAAATGTATCTCCATTATATTCAAATAAATTTACAAGTCCCATATTTAGTCCGTATGTATTCCTAAAATTCAGGATATTACATACTACCCCCCCAAAAAATAAGTTTCGTCCTCGAAACTTGCAATCCTCTTACAAACTACAGTTTAATCAGAAAATCCAACATCACCAAAAGTAAACAATCATTATCGAACAATTTGAACAATATAATTACAGGTCTGTGAAGTCGATGATCTTCCGTGATACTAGCATATGACTCCATTTCGAAAATCTCAACACAATAAAATGCCAATACCAACAGATTGGTAATTTTCGCAATTACTCACACAATTTCGAAAACAATTGATCTCCGCCAAGATCAGATTACAGTTTAGAGAACTGTCGAGTTTTATGTGGGATTTGTGACGTTGTGTCCTCCTCACCTAGAGCGCATGAGCCGCTCCTTGACACATGCCCGTATCACCGGCGTTCCACTCCACATCGAAAGCCACTCCTTGACACGTGCCTCGCACCGGCGTACACTTTCCGATTGGAGCCACCCATTGCACATGACTACGGCATCGGCGTTCACTCCCTGTCTTGTCGGTGTCGGAAATACCAACAATCACCAAATCTACACAGCACTACAACAGAACTAAAAAATAACACACTTCCAAAACAATACAGTTCAAAATAGCCAGAATTCCAATTACACAAAAACCACGCTACTACCACATCGGTAGAGCCACATAACACACATGCCCAGTTCCGCAAAACCTTGGGATCTGATACCATAATTGTAACACCCCGGTTCAGCCTGGAAATATTACACGCCGTTGATTTCGCGCCGGAACCCACCAGGCTAAAAATCATTTTCAAAAACGTTCAAAATACCAAAAGGCCGGTGACGGTAGTATATTCCAAAACTCACAAAATCATTTGTCAAACCGTCATAAAACGTTCAAGGCCAAAATGCCACAACTCGATTTAGGGAATCGGTTTTATGAAATAAAACTCAATTTGCAAAATACCGAAAGTCATTTTGAAAGAACTCACGCAGCGGATAAAATACAGTTCGAAAATACATTTTACATCAAGAATAAATAAACAGTCAATACACGATTCCCCACTATATGCCATAGCCAGTATCATCCGGGATCCTCGTCTCTTCACGACCGCTCTATCAAATCTCCAATACCTGAAAAATAAGTCCCACAGCGGGGTCAACCATAATGCCCGAAAAATAACCGCAAATACATAAACATAATTAATCATATGTCATGCATCGTGAGAATGATAACCATAAACTATAACCTTACCACTCCCGATTTATCCAACGATTCTCGTCAAAATCCCAATATCACAACAATACCGTATAATACCTCAATAACGAATAATTTCCCAAACACAATCCTCTATTTACAATTGCCACAAAAACATACCTCTATTCGGATTCATGTACGATTACCACAAAAAACATACCTCTATTCGGATTCCTTCCAAACGCACCTCATCGACCAAGAATATCCAAATATCATCAACATCTACTGTATACTACAATCCTCACAAGATTCCATTTATACATTCGTTAATATACAATACAACACATAATACTTATGACATGTAATTGAAATTACTTATCGAAACACTATAACTGAACAAGTAATAACTTGCCTCAATGTTGATACGATGAAGCCGAATCTGCCCAGTAATGTGCAGCAGCAATAACTCACAACATAGAACTCCAATGCACGATCCAACCAGTCAAAATGAAGGACCATGAGTTGGCAACAAGCTGTCAAAAATTAAGTAAAATCGGACTAGGTCTTGCCCTTCATCGAGCTATTCAATCACGGCTGCTCCACCGAAAATGGAACTCCAAATACAGAAGAAAACCACGATCCACTCAAAAGAGACTTCACTATATGATAAATTTCTGCAATAATATAGAATTTATTTCTTTTAACTCGACAACCCTACACTATTACAAGTCTACATGATTCTCACCCTTCTCACTACTCTCTTTGAAGAGAATACAAGAAAAGAATTTAATTTGAATCAAATAAGACTAAAGTGTATTACTTGGGTGTACTTGTGAGAAAGACATCAAGACTCCTTATATAGAATAAGAAGGCTTTTCCCCTTTGTTCCCAACTGATGTGGGATAAAAAAACATTCTTATAGCATAAGCAAGGCTTCTCATCTTTATTCTCAACCGATGTGGGACAAAACACATCCTTCAAAATACAATTACAGTCCGAAAGCCATAACTCTTTCTAACCAAATCTAAATATAATCTCTACCGTTCATATTATGTCAAACTATTTGCTAAATAACATATCCAAAATTAAGCGCAATCCAATGGTTAAATCTTCGGAAATATATAAAATACCGAAACTTCTCAATATGAATCCGAAAAACAGGAACCTCTCGTTCTTTTAATTATTACGGTCACACTATACAACCAAATCCAATCTCCACCGTCCAAAATAGACTCTACGGTGTGTAGAACTGACTGTCAAAATTCCATATTAATCCGACGGTTGGATTTTTATAAATTATGTCTGTAACAGCACTGTACGGGTGAATGTTCGTTGACGGAACTAAAGTTCTGAAAATAGTTTTACTTATTCGATCATAACTTTTTCGTCCAAACTCGGATTGACTCACTGTTTGGACCACTGGAAAGCTAACTCAAATATATATAATAATATTAATTTTCAGAATTTTTGAACATCCCAAAAATCCGTGGTAATTTTTCAAAGTTGATACTTGTCCACGATACCTTCGAGAAAATGTTCAATCTTGTTTCAACTAACATTTCCGGTATCCCTTTCTTATTTTAAATGTTCCAAGTCAGAAATGTATCTCCATTATATTCAAATAAATTTACAAGTCCCATATTTAGTCCGTATGTATTCCTAAAATTTAGGATATTACATACTACCCCCCCTAAAAATAAGTTTCGTCCTCGAAACTTGCAATCCTCTTACAAACAACAGTTTAATCAGAAAATCCAACATCACCAAAAGTAGAGAATCATTATCGAACAATTCGAACAATATACTTACAGGTCTGTGAAGTCGATGATCTCCCGTGATACTAGCATATGACTCCATTTCGAAAATCTCAACACAATAAAATGCCAATACCAACAAATTGGTAATTTTCGCAATTATTCACACAATTTCGAAAACAATTGATCTCCGCCAAGATCAGATTACAGTTTAGAGAACTGTCGAGTTTTGTGTGGGATTTGTGACGTTGTGTCCTCCTCACCTAGAGCGCATGAGCCGCTCCTTGACACATGCCCGGATCACCGGCGTTCCACTCCACATTGAAAGCCGCTCCTTGACACGTGCCTCGCACCGGCGTACACTTTCCGATTGGAGCCGCCCATTGCACATGACTACGGCACCGGCGTTCACTCCCTGTCTTGTCGGTCTCGGAAACACCAACAATCACCAAATCTACACAGCACTACAACAGAATTCAAAAATAACACAGTTCCAAAACAATACAGTTCAAAATAGCCAGAAATCCAATTACACAAAAACCACGCTACTACCACATCGGTAGAGCCACATAACACACATGCCTAGTTCCGCAAAATCTTGGGATGTGATACCATAATTGTAACACCCCGGTTCAGCCTGGAAATATTACACGCCGTTGATTCCGCGCCGGAACCCACCAGGCAAAAAACATTTTCAAAAACGTTCAAAATACCAAAAGGCCGGTGACGGTAGTATATTCCAAAACTCACAAAATCATTTGTCAAACCGTCATAAAACGTTCAAGGCCAAAATGCCAAAACTCGATTTAGGGAATCGGTTTTACGAAATAAAACTCAATTTGCAAAATACCGAAAGTCATTTTGAAAGAACTCACGCAACGGATAAAATACAGTTCGAAAATTCATTTTACATCAAGAATAAATAAACAGTCAATACACGATTCCCCACTATATGCCATAGCCAGTATCATCTGGGATCCTCGTCTCTTCACGACCGCTCTATCAAATCTCCAATACCTGAAAAATTAAGTCCCACAGCGGGGTCAACCATAATGCCCGAAAAATAACCGCAAATACATAAACATAATTAATCATATGTCATGCATCGTGAGAATGATAACCACAAACTATAACCTTACCACTCCCGATTTATCCAACGATTCTCGTCAAAATCCCAATATCACAACAATACCGTATAATACCTCAATAATGACTACTTTCCCATACACAATCCTCTATGTACAATTACCACAAAAAGATACCTCTATTCGGATTCATGTACGATTACCACAAAAAACATACCTCTATTCGGATTCCTTCCAAACGCACCTCATCGACCAAGAATATCCAAATATCATCAACAACATCTACTGTATACTACAATCCTCACAAGATTCCATTTATACATTCGTCAATATGCATTACAACACAGAATACTTATGACATGTAATTGAAATTACTTATCGAAACACTATAACTGAACAAGTAATAACTTGTCTCAATGTCGATACGATGAAGCCGAATCTGCCCAGTAATGTGCAGCAGCAATAACTCACAACATAGAACTCCAATGCACGATCCAACCAGTCAAAATGAATGACCATGAGTTGGCAACAAGTCATCGATATTAAGTAAAATCGGACTACGTTTTGCCCTTCATCGAGCTATTCAATCACCGCTGCTCCACCAAAAATGGAACTCCAAATACAGAAGAAAACCACGATCCACTCAAAAGAGACTTCACTATATGATAAATTTCTGCAATCATATAGAATTTATTTCTTTTAACTCGACAACCCTACACTATTACAAGTCTACATGATTCGAATTCTACTCACCACTCTCTTTGAAGAGAATACAAGAAAGGAATTTAATTTGAATCAAATAAGACTAAAGTGTATTATTTGGGTGTACTTGTGAGAAAGACATCAAGACTCCTTATATAGAATAAGAAGGCTTTTCCCCTTTTTTCCCAACTGATGTGGGATAAAAATACATTCTTATAGCATAAGCAAGGCTTCTCATCTTTATTCTCAACCGATGTGGGACAAAACACATCCTTCAAAACACAACTACAGTCCGAGAGCCATAACTCTTACTAAAAAAATCTAAATATAATCTCCACCATTCATATTATATCAAACTATTTGTTAAATAACATATCTAAAATTCAGCGCAATCCAACGGTTAAATCTTCAGAAATCTATAAAATACCGAAACTTCTCAATATGAATCCGAAAAACAGGAACCTCTCGTTCTTTTAATTATTACGGTCACACTATACATCCAAATCCAATCTTCACCGTCCAAAATAGACTTTACAGTGTTTAGAACTGACTGTCAAAATTTCATATTAATCCGACGGTTGGATTTTTATGAATTTTGTCTGTAACAGCACTGCACGAGTGAATGTTCGTTGACGGAACTAAAGTTCTAAAAATAGTTTTACTTATTCGATCATAACTTTCTCGTCCAAACTCGGATTGACTCACTGTTTGGACCATTAGAAAGCTAACTCAAATATATATAAAACCGTTAATTTTCAGAATTTTCGAACATCCCAAAAATCCGTGGTAATTTTTCAAAGTTGATACTTGTCCACGACACCTTCAAGAAAATGTTCAATCTTGTTTCAACTAATATTTCCGGTATCCCTTTCTTATTTTTAATGTTCCAAGATCACAAATGTATCTCCATTATATTCAAATAAATTTACAAGTCCCATATTTAGTCCGTATGTATTGCTAAAATTCAGGATATTACATACTACCCCCCCTAAAAATAAGTTTCGTCCTCAAAACTTGCAATCCTCTTACAAACAACAGTTTAATCAGAAAATCCAACATCACCAAAAGTAAACAATCATTATCGAACAATTCGAACAATATACTTATAGGTCTGTGAAGTCGATGATCTTCCGTGATACTAGCATATGACTCCATTTCGAAAATCTCAACACAATAAAATGCCAATACCAACAAATTGGTAATTTTCGCAATTACTCACACAATTTCGAAAACAATTGATCTCCGCCAAGATCGGGACATAGCTTTAGAGAACTGTCGAGTTTTGTGTGGGATTTGTGACGTTGTGTCCTCCTCACCTAGAGCGCATGAGCCGCTCCTTGACACATGCCCGTATCACCGGCGTTCCACTCCACATCGAAAGCCGCTCCTTGACACGTGCCTCGCACCGGCGTACACTTTCCGATTGGAGCCGCCCATTGCACATGACTACGGCACCGGCGTTCACTCCATGTCTTGTCGGTCTCGGAAACACCAACATTCACCAAATCTACACAGCACTACAACAGAACTCAAAAATAACACAGTTCGAAAACAATACAGTTCAAAATAGCCAGAATTCCAATTACACAAAAACCACGCTACTACCACATCGGTAGAGCCACATAACACACATGCCCAGTTCCGCAAAACCTTGGGATCTGATACCATAATTGTAACACCCCAGGTTCAGCCTGGAAATATTACACGCCGTTGATTCCGCGCCGGAACCCACCAGGCTAAAAATCATTTTCAAAAACGTTCAAAATGCCAAAAGGCCGGTGACGGTAGTATTTTCCAAAACTCACAAAATCATTTGTCAAACCGTCATAAAACGTTCAAGGCCAAAATGCCAAAACTCGATTTAGGGAATCGGTTTTACGAAATAAAACTCAATTTGCAAAATACCGAAAGTCATTTTGAAAGAACTCACGCAAATGGATAAAATACATTCAAAATACATTTTACATCAAGAATAAATAAACAGTCAATACACGATTCCCCACTATATGCCATAGCCAGTATCATCCGGGATCCTCGTCTCTTCACGACCGCTCTATCAAATCTCCAATACCTGAAAAATAAGTCCCACAGCGGGGTCAACCATAATGCCCGACAAATAACTGCAAATACATAAACATAATTAATCATATGTCATGCATCGTGAGAATGATAACCACAAACTATAACCTTACCACTCCCGATTTATCCAACGATTGTCGTCAAAATCCCAATATCACAACAATACCGTATAATACCTCAATAACGAATACTTTCCCATACACAATCCTCTATGTAAAATTACCACAAAAACATACCTCTATTCGGATTCATGTACGATTACCACAAAAAACATACCTCTATTCAGATTCCTTCCAAACGCACCTCATCGACCAAGAATATCCAAATATCATCAACAACATCTACTGTATACTACAATCCTCACAAGATTCCATTTATACATTCGTCAATATGCATACAACACAGAATACTTATGACATGTAATTGAAATTACTTATCGAAACACTATAACTGAACAAGTAATAACTTGCCTCAATGTCGATACGATGAAGCCGAATCTGCCCAATAATGTGCAGCAGCAATAACTCACAACATAAAACTTCAATGCACGATCCAACCGGTCAAAATGAAGGACCATGAGTTGGCAACAAGCTGTCCAAAATTAAGTAAAATACGACTACGTCTTGTCTTCATCGAGCTATTCAATCACGGCTACTCCACCGAAAATGGAACTCCAAATACGGAAGAAAACCACGATCCACTCAAAATAGACTTCACTAAATGATAAATTTCTACAATCATATAGAATTTATTTATTTTAACTCGACAACCCTATACTATTACAAGTCTACATGATTCTCACCCTTCTCACCACTCTCTTTAAAGAGAATACAAGAAAGGAATTTAATTTGAATCAAATAAGACTAAAGTGTATTACTTGGGTGTATTTGTGAGAAAGACATCAAGACTCCTTATATAGAATAAGAAGGCTTTTACCCTTTGTTCCCAACTGATGTGGGATAAAAATACATTCTTATAGCATAAGCAAGGCTTCTCATCTTTATTCTCAACCGATGTGGGACAAAACACATCCTTCAAAATACAACTACAGTCCGAGAGCCATAACTCTTACTAGCCAAATCTAAATATAATCTCCACCGTTCATATTATATCAAACTATTTCCTAAATAACATATCCAAAATTCAGCTCAATCCAACAGTTAAATCTTTAAAAATATATAAAATACCGAAACTTCTCAATATGAATCCGAAAATCAGGAACCTCTCGTTCTTTTAATTATTACGGTCACACTATACATCCAAATCCAATCTCCACCGTCCAAAATAGACTCTACGGTGTTTAGAACTGACTGTCAAAATTCCGTATTAATACGACGGTTGGATTTTTATGAATTATGTCTGTAACATCACTGCACGGGTGAATGTTCGTTGACGGAACTAAAGTTCTGAAAATAGTTTTACTTATTCGATCATAACTTTTTCGTCCAAACTCGGATTGACTCCATGTTTGGACCAGTAGAAAGCTAACTCAAATATATATAATACTATTAATTTTCAGAATTTTTAAACATCCCAAAAATCCGTGGTAATTTTTCAAAGTTGATACTTGTCCACGACACCTTCGAGAAAATGTTCAATCTTGTTTCAACTAACATTTCCGGTATCCCTTTCTTATTTTAAATGTTCCAAGATCATAAATGTATCTCCATTATATTCAAATAAATTTACAAGTCCCATATTTAGTCCGTATGTATTCCTAAAATTTAGGATATTACATACTACCCCCCCTAAAAATAAGTTTCGTCCTCGAAACTTGCAATCCTCTTACAAACAACAGTTTAATCAGAAAATCCAACATCACCAAAAGTAAAGAATCATTATCGAACAATTCGAACAATATACTTACAGGTCTGTGAAGTCGATGATCTCCCGTGATACTAGCATATGACTCCATTTCGAAAATCTCAACACAATAAAATGCCAATACCAACAAATTGGTAATTTTCGCAATTACTCACACAATTTCGAAAACAATTGATCTCCGCCAAGATCAGATTACAGTTTAGAGAACTGTCGAGTTTTGTGTGGGATTTGTGACGTTGTGTCCTCCTCACCTAGAGCGCATGAGCCGCTCCTTGACACATGCCCGTATCACCGGCGTTCCACTCCACATCGAAAGCCGCTCCTTGACACGTGCCTCGCACCGGCGTACACTTTCCGATTGGAGCCGCCCATTGCACATGACTACGGCACCGGCGTTCACTCCCTGTCTTGTCGGTCTCGGAAACACCAACAATCACCAAATCTACACAGCACTACAACAGAACTCAAAAATAACACAGTTCCAAAACAATACAGTTCAAAATAGCCAGAAATCCAATTACACAAAAACCACGCTACTACCACATCGGTAGAGCCACATAACACACATGACCAGTTCCGCAAAACCTTGGGATCTGATACCATAATTGTAACACTCCGGTTCAGCCTGGAAATATTACATGCCGTTGATTCCGCGCCGGAACCCACCAGCCTAAAAATCATTTTCAAAAACGTTCAAAATACCAAAAGGCCGGTGATGGTAGTATATTCCAAAACTCACAAAATCATTTGTCAAACCGTCATAAAACGTTCAAGGCCAAAATGCCAAAACTCGATTTAGGGAATCGGTTTTACGAAATAAAACTCAATTTGCAAAATACCGAAAGTCATTTTGAAAGAACTCACGCAGTGGATAAAATACAGTTCGAAAATACATTTTACATCAAGAATAAATAAACAGTCAATACACGATTCCTCACTATATGCCATAGCCAGTATCATCCGGGATCCTCGTCTCTTCACGACCGCTCTATCAAATCTCCAATACCTGAAAAATAAGTCCCACAATGGGGTCAACCATAATGCCCGACAAATAACCGCAAATACATAATTAATCATATGTCATGCATCGTGAGAATGATAACCACAAACTATAACCTTACCACTCCCGATTTATCCAACGATTCTCGTCAAAATCCCAATATCACAACAATACTATATAATACCTCAATAACGACTACTTTCCCATACACAATCCTCTATGTACAATTACCACAAAAACATACCTCTATTCGGATTCATGTACGATTACCACAAAAAACATACCTATATTCGGATTCCTTCCAAACGCACCTCATCGACCAAGAATATCCAAATATCATCAACAACATCTACTGTATACTACAATCCTCACAAGATTCCATTTATACATTCGTCAATATGCAATACAATACAGAATACTTACGACATGTAATTGAAATTACTTATTGAAACACTATAACTGAACAAGTAATAACTTGTCTCAATGTCGATACGATGAAGCCGAATCTGCCCAGTAATGTGCAGCAGCAATAACTCACAACATAGAACTCCAATGCACGATCCAACCAGTCAAAATGAATGACCATGAGTTGGCAACAAGCTGTCCAATATTAAGTAAAATCGGACTACGTTTTGCCCTTCATCGAGCTATTCAATCACCGCTGCTCCACCAAAAATGGAACTCCAAATACAGAAGAAAACCACGATCCACTCAAAAGAGACTTCACTATATGATAAATTTCTGCAATCATATAGAATTTATTTCTTTTAACTCGACAACCCTACACTATTACAAGTCTACATGATTCTGACCCTACTCACCACTCTCTTTGAAGAGAATACAAGAAAGGAATTTAATTTGAATCAAATAAGACTAAAGTGTATTATTTGGGTGTACTTGTGAGAAAGACATCAAGACTCCTTATATAGAATAAGAAGGCTTTTCCCCTTTTTTCCCAACTGATGTGGGATAAAAATACATTCTTATAGCATAAGCAAGGCTTATCATCTTTATTCTCAACCGATGTGGGACAAAACACATCCTTCAAAACACAACTAAAGTCTGAGAGCCATAACTCTTACTAAAAAAATCTAAATATAATCTCCACCATTCATATTATATCAAACTATTTGTTAAATAACATATCTAAAATTCAGCGCAATCCAACGGTTAAATCTTCAGAAATCTATAAAATACCGAAACTTCTCAATATGAATCCGAAAAACAGGAACCTCTCGTTCTTTTAATTATTACGGTCACACTATACATCCAAATCCAATCTCCACCGTCCAAAATAGACTTTACAGTGTTTGGAACTGACTGTCAAAATTCCATATTAATCCGACGGTTGGATTTTTATGAATTATGTCTGTAACAGCACTGCACGAGTGAATGTTCGTTGACGGAACTAAAGTTCTAAAAATAGATTTACTTATTCGATCATAACTTTCTCGTCCAAACTCGGATTGACTCACTGTTTGGACCACTAGAAAGCTAACTCAAATATATATAAAACTGTTAATTTTTAGAATTTTCGAACATCCCAAAAATCCGTGGTAATTTTTCAAAGTTGATACTTGTCCACGACACCTTCAAGAAAATGTTCAATCTTGTTTCAACTAACATTTCCGGTATCCCTTTCTTATTTTTAATGTTCCAAGATCACAAATGTATCTCTGTTATATTCAAATAAATTTACAAGTCCCATATTTAGTCCGTATGTATTCCTAAAATTCAGGATATTACATACTACCCCCCTAAAAATAAGTTTCGTCCTCGAAACTTGCAATCCTCTTACAAACAACAGTTTAATCAGAAAATCCAACATCACCAAAAGTAAACAATCATTATCGAACAATTCGAACAATATACTTACAGGTCTGTGAAGTCGATGATCTTCCGTGATACTAGCATATGACTCCATTTCGAAAATCTCAACACAATAAAATGCCAATACCAACAAATTGGTAATTTTCTTAATCACTCACACAATTTCGAAAACAATTGATCTCCGCCAAGATCAGATTACAGTTTAGAGAACTGTCGAGTTTTGTGTGGGATTTGTAACATTGTGTCTTCCTCACCTAGAGCGCATGAGCCGCTCCTTGACACATGCCCGTATCACCGGCGTTCCACTCCACATCGAAAGCCGCTCCTTGATACGTGCCTCGCCGCACGCGTACGTTAGATGGAGCCGCCCATTGCACATGACTACGGCACCGGCGTTCACTCCCTGTCTTGTCGGTCTTGGAAACACCAACAATCACCAAATCTACACAGCACTACAACAGAACTCAAAAATAACACAGTTCCAAAACAATACGGTTCAAAATAGCCAGAAATCCAATTACACAAAAACCACGCTACTACCACATCGGTAGAGCTACATAACACACATGCCCAGTTCTGCAAAACCTTGGGATCTGATACCATAATTGTAACACCCTCGGTTCAGCCTGGAAATATTACACGCCGTTGATTCCGCACCGGAACCCACCAGGCTAAAAATCATTTTCTAAAACGTTCAAAATGCCAAAAGGCCGGTGACGGTAGTATTTTCCAAAACTCACAAAATCATTTGTCAAACCGTCATAAAACGTTCAAGGCCAAAATGCCAAAACTCGATTTAGGGAATCGGTTTTACGAAATAAAACTCAATTTGAAAAATACCGAAAGTCATTTTGAAAGAACTCACGCATCGGATAAAATACAGTTCGAAAATACATTTTACATCAAGAATAAATAAACAGTCAATACACGATTCCCCACTATATGCCATAGCCAGTATCATCCGGGATCCTCGTCTCTTCACGACCGCTCTATCAAATCTCCAATACCTGAAAAATAAGTCCCACAGCGGGGTCAACCATAATGCCCGACATATAACCGCAAATACATAAACATAATTAATCATATGTCATGCATCGTGAGAATGATAACCACAAACTATAACCTTACCACTCCCGATTTATCCAACGATTCTCGTCAAAATCCCAATATCACAACAATACCGTATAATACCTCAATAACGAATACTTTCCCATACAAAATCCTCTATGTACGATTACCACAAAAAACATACCTCTATTCGGATTCCTTCCAAACGCACCTCATCGACCAAGAATATCCAAATATCATCAACAA
Organism: Orobanche coerulescens; assembly: GCA_033398695.1. Lineage (NCBI taxonomy): Eukaryota > Viridiplantae > Streptophyta > Magnoliopsida > Lamiales > Orobanchaceae > Orobanche > Orobanche coerulescens. Next base: position 108,111,881 of record CM065817.1, on the reverse strand, counting down.
CATCTACTGTATACTACAATCCTCACAAGATTCCATTTATACATTCATCAATATGCATATAACACAGAATACTTATGACATGTAATTGAAATTACTTATCGAAACACTATAAATGAACAAGTAATAATTTTCCTCAATGTCGATACGATGAAGCCGAATCTGCCCAATAATGTGCAGCAGCAATAACTCACAACATAAAACTCCAATGCACGATCCAACCGGTCAAAATGAAGGACCATGAGTTGGCAACAAGCTGTCCAAAATTAAGTAAAATCCGACTACGTCTTATCTTCATCGAGCTATTCAATCACGGCTACTCCACCGAAAATGGAACTCCAAATACGGAAGAAAACCACGATCCACTTAAAATAGACTTCACTATATGATAAATTTCTACAATCATATAGAATTTATTTCTTTTAACTCGACAACCCTATACTATTACAAGTCTACATGATTCTCACCCTTCTCACCACTCTCTTTAAAGAGAATACAAGAAAGGAATTTAATTCGAATCAAATAAGACTAAAGTGTATTACTTGGGTGTACTTGGGTGTATTTTCCCCTTTGTTCCCAACTGATGTGGGATAAAAATACATTCTTATAGCGTAAGCAAGGCTTCTCATCTTTATTCTCAACCGATGTGGGACAAAACACATCCTTCAAAACACAACTACAATCCGAGAGCCATAACTCTTACTTAAATAATCCAAATATAATCTCCACCGTTCATATTATATCAAACTATTTGGTAAATAATATATTCAAAATTAAGCGCAATCCAACGGTTAAATCTTCGTAAATATATAAAATACCGAAACTTCTCAATATGAATCCGAATAACAGGAACCTCTCGTTCTTTTAATTATTACGGTCACATTATACATCCAAATCCAATCTTCACAGTCCAAAATAGACTTTACGGTGTTTAGAACTGACTGTAAAAATTTCATATTAATCCGACGGTTGGATTATTATGAATTATGTCTGTAACATCACTGCACGGGTGAATGTTCGTTGACGGAACTAAAGTTCTGAAAATAGTTTTTACTAATTCGATCATAGCTTTCTCGTCTAAACTCGGATTGACTCACTGTTTGGACCACTAGAAAGCTAACTCAAATATATATAATACTGTTAATTTTCAGAATTTTCGAACATTCCAAAAATCCGTGGTAATTTTTCAAATTTGATACTTGTCCACGACACCTCCGAGAAAATGTCCAATCTTGTTTCTACTAACATTTCCGGTATCCCTTTCTTATTTTAAATGTTCCATGACCAGAAATGTATCTCCAATACATTCAAATAAATTTACAAGTCCCATATTTAGTCGGTATGTATTCCTAAAATTCAGGATATTACACGTAGGGAGTCATAACGTACGTAAGACACCTGACCATATCATACGTTAGGCTTTGCAATTACGCACGTTACAAGCAGTTGACTCGTTTGTCTTCTAGCCCACCGAAACTACCCTAATCCACGTCAAAAGGAAGATTCTAGTCAGAAGACCAATTCTAGCCTTACATACGTAACCAAGCAATGTTAACGTACGTAATGTCACAAAACTAGCGTACATTATGCATATCATATAGCGTACGTTAGTCACTCAGTCCCTTAGTCATATATCATATTTTAACCACCTCGGGGTGACCACCTTTTCACTCGTCAACAATTTATTGGGGAACAAGACGTTGGCCACCGTCATATTCGCATCGATGATTGTCCAACGGCATCAAGGTACATCACCTCCGTTCTATTCACATCACACAATTGTATCGCAATAACACTTAAAATGAAATCACATAATATAAAAAGGCAACATCACACTATAAGAAATCACATAGTACAAGGTAATTAAAGCATGAAATACCGATGGTATTACATATCATCCCCCTTAAAATAGTTTCGTCCCGACCACTGAACCTTCACAAGGGGGATGACTTTATTTCGCAATGTTTTCATACGCCGATCCAAGATAGCAATCGGCACCTCTCTGAAGGTAGAATCGTCAGAAATTTCCACTTCTTCGAAATTGAGTTTGTGACTCGGATCATAGAAATACTTCCTTAACTGAGAGACGTAAAAGATGTTATACACTCCATCCAAATGCGGTGGCAGGGCTAATCGATAAACAAGCTTTCCAACTCGGTCCAATATCTCGAACGGGCCTATGAACCTTGGGCTTAACTTGCCCTTCTGGCCAAAATTCCGGATACCTCGCATAGGTGATACTTTGACCCAAACGTGATCCCGACTGCAAATTCCAATGGCCGCTGCCGGTTTTCAGCATATGATTTATGTCGGCTCTGTGTTGCTAGCATGTGTTTTCGAACAACAGAGATCTTCTTAATGGATTCCTGGGTCAGATCTAACTCGGTAACCACGGTGTCAGAAGCATCATCCCAGCATAATGGCGACTTGCATCTTCGCCCATACAGGGCCTCGAATGGTGCCATGCCTATGTTTGCATGACAGCTGTTGTTGTACGAGAACTCCACCAACCCCAAATGCTTAACCCAATTCTTACCCCAATCGAGCACACATGCCCTCAACATATCTTCCAAGGTTTGTGTCGTGCGCTCGGTCTGTCCATCCGTCTGAGGGTCATAGGCTATGCTAAAATGCAACTGTGTCCCCATAGATTTATGAACGGCTTTCCAAAAGCGGGACACGTACCTGATGTCCCTATCCGATATGATGGACGAGGGAATGCCGTGCAGCCACACGATCTCCCTGATGAAAATAGTGGCTAAATGTTCTATTCCGGTTGCTTCCTGAATTGGAAAAAAATGTGCCGATTTTGTTAACCGATCAATGATAACCCAAATTGTGTCCCATCCTCCCACCGCCGTTGGTAACTTGGTAACAAAATCCATTGATATGCTTTCCCATTTACACTCCGGAATGGGTAAGTATTGCATGATTCCAGCTGGTCTGCGGTGTTCAATTTTCACTTGTTGGCACATCATACATCGGGCGACGAATATAGCCACTTCCTGCTTCATATTATTCCACCAAAAATTCTTTCGCAGATCTTTGTACATTTTGCTCGCCCCTGGATGAATAGAGTAGGGAGTGGAGTGTGCTTCCCTCAGTATAGTTTGCTTCAGCTCGTCATTCGGCGGAATACAGATTCTATTCTTGAACCTCACCAAGTCCCCCTAGATCTTATAGTCGGAAACATCTACTTCCTCGATCCTTGCACTGATCGCACGTAGTTCGGGATCTTCCATCTGTGCTAGACGTATCTCGTTTAGTAAGGACGAGTGTATATTGATTGAGCAGAATTGTCCTTGCTTGTGTTGTACCCATACTTCTGTACCGCTTCTCTTGATGTCTTGCTGCAGTTCGGGTTGAACCGTCATGTTGGATAACATTACTTCTTGAGTAGTTTTCCGACCAAGTGAATCAGCTACGACATTGGCCTTCCCGGTATGGTATGAGATCTCCACATCGTAGTCTTTGATTAGCTCCAACCAGCGCCTCTGTCTCATGTTTAATTCCCTCTGGATGAAGATATAATTCAATCTCTTATGGTCCGTGAAAATCTTGCAAGTAACTCCGTAAAGACAGTGCCTCCAAATCTTGAGGGCGTATACCACGGCGGCTAGCTCTAAGTCGTGTGTTAGGTAATTCATTTTGTATGGCTTCAGTTGTAGGGATGCGTATGCAATAACTCTGTCGTTCTGCATGAAGATATATCCCAGTCCATGTTTAGATGCATCCGTATATATGATGAATCCTTCTGTCCCCTGCAGTAGCACTAACACTGGGGCAGTAGTCAGCCTCCTCTTGATCTCATCAAAGCTCTTCTGACAGTCCGTAGTTCATAAAACTTGGTACTTCTCCTCAGTAGGTTCGTTAGTGGTCTAGTGATACAGGAACAAGCATCGACGAACCTTCGATAATAACCCGCCAATCCTAGAAAACTTCTTACCTCCTTGACATTCTTCGGCGGTTCCCAACTCAGTACCATTTCGATCTTCTGTGGATCGACCTTAACACCCTCTGCCGAGACAACATGTCCGAGGAAAATTACTCCCGGCATCCAGAATTCGCACTTGGCAAGTTTTGCATAAAGTTGGTGTTGCCTCAACACGCTCAGTACCTGCCTCAAATGTTTTTCGTGTTCCTGTCGGCTTCGAGAATAATTTAGGATGTCGTCAATAAAAACCACGATGCACTTATCGAGGAAATCAATTAAAACTATGTTCATCAACTCCATAGAAACGGATGGGGCATTGGTCAAACCGCATGATACCTGTCAACCCGCCCGTGTCGCGACACGGGTGCTACACTTTAGCCGACGGTCACGTTGCTGTCGGCTATACCTCGGACTTTAGCCGACGACAGCCGTCGGCTATGCTTAATCACCAACCAAAAAAACATGACCCAGTGGCTATCGGGGTTCGAACCCGGCCATTTGGATAGATTATATGGCATTTTGCCACCGAGTCATGTTTATCATTCATACATTTAAACACATTTTTTATATTTATACATATACAGATATTTTAAATTCATTAATGATAATTAATATATTTATAAATATATATAAGGATTATATATTTGTATATATTTATACAGGTTTTATATAATAATATTTTATATATTTATACAGTTTTTATATAATAATATTTTATATATTTAGACATGTTTTTATATAATAATATTTTATACATTTGAATTTAGTTATAAATATATATATATAATATGATTATATATTTGTTTATTAATTTATAAAGTTTTTAATCATCATCAATGGAATAATGAATATAATAAAATTAAAAAATTCAGGTAATAATATCATTTTTTCGATTCGTTCGAGCGGCACACAACAATGAATATTTATTAACGAACTTTTACAAATGAAATGTCCTTCTAAGGTTCGTAGTCTTAATCACCACTCGAGTCTGTCTCTATGTCGGAGTTGATAACTGGCAGCATATATCTGAACTCCTCCTCATCATCTTCATCAGAGTCTGCATGTAATTCATCTGTACCTACATCTATTAACCCACGTTCTTCACCATGTAGCCGAAACACTCGACCTTCTACAATATTATTCAGTAGTATTGTGGAGGATGGTGGAATATTAGTTGTATCCGCCTCTTGATATGCCTCATTGTCATCCTTATCGACTGCTTGTCCAAGTGTAGCCGCACTACATATATTTCTCTTAGCCACATGGTTTAAGATCTTACATGCTCCTTTTTTACCAAGTCATCCAGGTAGTAAACTGGTTTAGCAGATGTTGCAAAAACAAAAGGATCACTTTCATACCAACTTGTAGAAGTATCAACACATAATAGTCCATAATTATCCTCCCTTTCGATTTGAGGATTTGTATCAAACCACCTACACTTGAACAAGTAAACTGTCAAGCCTTCTCCATAAATTAGTTCCACTACTTCGAGAAGAACGCTGTAATATCCACCGTCAATCATAACCCCAGAATTTTGACACCGCCTTATTTGATCTGTGTATATACATACAAATATCACACCATTTACCTTCGCCATTGAATAAACTCTAAATATAACATGCTTCATCGAAAGAAGCATCAACTCACGTGACCACATCGGGTGGACATCACTTTGTATGTGCGTCATCTGGATATTAATTAAGGTGAATGTCGTAATTAAGTAAATTATGTAAGCAAATTAAGTAAACAGTAATTAAACATTTAACCATTGTTCGAAATAATCAGTAAATGTTTCATTGTGGAATCTAATGTCTCCACTCACAGCGTCACATGAAAGGTGAATGTCTTTCCAATATTTAACTTCTGGACAGTTAAGCAATATCCACCAATGTGCAATTCCGAGCTCGTAAGGTTATAAATCACTGTCTGGTAATCTTCATTGAACTTCAACTTAACTGGTGATGATGGAGAGATTAAATTGCACTGAAATGGTTGACATAGGCTCGGGTGTGGGATCCACCGCGCCTAAATAGAACTTCGTATATCTTACACACTCCCATGCATGATATGCTTAGGCTATACATCCTTCTGGTGCAGACTTACTAGTCACAAAGTCCTTGTACTCGCCAAGTTGCCTTTCTATTGGAAACATCCACGTGTAGTGGACCGGGCCTGTTAGTAAAAGTTGGCGAGGGAGATGGATCATGAGGTGAGGCATGAGATCAAAAAAGTTCAGTGGGAAGATCCTCTCAAATTTTCATAAGATATAAATAATCTCCTTTTGCATGAGCCGTAGATATGACTTCCTTACTTCCCTAGTGCATAACTTCTGAAAGAACCTGGATAATGATACACAAGGCTCGACCACCTATTTGGAAAAGTATGGTCGAATAAACACAGGAAACAAACGTTGTAAGAGGATATGACAATCATGGCCAAAATTTACTCACCAGTCCACTCCCGTGGTGGATCACCAACCTCTTCAGTCCCATCAAATGCTGCAGCATCCGTATGCCAGACATGCATCCTCTCAATACATATACGGTCACGCATTCTGATAACCTTCCGACAATGATACCTTGCGCAGTCTGCATTCCAGCACACTGGACATCCTCTATATCCACTAATAACAGATCCGGACAGCATCCCGTACGCAGGAAAATCACTGATGGTACCAGTACACATAGCACATAGATAGAACATATCATGTGAGTAACTGTCGGACGTCGGATGACCTTGCTCCCACAACAACTTCAGCTCCTCTATCAAAGGTCTCAAATAATCATCAATACATTTTCCTGGATACCCAGGTCCAGGTACTAAGAGAGTCAACATATTATAATCCTTCTTCATGTACATCCATGGAGGAAGGTTGTAAGGAACCATTACCACCGGCCATATACTATACGAAAGACTCATGTTGCCAAAAGGGTTGAATCCATCAGATGCAAGTCCAAGTCTTATATTTCGGACATCTGATGCAAATCCTGGAGACTCTCTATCTATATGCTTCCAAGCCTCTCTATCAGAAGGGTGTATCATAGTATCCTCGTAATTCACGTGAGGCTAGGCGTGCCATCTCAACGCCTTGGCTGTGTGAGGAGACATGAAAAGCCTCTCCAATCTATCCTTCAGAGGGAAATACCAAAGAACCTTCATAGCTTTCTCTTTACCAGAAGGAGTGAACTTATACCTCTCTGTGTCACATACGGGACATCTCTGTAGGTCTTCATTAGGCTTTCCCCAAAATAAAGCATAATCATATATGCATATGTGGATCTTGATGTACGATAGCCTAAGACCTTTTAGGATACGTATCATTTTACTGTGATTACTAGGAAGATGATGACCTTCTGGGAGCATTTTCCGTGTAAGTTCCAAATAATCATCCACAACTTTAATCGAGGTTTTGTTCTCCACCTTGACTCTCATAGTCTCTATGACACTATCAAGAACCGTCATGTGACACCCAGGATAAAGAAGAGTCTGTTGGAGATAGATTAGCTTGTTGTATATTGTAACACCCCCAAACCACTCGGGAATATTACAGCGCCGCAGACCCTCCACGTGAGGATCTACCAGGCTAAATACAGAAAACACCACAATACAACACATGCCAACATGGCTAATAACGAACCATTAGACCGATTTGGTCTTTTACCACAACACACACATCAAACATACATTACTCTGTATCACAACTCATACCCACGCAGGGGTCATAATACATCAACACTCCCATAAGACTGGAAAATACCACAGCCGAAAGACAAAACAACGAGACATTACCAAAATTTCTCAACACTGGTCTTCATGTGATTAGTATCATCATCATTCCATCATCCATCATACCGATCCTGTGATTCGCTCCCCAGCAACCAGCAAGTACCTGGACGCAATACAAACATCCACCCCGATTACTCGGGGGTGAGCAAAACTCCACTGTTTTGCTAGTGCAAGTATAAATAACCGGAGACGCTGATGAAGGGGGAAGAAGATTAGGGGAAGGAATCGGAAAACTAACCAGAGGAGCAACCTGTAATATCCGCAATTTTCGATTTTCGGTAAATTTATTTTTTCGGTCGGAGTCCGTTTTGACGACTCGCTCATCACCGTTTCGTCATTCTGAGAATGATTAATTCTACACTTTTTGTCATCCGAGTTTGTTTCGGTGTTGTTTTGTTGAGTTCTGTGCTTTTTAGCGACTTTTCCGCACTTGAGTTCGATTCTTGCGAATCTCGACCGAAACTGCTGTTTCGAGTTTCCCGTAAGTCCGTTTAACTTTGTTAGACGTGTTGTGAACTTCGGTTTGGTTATTCGATCACGTATCGTGATTTCCGGGCGTTTTGGGCCATTTTGTAATTTCTTGAAAGTTACGGGTATCCGTATCTGTAATTGTTGTCTCGACCCGTTTCTTGGTCGCGTATGACTAAATATGGTATTACGTTTTCATTTCGAGTCGTTTATGTCGTCCGTGAACTTTTCGCCGTGTTCGCCTGTGCGATTTCGAAATCGGGTCGCCGAGCCCCGACGGCTATGGATCGCCGACGGTGGATGGCCGGACGATTGCGGCACCGGCCGGACGGTGCGGCAGAACCGGCGAGCGCACGCCACGGCCGGAAGGTCGCGCTAACCGGCAGTGTAGCGCACGCTACCGGCCGCCTAACGCACGCCATCGGGCACAGGCGGTGGGGTTTCGAGGTTCTGGACTCGGTCGGGATCGGCGGGTAGCGCACGCTACGCCGGCGTAGTGCGTGCTAGTCGGCAGGCGTAGCGCACGCTATCCGGCTAGCGTCGTTACTGCCGGGCGATTCGATCCAGTGGCTCTCGGACAAAGCCGCTAGCGCGCAAGCTTGGCCGTAGCGCACGCTAGCGGAGTCGGGTCGAGTTTGGTCTGGGCAGGGTTGGTCGGTGATGCCGGGTCGTGTGGGCCCTGGCCGAGGGTACTCGGCCGATACCGGCCGATAGCGCACGCTAGTCCGGGAAGGCTAGCGCACGCTAGGCTGGCCCAGTATAAATGTGGCTGAGCAGTCACATTTCACTTCGTTTTTCATTCCCTTCCTTCTCCTTCCGCGAATGGCGATTCATGGGTGACGAAGCCATGTTGTTTAACAACAAATCCATGAAGTCCTTGAGTTCATAACATCAATCGATCGTCCGTTATCAACCTTTGATCCAGCGAATCAAGGTAATCTTCCTTAGAACCCTAATTTCGTGAATTTGGGGATTTTTGCATTTTTGTCCGATTCGTTCCGTGTTGTTGATTAATTCATGATGGGTATGATTAATCTTAATAGTATTCTTGTGTTTAACATCATTTAATCCATTGTTCTTCGTCGAATCGAAGTATAATTCTTGATTTCCTTCGAATTGACTTTTTGGGGGATTTGTCCCCGATCTCGTTTTTCATCCGTTTTCGATGGATCGATTATGGTTAAATGATGTTGTTAAACATATTCTATGGATTGTATATCCATATTTCAACTTGGAATTCCGTTTTCGGGTTTTGACGGAACGAATCGTGTTCTTGGCCGTTTTGGGGGAAATCCTTGAACTTTCGTCATTTGTTCTTTGAATTCAGCGGCTTTGGGTCGTACTTTGGAATTCATTTTCGTTGTTATTGTTTTCGTTCGTAGTTCGTTGTTGTGGATTGTCGTTCGATGGAGTCGGCGAGTTCGTAGTCGGTTCGTGCCAACCTACTTCGGCCGATTCTCCGCGTTGTGGTTATTCGAGGCAAGTACCTTGCCCATACTTTTCTCGTTTTATGGATATGATGATCGGTGGTCGTCTTGATGTGTTTGTTTGGTTATTTGAAATGAATTTTCAAAGGATTTCGGTTTGGCCTCGTTAAAGGCTCTCTTTCAAAACGCGTGTGTGTTTTGTGAACGTTGTGTTTTGGAAATTGATTATGATTTGATTATTTTGAACGTTGAAGGCTTTGATGATATCCCTATTTTTAAAGTTATGGAATTGTGTATTCCGGGTTTAATCCTGTTATTATGTTTTGGGGAGTTGATAATGCTGTCGGATAAATGGCCATCTCTAGTAAGTATTCTTAATGAACTTACATTCTTAGCATGTTAGTATTGCATGAGTAACGTGTGTGTGTGTGTATGCTCACTACGGGTTAGATCCGACGGGGTCTCGGTAGGGTTCCACGAAGCTGTGGGACCGCGAGCTTGCTTTTAACCACTGTGGGTTAGATCCGACGGGGTCTCGGCAGGGATCCACGAAGCTGTGGGTCCGCGGTTAATTGTGGTGCATTTTTACAAATGTGGTTTGATCATGGGCATTTCCGGAAATGAGTGCTTTTGAACGGTTTTCATGATTGCATGCATTGACTAAGTGTGTAAGAGGTAAGTTGTTCGTTTGGCTTACTTGGCTAGGATGGCACTAGAGTATTTTGTTGGTTATTTTAAATCCTTTATTTGTGGATTTTGATGTTGGGAGACAAACCTTGTGGTCGTTCTTGTGTACTGTGAGTTGCTGAGATTTGGGGCTAAAATCCCAATGGTTTTGTAAAAGTCGTTTTACGGATTTGGGGCTAAAATCCCAACGGTTTGGTAAATATCATTTTTCGGGAAGTAAACTTTTGGGGCGATGACCCCTTTTATCTTTTGGATTTTGAAAAGTAGGATTTGATAATCCTAAATTGTTTTCTATTAAAACTCTCGATGGCATTCTAAACTGTTTTATAAATTACTTCCATTGATTTATGATGTTTCGATTTTGAAATGTTTTCTCAAAACCCTTGCCTCGGGAAGTACTTTTCGTTTCGTTTGGATCTTTGAGGATCCTCGGTTATTGTTATTCGTGGAATGTGAATTGTATGTCTCGTATTTGCACTTTGTTCTTGCACTAGCAAAACAGTGGAGTTTTGCTAACCCCCGAGTATTCGGGGGGTGGATGTCTGTTTTTGCATTCAGGTTTTGGAGCATAACACAGGGTCGGCACGAAGGATGATGAAAGATGATCGATACTAATCACATGAGGAACCGTATATTGTTTATTGGTTCAGTTGTACTTTATTTTTCCGCTGCTATATTGTTCCCGTTGTACGGGTGTGGTTGTATTTTATCCCCTGCGTGGGCATGAGTTGTATTTGAGTTGTATGTATTTGTGGAAAGACCAAATCAGTCTACTGAGTCATTTTAGCCTTGAAGGCATTATCGAGATGTTAAATGTTGTTACCAGCCTGGTAGATCCTCGAGGAGAGGGTCTACGGCGTGTAATATCCCTGAGTGGATTGGGGGTGTTACATAAATGGTATCGGAGCTTAGGTTGAGGAAACCTAGGCTGTCGGGTCAAGTCGTGTTGTTTGAGTCTTGTTTCGTCGGATTTTATCTGACTGAGTCGTGTCGCGACGCGTCGTTTGAGTTTGTTGGTCGTGATTAGTATCGTGGGGCGATCATCATCTTCGTGCGGCCTGTGGAAGTAAGTCTCCCTTCTTCGTGTTGTACCTCGTGTGACACGAGCTATTTTTATGATTATTTGTTAAGTGATGGAATCTTTATGTGGATTTTGATTTCACGATATGTATTTAGTCGACTCTCGTAATTGATTTATACGAGGAGTGTCGTCACTTGTGATGTCTTTTTATTGTTGTTTTTGTCCGTTGCTGATGATTTTCGAATCAATTTGCACGTTTTACAAGTCTCTTGTGGAAGCTTTATGCTTATACGCGTTCGACTTGTTCACTAGCCAGTGCGGGAGAGTATTTTATCAGTGGTTTTGTTCTGAACGTGGTATTTTATCGTTTATTCCCGTTTAAAGACATATATTGTCTTGATTTTAAACGTTTTGATGCGTGTGCTAGGAGTTGTTTTAGTGAACATCGATATGTGTGAGTTTTGGGCATTCTGGCCTATTGAATTTTTGAAAACCTTGGGTATCTTAGAAAAATAAATTTCGAGACATACTTTTCAAATGAGTTATTTTCTTGTGGTACATCCAAGGTGCCACAATATATTTCAAAAGTTTTCTACTTCGAGGACCAAAATGCTTTGAGATATTTTCAATATTTTAGAAACACTTTTATTTAGACCCGAGGGTCGAATATTTTGAAAGTTTTCATTAAGAGAAAGTATCTTCATTCTTATCAAATGCAAAGTGGTTCTCCAATGTCTCGATAACGATGTTTCACGTTTGTACTTTTTTGAAAGGTGATACTCAAGATCAATCGGTATTCTTCAAATTATTTTCAAAATGAGGTTTTCGTTTTTAAAACCTATCCATTCCCGTTTGAGGGCTGGGTATGTATGTGTGATGTTCGCGTTGTCATTTTGATACTTTCTCCCGAGTATGACCGAATTGGCGGTGTGAGCATTGAGTCGCTTTCCACACATTTGTTGTGTTAGCCCTTGTGAGAGGTGGGATGTCGGTGTTGAATATTGTCGCCTCGTGGTGATTTCTGCGTTATCGCGCAAGTGCGAGCTGTTAGAGCTTGGGTTGGTATGACCGTGTCCATCGGTGATGGTTCCGTTATGTGTCGGTTGTTTAATGTCTTGTTACCTTGCTCTCGTTTTGTGAATTTCGTGGACGAGGTCGGAGGTAATGCCCGTACTATTTTGACTTCTGTATTTTCTCTTTCTCCAGTCTATCGATTCGCTCATGTTCGTTGGCACTTTATGAACTTGTTCTATATTTTGATTTCATCGTCCGAACGAGCTGTGATCTTGTTGTGGGTCGATCTGGTTATCGATGTTACTTTTTCGGGTTCAGTTCGATTCTTGTGAACCTTGTTTGGGAGTGACATCATCTGGTTCTATTAGTTCTTTTATTTGAAGTGGATCGGATTTGGAACCCTTATGTTTTCGACTCTGTCGACTCATTTATGTTCGTTGACATTTCTAAGCTTGTCCTGCCCCTTGCTTTTGTTTATCGAACGAGTGTGGTATTGTTTCGGAATAACTCGTTTGTCGTTGTGACTTTTTAATCGCTATTCCCTTTCCTGTGGACCTTATGGGAATGCATGTCTTGTAGTTCTCACCAGATCATCCTGGGGGTTGTTGTTTGAACTTTATTGTTCTTCGTGATTCGAACATGATTCTTCGATTTTTGTTGTCTCGATCGTTGTGGTTTGATCGTTTGATTGTTCGTTTTTATTGACCTCGTTCCGTGATTGGTGAACATTCAGGCTCCTTCGTAATTCCTTTCAGTTCGGGAAATTAGTTTCGTTTTCGATCTTCCAGCCCTTAGGCGGTGGGATTCCGTGTTTGTTCAGCGGTTGACTCGCGTTTTGATTGATGTACCGTTGGGTTGGTCAATCATATTGATTTTCGTTCGTTGTGTTTTGTGATTGTCGGATAATTGACTTGGCTATATTATCCGTTTGATGACGCTTGTCGTTTGTTGGTTTTATTATATCCCTAACGGCGACGTCGTGTTGGTCGCCGTGGAGCGTGTTTACACGCCGTATATTCCTTCGCGTTGTTTGTAACATTTCGCCGTTGGGCGTTAGTTGTGCATTCTTGTGTATCTCGTTGAGTTTCCTGGCGGAATATTTCTTCTTCCTACTTGTTTTAAGTTTCGGGACGAAACTTATTTTAAGGAGGGTAGAATGTAATATCCGCAATTTTCGATTTTCGGTAAATTTATTTTTTCGGTCGGAGTCCGTTTTGACGACTCGCTCATCACCGTTTCGTCATTCTGAGAATGATTAATTCTACACTTTTTGTCATCCGAGTTTGTTTCGGTGTTGTTTTGTTGAGTTCTGTGCTTTTTAGCGACTTTTCCGCACTTGAGTTCGATTCTTGCGAATCTCGACCGAAACTGCTGTTTCGAGTTTCCCGTAAGTCCGTTTAACTTTGTTAGACGTGTTGTGAACTTCGGTTTGGTTATTCGATCACGTATCGTGATTTCCGGGCGTTTTGGGCCATTTTGTAATTTCTTGAAAGTTACGGGTATATGTATCTGTAATTGTTGTCTCGACCCATTTCTTGGTCGCGTATGACTAAATATGGTATTACGTTTTCATTTCGAGTCGTTTATGTCGTCCGTGAACTTTTCGTCGTGTTCGTTCCGTGCGATTTCGGAAATCGGGTCGTCGAGCCCTGACGGTTCTGGATCGCCGGACGGTATGGATCGCCGGACGATTGCAGGCACCGCCGGACGGGTGCGGCAGAACCGCGAGCGCACGCCACGCCGGAAAGGTCGCGCGCTAACCGGCAGTGTAGCGACGCTACCGGGCCGCCTAACGACGCCATCGCCCGGGCAGTGGGGTTTCGAGGTTCTCGACTCGGTCGGGATCGGCAGTAGCGCACGCTACGCCGCGTAGCGAAGCGCTAGTCGGCAGCGAGCGCACGCCGGCCGGCTAGCGTCGTTACTGCCGGCAGTCGATCCGTGGCTCTCGGATAAAGCCGCTAGCGCAAGCTTCCGGCCGTAGCGCACGCTAGCGGGAGTCGGTCGACAGTTTGGTCGGGCAGGTTGGTCGGTGATGCCGGGTCGTGTGGGCTGGCCGAGGGTACTCGGCCGATACGCCGATAGCGCACGCTAGTCCGGGAAGGCTAGCGCACGCTAGGTCGCCCGATATAAATGTGGCTGAGCAGTCACATTTCACTTCGTTTTTCATTCCCTTCCTTCTCCTTCCGCGAATGGCGATTCATGGGTGACGAAGCCATGTTATTTAACAACAAATCCATGAAGTCCTTGAGTTAATAACATCAATCGATCGTCCGTTATCAACCTTTGATCCAGCGAATCAAGGTAATCTTCCTTAGAACCCTAATTTCGTGAATTTGGGGATTTTTGCATTTTTGTCCGATTCGTTCCGTGTTGTTGATTAATTCATGATGGGTATGATTAATCTTAATAGTATTCTTGTGTTTAACATCATTTAATCCATTGTTCTTCGTCGAATCGAAGTATAATTCTTGATTTCCTTTGAATTGACTTTTTGGGGGATTTGTCCCCGATCTCGTTTTTCATCCGTTTTCGATGGGATCGATTATGGTTAAATGATGTTGTTAAACATATTCTATGGATTGTATATCCATATTTCAACTTGGAATTCCGTTTTCGGGTTTTGACGGAACGAATCGTGTTCTTGGCCGTTTTGGGGGAAATCCTTGAACTTTCGTCATTTGTTCTTTGAATTCAGCGGCTTTGGGTCGTACTTTGGAATTCATTTTCGTTGTTATTGTTTTCGTTCGTAGTTCGTTGTTGTGGATTGTCGTTCGGTGGAGTCGGCGAGTTCGTAGTCGGTTCGTGCCAACCTACTTCGGCCGATTCTCCGCATTGTGGTTATTCGAGGCAAGTACCTTGCCCATACTTTTCTCGTTTTATGGATATGATGATCGATGGTCGTCTTGATGTGTTTGTTTGGTTATTTGAAATGAATTTTCAAAGGATTTCGGTTTGGCCTCGTTAAAGGCTCTCTTTCAAAACGCGTGTGTGTGTTTTGTGAACGTTGTGTTTTGGAAATTGATTATGATTTGATTATTTTGAACGTTGAAGGCTTTGATGATATCCCTATTTTTAAAGTTATGGAATTGTGTATTCCGGGTTTAATCCTGTTATTATGTTTTGGGGAGTTGATAATGCTGTCGGATAAATGGCCATCTCTAGTAAGTATTCTTAATGAACTTACATTCTTAGCATGTTAGTATTGCATGAGTAACGTGTGTGTGTGTATGCTCACTACGGGTTAGATCCGACGGGGTCTCGGTAGGGTTCCACGAAGCTGTGGGACCACGAGCTTGCTTTTAACCACTGTGGGTTAGATCCGACGGGGTCTCGGCAGGGATCCACGAAGCTGTGGGTCCGCGGTTAATTGTGGTGCATTTTTACAAATGTGGTTTGATCATGGGCATTTCCGGAAATGAGTGCTTTTGAACGGTTTTCATGATTGCATGCATTGACTAAGTGTGTAAGAGGTAAGTTGTTCGTTTGGCTTACTTGGCTAGGATGGCACTAGAGTATTTTGTTGGTTATTTTAAATCCTTTATTTGTGGATTTTGATGTTGGGAGACGAACCTTGTGGTCGTTCTTGTGTACCGTGAGTTGCTGAGATTTGGGGCTAAAATCCCAATGGTTTTGTAAAAGTCGTTTTACGGATTTGGGGCTAAAATCCCAACGGTTTGGTAAATATCATTTTTCGGGAAGTAAACTTTTGGGGCGATGACCCCTTTTATCTTTTGGATTTTGAAAAGTAGGATTTGATAATCCTAAATTGTTTTCTATTAAAACTCTCGATGGCATTCTAAACTGTTTTATAAATTACTTCCATTGATTTATGATGTTTCGATTTTGAAATGTTTTCTCAAAACCCTTGCCTCGGGAAGTACTTTTCGTTTCGTTTGGATCTTTGAGGATCCTCGGTTATTGTTATTCGTGGAATGTGAATTGTGTGGCTCGTATTTGCACTTTGTTCTTGCACTAGCAAAACAGTGGAGTTTTGCTAACCCCCGAGTATTCGGGGGGTGGATGTCTGTTTTTGCATTCAGGTTTTGGAGCATAACACAGGGTCGGCACGAAGGATGATGAAAGATGATCGATACTAATCACATGAGGAACCGTATATTGTTTATTGGTTCAGTTGTACTTTATTTTTCCGCTGCTATATTGTTCCTGTTGTACGGGTGTGGTTGTATTTTGTCCCCTGCGTGGGCATGAGTTGTATTTGAGTTGAATGTATTTGTGGAAAGACCAAATCGGTCTACTGAGTCATTTTAGCCTTGAAGGCATTATCGAGATGTTAAATGTTGTTACCAGCCTGGTAGATCCTCGAGGAGAGGGTCTACGGCGTTTAATATCCCTGAGTGGATTGGGGGTGTTACACAACCTATGCGGATGACCCTCCGACCGCCTCCAAACCTAAACCCTCACCGTGAAGACTGGCCGAAGAAACTCCGACCGCCGCCACACTCGAACTGTTAACAAGGGAGAACTTCGCCGCTGCTAGAGGACCAAGGGAACTGACCTATATACGAGGTTCTGTTTCATGGACCAATAACGAACCAACACCTCATATTTGGAGGCTCCCCCCTACCCCAACCACCACACACATGGTAAATCATCACCATATTTTGTCATGGCATGAGATATGATGAGATGTGATGGGATGTGTGGGGACTTTAGTTATACTTTGGTGTATAATTAAATGAAAGCATCTTATGGCATGTTGTGGGGAGTTGTTTTATTAAATAAAAAACTTCAGCCTCCCCCCTCCATTGGTGAATCGGCTGTGAGCGATTAAGAGCAAGGAGAGATATTTTTCTAGTTTTATAAACTTCTGTTCTAAGTGTATTTTTGATAGAAAATAATATTTATAAAGTACTTAGAGTATTTAGAAAATAAATATAAGCTATTTCTTATACTTCTAGTTGTGTTCTTTGTGAATAAGAAGATAGAAACTATTCCGATCATCTTCCGACACGTGATACGTAGAGGCACGGTGTCTTCGGTGCTCGGGATTTTGCGAAAGCTTTCATTAATATTTAATAAAAGGGCTTCATGTGTATGATTTCTAATTCATTCTTTGATTTTTTATACTCGTATATACGATGTTTTATCGATCTTGTTCAGGGGTTCCATTTATTGATTGGATTAATTATATTATTTTGTTGCGCCTTCGATTTTAGGCCTGGTACCCAACAATAATATCTATAGCCAAATATATTAAAATATGCTATTATAGGTGTTCTATTACTCAATACCTAGCAAGCGGTTTTGTTGTGGTGCTTATTGGTAATACAATGATTTTGCGTATAGTGTGCTGTCTTTTTCACTTCACCCTAAAAGTGTCATGGCAACCTGCTTGTCATCGAATCATACCTTTGGACCACGACATTCTAGATAATCGGTTAATTTATTGTTATCTCGTGTCATGTGCCGAGAACATCTACTATCGAAATACGAGATGTCCTCATCCCTAATATCCTGTAAACAAATTTAAGTAGATTTAGGTACTCATTGTTCGTTGGGTCCTTGGTTAGTGGTACCTTTAGGTACCCGGACTTGCCTCATAGTAATTAGTTTATTATAGGTCTTCATTGGTCCTCTCTTGCGAGGTCTACGTGGGGAAAGCACGTATTTGTTGTAAGCATGATAATTATACATGTAAAATTGAGAGTTATGGTTCCCGTAAGGTTTTTGTCTCGGGGAGGAACCATGTCTCCTTGCTTTTCTGATTGTCTACTGGGTCTCTAGTTGGATTCCCATTGCTGCTGTTGGTAGAATTGAGCGGCACCTTGCTCACAGGAGAGGCACCTAGTTTTTGTACCTAGTATTGAGGAGTTGTGTGTCCTGACTAATTGTTCTATTGTTGTTCAGGTGCAGCATTCATTTATTGTTGTTTGTGATTCTAATGGTACGCTTTAGGAGCATACTATTGATGTTGGGCACCATGTCTTATAGATTGGTAGGTCTGTGTTGTCTTCTGCTTATGATATGATCTTGGGGGCAGGATAGCAACCTTTATTTTCTGATTGAAGGCACACCTGTAGCCTTGCCTTTTTCTAAAGGAACAGCCTTTGAAATCTCCTCGATCTTGGGGCCTGGAACATGTTCAACCCCATTGACCAATATTTACCATTATTAGAGAATGAGCGATATCCCAGGCCACATTTATCATGAACGTGTTGGTCGGTAATAAGAATATCTTCCATCCTCCTGTAGAATATCTCAAATGACTTGAGAATGGTCTCGACTTTTATCTCTCTTTTCAATAAGCTGTATCTTGGCTTCCAATGGAGCATAATCATTTGTGTTACTCTGATTATGAGATTTTATCTCATTCATTTGATTATAAGTTGATGATTGCACTTCATGAGTTTTTCATGCTCGACATTGGTTTTTTCGCAATCATTAGACAAGTTTTAAATTAATTTTCATCACGTCGTTTTCATCCTTCAGCTCCAAGTTGGAAAGTGAGAGTTGTAGGTTTTCTTGTTTTAAATTCTCATGGGCTTGTTGATGTTGGGATCCAGGGCCTAAAATCGAAGGCGCATCAGAATCCAATTAATAAACCGAACCCCTGAACAAGATTGATCAAGCATTGTATATACGAATATAATAATTCAAAGCATGAATTTAGAAATCATACCACTGATGATTTTGATTAAATGTTGATAAAAATGACCGAAGCTTTTGCAAAATCCCGAGGATCGAAAGTACTGTGCTTCTACATATCACGCATTGGAAGATGACCGAAATAATTTCTACCTATTATTCACGAAGAATAAGACTAGAAATAAATATAAAAAGTTTATATTTATTCTACAGATATTCTAAGTATTTTATAAATAATTTTCTTTCTTCTGAAAATACACTTAAAACCAAGTTTTAAGACTTAAGAAAAATTCTCTCCATCACACCATTATACTCACAGCTCAAGCACACCAATGGTCGAGGATGATGTTGTTTTTATAACATAAAAGCACCTCACATCATTTCATATGCCCAAGCCTTTTATTTGTTTATACACTATGTATAATCTAATATATCACATATCTTATCATATCTCACTATGAGCCAAAACTAAGATAATACACCCTCAAATGGTGGGGAGGGGCAGCCATGGGGATGTTATTGAGGTTTCTTCCTTTTTGCTCCGTGAAACGAACCCTCGGATATCTAATTTGATAGAAAAACTTTGTTACGTTTCAATATTAATATAGTTAATAAATCTAATTAATTAATTATATTGAATATAAATTCTCTAAGAAATAATATGAATAAAATTAGTCACCCAGTAATTTATTTAATTCATGAAACCAATTTAAATTGGTTTCATAGGTAGGAACCCTCTTTTAGAATGGTGCCTCATGATATTCCATCCTCTGTTTCATAGGTAGGAACCCTCTTTTAGAATATTTCATCCAAAATCGCTTTAGGATCTTTTCTATATAAAGGGCTACCTAACATTATTTTTGTCTATCCTGGTAGAACGAATACCCAAAATATAGATAGCTTCTCCCAAGTCTTTCAATGAGAAATCACTTAAAATACAAGCTTGTTGGGTTTTACTTGTATCTAATACATCAAATTTGAGCAAAAATATAGTGGAATAATTATCGAAAAACCCAAGATGAGGATCTTCATGCAGTAATTTAATTGATTTGATGAAGGTTCGTTGAAGAATCTTAATCCAAAGAACAGATCTAGATCCGGACCAAAATCTGATGAAAGACACCTTCCTCTTTCGGTGACCCACACACGAACAATTACATTAGCCGGATTGCTAAATCCTTACGAATAATATTGATAAACAGTACAACATATGATTCCTTGCTAGAAGGATTGTACTGTTGATGAACATCAACTAAGGAAAGAACACGGAAGGGCCAAACCGGGCCTCTTACTGTAGAGGGGGAGGTCGAACTGATGACGGAATGGGGACGATTTTTCTCTACGCAATTAGGGTTGTGTGATCTTATTCTTATGATAAATCCTTGTCATAGGTCCTTTATTTATAGTAAATAAACCCTAGCGTCAAGACTCTAGTATTTGCTTAGCTACCCCTTAACTTAATAAATAATACAATATATATAATATCTCATATTATATATTACTTATTATTTAATCCTTTAATAATATTTAATATCCTATATTATACATTACACATTATTTAATTTCTTTAATAAATATAATATCCAATATTATATCTATTAATCTTTATGCTTGTCTTTAATTGTAGTATGTGTGACCCAAAAGACTTATATTATGTTAGTAATCATTTAATACCTTATTAAATGATAAGTCAGAAGCGGTCTCTAGCAAGACATTATGATTGCCTAAATAATATAAGTTTGTTGTCCATTAAACTATTTAACGTGTCAAATCCCTTTGTCGCTGTAATATCCAGAATTTCTACTACTGTTGCTTACTATTATTTTATCCGGGTTATATTGTACATCGTGGAATCTGTACAGTATGGATAAAATAAATGAAGGACTCAGATGTCAGTATTGGTATAATTGTAGTATTTGGTCGACAATTGCATTTGAGGATATAATGTGTTGAGTATAAGTATTTAGATGCCGTATGTTCGTATATAGTATGTTGAGACGTTGGAAAAGAATAGATGAAAATGGCTAAGTATAGCCTGATTAGCACACGCTAATATTCAAGCTTAGCGCACGCTATCGTGCAGGTTTAGCGCACGCTATAGTTAAAGGATAGCGGACGCTAGTACAGACCAGATCAGAAGGAATCTACGTGTGGACCCAGCTACTTTCGGCGCATGTGCCGACAAGGTCCACGGATGTTTGTAATGAAGTATTAGCGCAAGCTAATGCATATTATTAGCGCACGCTAATCAGATCGGTCCAAAGGAATCTTGGCTTTGCAGGTTACTTTCGGCATGTGGGGACACGGGGGTAGGTGCAGACTATAGCAAGTCAACTATGAGTAGCGCACGCTATGGTTGAAGGCTTGCGTACACTAAATAGAGGCAATTACGTACGCTATTGCATGGGCATTGTGTACGTAAATCATTGTATGAAGTAAGGCAGTAACCTCTGGACTGCGATAGCGCACGCTAACAAAGACAGTTAGCGCATGATAAGCATGTAACGTAATGTACAATATATATATATATATATATATATATATGTGTGTGTGTGTGTGTGTGTGTGTGTGCAGTTGGCCATTGTTCGTCATTTCAGTCCATTTCTTCATGTGAACCGATAGAGAGAGTTCTTAAAGAGAAGTTGAGGTTCCAAACACTTGAGTTGATCGTTCCTGACAACATTTGAAGCTTGGAAGTGATTGAGAATGGATTCAACCTTGGAAATCAATCCATTCCTTCAAATATGTAATTACTCTTCACTTTGGGAATTCGTTTTGGATTATATATGATGTCCTTGAGTTGATAATCGTCATGTATATGAGTTAACAAGTATGATTATGAAATTGGTTACCGAGTTATGTTGATGTTATTATTGATATACGTGTATTGATATGATTCGAACGGTTTCGAATTGTGTTGTTTATCTTCAAAGAGATATGTTGGCTAATGTCTTCCTTCAATTCGGGTCTTTGATGTTGTTATTGTTGGTTTCTTCATATGATGATGAACATGGTGATGATTATGAATTCTTGGTATTCATATGTTGATATTGAGGAAGAAGATGATCTATGAATATATGACTTGGATTATGAGTTGGATGATTGTTTATGTGTTAAAGGATATCGGATCTCGTTGTTTTGACAGCTATGAACATGGTTTCGAGTCACTTAGTGTTCTTCATAATCGCCATATGTTGATCGATACTTGTAAGGCATGCATCTATACAGCATTAGTGCATGCTAAGCTTACTGGCTAGCGAACGCTAATCGAAGCGAACTAGCGCATGCTACGTTAAGTGATTAACATGCGCTAAGTGCACAAGCAGTGTAGTATATCCTGTTTCGTTTATGAATTCGTGATCGTTTAAGTTGGATTGATTAGACTTGTGGTTAACCGAGATATTATAGAACTGTTGGTTTGTTGATTAGATTGTTGATTGTTATCGAACTTGTTGTTTATTAAATTACTATAATAGGTTGAGAATATTGATCAGTGATTATAACCGTGTGTTGCGGTCGAGTTCGAGGATGTTCGTGAATTGCTTTGGTCAGTACCGAGGAACTTGTAGATGAAGGCAATGGGATTGGTAACGGCTTCATCGGTATCGAGGCAAGTTATTACTTGCTCAGTTTATAATATTTAATGAATGGTTTCCGTTTCATTCGTTTATAATTCGTATAACAATGTTTATAATCGTAATCACAGGAGATTTAGGATTATAAGTTGTATTCGAGTTTTGGGAATTATATCATAATGTATATGATTTACTTCTGTTATTGGTATACTTGGGTATCGAAGAAACATTGTGGTCTAGACGAAGATATGAATTATCTATCGTCTGTGACATTATGGACCGTCGAATATTGAGGATAGTGGTTGGTGATGGTTTAGACATTGAGATCGCTCTCGAAGGACTCGGGGTAAGTACTCTAATCATTTTTTTCATTTATGTCGATCATGTTGTGATACATTCGTGTATTGTTGTCATGCATTTGTGCATTGTTGTTGTCGTGCATTGTGTACTGTTGTTTTGTGCAGTTGTGCATTGTTGTCATATGTCCACCATGTGTTGGTCCGATGGGATCAACATGGGATATCTATAGCTGTGTGCTATAGATCGTTGGACAGGTATTTCCACCATGCGTTGGTCCGACGGGATCATTATGGGAATCTATAGCTGTATGCGCTGGATCGTTGGATTACCACGTGTGTTGTTATTGTGCATATGTATATTAGGGGTTTGCCATAAGTATACATTGTTGTTATTGATGTGAGCATATTGACGTTGTCATATGAGTATGCATTTGTAGGTCTTGTGTTAGGATCGTGTCCGTATGTTGTGTTGATCTGATCTTGGATTAGACTGACGTGATTTCATCGTGGCATTTCATGTCTTGAGGTATGTTCCGTATTTCCTTTGGTATTTGTCTTTGATGGACAATCGATTATCGTGTTGAGATTTGATGATGTTACCCGATGGATTGGGTTGGACAGAGTTAGTAGATTTCATAACAGTGAGTCATGATAATATTTTGAGAACCTTGGGTATTGTTGAGATAAAATACAGATATTTTGGTATGAGCTTATTGTGTTGTTGAAAGGATACGAGATGTGAACTTTGGTAATTATTATCACGAGTTGGTAAAGTTATGGCGGTAAGATTACATTGTTATTATTCTTACTTAGTATTTTCATTGGTATGTAATTATTGATGTGATGTGATGGTTATCATTGTTGGATAGTATGGCTGACCCCGTCGTGGTCTTTATTTTTAGGTTCTTGGATTTTAAAGGTTGTAGCGGTCGTGGAGAGATGAGCTTCCTGGAGGATACTGTCTAGAGCATGTATTTGTGTATTGAGTTTCCTGATCAGTTCTTGTATTTCGCTGTTAGAGTATTTTTATTGTTTGTCTTTTTCCGCTGCGTGAGTATTTTTAAATGGCCTTTTGGTATCTCGTAACTTAGGTTAACTTGGCAAATCATTTTCAAAATATTTTCTCGGTACGTGTAAGCGATAGCTTAACGTATGTTTTTAAACTGTTGAGTTCTGGCATTTCAGGCCTTGTTCTTTCAAATGAGATTTTATGACGGTTTTTGTTAAATGGATTTTTATAAGTCTTCGAATGTTTTTAAAGGATAGTACCGTCGTTAGACTCTTGGGCATTTGTAAATGTTTGCAAAAATTCCTTTTAGCCTTGTGGGTTCCTTCTCGGGGCCCACAGCATTGTAATATTCCTGGATAGCTCTGGGGGTGTTACAGAATATGGTATCAGAGCTTAGGTTGTGAAAACCTATGCAGTCGGGTCGAGTTGGGTCGTACTTTTGTCGTGTCATTCTAGTTGTCGTTTGACAAGTGTTTGAGCTCTGGGTTTTTATTGTTCACTCGGGCTTGTGCGTTATATGATTTACCAGTGTGGCACTGGGTTGTTGTAAACTTTTCCAAATGATACTAACGTGTTTCTTCGGATAGAGATGTGTTGTGTTCTCGAGTTGAACTGAGTTTGCAAAATGTGTGTTTTGTAAATGTCTGTGTCGAGTATTTTCTAGAGTTGAGACATGTGCCAGTATCACGAGAAATCATCGGCTTCACGATCTGTAAGTATTTGGATTTTTGGATTTCATTGAGATTTGTTGCCATTCTAAGTTGATATGATTTGAGATCCAGAAAGATATTATGCGTTATAGTATAAGGTGACAGAGTTGGGACAGGATTGATGATCTTGAGAAGTTATGATTTTGGAAAATCGATATGCCGGTGAAACTGGGAAAACGGAGTTATGTATTTGGGGAAATGTTGTGGATGGTTGAGAAGACATGTAGTCATGTTAATTCATTTTGAGACATATGAACGGTTTTAGGGCATTTGAAAATGATACTTTTTAAAATGAATGTTTTACGGATGTTTTAAGGAAAATGATTTTTGGGCCGAGACCCAATCGTTTTCGAAATAGTTTTATAACTCAAGACTTGGGGTCCAAAAAGTGATTTTCTACTTTATAAATTTCTTTTAATGTTGAACGGGATATGGGCTGAGACCTTAATGTTTCAAAAAGGCATTTCTGTTTTCTAAAACTCCCGAGAATTGCAAAACACTTTACTAATCGTTTATGCATTTTATTACTACCTTTCAGGATTTTGATTTATTTGTTCAAATGAGACTTCTCGAGTAGTCTTTCGCTGTGTTTGATTTGTTGATTATTCAATGTTTTGTCATAGCATAGTTGAGGTGATTCAGGATGGGTTAATGGTTGACGTTGCGAGTCATATGTGGAAAAAGGAATTTCTATCAGAGTCTATATATTAAGATTTTGGAACTCTATCGTGTGGTTTTCCAATGGAATGTCAGTGGAATTGGTGATGAGCCGACTTGGTATACAGGAGTATGGATGTGGTCAATCATTTTTCATTTTAAAACTTCGAAATCGTGTGGATTCGAAGGAAACTGTTATCGAATACTTGGCACCAGCGAGCCGATTTAATTTTTCGAAAATTGATTTTGTGGTCTTACCAAAATTTATGTTTTGAGCTTTGAAATTTTTGAAAGAACTTTCGAAAATATGTCTTCTTGATGAGACTATATGATTCAAACTGGTTTTGAAAATATGATTGATATACATACGCATTTAGTGCATAATGCATATCATGGTGAAGTTATGAGTGTGACTCACAAACTGGATATCATATCGATGGTACGAGGAAAAGAAATTCAAACTTTAGTATGGTAACTTGGTTATCCATGGATGATCAGTTGATTGATCGGATAAGAAGAATATGCTGCGAGTTGTAGATTCGGGTACAGAATATGAGTTTGAAACTTTGGATTTTGTGAAACCGGGACATATGTGCTATGTGATTCCATTGGTATGGTAGTAGCGCCATTTTACCATAGTGATTTTTGAATGATTTCTTTGTAAGTGTGGATTTGGGGATGGTGACCCCAGGATGATTGTTTTGGATATTGATTGGTCGTTCCCACTCCATGTATGATTGGGTATGTTCGCCGATTTATGATTGGTTGTTCGTATGCCGAGGAGTATGTTCACTAGTCGGGTATGTTTATTGAGATCCACTGTATGTGATTGGTGTGTTGTTTTGAGAACTTTATTCATTCGTATATCGGTTTCTGTGGTTCTGTGTTGATCATGTTGGAGCTTACCGTGTGAGGGTATTCCCGATTATCGTTGATTGTTCGTTGGTAATATTGGAGTTTATCATGATGATGATATCTTTTATTGTGTTTTTACCTCTAGTTGGTCATATTGGAGTTTATCATGTTGATGATATTCTCGGCTGCGTTTTGACCTTTGGATTGGTCGTATTAGAGTTTATCATGTCGATGATATTTTCGGTTAATTTATTGGTTGACCATTGTTGGTGATCATCTGAGCATTCAGATTTTTGTCGACGTTTCAGGATTCGTTGCCATTGTGTTGGGCAGTTGTTTCACATATGTATCGTGTATTATTGATTTGTATCGGGATTTGGACTTGATTGTGTAATCAGGCAGACAGGATTTGACATGGATAGATTATTTCATCCGAGGATGATATATTTTGTTGAGACTCATGGAATGTGATTGTAAGCGTATTGAGGCCTTACAGTGAAGTCACTTGTTAGTATCTCAGGAGATCGTAGACTTTGCGCATTTGTAAGTATGCTATTTTGGTTATTCGGTAATATTGATGATTGATCGTTGTCGTGATGGTTTCGGAATATTTTGGTTGAACGATTTGTTTGTTTTTCTATGACGGATTGCAAGTTTCGAGGACGAAACTTATTTTAAGTGGTGTAGTATGTAATATCCGGAATTTCTACTACTATTGTTTAATATTATTTTATCCGAGTTATATTGTACAGCGTGGAATCTGTACAGTATGGATAAAATAAATGAAGGACTCAGATGTCAGTATTGGTATAATTGTCGTATTTGGTCGACAATTGCATTTGAGGATATAATGTGTTGAGTATAAGTATTCAGTATGCCGTATCTTCGTATATAGTATGTTGAGACGTTGGACAAGAATAGCTGAAAATGGCTAAGTATAGCATGATTAGCGCACACTAATATTCAAGCTTAGCGCACGATATCGTGCAGGTTTAGCGCATGCTATAGTTAAAGGATAGCGCATACTATTACAGACCAGATCAGAAGGAATCTACGTGTGGACCCGGCCACTTTCGGCGCATGTGCCGATAAGGTCAACAGATGTTTGTAATGAAGTATTAGCGCATGCTAATACATATTGTTAGCGCACGCTAATCAGATCGGTCCAAAGGAATCTTGGCTTTGTCAGGTTACTTTCGGCATGTGGGGACACGGGGGTAGGTGCAGACTGTAGCAAGTCAACTATGAGTAGCGCACGCTATGGTTGAAGGCTTGCGTACGCTAAATAGAGGCAATTATGTACGCTATTGCATGGGCATTGTGAACGTAAATCATTGTATGAAGTAAGGCAGTAACCTCTGGACTGCTATAGTGCACGCTAACAAAGACAGTTAGCGCACGCTAAGCATATAACGTACGTTAAATGAAGATGTTAGCGTACGTTAATAATGTACAGTATATATATGTGCAGTTGGCCATTATTCGTCATTTCCGTCTATTTCTTCATGTGAACCGATATAGAGAGTTCTTAGAGAGAATGTTGGGAAAACAAAGACCCTGTATCGAAACAGTCGGGATACCCGATCCCTGTATCGAATGATATTTGATAAAGAGGTTTTGACATATATGCCAATCCGAATACAGTAAAGGAAACTGTATCGAAGCTTTGAGGCTTTATCCTGTATCGAAGACCTGCCGAATCAAAGATATAGTGAAGCTCTTCAAGACAAAGAAGAAGTCTTGTAAAAAGACCAAGTATGGAAACTGTCTCGAAACTCAAAATACAGTTATCTTCCATACAGCTCACAACAGGACAAAGAAGGAATATCCAGAAGTCAAGTCCCGTTGAATAAAGAAGTATTTAAATACTCAAGGATAAAGTATTTAAATACTGCCAGTCTTCAGATCTTCAGAATCCCGCGAAATCCGGATCGTGTCATAATCCCGTTGGAACGAAATCTCATTCAAACGGATATATCTCAACGGATATATGAATCAGAGACTATATATATCTTATGAAGGCATTGAAGATATGACACCATTAACCTAACACTCAAGCTATCAAAAGTTATCATCAGAGCAAAACATATCTCCAAAGCTTACTGCAATTAAGATCTAAAGAGATATATAGTGCTCATCATCCTGAACAACACTTCATCAGCTGAAAGCTCTTAAAGTCAAAGTTGTTGTTCACCATCTCTTCTATACGTTGAACAAACTCAAGATCAGCCCTGTGTGGACTGAACAATCTGTGCTTCTCCGGAACTGTGTGTGAAGGATTTGCATTGAAGAAGACGAAGCTTCAGAACTGTGTGTGAAGAAGCAAGTCAAGCATTAGCTCAAAACCAATCTGTGTGAACGGTTTAAGCTAAGATCTTTATATCAATCTGTGTGAACGATATATTGATTGTGTGTGTTGTTATAATTACGTAGTTGTGTACGTAGTAATTATAATAATCTTTTTACTCCTGTGTGGAGGACCAGTGGACGTAGAGGGGTTTACCTTGAACCACCTTAATTACTATGTTATTTACCTTCAGCTTTTACTGTTTTAAATTACTGTGATATATTAAGTATACACTATACACTTAGTTGCTGTATCCACAACAACCTACTGTATCCAAGACTTCCGCTACGCACTCAGATTTAAAATCCATACAGTTTGTTGTTTAAATTATTTTCCAAACTGTATCCAGTATACTTAGTGGCCAACAGAGAAGTTGAGGTTCTAAACACTTGGGTTGATCGTTCCTAACAACATTTGAAGCTTGGAAGTGATTGAGAATGGATTCAACCTTGGAAATCAATCAATTCCTTCAAAGAGGTAATTACTCTTCACTTTAGGATTTCGTTTTGGATTGTATATGATGTCCTTGAGTTGATAATCGTCATGTATATGAGTTAACAAGTATGATTATGAGATTGGTTACCGAGTTATGTTGATGTTATTATTGATATACGGGTATTGATATGATTCGAATGGTTTCGAATTGTGTTGTTTATATTCAAAGAGATATCTTGGCTAATGTCTTCCTTCAATTCGGGTCTTTGATGTTGTTGTTGTTGGTTTCTTCATATGATGGTGAACATGGTGATGATTATGAATTCTTGGTATTCATATGTTGATATTGAGAAAGAAGATGATGTATGAATATATGACTTGTATGATTGTTTATATGTTAAAGGATATCGGCTTTCGTTATTTTGATAGATATGAACATGGTTTCGTATCACTTAGTGTTCTTGGTAATCGCCATATGTTGATCGATACTTGTAAGGCATGCATCTGTACAGCATTAGCGCACGCTAAGCTTACTGGCTAGCGGACGCTAATTGAACCGACTTAGCGCACGCTACGTTAAGTGATTAACATGCGCTAAGTGGACAAGCAGTGTAGTATATCCTGTTTTGGTTATGAATTCGTGATCGTTTAAGTTGGATTGATCAGACTTGTGGTTATTCGAGTTATTGTAGAACCGTTGGTTTGTTGATTGGATTGTTGATTGTTATCGAACTTGTTGTTTATCGAATTACTGTAATAGGTTGAGAATATTGATCGGTGATTATAATCGTGTGTTGCGGTCGAGTTCGAGGATGTTCGTGAATTGCTTTGGTCCGGACCGAGGAACTTGTAGACGAAGGCAATGGGATTGATATCTGCTTCATCGGTATCGAGGCAAGCTATTACTTGCTTAGTTTATAATATTTAATGAATAGTTTCCGTTTCATTCGTTTATAATTCGTATAGTAATGTTTATAATCGTAATCACAGGAGATTTGGGATTATAAGTTGTATTCGAGTTTTAGGAGTTATATCATAATGTATATGATTTACTTATGTTATTGGTATACTTGGGTATCAAAGATACATTGTGGTATAGATGAAGATATGAATTATCTACCGTCCGTGATATTCTGGACCGTCGAATATTGAGGATAATGATGGTTTAGACCTTGAGATCGCTCTCGAAGGACTCGGGGCAAGTGTAATATCCTCATTTTAGATTTCTGGTATTTTTTTTTTTGGCGGAAGTCCATCTTAGTGACTCTATTGTGACTATTTCGTCATTTTGAGAATGATTAATTCTACACTTTTTTGTCATCCGAGTTCGTCTCGGTGTCGTTCTGTTGAGTTCCGTGTTCTTAAACGACTTTTCCACATATGAGTTTGACTTTGTAAAATCACCATTAATTCTTGGAAACTCCAGAAATTCTGAATCTTTTCAATATTATATAGCATCAAGTTAGCTTTCCAACGGTTCAAACGGTGAGTCAATCGGAGTTCGGACGAAGGAGTTATGGTCGAAATGGCTAAGACTGCACCATATGCCTTTTGGTGCTGGAGCGGGCTGTACCGCGGGCCGTGGCCCCTGATGGCCGGGCCGCGGCACTAAGCTGATTGCTGTGCTTTTTTTTTGGCTATGGGCCGCGGCACACTCAGACTGTGCCGCGCCACACAGTGCAGGTTTGCCTATTTCAGCAGGTTTCGTGAGGATCAAGCTCATTTCATCATTTTTCCTTCTTCCTCTCCTCCTTGGGTGATTTGTGGGAGATATTTTGGGCGATTTAGCATCATCAAACTCAGAGAATTTCATCTTCTTCAAGTTGTGGTGTGGGTTAACAACATATTTGTGGATTCTTCATCCTAATCCAAGGTAATTTCTTCAAACCCTAGATTTCGATTTTTCAATGGGAATATGATGAATTGGATGTTGTAATCATGCTATGTGAAGGGATATACGTATGATTATGAGTTTTTATGAATTATCATTGGATTGTTGGAGGATTATTCAAGAACATGTTGGATGTTGATTTTGGAATTGGGGGTTTCGATTAGATATTGTTGGAATCTCGTTTTGTGTCTTCCTTTTGGATTATTAAGTGTATTGAAGATGTTTTGTTGGATTGAATCATTTATTGGAGGTTGGGAATCATTATAATCAAGATTAGTTGTAAGCAATTGGAGGTTGTCTACAACGTGTTTGTTGAATTGCTTCAATGAGTTTAGGTATTGTTGTATCGACTTTCGAGTTGGTTGTGATCATGCTTGATTCGTATTTTAAGCGAATCATTGGTATTTGTGTTATTCAAGGTTGTTCATGCGGCCGACAATTCCACTAAGGACGTTGATCGTGGAAGGACTTTCTCGCCTTCGGTTTGAGGCAAGTTTTATACTTGTACTAGTCAATGAGATTAATGTTATCATATATGTGTATGAATGTGTTGTATCATTCCGGGACTTAGTCTCTTCATAAGTTCATTGATATTAGGGGATCGTTCGATACGATACTCTTCGGCAACTATGCCAAATGTTTATTATTATTCATTAATGGCTGGGTCAAGGCATGGGGATACTCGTTGTTAATGTTATTGTCGATAGCCGGTTCGCGGTATCGATGTATCGATTGTTGTTTTTATTATTTATGTCGATCTAAGACATTGTTGTAATCATTGTTATAAATGTTGGCATCCTGTCATTCATATTATATCGGCCGGTTGAAGGCATTGGCGTATTCATTCTCATCTTCGTCGTCGGTAACCGATTAAAGGTGCCGAGGCATTTATTGTATCATTGTTATCGATTGGCCATTATAAGGCAATCGAGGTATTGAGACATTCATTGTATCACTGTTATCGATTGGCTATTCTAAGGTAATCGAGGTATTGAGTCATTCATTATATCATTGTTATCGATTGGCCATTCTATGGCAATCAAGGTATTGGGTCATTCATTGTATCATTGTTATCAATTGGCCGTTCTAAGGAAATCGAGTTATTAAATCATCCTCTGTATCATTGTTATCGGTTGGCCATTCTAAGGCAATCGAGGTATTCAATTGGGACTATCGAGGATAGTTCCCATCTGTGAGTTACTGTCGTCGTGTTGGCCGACTCAAGCCAGCACACTATCATTTCTGTGAATTCGGTAATCTTTGAATCGTTGCCGTTTGTGGTTAATTGTGTTTTGGAGGCTAGTCTCGGCTAGTGCTCGTTGGGTAAGATTGGGGCTTGAACCTTCGCGGTTGGTTCCCCAACACCTACAGCTCAGTAGGTCACGGTCATGGTTATGATCTCATTATGGGTAAGTTTGGAGCTTGAACCTTCGCGGTTGGTTTCCCAGCACCTGCAATTCAGCAGGTAACGGTCACTGGGTGATCTCATTATGGGTAAGCTTGGGGCATGAACCTTCGCGGTTGGTTTCTCAACACCTACAACTCAGTAGGTCACGGTCATGTTTATGATCTCATTATGGGTAATTTTGGGGCTTGAACCTTCGCTGTTGGTTTCCCAACACCTACAAATCAGTAGGTCACGGCCATTGGATGGTCTCATTGTGATACGACTTCTTGCCGTGGCTTCGGCCCTCATTGATACAGCTTCAGGCTGTTTTAGCTTTAAGTGATTGTGATATTTGAAAGCTTCGGCTGAGTGGCTTTCAGGCCTTTGTGATGTCTTGGTAATTGTTGTGTCACGATTTATGCATCCCGACAGGCGATCGACTATAAGGCCGAGCGACCAAGTCAACTCCAGTCAAACCCTGGCTAACTCGCCAAATCAAAGTTATCAGACCCCCATCAGTTGCCCAGCGATCGACCCCCAAGGCGATCGCCCTTTGGCAGCTGGCGATCTACTCTACTAACCGGCTAAGGGCAATCGACCTGCGCCCCGAGCAGAGACGATCGCCCGTCAAAACCATCAAGGACTGGATCTCAGGAAAGCACCCACGTGCAGATCCACCAAAGGCGCTGACGAGATCTTCGCCAGCAGATAAGATCTTTTGCTGACAGACAAGACATTTGACCATAGCCTGTCACCTACCTCACCTACCAAAGATGCGCGCGAAAGTTGTCGGTGGGACCACTGCGGCAAGAACTCAGACGCGTGTAAGCTCCCATTGACCGCACAGCTGATCGCCAAAGAACTCCTGCAGACTTTGAGGGGACAGGCCCATGTGCTAAAAGACGATCGCCCGATTATTATATTGCAGTAAAGGCGATCGCCCAGCGTATCCAAGCCCTATAAATAGAGAACCTCCTCCTACTGGAAAAAGGTTCTCAGTTCCGACTTCGCACAACTTACGGTTCGGAATTGACTCAACCAACAGTTCCCAGTTCACTGAATATACGGTTCGGAATTCATTTGCCTGACATCCGAAATACGTTCCACCAAAAAGTTCACATTTTCTCACATTCCGATACATCCACGGAAATACTGAAGAACACACATATCATCAAGCTCCCGGCTATCTCACCGGAATCCATCTCAGGACTTCTCTCTCCAAATCTCTCGTCCAGTAGACGATCGGCAGAAGCAGCAAGTCTCCACTAGACAGATTCCAAGGGATTCATAAGCCCAGAAGCCCAAACATCCAGCTAAATACTCGCCGTGAGAGGCGGTCGATCTCTCACCGCCGCGATCGTTTCATCACCTTTGTTACAAGAACTCACAGAGCATCAAATCTGGGTTCTTAGGCAATCTACACGCTCACTAGCTAAGATAACAAGAAACTTTACACTCATTGTAATTGTATTCTTACATTAGTACTTGTATCCCCGAATATCGGTATTAATAATATCTCGCGAGAGCATTCAAGCCCGGGACTAACAACCCCGGCAAATCTTGTGTTATTTATCTTTCTCACGGAAGTGCTCTTGCATTTGTTTGCTATCCCATCCATTCCAGCAATATCTATCTCCGGATAATATTTTGGGTAGCAACAATTGGCGCTAGAGGAAGGGGCCTCTAACCCTCATATTTTTATTTCTACCGTCCCGAAGAACACTCACTGTTCTCGGGGCATATACTTGAAGTGACACTCACTGTGCTTCAAAGAAAACCTTCAGAATCATGACATCCGCCGGTACATCGAAGCAAGCTGCTCTCCGAACCGCCAAACACCATTTCCCGGCTCAGTCCGAACCCCAGCCGACGACAGGGGGAAGCCGAGGCAACGCGAGACTCTCGATCCCGCATCCGAGAGATGGCCCCAACCTCTCACTCGATCAGTTCCAAACCGAGGAACAGATCGAGGAGGCTATGGCCATCCTGGAGGAGCGACGGAGAGCATGCGCGCCGCCCGCGATAACTCCCTCGATCATCCGCCGCATGGGAAAACGGAAATTCAATGGGCTACTGAACGAGCGATCCTCAAAAAGCTCCAATTCGCGAGGAAAGGCTCTCGCACGACCGGACGGATCCATATTCGATCGCTTGGGACGCGACCCATCCCGGCGACCGGGGCACTCTGTTTCCAACCTTGAAAAGACGGAATCCGAATCCGTCACCAGGAGTTCGGCCTACTCACCTCACCCAACGCATGTCGCCCATCTCGACTCGCCCCGATCGCTGTGGACTCGACTCAATCGCCTCGGCCTCGCTCCGATCGCGAGCCGCTAATGGGCCAAAGCACGGCGATGGCCGCCATGCAACGTCAGCTCGACGAGATGAGAGCACTCTTGGACACTGGGGCAAGCACCAGCAAGAAGATCGCTGGGCCGACCGAGCCACTCGCGGTCCACATCGAGCTTGCCCCCATACAACCAACGATCGCTCCTCCTAAAACACCTCTGTATAAGGGGAGATCGGACCTTAAACCCACCCGAGTAAATTCCGAATTTACATGGTCGGGTGTGGGGCATCCGATGCAACCAAGTGCCGGATCTTCCCGGCCGACATTGGGCTTAGCCGCCCATAAGTGGTACGTCTCACTACCACCACGATCGGTCACCTCTTTTAAGAAATCGCGGATGACTTCACGTCATACTTCGCCAAAGAAGGTCGCTGCACTGAAGGCCCCAGCCGCATGATAAAAATCAAGCGGGAAAGGACGAAATCGACGCAGATTACATCGACCGGGTAGACGAAATCATCCTCACCGGCGAACCCGCTGATGAGCTCGCTCTCTACTCGGTCATGGGGGATTCCACGGTCACTCTCCCATGTTCGACATCTCTCCAAGGATATTCCCCAACTTACACGATCTTCCGCGCTAAAGCCGCCAACTTCCCGGCCGTGCAAAGGCTACTCACCCTCCGCTTAGACGAGGAAACGCACCTCTTGCCCGTAAGATAGCGATCGCCAAAGCAAAGAAGGCGATCGCCAAGACACCGGAGATCTCAAAGCTTTCGAGGACATGGAAGCCCATCTCCTCCATACGTTCAATGAACTCCGACACATATTTTCTATGCCATCAAGGGGCACGAAGAGCTCAAAAGCCTAAGGCGATAAGGGACCACGGTCACTGGACAACAACCAATATTGTGCCTACCACAAGAGTCCCGACCTCGGCACCAACAATTGCCGCGACCTCCTCAAACGGCTCGGAGACTGCTCGAGGAGGGCAAGTCGATGACTTATTGGTTTAGCGAAGCCCCGCCTATCTCTATAGACGATCGAGCGCAAAACAGTGGGAAGCTCATACGAGCCGACCTGGATCAACCTCGGCAACCGTCTCTATATGCTTCAATCAAGAGAAGGAGACCACGGAAGTCATCCCGATCTCCCTCCTTATTTAAGAAACCGGAGGACTCGATCGCCATCTCAGCTTCACCGTCTAACACGATGGACTAAGGCACGAGATCGCCTCCCCGCACAACGTACACCGTCGAAGGTCGGCATCTACATGACGATCCAAGGTGGAAGAGTGCACCATGGTCCCGGTGGTCGATAATTCCATCGCTTAGGCCATGCAAGGTCCCTTTAGGCCAAGATCGCCCGCCCTTCGTTTGAATACGAGGCCGGCGTAGTCTGAGGGCCCTCCAAAACGAATCAGTGGACACGATCGCTCGCCCTCAAAGGTTCATCATCTGACATGGTGAACCCGGACAATGCGACGTGCCACAACCCCGTCTCAACGTACACCGTCGAGGTCGGCCATCTCCATGGCTGGCCGAGGTGGAAGCAGAGCTAACAAGCCGCGGGCGTGGAGTCGATTCATCCGACGCTGCCCCGCGCAAGGACTCCGCTAGACCAAGACCGCACGCCTTTCGTTTAAATACGAGGCGAGGCGCAGCCTAACGGAGGACCCTCATAATAAAGTGAGTCACGAGACACTCAATGTCTTCGCGCATCAAGACATGATCAAGGAGTTGGCCCATTGAACTCCGCGATCGTGCACGGTTCCTCAAGATGGACGACCGTCCCCGAGGATTCGACAAAGTTAAAGACCGCTCACTCAAGGAATTATTTTCATCCCCTTACTTCCACTAAGTGAATAAAACAAGGGGCAAGAAGAGTGCGGACTACCTACACGACGATCGTCGCTATTCAACCACATACGGAGATCGTCATTGTTTCAGATGTAGTGCAGCGATCGAATGTGTTGTAAAAAGTTATCTTTATGAGTTTATCAATTCATTTGGAACTACCCTCGCAACGATCTCTCCTCACGCATTTGTACAAAGTCAAACAAAGACTTAAAAATAACCATTCATTCAAGTGATAAGTCAGAAAGACAAATGCTCATTTCATTACTTGAAAAAATAGAGTACACGATCGCCCGAAGGCCTAAGTGCTACAAAAGAAAGCTACAAACTTCAAAGAAAGTAAGCTAGAAGCGTAAAGGAAGCGCCTCGAGCCCTGCCGGCCTTCACCATCGCATTCGGCGCGGTTCCCTCATCTTCCGAGCATCGGATGAGCAAGACTGTCTGAGACGGATACCACCAAATCCACACCGATGTCCGCTGAGTCCAAGATCGGCAAGGAGAAAGCCGAATTGAGAGGATGCTCCAATGCATATGACTTGAACTTCTCGGCAAGAGGACCGACCTCCAAGCCTCCCTTCTTAGCCGCTCGGATCGAGTCGGCGAACGCCAAATAATAGGCGAACTCGCTGACATACTCCAAGTTTTGGAAGGGATCGGCCTTGGTCGCCTCAACCTCTCCTCTCAGCTCGGCCATCGCTGCTGCGATCCACGGAGCTCGGCCTCCTCGCAGCAACCTTCTCTTCGCCTCCGCGCCACTTGTCACCGGCGATCGTCACCTTCTGGCGATCGGCCTCCTCCTCAGCAACATTCCTCGCCTGGACGGCACTCTGCATCTGGTCCCGAAATCGGTCGACCGCCATTCGGAATTTCTCAGTCTCCTTCTTCTCCAGCTCAAGCTCATGGCTCGCCCGCTTGGCCGCCTCCAAGGAGTCCTTCTCCATCGCTGCGATCTTGTCAGCAAACTCGGCGTTCTCTTTCCGAGCCGCCTCAAGATCCTCTGAAGGCGAATAGTGGAGGGCCGCCTCAAACTCTGGCGGCACTGACGGCCATGGTCGCCGTCTGAAGAGAAAGGGCGACAACAGCATCCATCGAACTCGACGACCGCAGCCGGGCGATCGCATCCAGATCAGTTGTCC
The DNA here is from genome assembly GCA_033398695.1 of Orobanche coerulescens. NCBI lineage: Eukaryota > Viridiplantae > Streptophyta > Magnoliopsida > Lamiales > Orobanchaceae > Orobanche > Orobanche coerulescens. Next base: position 108,074,495 of record CM065817.1, on the reverse strand, counting down.
ACGCCTTCGGCAAGGCAGAAGCAGCCTTGCTCACATAGGGAGGAATGTCGCAGGAATGGCGAGGAGATCGACTCGCCAGGAAATCCACGACCATCGGTGGACAAGACGGGTCTGCGCGACGGATCCTGCACCAAAACACCAAGGTTAATACAACTCCTACGCAGATGTAATTGTCAACACAGAAATGCTATCTACCTCTCAGCCTTCTCGGGATCCCGACCGAAAAACGGTTTCCCTCGAGGAGTTTCCGCATCCGCGATCGCCGTCTCCCGCAGAAAAGCCGCAGAGGGCGGCTCGCGCTCCGGAGCAACGATGGTGATCGGAGGCGCGGCGATCGGCACTTCATCGCCCGGGGCAGGAAACGAAGTTTCTTGCGGCCTCGGCCTCTTGCGATTCGCCTGAAGCCCCTCATCCTGAATTTCCTACTCAACCTCGACATGCGCTACGCGAGTCTCAGGCTCCACACGAGGCTCCGCCTCCGGAACTATAGGCAATGCGACGGGTGGAACCCGAGTAGACCTCTTCTCTCGTAGACGGCCTAGACTCCCGGGTTCGACATAGCGATCACGTGAGGCTCCAAAAAGCGAGGGAAACGAACCTCTGCAGTTAAAGACGATCGACTAACGGCCGACACTGTCCTTAAAATAATGCTATCGCTTAGTAATTTAAGATCGCAGGACCACATACCTTGCACCTCGATATGTCTCGTAAAGCGGAATAGTCGAGCCGACAACCAGCGAATCTCCTTGTTGATCCGAGTGGCGTCTAGGTCGTCGTCCGACAAGCTCCTAATTCGCTCCCAAACAACGAGGAAGTCGAAAGGCGGCTCCTCGATCGCGGAATATGAAAGCCTCCAAAACAGAAATCAAATAAGATCATTCCAAAACTCATCAAAGCGAAGGGAGAGTCTAAACCCTAACCTGGATTCCTCTCCCGAAATTCGGTGGGATCTCCGTTCGCTGTGGGATTGTCGCTCGCCGAAGCTCTCCACTTGCCGGCGACCCCGAACCACTTCGTCGATCGCCCGTATCTTATTCGGAACTCCATGAATCACCCGGCCAGATCGGCCTTGGATGTGGTAACCGCCGACCAACCCTCTTTGAGCTGTCAGTTTATACAGTTGATTAATCTCCATCGGCTACGGGTGGCGGTACAGGCGGTGACCGCAGAATAGGGTGAAAGTGCATATGATTTGGAGCCGGGCGTTGGCGTCACCTGAAGTGGCGCCACATTCCAAGCGGCCAACAGATGGGAGACCGCAAGGACGAGAGGAAGCGCAGCCCGGCCTCCATAACGGCCTCACTCATCGCGACCATACCCATCGGAGGCCGGGTCGGCTCGTTCATTCTCCGCGGCGCGAACATGTCCACATCTCAAGGAACATGGAATCTTGTCCTCCAGACGGCGATCTCTCACGACGTCGAGCTCAGATTTGGCCGAGCGACCACAACGATCATTGCGCGGCACGATCTGCGACCGCTTGGGGAGCACATAGGGATAAGCAACCGAATATCCCCGAAGTCGAATCTCGGAGTAGGACCGGCTAACCTATCCATTATTTCGGCAAAGGCCCTATAGGCCCGTCCAAAATCACTATGTTGCTCCCGGTAAGCCCCGATCGCGATCTCTCTCGATCTGCGATCGTCTCTCCTCAGCCCGACTCCTAGCAACATCGGCCTCATTGAACAAAGCCTCAACTTCAGCCGGTCGATTCCGCACGAATTGCTTCACCGCCTCCAGGTGGAAGACGGAAGAAGTTTCTCCTGGCACCGATGTCCCGGCGTAATCGGTTCCCGCTCCAAACGATGATGAGGTTCCGGCCATTTTCAGAGTTAGAAAGGAAGAGAAGGATTTTCTTACCCTAAAGTGAAATCGATCGACGATCGGCGCTTAGATCTTCAAAAATTCGGCGCAGGACCTTCTTTCTCCAATGCGTACGCGTGAGTGAGATCGCAGCCCCGCGCCCTTTTATAGGAGAAAGCAGGGACCCGATTGCAATAAGGGAAAACCTCGGGGTCGGATCTCAAACGGGCGCACTGATTGACCCTCGAGACCCGCGCACGCGTCTTTTGAGGACGCGTCGGCCGAGGAGTCATTAATGACCGTTGGCGTCCTCCAATAGAAGCCCGACACGTGCGCGGAGACTTTTCAACGCCCGATGCTTTTTCCTTGATTCAGCGGCCAACCAGTCGTCCAAACTCAGGATATATCACCAAAGACGATCGCGATTCAATAAAACACTTAGTCGCTCGTCAAAAATTCAACGATCGCTAAGAAAGCCACCTCACCCCACGCTTTCCAACGTATGAGCGAGCCGGGGCAATTGTTGTGTCACGATTTATGCATCCCGACAGGCGATCGACTATAAGGCCGAGCGACCAAGTCAACTCGGTCAAACCACGGCTAGCTCGCCAAATCAAAGTTATCAGACCCCCATCATTTGCCCAAATGATCGACCCCAAGGCGATCGCCCTTTGGCGTGGCGATCTACTCTACTAACCGGCTAAGGGCAATCGACTGCGCCCCGAGCAGAGACGATCGCCCGTCAAAACCATCAAGGACTGGATCTCGTGAAAGCACCCACGTGCAGATCCACCAAAGGCGCCGACGAGATCTTCGCCACAGATAAGATCTTTGCCGACAGACAAGACATTTGACCACACTGTCACCTACCTCACCTACCAAAGATGCGCGCCAAAGTTGTCGGTGGGACCACCCGTGACAAAGAACTCAGACGCGTGTAAGCTCCCCATTGGACCGCACGCTGATCGCAAGAACTCCTGCAGACTTTGAGGGACAGCCCATGTGCTAAAAGACGATCGCCCGATTATTATATTGCAAGAAAGGCGATCGCCGGCGTATCCAAGCCACTATAAATAGAGAACCTCCTCCTACTGGAAAAAGGTTCTCGCCCGACTTCGCACAACTTACGGTTGGAATTGACTCAACCAACAGTTCCTCACCATGAATATACGGTTCGAATTCATTTGCCGACATCCGAAATCGTTCCACCAAAAAGTTCACATTTTCTCACATTCCGATACATCCACTAAATCTCAAGAACACACATATCATCAAGCTCCGGCTATCTCACGGAATCCATCTCAGACTTCTCTCTCCAAATCTCTCGTCCAAGAGACGATCGGCAAGCAGCAAGTCTCCACTAGACAGATTCCAAGGGATTCATAAGCCCAGAAGCCCAAACATCCAGCTAAATACTCGCCGTGAGAGGCGGTCGATCTCTCACCGCCGCGACTGTTCATCACCTTTGTTACAAGAACTCACAGAGCATCAAATCTGGTTCTTCCGACAATCTACACGCTCACTAGCTAAGATAACAAGAAACTTTACACTCATTGTAATTGTATTCTTACATTAGTACTTGTATCCCCGAATATCGGTATTAATAATATCTCGCGAGAGCATTCAAGCCCGGGACTAACAACCCCGGCAAATCTTGTGTTATTTATCTTTCTCACGGAAGTGCTCTTGCATTTGTTTGCTATCCCATCCATTCCAGCAATATCTATCTCCGGATAATATTTTGGGTAGCAACAGTAATTTCATTGGAGCCTTCGGGCATTGTGATTCATAATTAATTCAGTTCTAGTTTGGTTCATGTCGTGTAATTCATTGTGGTACTCTATGATTATGATTCGCTGTTGGGCACTTATGTTCTAACCTGTTGAACAGGTATTAATAGTATGCCGTGGGCATAGTGTTTCACGAATGCTCGGTTCTTACCTTGGTTTATGAGCATATCGTATTATTATTATCATTGTACCATTTCATTCTGTCTTTGGATGCATATCATGTTATACATGTATTTGATGTTCATTATCTGGATGACTGACCCCGTGGGGGCGGAACATGTTTTCATGTTTTAGGTGCTTGCGAGGAGAGAGTTTAGACACAGGGGCATGCTGGCGACGAGGCATTCGAGCGATACTAGTCCGAGTTGTTCATGTTGGTCAGTCAGTTGGAGTGTTCTCCAGTTTGTCAGTCATTGTCATTATGTATTACCCGAGCAGATGCTCGTGGATGTTGTTGTATTTTTATTTTTGGCCATGTAGGCCCATCATTGTTGTTGAAATTCCTTATCGGAATATTGTGTCGGATATCATAGTTGGGACTATAATCTCCCTTGTTGGTTAATTTTAATGTATTTTAGTCATGTTCGCCTGGTGGATCTCCGGGTGTGGGGTCCAAGGCACTGTAATAACCCAATGGGATTCGGGAGTGTTACAGAAGATGGTATCAGAGAGTTGGGTTGTGAGATACCCTGATATGTGAGTTATGTGGCTCTACCGGAGCGGTAGTAGTGGGACTATCAGCTTATGACAATCTGGACAGTCGGGTTTTGTGAGTCGTGATATTTGTACGACTGCATGAGTCATTCATTCATCGAGTCATCATCAGTGAAGACTAGTATCGCAAGACCTCGAAGCTTTGTATGACCTATGTAAGGACTTGATTCTCTTTATGTTCATACATTTATTATGTAATTGATTATAAATGTTTGTCGAAAACTATATGTGATATTAGTATTACAATTGATTCATGACTAATTGTTTTGGAGCACGTGTGACCTGTGCGAGCGATAAGGATCAACTCATTCATTAGTCGACAATCCTCGATCATCATTTTTGATCTTGTCGATCATGTTAATTTATTAATCATTCAGTCAACCTCATTACTCAGTTGGTGATCTTGTGGATCGAATTATCAACCTTGTTAACCTGTTCAAGATAATCATTTTAGGAATTTCATCAGATAATCATGTTACCTCACTTGATCTTTCATGCGATTTTATCATATTCTGGCATCATGTTGATGATCATTTTATTGCATTATTAATGCATTCATTGTGATAAAGCGTGTATGCTCATTATTGTCATTCCGTAACGTAATCATAATGCGATCTTCATGCGGGATCTATAATTATCATGTGACTTTCATGCTTCAGTATGGATAGAGCTGTCAGGGGATGCATGAGAAGAGGCCGCGGTGCGGTCCGAAACCCGGGATCTCGTGTGCATGCCCACTGGAGGAGTGAGTCAGATTATTGGTGATATCTCTTGTCAGAGGCTGTCTACTTAGGAGGGTTCGTCAGAACCAGCTGATATTGTTCATTGGCTTGAGCATTTTGATAAACTCTTCGACATGGTTTAGTGTCCGGAAGAGAGTAAAGCGGAAATAGCGGCTTACTACTTGAGTAAGGGCGCTTATTCGTGGTGGCTTTCTATGAAACCCACCGATCGTGATTGTGTTTGGAGCGAGTTCAAGACTCTCATGTTAGAGAGGTATTATCCGGCTCCACTTCCTGAAGCCAAGTTATCAGAGGTTTTAAACCCCGAACCCGTCGAGGATGAGGGTGTTATTGTCGTCGCTGAGAAGTTTCAGGGACTTCTTCAGTTAGCTTCGTCCGTTATCCGTAGTGAAGCGGATAAGATCAAGTATTTTAGCAAGAGGCTAAATCTGCAGTTGAGGATGCAGTTGTTCAATCACAATTGTAATTCCCTTAGTGAGTTCATCGAGAAGGCTCTTGGAGCAGAGCTTTTGATTAGGGAGCTTGCTCGGAAGCACCCTTCAGTTTCTTATGGTGGGAGGACTAGGATGCCGGTTCATCCTATGGGACATCGGGCTCCAACGTCCAAGAGGTCATTTTCTAGTCGTCTTCATGCTGAGAAAGCATCTTCATCTCAGATGACGAGTTCGACTGTTGTTTGCTTTAACTGTTATACAATAGGACATTGCAGTACCCTGTGCTCAATGCAGGCCGTTGTTTGTTTTCTGTGTGGAAGGCAGGGACACCTTCAGAAATACTACAGGAGCCCTAATGCTGGTAGATCTCAATAGAGCTCGCAAACCTCGAGAGATTTTGTCACTCCAGCCCGTGCATCATCCAAGGGGTCCTATCAGGCTTCGAGAGCCAGAGGTAAGGATATTGATCACCGGTTTTGAACAAGTTAATTCTTACTCGGTAATAGGATAATCATTCATTTCATTTGTCGATCATTCATTCATATAATTCATTCATCATATATCAATCATGTTAAGACTTATAATTATCAAACTAATCATTTACTTCACGGGGAACACTGGTTCCAATCATTTCATCTGAGCTATCACTCATTCCGTTATTATTTCACCTCGGTGAGTCATTCTTGATCCTCATTGGATTTCGATTCATTATCATTCATTGCGATCATTCATCATAGTCACTCTCGTTCTTGTAACCTTCCGGGATCATATGAAGTGGTGAGTTCAGATTTGGGTCTTCTTTGAATCGATGAGATCGAGAGGATCGATGATCTGGAGGATATTGATGTTGGGTACATTTGAGATGTAACCTTGTTTTCCGGATTACTGTTTAACTTAATCTGCATCGTAGTATTGTGGTTGTGAACCATCTGCTGTCGATTTATCTTGTAACTATGGTAATTGAGAATCTTGGGATTTGAGTTATTGATTGGGATTTCTTCCCTTTGGTGTTGTACTCGAGATTTTGTGATGATTTGGGTAATTGTTCATTGTGATACGAGACGTCAAGTCATGGGGACTTGGGCGTGCAATTGATATGGTCCCGAGGACTATATGTGCATTGCTATTTTTCTTTGGAGGTGTGAATCAGTGTTTGTATGGGCATCTGATGCCGATGAGAAGTGAGTTTTCGGTTCTTATATATCTCGTTGATTTTTCCTGGCGGGTTATTGCTTCTCCCTATTTGTTTTAAGTTTTGGGATGAAACTTCTTTTAAGGAGGGTAGTATGTAATATCCGCATTTTCGATTTCCGGTAATTTTTTTTTTGGCATAAGTCCATCTTAGTGACTCTATTATGACCATTTCGTCATTCCGAGAATGATTAATTCTACACTTTTTCTCATCCGAGTTCGTCTCGGTGTCGTTCTGTTGAGTTCCGTGTTCTTAAACGACTTTTCCACTTCTGAGTTTGACTTTGTAAAATCACCATTAATTCTTGGAAACTCCAAAAATTCTGAATCTTTTCAATATTATAGAGCATCAAGTTAAATTTCCAACGATTCAAACGGTGAGTCATTCGGAGTCCGGACAAAGGAGTTATGGTTGAAATAGCTAAGACTAGACCATGTGCCTTTTGGTGCTGGAGCGGGATGTACCGCGGGCCGCGGCCCTTGATGGCCGGGACGCAGCACTAAGCTGATTGCTGGGCTTTTTTTGGCCGTGGGCCGCGGCACACTCAGCCTGTGCCGCGGCACACAGTGCAGGTTTGCCTATTTCAGCGGGTTTCGTGAGGATCAAGCTCATTTCACATTTTTCCTTCTTCCTCTCCTCATTGGGCGATTTGTGGGCGATATTTTGGGCGATTTAGCATCATCAAACTCAGAGAATTTCATCTTCTTCAAGTTGTGGTGTGGCTTAACAACATATTTTTGGATTCTTCATCCTAATCCAAGGTAATTTCTTCAAACCCTAGATTTCGATTTTTCAATGGAATAGGATGAATTGGATGTTGTAATCATGATATGTGTGTAATACCCGAGATTTCTGATGTGTATTTGAACCTCGTGATACTGTATTTATTTCATTTTGATCTGAGTATTTTCCTCCGTATTTCATGATCCTGTGTTGTTGAGCGTATGATTTCTTTCATGTTGTTCATACTTGCATTTTTGTACACTGGTAGCGCATGCTAACATCTTAGCATTAACGCGCGCTAATTGAGTTAGCTAGCGCACGCTACGTATGAGTTGTAGCACGCTAAACATAGTCAACTTGATTAAGACAGGGCGGTAGGTGAGATCAGCCGTGGATTTTGGTCGGGACAAGTCGGGATGAATCTGGACGGCTTTTGGAAAAAGTCGAGTCAACGGTGCTTAGAGCACGCTAATGTTATGAGGCTAGCGCACGCTAAATATAGTACAGTGAGGTCAGTGAACTTTCGTTTAGCCGTTAGCGCACACTAATAATAGTTGTTAACGTACGCTAATTGTTGATTTTAGCGCACGTAAGGCTGTTTAGCGCATGCTATGCCGAGACCCGTCAGAGTCAGTAGGCTGCAAGCCCGTTAGCACACACTAGGATAGAGCCGTAGCGCGCGCTAATAACCATTTTCTATATATTGGACAGCACCCTTCTTCATTTTTCAGATTTCACCACTTCCCATACTCGATTTCAGATACCTAGAGAGTCACTCTCTCCATCCTAAACCTCTCATATCATCATCCTAGCTCGAGTTTGAAGATTTTAGACCATTGGAGTTTGGTGTTCAAGCTCTCGGTGTTGAATTTCTTCAAGTTCCTCCTTGTTCTTCACTATTTTGAGGTAGGTGATTCTTCACCAACTGGACTAAATATTCTTAAGGATGTTTTGAACATGTTTTGAGGTTATCTAGTCAGTTAAATTCGTGCGTGGTTGAAAATCATGTTGTTAGAAGGATATTTTCGATGTTTCGGTACTTCTTCATCGTATAGAACATTGAACCTTGTAGTGTTTGAACTCCCATGTAGCTACAAAACCGATTATGGCCAGTTTATGGAGATTATCAAGTTCTTATGTATTACATAATGGAATTATACGTATTGGAACATTGAATGGATTGAACTTAGGATATTTTCTGGAAGATGAAGATGATGTATCAAGTGAACCTAGTAATCAAGTTCTTGCGGTGTTCTACGGAGTAATTTCAATTTATTGATTGGTTTGGATAAATGAAGAACATGATTAGAATCATTGTAAGAAGAATTATCCTGTGATGTATTGAAGAATCCGACCGTAGGATACATTTGATCTTAGGTAGGATACTACGTGTTTTTGTCGGGTTAGTATCCAAATGTTCATTCAAACCCAAATTGATATAGGGCAGCGTAGTAAGCTCATAGTTTTGAGTATATCAAGCTCTTTTTGATGTTCTTGATGATTAAACCGATTATCCGGAACCGTTAGTTATACCGGTGTTATTATTCGTTGAAGGTTCGGGTTTTGGTGGATTGATTGAGTGAGAGTTCTTCGAGCTGGTTGAAGATTTCTTCTTCGTAGTAACAACCTTTATCGCCATTCGAAGGCAAGTATCGTAATTTGTTAATGTTGGTATTTCAAGCATGCATGTGGTTTATTCATGTTGTTGATCATGGGATTTATTTCGTTGAATTGTATGATATTCGTTATCGAATGTTTATATGTTCAAGTTGATGGACATAGCGATTTTGCATATATGTATGCATGAGTTGTGTTGTATATGTCGTGCGATCTATACTAAGGGTGCTGGATCATTGGACGGGTTTATCCATCTCGTGTTGGTACGACGGGATCATCTTGGGATCTATGCTGAGGGAGCTGGATCATTGGAATGCCCATATTGTGTTAATGGAATCTTGTGGATTCGCATTGTTGGATTCCGGTAGCGGAAGTCCGTGTTGTGTATTTTGTTATGTATTGTTGTTGCATATTCGATTTGTTTAATATGATACTTGTACTAGCATCGTTTTGCTAACCCCTTCGGGGGTGGACATTTGTTTTGATGTTCAGGTAGACGGGGAGCGGGAAAACAGCCACAGTACCGACGTGACGACGAAGGGAGGGCTCAGTGATGTCTATTAGTATTGTGACTTGTCTTTTTGATTATTTTCATTACTTGAGTACGTGTGTTTTATTAATATTTCGAGATGATTGTATTAATGAACTCATTTGATCTGTTGAAACCGGTTTTGTGTTTTGAACTTTTATGGCACTGTTGTATTATATTTACATTTATTCAAATTAGCCTTGTAAATCCTTACTTAAAGGGTTTACGGTGCTGTAATTATTCCGAATATCTCGGGGTGTTACAGAATATGGTATCAGAGCTAAGATTCATGGATATCTTGGCAGTCGGGTCTTTGGATCTGTTTACGTTATTTGATTTATGGGTCGTGTTGACTCAAAATGTATTTTGATGATAATTCCATTCAAAACATTTAATTAGATCAATCTCAGTTTGATATTATATTGAAGGAGCTAAATAGTGTTAGCGCACGCTACCCATATCATAGTAGCGCACGCTATCGAGAAATGCATGTACAGCTCAGTCAGTCAGCTGCAGTCCAGTGAAGTCACCTGATGGATAGCGCACGCAAGTCTTTCAAAATTAGCGCACGCTAAGTAACTACAGTTAGCGCACGCTATACAATCAATATTAACGCACGCTATCGCATCATTCCAGAGGACAGTGAGGTTTGGAAGGAAAAGGAAATGGTTTTTGTGCACGCTACAAACATCTACTTACGTACGCTAATACAAGGATTTAGCGCACGTTATTACTCAGCACTTGCGCACGCTACCGATATCATGGTCAGTAGTCCAGTAGCCACTGGACTCAAAATGTCAAGGACTTTACGTACGCTACACATGGTAACGTACGTTACTGAAAGAAATATTTAGCGCACGCTAAGATATAAGCATTAGCGCACGCTAAAAGGAGTCAGCATCTTACCGTTGGATTTTCTACCGTTGGAAGGCAAGAGTCAAAGAGGATCCGTGAAATCTGGAAAAGTTAGATTTAATTAATACTAGCGCACGCTATGCATACTTGCTAGCGCACGCTAAGCTCAAATTTAGCCGTTGGATAAAGAGACGTTGGGGAGACAAACCAACATTTTCAAAGTCAAGATTGAAGACCTGTTGACCATCCGATAATGCACGCTACGGATACATGACTAGCGCACGCTAGCCATACAATTTTACCGTTGCAACAGTCTTTGTGACCGTTTAGAAAAGCCAAGTCAAGATCGATAGCGCATGCTAGAAGACATTATTAGCGCACGCTAATAATACGTTTTTCAGTATTTGAAGGATGGCTCTCACCTATAAATACCCATAAGACTTGGGTATCAATTACACAACTTCAAGCATACAAGCATACAAGCAATCAAAGCATACTTGAGCTCAGTTTTATATCTTTTATTGCATTTCAAGTTGTAAGAAAAGAAAGATACAAGAGTGATTTTCTTTGTAATATCTATTATACTTTGTATTCTTTCATTTGATTGCAAGTGTTGCATCACTTACACTCGAGCGTAAAAGAAACGAATCAAGAGTCACTAATCCGGTGTTATTAGGATCTTTGATCCGGCATTGTCAGGATTATACTCCCATATTCGTATAGTGAGGATTATCTAGTTCCTATAGAATACTAGATAAACAAATGTTTATATTGAGAGAGAGGTTGAGCTTGGACCAATAGAAGACAAGCGATTGTAACGGTTGTGAACTCGGACCGATAGAAGACGAGTCAATATTGTGGTTGTTCTTAAGCCAATAGAAAAAGAAAGTCGGAGAGAGTACGTAGGCAAGTTGCGGAACCTCTATAAATCTTTGAGTCTTTAAATTCCGCACTATCATTCATTTATTCGCAAGAAATTTTGTTATTCCGTATTACCACTATTCAACCCCCCTTCTAGTGGTAAATTTATCTCTTCAGTTGGTATCGGAGCGGGTCTCTTTTTAAAGGTTTAACCACCTAAGAGAAAAAGATCCGCAAATGGCACTTCTTGGCCAAATTGAAGGAAATGCTCTCAACCGTCCTCCTTTCTTCGACGGTTCCAATTTCATGACATGGAAAAAGAAAATGGCTATCTTCGTTCAAGCCTACGATATTGAAATCTGGAAAGTTATTGCTCTTGGTCCTAAGCTTGCTAAGAAAGAGGATGGATCATTGAAAAAGATCGACGAATTCAATGATGAGGATTGGAGAAACACACATGTCAACTCACGAGCTACTCAACTCCTCTATTGTGCTCTTAATCCCAAAGAACTCAATAGGATATCGTCCTATGAAAGTGCAAAAGAAATTTGGGAAATTCTCGAAGTCACTCATGAGGTAACCACCCAAGTCAAGGAGACCAAAATTAACATGTTACTCCATGACTACGAACTTTTCTCCATGAAAGACGAAGAAACGATCACAAATATGTTGGATTGATTTTCAGCTATAACCAATGGTCTTGCATCTTTCGGAAAGCCTATATCGAGCAGCGATAAAGCTAAGAAAATTCTTCGATCGTTGCCACGAGAATGGGATGCCACGGTCACCGCAATCATGGAGTCCAAAGATCTCAACAAGCTCGAATTTAGTGCCCTCATCGGGTCACTCATCAATTATGAGATCGTTCTCAAGTCTAGAGGCACCAAACCAAAGCCTCGGGAAAGAGTAGTCGCATTCAATGTTGATAGTGACGTTGAGGAAGATGTTCCCGAAGATGAAGACGACGAGGAACTCGCTCTCTATGCCAAGAACTTTAGAAGGCATAAAAGCCTAATTCAAAAGAGGCGAAGTTTTCTTGGTCGGGATGGCAAACCGGAGCAAAAGAAGAGTGGCTACACTCCTATAAAGAAGTTCGACAACAATTGCCGGAAATGTGGTCAAGCCGGTCACTATGCCAAAGAATGCCAAGGATCCTCTTCAAAACCTCAAATGGAAAGATTCAAAAAGAAGGAGGTCCTAATCGCTTCTTGGAGTGATGACGAGGAGGAGATTGAAAGATCTCTAGACGCAAATCTCGCATTCATGGCACTCGACTCCGAAAGTAATATCGAGGTAAGTTCTAAACTCAATGATGACGAATATGACTCTTTTGATTTTTGTGATTCACAAGAAGTTCATCATGATGATGAGTTATTGAGTGCGTTTGAATCCTTGAATACGGAGTATGACAAGATGGTTAAATTAAACATATCTTTAAAGAGAAAAATAAAATCTCTAGAACTCGAAAACTCCTCTCTTCAAAACAAAGGCAAAACTATTGAGATCGACCATACATTATGCCTTGAAAAAGAAAATGTTTTGAAAATCGAGTTAACAAAAACTCAAAAGGAGCTAAAATATATTTTGAACAAATTTACTCTAAACGAAATTCGAAAGGCTTCTATCTATTCAAAAATCGCCCTTGCTCAAACACGGTCTTGGTTTCGATCCTTTTAAACGGGAACAATCCCTTATCAACCTTGACAAAATAAAGAAAACCGAAACCAAGAACTCAAAAGATTCTTCCAAACGAGTTCATGATGTTAATGTTCGTTCAAAATTGAGAACCATCAAAGTTAAGCAAATATGGGTTCCTAAAGGGACAATTGTTCCAAATGCTATAAGCATAGTTAACTTTGGAGGACCCAAACGGGCTTGGGTACCGAAACAACCGAGAAACTCTATTTTTGTAGGTACCGGCACCAAGGAGAAGCAAGTGGTACATTGATAGCGGATGCTCAAGGCACATGTGCGGCTCCGAGGACTTATTTGAAGACCTCGAATGTCAAGAACAAGGACATGTGACCTTTGGAGATAATCAAAAAGGAAAAATCAAAGGCATCGGCAAAGTCGGTAAGGAACCTTCTCCTTCTATCAACAAAGTATTGTTTGTTGAAGGTTTGCATCATAATCTTCTTAGAGTTTCGCAACTTTGCGATGAAGGTTTTAAAATTCTATTTGAGCAAACGCATTGCACGGCATTTAGAAATAATAAAATTGCTTTCATTGGTTTGAGATGTGGAAACATCTATATTGTTGATCCCAATGATAAAAGTTCATTCAATGAAAAATGTCTTATTACCTTGGATGATAATGCATATTTATGGCATCGAAAATTGGGGCATACTTATCTACCTATCATTTCTATTTTATTTAGACACGACCGTGTTCGTTGATTGCCCAAACTCAAGTTTGATAGAAAGCATTTGTGTGAATCATGCATAAAAGGGAAACACACTCGAGAATCTTTTAAACCAAAATTCGAGGTTTCCACTAGTCGAGTTCTTGAACTTGTGCATATGGACTTGATTGGACCATCTAGACATGTTAGTTTAAATGGCAAACTTTATACTTTAGTAATTGTTGATGATTTCTCTCGATTTACTTGGGTTAGGTTTTTAGCACATAAGGATGATGCATTTTCCGAGTTTTCTAAATGGTGTCGCTTGGTATAAAATGAGAAAAATCTCTCCATAATTTCTATTCGCACCGATCACGGAGGTGAATTTGATTGCACTCCGTTTGAACTCTTATGTGATAAATACGGAATTAATCATAACTTTTCGGCTCCTAGATCGCCTCAACAAAATGGGCCGAAGCAATCTTTACGGCATGATATATGATTAACCGGGTTCATGTTCGTAGAACTCAACTTAAGACCCCGTATGAATTATGGAAGGGCAAAAAGCCCAATATTTCTTATTTTCATCCTTTTGGTTGCAATGTATTTATTTTGAACAACGGTAAGAATAACTTGGGCAAGTTTGATGCTAAATCCGACTCTGGAATATTTCTTGGTTATTGCACTAATAGCAAAGCATATCGTGTTTATAATATTAGAACGGATAAAGTTGAAGAATCTATACATGTTAAATTCAATAATATGATCTCACCCCCGAGAAAGGTAGAATATTTTGATGATGCAGGTACTTTTCCGGATCCCTCATCCGAAGTGAAGAAAATTTCGGAAATCGAAACAAACACAATCGTTGATTTACCGAAAGATTGGAGGCACATCAAAGACCATCCAAAGGATCTCGTGATTGCAAACATTGAAGACGGTGTTCAAACCCGAAGGAGAACCACCGAATTTATGGCTCATTGTGCTTTTGTATCCGAAATAGTTCCCAAGAATATATCCGAAGCTCTCGATGATGAATGTTGGGTGATGGCAATGCAAGAGGAGCTTGTGCAATTCATGCACAATAATGTATGGAATTTAGTTCCCGCTCCTAAAGATAAAACAATTATCGGAACTAAATGGTGAATAAAATCAAGAGTGACGAAGACAGTTATCCAATTCAAAATAAATCTCGTTTGGTCGCTCAAGGGTATAATCAAGAGGAAGGTCTTGAATATGAAGAAAGTTTTGCTCCCGTGGCTAGACTCGAAGCCATCCGTTTGTTATGTGCATTTGCCGCCCATAAAAAGATCAAACTATTTCAAATGGATGTGAAAAGTGCATTCTTGAATGGTTACATTCAAGAAGAAGTATACGTCAAGCAACCTCCCGGTTTTGAAGATCATCAATTTCCAGATCACATCTACAAGCTCAACAAGGCACTCTACGGGTTGAAGCAAGCACCCCGAGCATGGTATGATCGTTTAAGTCAATTTTTAATTGCAAATATAAAAGAGGCAAAGTCGATAATACCTTGTTTGTTAAAATATTGAATGATGATATACTTGTTTGCCAAATCTACGTTGATGACATTGTATTTGGAGCTACTAATGAATCCTTGTGCCAAGATTTTTCTAATCTTATGAAAGGAGAGTTCGAAATGAGTATGATGGGAGAATTAACGTTCTTCCTCGGGCTTCAAATCAAGCAATGCGAAGATGGAATCTTTATCCATCAAACGAAGTACTCAAACGACCTCCTCAAGAAATTCAAAATGGAAAGTAGCAAGGTGATATCTACGCCAATGTCCTCATCATTGAAGCTTGAAAAAGATGAAAATGGCAAATCCGTAGATCAAAAATTATATCGAGGTATGATCGGATCTTTGTTATATTTGACTGCATCTAGGACAGACATAATTTTCGCTACATGTTTATGTGCTCGATTCCAAGCTAATCCTAAGGAATCACATTTAACTGCTTGCAAACGCATTTTTCGTTACTTGAAAGGGACTATCGGACTAGGTCTATGGTACCCTTCTTGCTTGGATTTTAATTTAATTGCATATAGTGACGCCGATTTCGACAGATGTAAAATTGACAAAAAGAGTACTAGTGGTACATGTCATTTTGTTGGATCATGTTTAATATCTTAGGGAAGTAAAAAGCAAACCAGTGTAGCATTGTCTACAGCAGAGGCCGAATATGTTGCTGCAGGGAGCGCCTGTGCTCAAGTGTTATGGATTAAAAATCAACTCCGCGACTACGGCATATACTTTGAAAATACCCCTATTCTTTGTGATAACACTAGTGCTATTAATCTGAGTAAAAATCCTGTGTTGCATAGTAGAACTAAACAAATAGATATTAGACATCATTTTCTACGCGATCATGTTCAGAAAAAGGATATCTGTTTAATTTTTGTCGGGACGAAGGACCAACTTGCTGATATTTTTACAAAACCTCTTCCCGAAGAATCATTTAATTCCATTCGTTTACAACTTGGTATGGGACATATAGACAATTTTGAAATAAGTTTTCTACTCAATAAATCAATATCCTTGATTCGCTTCATTCGCTAGCGCGTGCTAGCTTCACTTCCTTAACGCGCGCTAGAAACTGATTTCGATAGCGTACGCTAACCTCACTGCCTTGCGTACGCTAATTAAAAACCTTTCGAATTCCATTCAAGCTACAGGACTATCCAGTAAACTTCCCATCTCTACCTAACGTACGCTAACTCTTTTTGTCTAGCGTACGCTAATTAAAAATCCGTTGACTATATATATTCCGTACGACCCAGAAACACATTCACCCTTCCTAACGTACGCAATCGCAAAGAAATTCCCTTTCAGCGAAAAACCCTAGCAGCAAATCCGAACCTACAATCTTCCGATTTCTCCCTCAAAACTTCGATTTTCTTCAAAATGTCTAGCAAGGGAAGGAAAACCATGGAAAAATCCTACAAACGCCCTCACAATAACGAATATGACGCGACCCGATTCGTCTCCTATGTTGCATCGAAGGTGTTCTTCGATATCCTTCCTCAGGAGAGTCTGACCGATTGCTATTTCTTCAATTTCAGCAGCCTTGAACGGGTTAAGGTCAGTATTCGCGATTTCTTTGAGGCATTAGGAATAGCACGGTTTGTTGAGTGCAAAGAGATTGTTTACCCTACGTGTCTCCGTGAGTTTTATGCAAATCTGCACTTGGGTGATAGTGATTGTAATGGAGGATTAGTGCTTGGTATCCTGGTGAATGGAACTGTGGTGAAGATTTCTTCGGAAATACTTCACGAGTTATTTGGCTTATCGAAATACGGATATGATTGTTGTGGGAAAACTATTGCCAAAGAGTCTCTTGTGTCCGAGAGAGATATCGCTGACTTCTTGTGTTCGAAAACGGTCATCGAGGTCACGGATGACGTCTTCGAGAATAACGATTTCGGTATCCACATTCGCTTGTTGTTGGCCGCTCTAACCAAGTGTTTAATGCCAAAAGTTAATACCCAACACAAGCTAGTAGGCATTGATAAGAATGTGGTGTATCGGGTGTTGAAGGATGATCGAATGGACTTCACTGGTATTGTGCTAAACTGGATGAAAGCGAAAGGGGATTCTTTTCGGTCGAAGAATTACATGTCGAGGACTCGGAAATCTGGACTTCCTTTTGGCTCAATTCTCACGGTGATTTTCCGGCATTTTCGCGTCGACTTGTCTAGTGAGGCACCCGTTCCGGTGTCTCGGGGACACGAAATAAGCAACCTAACCCTCAAGGCCATGCATTATGTTGAGACATACAATCGAGGTTGGGTATTGTTTCCGTATCTCTGAGAAGATGATCAAGTACTGAAGGGGATGCGGATGTCAACATCGGTCGAGCGTGTGACGCACCGAGGACCCCATACGCTTAGGGAGATGCAATCCAAATCATTTGTTCGTCATCCGAAGACAAAAGGGAAGCGCCCGATGAGAGACGTTGTCTCGGAGGAAGAAGAGAGCGATCTTTGTGCTCGGATGCGGAGCATCGAGACCTCTCAGCTGGAAATACGAGAGGATTTTCGGTCTCTTCACGCAGAAGTCGGATCTCTTCGTTCGGAAGTCGGGGAAGTTCGTGGGCTGATCTCCGATTTCATCTGTTACACACACCCGTCGTTCCCTTTCCCGTCGTCCTCTTCCGATCCTGCACCCTAGAATTTAGGAATTTGATGCTTGGTTGTAGAATCCTATTATTCGAATGATCTTTATGTCTCATGTCATGAAAACTTTATGTATTGCTTGAACTCTATCTTAATGATATTCGCATTTTCATTTGGTATTTGTTGTTTACATGTATTGTTATTTACGTAATTTCGCTTTGGTTAATGGCATTTTCGCTGGTATTTGTTAAAAATGCAACAATTCAGGGGGAGTTCCTTTTTCTTTATGTCAAAAAGGGGGAGAATACTCCAAAAACCGAAATATACTAATATATCGAACAAGTTACCTTGATTCGAATCATTTAAAATGTTTTTGCAGGTATAAATTAAATGTTTTGACATCATCAAAAAGGGGGAGATTGTTGACTCAAAATGTAATTTGATGATAATTCCATTCAAAACATTTAATTAGATCAATCTCAGTTCGATATTATATTGAAGGAGCTAAATAGTGTTAGCGCACGCTACGCATATCATAGTAGCGCACGCTATCGAGAAATGCATGTACAGCCCAGTCAGTCAGCTGCAGTCCAGTGAAGTCACCCGATGGATAGCGCACGCAAGTCTTTCAACATTAGCGCACACTAAGTAACTACAGTTAGTGCACGCTATACAATAAATATTAACGCACGCTATCGCATCATTCCAGAGGACAGTGAGGTTTAGAAGGAAAAGGAAACGGTTTTTGCGCACGCTACAAACATCTACTTACGTACGCTAATACAAGGATTTAGCACACGTTATTACTCAGCACTTGCGCACGCTACCGATATCATGGTCAGTAGTCCAGTAGCCACTGGACTCAAAATGTCAAGGACTTTACGTACGCTAGACAGGGTAACGTACGTTACTGAAAGAAATATTTAGCGCACGCTAAGATATAAGCATTAGCGCACACTAAAAGGAGTCAGCATCCTACCGTTGGATTTTCTACCGTTGGAAGGCAAGAGTCAAAGAGGATCCGTGAAATCTGGAAAAGTTGGATTTAATTAATACTAGCGCACGCTATGCATACTTGCTAGCGCACGCTAAGCTCAAATTTAGCCGTTGGATAAAGAGACGTTGGGGAGACAAACCAACATTTTCAAAGTCAAGATTAAAGACCTGTTGACCAGCCGATAACACACGCTACGGATACATGACTAGCGCACGCTAGCCATACAATTTTACCGTTGCAACAGTCTTTGTGACCGTTTAGAAAAGCCAAGTCAAGATCGATAGCGCACGCTAGAAGACATTATTAGCGCACGCTAATAATACGTTTTTCAGTATTTGAAGGAAGGCTCTCACCTATAAATACGGGTATCAATTCCACAACTTCAAGCATACAAGCATACAAGCAATCAAAGCATACTTGAGCTCAGTTTCATATCTTTTATTGCATTTCAAGTTGTAAGAAAAGAAAGATACAAGAGTGATTTTCATTGTAATATCTATTATACTTTGTATTCTTTCATTTGATTGTAAGTGTTGCATCACTTACACTTGAGCGTAAAAGAAATGAATCAAGAGTCACTAATCCAGTGTTATTAGGATCTTTGATCCGGCATTGTTAGGATTATACTCCCATATTGTTATAGTGAGGATTATCTAGTTCCTATAGAACACTAGATAAACAAAAGTTTATATTGAGAGAGAGGTTGAGCTTGGACCGATAGAAGACAAGTGATTGTAACGGTTGTGAACTCGGACCGATATAAGACGAGTCAAGATTGTGGTTGTTTTTAAGCCAATAGAAAAAAAAAGTCGGAGAGAGGACGTAGGCAAGTTGCCGAATCTCTATAAATCTTCGAGTCTTTAAATTCCGCACTATCTTTCATTTATTCGCAAGAAATTTCGTTATTCCGCATTACCATTATTCAACCCCCCCTTCGTGGTAAATTTATCTCTTCAGGTCATTCGTAACATCACTGTTCAGCCAGCGTCGTCATGTGGACCGTGGTTGTAAGTCTCCTAATCTCTTATACTACCGTTGTACTTAATTTCTGTTTTGTGAATATTGACGGGCTTTATTTTTGAAAATTTTGCCCTGGATATTGAGTAAGTGTGTTTACAGTATGTTGAGGGGAGGACGTGGATACGGATGCGGTCGTGGATGCAGACGTGGTAATGTGAGACTGGAGGATTCAACGACTACCCCAGAATTATCGGCTAGTCGAACCGACTCCCATTCTGGGGGACAACAAGGATCAGCGAATGACAATAACATGCCAGGAGTGCTTCAACAGGTGGTTGCTCAGATAAACCAGTTTGCTCAGGTAGTTGACCGCATGCAGACGGCAATGGGACAGCAGCATAACGAGGATATTCGGGGAGACAGATGGCTTACTGAGGTGGTCAAATTGCACCCGCCAAAATTTGACGGTTCTGCTGAGGCACTTACTTGGGATCATTGGCTGAAGGAGTTAGAGAAGATATTTGCAGGGATTAACTGTCCCGAGGACCGGAAAGTTCTTATTGCCCAGTATTTTCTGACTGGGGAGGCTTTTGACTGGTGGGAAGCTATTTGACCTGAGAATCATAATGCTGACTGGATGGAATTCAAACTTATGATGGAAGCACAATATTGTCCTCGTCCAGTTAGAGAGGCTAAAATCCGAGAGTTTTTCTCACCGCAGAGTTCGGAAGCATCTGTAACAGACATAATCAAGACTTTTAATCATCAGCTGACTTGTGTGCGACACTTGGTCAGGACGGAGGCGGAGAAGATTTTTCATTTCGATATGCGGATGAAGCCGGAGATTCAGCAGTACATGTCCGGATTCGAGTGTACTATGTTGCGACTGTATCAAGACAAAGCGCTGGCCTACGACATGAAAGAGGCAGCAGTGGAGAAATCGATGGAGGCAAAGAAGCAAAAAGTGTCCGACAACTTATCGGAAAACAAGAGTGGTGGGCCCTGCAAGGGCCAGTCTTCGTTTTATTCATCTAGGAAACCTCCACATCCTTCTCGAGATGGAAAGAAGTTCCGGACAACATCAATAGTTTCGGACGCATTAAACAAGTGCTATAATTGTGGTCGAGCAGGGCATATTCGATGTGATTGTCCCGTTCCTTCTGTGACTTGTTTTGAATGTTGACAGGAAGGGCACCGTGCAAATTTTTGCAGAAATGTGACTAGATCATTTGGTACTCGCACTCCACTGCCAGTTCCGAAGGAGATAAGTGTGAACCAGACGCAGCAGAGTGGGTTTCAACAGCAGAATGTTGGGAAGAGAGAGGCATCCAGTGCTGGGTCCGTTCCTCCACGCCTATACGAGATGAGGAAATCTGACGATCAGAACACTGCTGTTGCATCAGGTACGATTCAGATCCTTTTGCAACCAGTTAGTGTCCTATTCGATTCAGGGGATACACATTCTTTCATATCTTTGAACTGTGTTAATCGTTTGAAAATCTCGTGTTTATTTGATTGTGAGCCTTATGTTGTGAGTTTCCCGAGCGGAGAGAATTGTGAGATTCAGATCCTTTTGCAACCAGTTAGTGTCCTATT
Source organism: Orobanche coerulescens (assembly GCA_033398695.1). Lineage (NCBI taxonomy): Eukaryota > Viridiplantae > Streptophyta > Magnoliopsida > Lamiales > Orobanchaceae > Orobanche > Orobanche coerulescens. The sequence goes on along the minus strand of CM065817.1, from coordinate 108,053,203 downwards.
CGATTCAGGGGATACACATTCTTTCATATCTTTGAACTGTGTTAATCGTTTGAAAATCTCGTGTTTATTTGATTGTGAGCCTTATGTTGTGAGTTTCCCGAGCGGAGAGATTTTCCAGTGTCTATAGGAGGGAAAGATTGGCCATCAATCTTATTGTAGTCGACATCCATGGTGACGATTTAATTCTCGGAGACGATTGGCTCAACCGTTATGGAGCTATTTTAAATTACCGAAGGAGAGTCATTTCTATCATTGCTGATGACGGATCTGAACATCTATTCAAAGAATGGAGACCGGGAAGCTCGGGAAAATTGATCAAAGCTATGAAAGCAGACTGAAGCAGGGATCTCACGGATTTTGGTGCTACGCCATGAAGAAAGAAGAAGGAGTAGAGCTCTCATCTATTCCAGTTGTGAACAAATTCTCAGATGTATTCCCTGACGAACTACCTGGGTTACTTCCGCAGAGAGAAGTAGAGTTCAATATTGAATTGGAGCCTGGAGCCGCTCCTATTTTCTAGAGCACCATACCGTATGGCGCCAACCGAGATGTATGAATTAAAGAAGCAACTGGAGGAATTATTGCATAAGGGTTACATTTAACCTAGCATTTCTCCTTGGGGAGCGCCCGTTCTCTTTGTCCAGAAGAAAGATGGATCCTTCCGATTATGTATTGATTACAAGGAGCTAAACAAGGTGATGATCAAGAACAAGTATCCTATACCTCGGATCGACGATTTGTTTGACCAACTACAGGGGGCTAGAGTATTCTCTAAGATCGATCTGTGATCAGGTTATCATCAGTTGAGAATTAAGGAATCGGACATACCGAAATCTGCTTTCAGATCCTGGTACGGACACTATGAATTTGTGGTAATACCATTCGGACTTACCAATGCTCCTGCAGTATTTATGCAATTGATGAATTGGGTATTCTTAGAATACCTAGATAAGTTTGTGATCGTTTTCATTGATGACATCTTGATCTATTCGAAAGACCCCGAGGAGCATGCTGAGCATTTGCGTGTTGTTTTTAGCACCTTGAGGAATGAACAGCTTTATGCGAAACTTTCCAAATGCGAGTTCTGGCTTAGGGAAGTAACCTTCCTTGGGCATGTGATATCAACTGATGGAGTTCAGGTGGACCCAAAGAAAGTCGAAGCAATCTTGGAATGGGAATCTCCTAATAACGTGAAAGAAGTCCGAAGCTTCTTTGGACTTGCTGGATATTATCGCCGTCTTGTAGAGGGATTTTCCAAAATTTCTCATCCGCTCACTCAGCTGTTGCAGAAGACTCAGAGATTCGTGTGGGATGAGAAATGCCAGGCTAGTTTTGATGAACTTAAGAGGAGACTGACGACAGCGCCTATACTAGCGTTACCAGATGGAACTGATGGATTCATGCTACACAGCGATGCTTCAAATCAGGATCTGGGATGTGTATTGATGCAAAAGGATAAGGTAATTGCCTATGCCTCTCGACAGTTGAAACCATACGGAGTTAACTACCCGACTCATGATCTGGAGTTAGCAGCTGTAGTCTTTGCTCTAAAAATCTGGCGACATTATTTATACGACACTCATTGTCAGATCTTTACAGATCATAAGAGCCTCAAGTATATTTTCAGTCAGAAGGAATTAAACATGAGGCAGAGAAGGTGGCTGGAATTGATCAAGGATTACGATTTAGAAATCCTCTATCATCCAGGCAAAGCGAACGTGGTAGCTGATGCACTGAGCCGTAAACCTATTTCTCTTCGAGTGTTGGAAGCGCTCCCAAACCAGCATTCAACGAGAACTGATCTGTGAAAGAATCGAAGTGTGGTCGCAGGGAGTCCAAGGGCAACTGTGTGTGATGGAACTAACTTCATCGTTGGTGGAAGAAATCAAATCTAAGCAATTGGATGATTCTGTGATTCTTCGATTATGTGACGAAGTGAACAAAGGAAAGGCCCCAGGATTCGTGATGCAGGATGATGGAGTTCTGGGATTTCAAAGTTGACTTTGCATTCCTAATGATGATGTTTTGAGACAGACAATTCTGAAAGAAGATCACAACGCGCCCTATTCTGTTCACCCAGGCAGCAGTAAGATGTATAAGGATCTAAAACAAAACTTCTGGTGGGGAAATATGAAGAAGGACGTAGCAGAATACGTTTCGAAGTGTTTGACTTGTCAGCAGGTTAAGATTGAACATAAGCGACCTGCCGGAATGTTGAAGCCACTTCCGATCCCTGAGTGGAAGTGGGAAGATATATCGATGGATTTCATCACCAATATGCCAAGGACCAAGACGAGAATGAACATGATATGGGTTGTAGTTGATCAACTAACCAAGTCGGCTCATTTCCTAGGAATTAAAGACACTTGGGGACCCGAGAAATTGGCGCGAGTATTTATTTCAGAGATAGTACGATCGCATGGTACACCGAAGACCATTATTTCGGATCGAGATGGTCGCTTCGTATCGCACTTTTGGAAGGCAGTTCACAGGGCTTTGGGAACCGAACTGAACTTTAGCACGACCTATCATCCTCAGATGGACTGTCAGTCTGAAAGGACTATTCAGACAGTAGAAGACATGCTTAGAGATTGTGTCTTAGACTGGTCAACCGACTGGAAAGTTCATTTGCCCTTGATTGAATTCACCTACAATAATAGTTGGCATGCTTCCATTAAGATGACACCGTTTGAAGTGTTGTACGGAAGAAGATGTAGATCGCCCCTATGTTGGGATGATTCTTCTGACTTGATTGGGACGGAACCAGAGTTGATAGTTCAGACTCAAGAGAAAGTAGCTCTAATTCGGGAACGACTGTTGACTGCCCAGAGTCAACAGAAGTCTTATGCAGATGTGCCCCGTCGCCCGTTGGAGTTTGAGATTGGGGATCACGTGCTGTTGAAGGTTTCTCCTACCCGAGGAATTTTCCGTTTTGTAAGGAAAGGAAAGCCGAGTCCGAGATACATCGGACCAGTTGAGATCCTCGAGAGAGTTGGGGACTTAGCATACAGGTTGGCCTTACCACCATCGCTGAGTCACGTTCACAATGTGTTTCATGTATCCCAGTTATGGAAGTATGTACCAGATCCCAATCATATCATTGATTTCGGAGAAATCGAGATGGCTAATGATGGATCATTCGAGGAGAAACCAATCAAGATACTTGAGAGTCGGATCAAACAATTGAGGAATAAAACAATATCTGTGGTTAAAGTGCAATAGTCACGACACAGAGTCGAAGAGGCCACGTGGGAAATGGAGGATGGTATGAAGAGTAGATACCCGAATTTATTTTCATCTTAAGTTTCGGGACGAAACTTCTTTTAAGGGAGAGAGGATGTAATACCCGAGATTTCTGATGTGTCGTGATACTATATTTATTTTATTTTGATCTGAGTATTTTCCTCCGTATTTCATGATCCTGTGTTGTTGAGCGTATGATTTCTTGAATGTTGTTCATACTTGCATTTTTGTACACTGGTAGCGCACGCTAACATATTAGCATTAACACGTGCTAATTGAGTTAGCTAGCGCATGCTACGTATGAGTTGTAGCGTGCGCTACACGTAGTCAACTTGATTAAGACAGGGTGGTAGGTGAGATCAGTCGCGGATTTTGGTCGGGACATGTCTGGATGAATTTGGATGGCTTTTGGAAAAAGTCGAGTCAACGGTGCTTAGCGCACGCTAATGTTATGAGGCTAGCACACGCTAAGTCTAGTACAGTGAGGTCAGTGAACTTTCGTTCAGTCGTTAGCGCATGCTAATAATAGTTGTTAACATACGCTAATTGTTGATTTTAGCGCACGTAAGGCTATTTAGCGTACGCTATGCCGAGACCCGTCAGAGTCAGTAGGCTGCAAGCCCGTTAGCGCATGCTAGGATAGAGCCGTAGCGCGCGCTAATAACCATTTTCTATATATTGGACAACACCCTTCTTCATTTTTCAGATTTCACCACTTCCCATACTCGATTTATGAGACTTAGAGAGTCACTCTCTCCATCCTGAACCTCTCATATCATCATCCTAGCTCGAGTTTGAAGATTTTAGACCATTGGAGGTTGGTGTTCAAGCTCTTGGTGTTGAATTTCTTCAAGTTCCTCCTTGTTCTTCACTATTTTGAGGTAGGTGATTCTTCACCAACTGGACTAAATATTCTTAAGGATGTTTTGAATATGTTTTGAGGTTATCTAGTCAGTTAAATTCGTGCGTGGTCGAACATCATGTTGTTAGAAGGATATTTTCGATGTTTCGGTACTTTTTCATCGTATAGAACATTGAACCTTGTAGTGTTTGAACTCCCACATAGCTACAAAACCGATTATGGCCAGTTTATGGAGATTATCAAGTTCTTATGTATTATGTAATGGAATTATACGTATTGGAACATTGAATGGATTGAACTTAGGATATTTTCTTGAAGATGAAGATGATGTATCAAGTGAACCTAGTAATCAAGTTCTTGCGGTGTTCTACAGAGTAATTTTGATTTATTGATTGGTTTGGATAAATGAAGAACATGATTAGAATCATTGTAAGAAGAATTATCCTATGATGTATTGAAGAATCCGACCGTAGGATACATTTGATCTTAGGTAGGATACTACGTGTTTTTGTCGGGTTAGTATCCAAATGTTGATTCAAACCCAAATTGATATAGGGCAGCGTAGTAAGCTCATAGGTTTGAGTATATCAAGCTCTTTTTGATGTTCTTGATGATTAAACCGATTATCCGGAACCGTTAGTTATACCGGTGTTATTATTCGTTGAAGGTTCGGGTTTTGGTGGATTGATTGAGTGAGAGTTCTTCGAGCTGGTTGAAGATTTCTTCTTCATAGTAACAACCCTTATCGCCATTCTAAGGCAAGTATCGTAATTGGTTAATGTTGGTATTTCAAGCATGCATGTGGTTTATTCATGTTGTTGATCATGGGATTTATTTTGTTGAATTGTATGCTATTCGTTATCGAATGTTTATATGTTCATGTTGATGGACATAGCAATTTTGCATATATGTATGCATGAGTTGTGTTGTGTATGTCGTGCGATCTATGCTGAGGGCGCTGGATCGGATGTGCACCTCGTGTTGGTCCGACGGGATCATCTTGGGATCTATGCTGAGGGCGCTGGATCATTGGACGGGTTTTTCCACCTCGTGTTGGTCCGACGGGATCATCTTGGGATCTATGCTGAGGGCGCTGGATCATTGGAATGCCCATATTGTGTTAATAGAGTCTTGTGGATTCGCATTGTTGGATTCCGGTAGCGGAAGTCCGTGTTGTGTATTTTGTTATGTATTGTTGTTGCATATTCGATTTGTTTAATATGATACTTGTACTAGCATCGTTTTGCTAACCCCTACGGGGGTGGACATTTGTTTTGATGTTCAGGTAGCCGGGGAGCGTGAAAACAGCCATAGTACCGACATGACGACGAAGGGGCTCAGTGATGTTTATTAGTATTGTGACTTGTCTTTTGAATTATTTTCAGTACTCGAGTACGTGTGTTTTATTAATATTTCGAGATGGTTGTAAGAATGAACTCATTTGATCTGTTGAAACCGGTTTTGTGTTTTGAACTTTTATGGCACTGTTGTATTATATTTACATTTCTTCGAATTAGCCTTGTAAATCCTTACTTAAAGGGTTTACGGCGCTGTAATTATTCCGAATATCTCGGGGTGTTACAATGTGAAGGGATATACATATGATTATGAATTTTTATCAATTATCATTGGGTTGTTGGAGGATTATTCAGGAACATGTTGGATGTTGATTTTGGAATTTGGGGTTTCGATTAGATGTTGTTGGAATCTCGTTTTCTGTCTTCTTTTTGGATTATTAAGTGTATTTAAGATGTTTCGTTGGATTGAATCATTCATTGGAGGTTGGGAATCATTATAATCAAGTTTAGTTGTAAGTAATTGGAGGTTGTCTACAACATGTTTGTTGAATTGCTTCAATGAGTTTGGGTATTGTTGTATCGACTTTCGAGTTGGTTGTGATCATGCTTGATTTGTATTTTAAGCGAATCGTTGGTATTTGTGTTATTCAAGGTTGTTCGAGCGGCCGACAATTCCACTAAGGACGTTGATCGTGGAAGGACTTTCTCGCCTTCGGGTTGAGGCAAGTTTTATACTTGTACTAGTCAATGAGATTAATATTATCATATATGTGTATGAATGTGTTGTATCATTCCGGGACTTAGTCTCTTCATAAGTTTATTGATATTAGGGGATCGTTCGATACGATACCCTTCGTCAACTATGCCAAATGTTTATTATTATTCATTAATGGCCGGGTCAAGGCATTGGGATACTCGTTGTTAATTTTATTGTCGATAGCCGGTTCGCGGTATCAATGTATCAATTGTTGTTGTTATTATTGATGTCGATCTAAGATATTGTTGTAATAATTGTTATAAATGTTGGCATCCTGTCATTCATATTATATCGGCCGGTTGAAGGCATTGGCGTATTCCTTCTCATCTTCGTCGTCGGTAACCGATTAAAGGTGCCGAGGCATTCATTGTATCATTGTTATCGATTGTCCATTCTAAGGTAATCGAGGTATTGAGACATTCATTGTATCACTGTTATCGATTGGCCATTCTAAGGAAATCGAGGTATTGAGTCATTCATTGTATCATTGTTATCGATTGGCCATTCTAAGGCAATCGAGGTATTGAGTCATTCATTGTATCATTATTATCGATTGACCGTTCTAAGGCAATCGAGTTATTAAATCATCTGCTGTATCATTGTTATTGGTTGGCCATTCTAAGACAATCGAGGTATTGAATTGGGATTGTCGAGGATAGTTCCCATCCGTGAGTTACTGTCGTCGTGTTGGCCGACTCAAGGCAGCACACTATCATTTCTGTGAATTCGGTAATCTTTGAATCGTTGCCGTTTGTGGTTAATGGTGTTTTAGAGGCTAGTCTCGGCTAGTGCTCATTGGGTAAGCTTGGGGCTTGAACCATCGCGGTTGGTTTCCCAACACCTACAGCTCAGTAGGTCACGGTCATGGTTATGATCTCATTATGGGTAAGTTTGGGGCTTGAACCTTCGCGGTTGGTTTCCCAGCACCTGCAATTCAGCAGGTCACGGTCACTGGGTGATCTCATTGTGGGTAAGCTTGGGGCTTGAACCTTCGCGGTTGGTTTCCCAACACCTACAACTCAGTAGGTCACGGTCATGTTTATGATCTCATTATCTGTAAGTTTGGGGCTTGAACCTTCGCGGTTGGTTTCCCAACACCTACAATTCAGTAGGTCACGGCCATTGGATGGTCTCATTATGATTCAGCTTCGTGCCGTGGCTTCGGTCCTCATTGATTCAGCTTCAGGATGTTTTAGCTTCAGGTGATTGTGATATTTGACAGCTTCGGCTGAGTGGCTTTCAGGCCTTTTTGATGTCTTGGTAATTTCGTTGGAGCCTTCGGGCATTGTGATTCATAATTAATTCAGTTGTGGTTTGGTTCATGTCGTGTAATTCATTGTGGTACTCTATGATTATGATTCGCCGTTGGGCACTTATGTTCTAACCTGTTGAAAAGGTATTAATAGTATGCCGTGGGCATAGTGTTTCACGAATGCTCGGTTCTTACCTTGGTCTGTGAGCATCTCGTATTATTATTATCATTGTACCGTTTCATTCTGCCTTTGGATGCATATCATGTTATACATGTATTTGATGTTCATTATCTGGATGACTGACCCCGTGGGGGCGGAACATGTTTTCATGTTTTAGGTGCTTGCAAGGAGAGAGTTGAGACACAGGAGCATGATGATGGCGATGAGCTATTCGAGCGATACTAGTCCGAGTTGTTCATGTTAGTCAGTCAGTTGGAGTGTTCTCCAGTTTGTCAATCATTGTCATTATGTATTACCCGAGCAGATGCTCGTGGATGTTGTTGTATTTTTATTTTTGGCCATGTAGGCCCATCATTATCGTTGAAATTCCTTATCGGAATATTGTGTCGGATATCATAGTAGGGACTGTGATCTCCCTTTTTGGTTAATTTTAATGTATTTTAGTCATGTTCGCTTGGTGGATCTCCGGGTGTAGGGTCCACGGCACTTTAATAACCCAATGGGATTTGGGGGTGTTACAGCAAGTACTCTAATCATTTTTGTCATTTGTGTCGATCATGTTGTGATACATTCGTGTATTGCTGTCATGCATTTGTGCATTGTTGTTGTCGTGCATTGTGTACTGTTGTTTTGTGCAGTTGTGCATTGTTGTCATATGTCCACCAAGCGTTGGTCCGACGGGATCAACATGGGATATCTATAGCTATATGCGCTGGATCGTTGGACAGGTATTTCCACCATGCGTTGATCCGACGGGATCATCATGGGAATCTATAGATGTGTGCGCTGGATCGTTGGATTACCATGTGTGTTGTTATTGTGCATATGTATATTATGGGTTTGCCATAAGTATACATTGTTGTTATTGATGTGAGCATATTGACGTTGTCATATGAGTATGCATTTGTAGGTCTTGTGTTAAGACCGTGCCTGTATGTTGTGTTGATCTGATCTTGGATTAGACTGACGTGATTTCATCGTGGCATTTCATATCTTGAGGTATGTTCCGTATTTCCTTTGGTATTTCTCTTTGATAGACAATCGATTATGTGATGATGTTACCCGATGGATTGGGTTGGACAGAGTAAGTAGATTTCATAACAGTGAGTTATGATAATGTTTTGAGAAAATTGGGTATTGTTGAGATACAATACAGATATTTCGGTATGAGCTTATTATGTTGGTGAAAGGATACGAGATATGAACTTTGGTAATTATTATCACGAGTTGGTAAAGTTATGGCGGTAAGATTACATTGGTAGTATTCTTACTTAGTATTTTCATTGGTATGTAATTATTGACGTGATGTGATGGTTATCATTGTTGGATAGTATGGCTGACCCTGCCATGGTCTTTCTTTTTAGGTTCTTGGACTTTCAAGGTTGTAGCGGTCATGGAGAGATGAGCTTCCCGGAGGATACTGACTAGAGCATGTATTTGTGTATTGAGTTTCCTGATCAGTTCTTGTATTCCGCTGTTAGAGTATTTTTATTGTTTGTCTTTTTCCGCTGTATGAGTATTTTTAAATGGCCTTTTGGTATCTCGTAACTTAGGTTAACTTGGCAAATCATTTTCAAAATATTTTCTCGGTACGTGTAAGCGATAGCTTAACGTATGTTTTTAACTGTTGAGTTCTGGCATTTCAGGCCTTGTTCTTTCAAATGAGATTTTATGACGGTTTTTGTTAAACGGATTTTTATAAGTCTTCGAATGTTTTTAAAGGATAGTACCGTCGTTAACCTTTTGGGCATTTGCAAATATTTGCGAAAATTCCTTTTAGCCTTGTGGGTTCCATCTCGGGGCCCACAACACTGTAATATTCCTGGATAGCTCTGGGGGTGTTACAGAATATAATATCAGAGCTTAGGTTGTGAAAACCTAGGCAGTCGAGTCGAGTTGGGTCGTACTTGTAATATCCGGGGATAATTTTTTTTTTTTTTTTCGTGTTACTGTTGAGTTGTACATATTCATTTAGAATTGTACAAGTGTTGTTGTTTTGGACTGATACAATGTATATTGTATTGGAATATTTCGGGATCGAAATATTATACTTGTCGTCGGGTTAGTTTCGTCGTTTGAATGTTGGTTGGAGAGTTTGGGTTTTTGGCTAAGTACACTAGCCTTAACGTACGCTACATGGGTAGACTTACGTACGTTATGGGATGAGTATTACGTACGTTATGCCTGTAAGGTTACGTACGTAATGCTTGGTAGGTGGCAGGAACCTTCCTCGTAGTCACTTTCGGCCGGTGGGTCCCGAGCATCTTCCGATCGGATCTCACTATTGCAGTCAACGGACCCTTACGTACGTTAAGAGGTGAGCTCTACGTACGTAATGTAGGTCTTGTTAACGTACGTAATAAGTTCTTGTTTACGTTCGTTAAGGCCTTCGTAATTTAGTCCAGTCAGTTCTGGATTTTTCATTACGTACGTTAATGTCTTAGCATAGCGTACATAATGCCTCTTTCGTACGTTAACCATAGTGTATAATGTACGTAATGAATTGGTCAGTCTATTTATCTTGGTTTCGTGTTTCATTTCCTCACGAACCAAAACACATTTTCTCTCCCTAGAATCGTCCGTTTGGACTTGTTATTGATGTTTAGCCTCTTCCAACTCGATCTTGATCATCCTAGCTTGGATTGAAGCTTGAAGTTGGAAGCTTGTTGGTTCTCCTTTGGTGTTTGGAGGCTTCTTCTTGTTCTTCTTTGGTAAGTTCCCTCAATCTCTTGTTCTTCAAGTGATTTTCGAGTTGTTGTTGTTGTTGTTTTCTTCGGGTATTGTTTGATTAATGGAGTATATCATGATTCTTCATAGTTTGGATGAACTTTTGATGAAGAACATGTTGGTATAGCTTGAGTTTGATTATGTTCTTGATGTTTTAGATTGTTGGGAGGTTTTTAATCAAGTCTAGGAAGGATTATGTTAAGATTGTTATATGATTAACATAAGTCTTGAGATGATTATTGTTGTTGGTGGTGTTCTTGTAAGATTTTAACCATTTTAGTAAGGATTTATGATGATCCAGGAGGTGATTATCATAATTTGAAAATGGTTGAGTGAATCTTGTTGTTTAATCCGAATTCATGATGCATTGATGAAGGATTTCGTTTCAGACATCATGATTATTGAGTTGATGATGTTCTTGGGGTGATAATGATAATAGTGATAATATTATCATTGTAGGAGGATCAAATTGATGATATTGGTGATATTATCATCTTGAGATGATTGTTTTGATGATTGTTCTTAAGTGAATCTTGTTGAATGGATTTCACAAGTGTTAAGAACGTAATGATCATGTTAATTGATCATCGAGGTGTTGGAGGACGTTAGAATTCATAGTTGAGAACTATGATACTCGTTCGTGCGGTGTGATCGATTCGTGTTTGAATCGGACTTTGTCCTTGTCGTTATTTTCTATTGATTTTGTGTTTTTGAATGAATCGTTTTCATTCAAGGTTGTTTGAGTGTTTGTGTTCGTCGGGAGGCGCCGTTCATCATTTCGTGCCAGGACGTTGATCGTGGAAGGACTTTCTCGTCTTCGGTTTGAGGCAAGTTTTTTACTTGTACTGGTCAATGAGATTAATGTTATCATATATGTGTATGAATGTATTGTATCATTTCGAGACTTAGTGTCTTCGTGATTTGTTGATATTCGGGAATTGTTTGATGCAATACCCTTCGGTGATTATGCCAGATGTGATTGTTATTCGTTAACGGCCGGTTTAAGGCATTGAGATTCTTGTTGTCGATAGCCGGTTCGCGGCATCGATGTATCGATTATTATTGTTGACGTGAATGTCGTTCTGAGGCATCATTAAATCGTTATTATTGAATTGGAACTGTCACTATGATGTTGCATTGGCCGACTGAAGGCGTTTGATATATTCGTTTATTATATCTGTTTCGGTGGTCAATTTAAGACGCCGGGACATCCACTCTACCGTATCATTGTGTATCGATTCACCGTTCCAAGGTAATCGATTTATTTAATTGGGATTATCGAAGATAATTCCCATCCGTTGTATCATTGTGTATCGATTGACCGTTCTAAGGTAATCGATTTATTTAATTGGGATTATCGAAGATAATTCCCATCCGTTGTATCATTGGTCATCGATTAACCGTTCTAAGGTAATCGACGTATTTAATTGGGATTATCGAAGTTAATTCCTATCCGTTGTGTCATCATTATCGATTAACCGTTCTAAGGTAATCGACGTATTGAATTGGGACTGTCAAGGATAATTTCCATCCGTTAAGTTGTTGTGATCGATTTGCCATTCCAAGGCAGTCGAGGTATTTGAATTGGGACCGCCGTGGACGGTGCCCATCCATGAGTTGTTGTCGTCGTGTTGGCCGACTCAAGGCAGCACGCTATTACTCTTGTGAATTTGGTAATCTTGGGATTGTTACTGTTGTGATTAATTATGTTTTGGATGCTAGTCTCGGCTAGTGCTCGATGGGTAAGCTTGGGGCTTGAACCTTCGCGGTTGGTTTCCCAACACCTACAGTTCAGTAGGTCACGGTCATGTTAATGATCTCATTATGGGTAAGCTTGGGGCTTGAACCTTCGCGGTTGGTTTCCCAACACCTACGATTGATGAGTCACGGTCATGTTAATGATCTCATTATGGGTAAGCTTGGGGCTTGAACCTTCGCGGTTGGTTTCCCAACACCTCTGATTGATGAGTCACGGTCATGTTAATGATCTCATTATGGGTAAGCTTGGGGCTTGAACCTTCGCGGTTGGTTTCCCAACACCTACGATTCAAGAGTCACGGCCACCGGGTGATCTCATTATGGGTAAGTCTGGGCTTGAACCCTCGCGGTTGGTTTCAAAGACTGCAATTCAGCAGGTCACGGTCATTGGATGATCTCATTGTGATACGGCTTCGTGCCGTGGCTTCAGCCCTCATTGATACAGCTTCGGGCTGTTTTGGCTTCGGGCCATTGTGGTGATTGACAGCTTTGGATGAATGACATTTAGGGTATTATGATGATAAACAGCTTCGGGCTGTTCGGCTGTTAGGCCATTGTGATGTATCGGTATTCCTGGTGGAGCCTTCGGGCATTGTGATTCGTATCTATTTCAGTGTTTGGCTTGGGTTACCTTCGGGTGATGTATTGTTGTGTTCTGTATTGATGATTCGCCGTTGGGCACTTGTGTTCTAACCTGTTGAGCAGGTATTGATTGTATGCCGTGGGCATAGTATTCCACGAATGCTCGATTCTTACTTTGGTTTGTGAGCATCTCGTATTACCATTACTATACTATTCATTCTGCCCTTTGGATGCATATCATGTTGTACATGTATTTGATAATCATTATCTGGATGACTGACCCCGTGGGGGCGGAACATGTTTTCATGTTTTAGGTGTTTGCGAGGAGAGAGTTGAGACACAGGGGCATGACGTGGCGACGAGGCATGCGAGCGATACTAGTCCGAGATGTTTTGGTGTTCATGTCAGTCAGACAGTTGGAGTACTCCAGTTTTGTCAGTTATTGTCATTTTGTATTATCCGAGCAAGGCTCGTGGATGTCGTTGTAATTTATTTGGGCCATGTAGGCCCACTGTTGTCATTGAAATTCCATATCGGAATATTATGTTGGATGTCAGTGTAGGGATTGTGATTCCCCTTTTGGTCAGTTAGTTGTATTTTTGGTCGTGTTAGCCTGGTGGATCTCTGGTGTGGGGTCCACGGCACTGTAATAACTTGATAAGATTTGGGGTGTTACTGAGAAGATGGTATCGAGCGTTGGGTTGTGAGATACCCCGATATGTGAGTTATGCGGTTCTCGACGCGGTAGTAGTGAGTGTCAAGTTATGACAATCTGACGATCGGGTTTTGTGAGTCGTGGTAGTTGGACGACCGTATGAGTCATTCTTTCATCGAGTCGTCGGTGAAGACTAGTATCGCAAGACCTCGAAGCTTCGTATGACTGTGTAAGGACTCGATTCTCTTGTATGCTCATACATTCATTATGCCATTGATTATACATGTTTTGTTGAAACCTGTATGTAACATTATGTTACGACCCATTCATGATTAATTGCTTTGGAGCGTGTCGGCTCAGTATTGGCTATAGTTAGCATGTTTGAAGCGATTGTTTATTTGTTGAGTATATATACTCGTGTTTGGCTATTGACATAGCATTGGGGATTAGCCGTTGAGGCATATTTGAGCTTTGTTCATGATCGAGCGTTATTCTTTCAGTATGGAAAGAAGAAACCGAGGATGTGGCAGAGGGGGTAAAGTCTGCGGAGCAGGCCGAAACCCAGAACCTCGTGATTATGCGCGTGCGGATGCCAAGAGGGATCAGAATTCAGCCGGAGATGTGACTTATGCGACCGGTTCCCCTTCGGAACGTCATACTCGAGGAGTCGACTAGACTGAGAGTGACCACATCGACCCTTACTTGCTTATGAGGGGAATGATGACCCAGATGACTCAGATGACGCAGATAATGGAAACCATACAGACCTCAGTGGTACGTGGTCCACCGCAGCAGGGATCCAAGGTGCTGTTTTATGGACAGTCTAGTAGAGTGAGTCAGATTATCGGCGACATCTCTCGTCAGAGGCCGCCTATTTTTGAGGGTTCGTCGGAACCAGCTGATATTGTTCATTGGCTTGAACATTTTGATAAACTCTTCGACATGGTTCAGTGTCCAGAAGAGAGCAAGGTGGCAGTAGCGGCTTACCATTTGAGTAAAGGCGCTTATTCTTGGTGGCTTTCTGTAAAACCCACCGATCGTGATTGTGCTTGGAGTGAGTTTAAGACTCTCATGTTAGAGAGGTATTATCCGGCTCCACATCGTGAAGCCAAACTGTCAGAGGTTTTGAACCCCGAATCCGTCAAGGACGAGGGTGTTATTGTTATCGCTGAGAAGTTTCAGGGACTCCTTCAGTTTGCTTCATCTGTTATCCGTACTGAGGCGGATAAGATCAAGTATTTTAGCAAGAGACTGAACCCGCAGTTGAGGATTCAGTTGTTCAACCATAATTGTAATTCACTTGGTGAATTCATCGAGAAGGCTCTTGGAGCAGAGCTTTTGATCAAGGAGCTTTCTCGGAAGAACCCTTCAGTTTCTTCCGGTGAGAGGACTAGGATGCCGGTTCGTTCAGAGGGATATCGGGCTCCGACATCCAAGAAGTCATCTTCTAGTCATCTTCGTGCTGGGAAAGCATCTTCTTCTCAGGCGACGGGTTCGACCGTTGTTTGCTTTAACTGTGATACAATAGGACATCGCAGTACTCGGTGCTCGATGCAGTCTATTGCGTGTTTTCTGTGTGGGAGGCAGGGACACCTTCAGAAATACTGCAGGGGTTCTAGTGCCAGTAGATCTCAAGGAAGCTCACGGGCCTCGAGAGATTTTGTTGCTTCAGTCCGTACTCCATCCAAAGGGTCATATCGGGCTTCGGGAGCCAGAGGTATGGACACTCGAGGAGGAGCGGCGAGCTCAGATTTGGGTCTTCCTCGAGTCAATGAGATCGATGAGTTCGATGAGCCGGAGGGTGTTGATTTCAGATACATTTGAGATGTGGCCTTGATTTGTATTTTCCTTGTTTTTCGGACTGATGTTTTGACTCAGTCTGTATTGTAGTATTGTGGTTGTGAACCATTTATTATTGATCTATCTTGTTATGATAGCTTTTGAGAATCTTGAGATTTGACGTCGTCTGATGCGTTATTCTTTTCCTTTTGGTATTATACCCAATATTTTTGTGGTGATCTGGGTAAACGTTCATTGTGATTCGAGACGTCAAGTTGCGAGGACTTGAGTGTGCATTTGATATGGTCCTGAGGACTATTTGTGCGTTGTTATTTTCTTTTGTGTCGTGAGTCAGTGATTGCATTGGCGTCCGATGCTGATGAGAACGGGGGAGTGTACACCGATGATTGTAGACATGTACAATGGGCGGCACCCGCGGGGTGTGTACGCCGGTGTTACTAGTCATGCGATTGGTACGACTTCCTGGCTGGTCTCTAGCGGGAGAGTTATGTTTCGGCTGATCTCGCAGTTGGTTGAGTGTTTTTATCCCTTGTTTTTCGCCGTGTTCGGGCAGAGGAGACGCAGGAACCCGTGGGGTTGGCCCGATTACTCAGGCGAAGTGGTTCGCAGTGAGGAGTATTCCTGGAGATGTTGTTTTCTTATCCTGATGGATAGTTCGTACCCCGTGTTTTTGCACTCTGAGTTTTGGGGACGAAACTCTTTTTAAGGGGGGGGGGTATGTAATATCCGGGGATAATTTTTTTTTTCGTGTTATTGTTGAGTTGTACATATTCATTTAGAATTGTACAAGTGTTGTTGTTTTGGACTGATACAATGTATATTGTATTGGAATATTTCGGGATCGAAATATTATACTTGTCGTCGGGTTAGTTTCGTCGTTTGAATGTTGGTTGGAGAGTTTGGGTTTTTGGCTAAGTAGACTAGCCTTAACGTACGCTACATGGGTAGACTTACGTACGTTATGGGATGAGTATTACGTACGTTATGCCTGTAAGGTTACGTACGTAATGCTTGGTAGGTGGCAGGAACCTTCCTCGTAGTCACTTTCGGCCGGTGGGTCCCGAGCATCTTCCGATCGGATCTCACTATTGCAGTCAACGGACCCTTACGTACATTAAGAGGTGAGCTCTACGTACATAATGTAGGTCTTGTTAACGTACGTAATAAGTTCTTGTTTACGTACGTTAAGGCCTTCGTAATTTAGTCCAGTCAGTTCTAGATTTTTCATTACGTACGTTAATGTCTTAGCATAGCGTACGTAATGCCTCTTACGTACGTTAACCATAGTGTATAACGTACGTAATGAATTGGTCAGTCTATTTATCTTGGTTTCGTCTTTCATTTCCTCACGAACCAAAACACATTTTCTCTCCCTAGAATCGTCCGTTTGGACTTGTTATTGATGTTTAGCCTCTTCCAACTCGATCTTGATCATCCTAGCTTGGATTGAAGCTTGAAGTTGGAAGCTTGTTGGTGCTCCTTTGGTGTTTGGAGGCTTCTTCTTGTTCTTCTTTGGTAAGTTCCCTCAATCTCTTGTTCTTCAAGTGATTTTCGAGTTGTTGTTGTTTTCTTTAGGTATTGTTTGATTAATGGAGTATATCATGATTCTTCATAGTTTGGATGAACTTTTGATGAAGAACATGTTGGTATAGCTTGAGTTTGATTATGTTCTTGATGTTTTAGATTGTTGGGAGGTTTTTAATCATGTCTAGGAAGGATTATGTTAAGATTGTTATATGATTAACATAAGTCTTGAGATGATTATTGTTGTTGGTGGTGTTCTTGTAAGATTTTAACCATTTTAGTAAGGATTTATGATGATCCAGGAGGTGATTATCATAATTTGAAAATGGTTGAGTGAATCTTGTTGTTTAATCCGAATTCATGATGCATTGATGAAGGATTTCGTTTTAGACATCATGATTATTGAGTTGATGATGTTCTTGGGGTGATAATGATAATAGTGATAATATTATCATTGTAGAAGGATCAAATTGATGATATTGGTGATATTATCATCTTGAGATGATTGTTTTGATGATTGTTCTTAAGTGAATCTTGTTGAATGGATTTCACAAGTGTTAAGAACGTAATGATCATGTTAATTGATCATCGAGGTGTTGGAGGACGTTAGAATTCATAGTTGAGAACTATGATACTCGTTAAATGCGGTGTGATCGATTCGTGTTTGAATCGGACTTTGTCCTTGTCGTTATTTTCTATTGATTTTGTGTTTTTGAATGAATCGTTTTCATTCAAGGTTGTTCGAGTGTTTGTGTTCGTCGGGAGGCGCCGTTCGTCGTTTCGTGCCAGGACGTTGATCGTGGAAGGACTTTCTCGTCTTCGGTTTGAGGCAAGTTTTATACTTGTACTGGTCAATGAGATTAATGTTATCATATATGTGTATGAATGTATTGTATCATTTCGAGACTTAGTCTCTTCGTGATTTGTTGATATTCGAGAATTGTTTGATGCAATACCCTTCGGTGATTATGCCAGATGTGATTGTTATTCGTTAACTGCCGGTTTAAGGCATTGAGATTCTTGTTGTCGATAGCCGGTTCGCGGCATCGATGTATCGATTATTATTGTTGACTTGAATGTCGTTCTGAGGCATCGTTGAATCGTTATTATTGAATTGGAACTGTCACTATGATGTTGCATTGGCCGACTGAAGGCGTTTGATATATTCGTTTATTATATCTGTTTCGGTGGTCAGTTTAAGACGCCGGGACATCCACTCTACCGTATCATTGTGTATCGATTGACCGTTCTAAGGTAATCAATTTATTTAATTAGGATTATCGAAGATAATTCCCATCCGTTGTATCATTGTGTATCGATTGACCGTTCTAAGGTAATCGATTTATTTAATTGGGATTATCGAAGATAATTCCCATCCGTTGTATCATTGGTCATCGATTAACCGTTCTAAGGTAATCGACGTATTTAATTGGGATTATCGAAGTTAATTCCTATCCGTTGTGTCATCGTTATCGATTAACCATTCTAAGGTTATCGACGTATTGAATTGGGACTGTCAAGGATAATTTCCATCCGTTAAGTTGTTGTGATCGATTGGCCATTCCAAGGCAGTCGAGGTATTTGAATTGGGACCGCCGTGGACGGTGCCCATCCATGAGTTGTTGTCGTCGTGTTGGCCGACTCAAGGCAGCACGCTATTACTCTTGTGAATTTGGTAATCTTGGGATTGTTACTGTTGCGATTAATTATGTTTTGGATGCTAGTCTCGGCTAGTGCTCGATGGGTAAGCTTGGGGCTTGAACCTTCGCGGTTGGTTTCCCAACACCTACAGTTCAGTAGGTCACGGTCATGTTAATTATCTCATTATGGGTAAGCTTGGGGCTTGAACCTTCGCGGTTGGTTTCCCAACACCTACAGTTCAGTAGGTCACGGTCATGTTAATGATCTCATTATGGGTAAGCTTGGGGCTTGAACCTTCGCGGTTGGTTTCCCAACACCTATAGTTGATGAGTCACGGTCATGTTAATGATCTCATTATGGGTAAGCTTGGGGCTTGAACCTTCGCGGTTGGTTTCCCAACACCTACTGATTGATGAGTCACGGTCCACCGGGTGATCTCATTATGGGTAAGTCTGGGGCTTGAACCTCGCGGTTGGTTTCCCGAACTGCAATTCGGCAGTCACGGTCATTGGATGATCTCATTGTGATACGGCCGTGCGTGGCTTTGGCCCTCATTGATACGGCTTCGTGCTTTGGCTTGGGCCATTGTGGTGATTGATGACTTTGGTGAATGACATTCGGTATTATGATGATAAACGACTTGGGTACATTGGTACATTAGGCCATTGTGATGTCGGTATTCTGGTGGAGCCTTCGGGCATTGTGATTCGTATCTATTTCGGTGTTTGGCTTGGGTTACCTTCGGGTGATGTATTGTTGTGTTACGTATTGATGATTCGCCGTTGGGCACTTGTGTTCTAACTTTGTTGAGCGGTATTGATTGTATGCCGTGGGCATAGTATTCCACGAATGCTCGATACTTACTTTGGTTTGTGAGCATCTCGTATTACCATTACTATACTATTCATTCTGCCCTTTGGATGCATATCATGTTGTACATGTATTTGATAATCATTATCTGGATGACTGACCCCGTGGGGGCGGAACATGTTTTCATGTTTTAGGTGTTTGCGAGGAGAGAGTTGAGACACAGGGGCATGACGTGGCGACGAGGCATGCGAGCGATACTAGTCCGAGATGTTTTGGTGTTCATGTCAGTCAGACAGTTGGAGTACTCCAGTTTTGTCAGTTATTGTCATTTTGTATTATCCGAGCAAGGCTCGTGGATGTCGTCGTAATTTATTTGGGCCATGTAGGCCCACTGTTGTCATTGAAATTCCATATCGGAATATTATGTTGGATGTCAGTGTAGGGATTGTGATTCCCCTTTTGGTCAGTTAGTTGTATTTTTGGTCGTGTTAGCCTGGTGGATCTCCTGGTGTGGGGTCCACGGCACTGTAATAACCCAATAGGATTTGGGGGTGTTACAGTACTTTTGTCGTGTCATTCTAGTTGTCTATTGACAAGTGTTTGAGCTCTGGGTTTTTATTGTTCACTCGGGCTTGTGCGTTATGTGATTTACCAGTGTGGTACTAGGGTTGTTGTAAACTTTTCCAAATGATACTAACGTGTTTCTTCGGATAGAGATGTGTTGTGTTCTCGAGTTGAACTAAGTTTGCAAAATGTGTGTTTTGTAAATGTCTGTGTCGAGTATTTTCTAGAGTTGAGACATGTGCCAGTATCACGGGGAATCATCGGCTTCACGATCTGTAAGTATTTGGATTTTTGGATTTCATTGAGATTTGTTGCCATTCTAAGTTGATATGCTTTGAGATTCAGAAAGATATTATGCGTTATAGTATAAGGTGACAGAGTTGGACATGATTGATGATCTTGAGAAGTTATGATTTTGGAAAATCGATATGTCGGTGAAACTGGGAAAGCGGAGTTATGTATTTGGGGAAATGTTGTGGATGGTTGAGAAGAACATGTAGTCATGTTAATTCATTTTGAGATATATGAACTGTTTTTGGGTATTTGAAAATGATACTTTTTAAAATAAATGTTTTACGGATGTTTTACGGAAAATGATTTTTGGGTCGAGTCCCAATGGATTTTGAAATAGTTTTATAACTCAGGACTTGGGGTCCAAAAAGTGGTTTTCTACTTTATAAATTTCTTGTAATATGGACCGGGATATGGGCTGAGACCCTAATGTTTCAAAAAGGTTTTTCTGTTTTCTAAAACTCCCGAGAATTGCAAAACACTTTACGAATCGTTTATGCATTTTATTACTACCTTTCGGGGTTTTGATTTATTTATTCAAATGAGACTTCTCGGATAGTCTTTCGCTGTGTTTGATTTGTTGATGATTCAATGTTTTGTCATAGCATGGTTGAGGTGATTCAGGACGGGTTAATGGTTGACGTTGTGAGTCATATGTGGAACAAGGAATTTCTATCAGAGTCTATATATTAAGATATTGGAACTCTATCGTGTGGTTTTCCAATGGAATGTCAGTGGAATTGGTGATGAGCCGAATTGGTATACAGGAGTATGGATGTGGTCAATCATTTTCATGGTTTTCATTTTAAAACTTTGAAATCGTGTGGATTCGAAGGAAACTGTTATCGAATACTTGGCACCAGCGAGCCGATTTAATTTTTCGAAAATTGGTTTTGTGGTCTTACCAAAATTTATGTTTTGAGCTTTGAAATTTTTGAAAGAACTTTCGAAAATATGTCTTCTTGATGAGACTATATGACTCAAACTGGTTTTGAAAATATGATTGATATACACACGCATTTAGTGCGTAATGCATATCATGGAGAAGTTATGAGTGTGACTCACAAACTGGATATCATATCGATGGTACGAGGAAAAGAGATTCGAACTTTAGTATGGTGACTTGGTTATCCAGGGATGATCAGTTGATTGAACGGATAAGAAGAATATGCTGCGAGTTCGGGTACAGAATATGAGTTTGGAACTTTGGATTTTGTGAAACCGGGACATATGTGCTATGTGATTCCATTGGTACGGTAGTACCACGATTTTACCATAGTGATTTTTGAATGATTTCTTTTTAAGTGTGAATTTGGGGATGGTGACCCCAGGATGGTTGTTTTGGATATTGATTGGTCGTTCCCACTCCATGTATGATTGGGTATGTTCGTCGATTTACGATTGGTTGTTCGTATGCCGAGGAGTATGTTCACTAGTCGGGTATGTTAGTTGAGATCCACTGTATGTGATTGGTGTGTTGTTTTGAGAACTTTATTCGTTCGTATATCGGTTTCTGTGGTTCTTTGTTGATCATATTGGAGCTTACTGTGTGAGGGTATTCCCGATTATCGTTGATCGTTCGTTGGTAATATTGGAGTTTATCATGATGATGATAGTTTCGATTGCGTTTTGACCTCTGGTTGGTCATATTGGAGTTATCATGTTGATGATATTCTCGGCTGCGTTTTGACCTTTGGATTGGTCGTATTAGAGTTTATCATGTCGATTGATCGGTAAAAAACTTATCCTAAAAATAGGAGTTTTTGAGTCGCTCGCAAATATATACAAGGTAGAAGTAGTTTGTGGTAAGTTCTACCAAGGTCTTTTCTCTCGAGGATTGTTCAACAGGGCTTCGTATAATATTTTGTATAGATATTGCGAGAAATAAATACTAAAATATTCTAAAATATATTTTTGGGTTTTTAAATATTAACTAAATTAAATGCACTATATTTTAAACCAAACTATTTTTAATAAGACTATTTTATATAAGACTATTTTTACTAGACTATTTATAACTAGACTATTTATATTAAGACTATTTATACTAGACTATTTATATTAAGACTATTTATAACTAGACTATTTATATTAAGACTATTTATACTAGATTATTTATATTAAGATTATTTATACTAGACTATTTATATTAAGACTATTTATACTAGACTATTTATATTATGACTATTTTTAACTAGACTATTTATAGTAAATTATTTTTAACTAGTGAAAATGAATAGAATTAAAATGAGTTGGGAATTTATAAAATCTAGGGGATTACGGGTTCATTAAATTACGTATTTAATTAAGTATAGGAATTGATTTATATGGATATAAAAGAAAAACGAATATTTATCGAGTAATCAACTTTTCACCTCATAACTTTCGTATTCAAAGATGTCTTAATCACTTTCGATTTTATAAGATGTTGATAACAAGATTAACACTTGATAGATTGAAAAGATGTGTTTCCAATACACTTAACAATCAATCAAAGAGGTTTCACTAGTAGAAATAGGATATGATCAATCTCTATTTAAACCAATTAGTCCTTTCATTTGTCTAACTTGACTATTTTAGGATAAACGATCGTTCATCGAGTAATCAACTTTTCACCTCATAACTTTCATATTCAAAGGTGTCTTAACCACTTTCGCAATCTTAAGATGTTGATAACAAGATTAACATTTGATAGATTGAAAAGATATGTTTTCAATTCACTCAACAATCAATCAAGAAGGTTTAATTAGTAAAAATAGGATATGATCAATCTCTATTTAAACCAATTAGTCCTAAAAATAGTTTAAATCAATCAAATACTCAATATATAACCTAATAGAAATTCCCCTTCCCCTAGGAAGAAAGATTAGCTACTCATTGGTTTATACATACTAAAATTATAATAGAAATAATTGATATATATAATATATATAGAAACTTTTAATTACTAGAACTTAGTGACAATAGATAAAACTTACTTGAATATGATGTATAAAAGTGCAAGAAATATACTTCAAATTATAACTTCAAACTTGTTCAAAGGTTACAAGCTTACAAAAATTGAAAGTAAAACACTAAGTAAAATACTAAGTGCTTATTGATCAAGCACTTTTCAATTACAAACTAAATGAAAGAAAAACTTCAAACCAAAAATGAAATACAAACTAAAATTGAGAGTTCTAAGGAAAATATATTGCTAAAAGAAAGGAGTATTTCTTAGCAAGAAGATGAGGATTATTTCTTCATGAGTGAAGGTGTCCTTTTATAGGTGATTTTCAAGAATACAATTGATTATTTAATTTAAAATATCTATTGTAGTATCTTGATTAATTCTTTGTTCACACTTCACCTATGTCTTTTAATTTTCAGATTTTTGACCAAAAAAATATCTTGTGGTTGAGTTCACAAGTTGGTCAAAATTGGACTATTTTTGCATGGCATCTGTTGAAAAACGGCGATGAAAAACGGCCCAGTTTGCCCCGTGTTGTGCGCCGTTTTGTGGTGACTCGGTCTCTTCCGGAATACGCACGAGGACACGACGCTAAATGCCGGCCGTGTGTGAAACGGTCCAAGACACGGCCCTTGTTGCGCCGTATGTGAAACGGCCTACATAACACGGTCCTTTTTGCGCCGTGTTGTATGGTCGTTTTGCCTTGAAAAATTCCCGTCGTTGGATTTGATCTTGTTTTCCGTCCCTTTTGATGCTTCATGTCAGTAATCTGTAAAATAACCATTTATAGCTCATGTTTGGACATATCTGTAAAATATGTATTTTTAATCACAAATCAGTACGATTATGTCCGGAAAAAAGAATATTTTGTATATGAATTTTAGATCAATTATGCACTAATCAAATACCCCACACTTAAATTCTTGCTAGTCCCGAGCAAGACTCTTTATTAATCACACACAAAATAAAAATTAAAATAAGACATAAAATAAAAAATAAAAAATAATACACACAAATTTAAGAAAAATAATTATATATAAAGATAAAAAGAGATCAAAATGCCATTAATACACAATAACCAACTTTATACAGTAGATAGAAATGAATCAAGATTCAAAATAAATCTACTAACGATTTTGAAGTTAAAACACGGTTTTTATTTTTGTAATTCCAAAATGCAAGGTTTTCCCCCAAAAGGTTGATTATTTCTTTCCCACTCGTGACTCACACGACTCCCTTTAATGGTTGCCCTCGATCACTCATTTATTTTTCGACTCAATATGAAGAATAATTTCATTGGCGTCATCAAATATTGTGATTTTTCACGAAATTGAGTGTATTGAAATTCAGTCGCTAATTAATTCAAGTCTGTTCATAAACTACATCCCTTAGTGATAGCTTTCACACCGTTATTTGCTAACGTGTAGCTCTTTTCACCAACACAATTTCTATCTTTTTTTTTAAAAGGTGATAGCTTTCATACCGTTATTTGCTAACGTGTAGCTCTTTTCACCAATTTTTCTGTCAGACGGCAGCTACGCACCAACAATGGTTAGTCCTTTATTTTTCGCAAAATTTTAAGACCCCCAAAATTAGGCGGTTATTAACGCTCAACACTTCTCCTTTTTGTCATTTTTTTTAGGTGATAGCTTTCACACCGTTATTTGCTAACGTGTAGCTCTTTTCACCAATGACTCCTTTTTTTTTAGGGAATAGATTTTTTGCAGAAAATTATTTATTAGTTAAGCATGAAAAAATAAAAAACTCCACAAATTAAGTAAATTTCAGTTCTATTTTTCATCAACCGACTGATTCTTCTTTTCTCAAGGTAACGAATGACTCGATTTTATACAATAACTACAAGGCTTGGAAAGAGAGATTAAGGATAAAAAATTATGGAATATAAATTTTTTTTAACCGGTTAAAACAATTTTAGAAGCTTGTATATAGCTAACTTATTGGTGTTATGGCCAGATCTAAAAATCCCATAAATCAAAATAATATATATATATATATATATATAATTTAAGGCAAATAACCAAAGTAATCAAAAACACACCAAAATAATTAAAACATACCACCCCGAAACTTGAAAAAGAAACTGTCCTCGGTTTTTAAAAAAAATAACATAAAAAGCAATGCAGAAAAGCAGAATACTCCCTGTTAAGAAAGTTGATGCTTGAGCTAACGCCTTTTAGAATCTGCAAGAGAATAAATATATCGACAACTCCAGAAAACTACGAAAATAACATCACCACGAATCAATAACGCTAAACGGAATTCGAATCAACTCGAAAAACAAAATGGATCCGAGGGTTTTTTCAAGACAAATCGAGAATCAAGTTCCGGGTGATAAAAATTGATAAATGAGTCACAAAATCTGAAGACCATGATCAATACAACAAGAATATCAAGAACAATTCATCAATCTCGGACAAAATCAACGAATCATGAAGAAACCCCCCAAAATACCCGAAATTAGGGTTCTAAGAATTTTACCTTGATTAAAATGGGGAAAGATGTTGGGATGTTGTTAAATCCATACTAGAAACTCAAAGATGTTGATGGGTGATGATATCAGGCCAAAATCCATGCTTATACGCCCTCAAGATCGTCTAGATCTCCGGAAGGAAGAAAGGGGAGGAAGAAATGACGAAAGTTGACCTCTGTAGTCCTATATATACTGTTAACAGTTAGCGCACGCTAAGGTATGTGTAGCGTGTGCTATAGGCTGCAAAATACAGTCCAGAACCCTCTGCCAGACTTCGTTAGCGCGCGCTAATACATGCGTTTAGCGTGCGCTAATTATACATTGTGTAGTCTTTGCTATTTCGACCATAACTCCTTCGTCCGGACTCCGACTGACCCACTGTTTGAACCATTGGAAAGCTAACTTGATGCTATATCATACTGAAAAGATTCAGAACTTTTGGATTTTCAAAGAATCGATGGTGATTTTACAAAGTCGAACTAATACGTCGATTAATCCGAAACAATATCAAAACTTGCTCGAATGACGAAATGTGCTGAACAAACCATGTCTGAAATGTGTCAATGAACACAAGCAAGGTACTACAATCGAAAAATATAGAAATAGAAAGTATGGGTATTACATTCAAAGGACGCTCCTCGAAAGTAATATCTTCAGCAATATCAATCTCGCCATAATCGATGACGTGACTAGGATCCGGAACATATTTCCTCAGCTGGGAAACATGAAAAACGCTATGAACATGACTCAAGGCCGGAGGTAACGCCAAACGGTATGCTAACCCACCGACTCGCTCGAGAATCTCGAAGGGTCCAATAAATCTCGGACTCAACTTCCCTTTCTTCCCGAAATGGAAAACTCCTCTCGTTTGCGACACCTTCAGCAAAACGTGGTCTCCCACCTCAAATTCTAAAGGTCTACGACGGACATCGGCATATGACTTCTGTCGACTCTGGGCCGTCAACATCCGTTCTCGAATTAATTCTATCTTCCGCCTCGTCTCTAAAACGACATCCGGCTCGGTCCCGACCAAATCGGACGCCTCATTCCAACAAATAGGTGATCGACATCGCCGCCCATAAAGTGCCTCATACGGTGCCATCCGAATCGACGCGTGCCAACTGTTGTTGTACGTGAATTCGATCAGCGGCAAATGTTCCTCCCAGTCACTACTCCAATCGAGAGCACAGGCACGCAACAAGTCCTCGAACGTCTGGATAGTGCGTTCCGATTGTCCATCTGACTGGGGATGAAAAGAGGTACTCAAATGTAAACGGGTACCCAACGCCTTATGCACCGAACGCCAGAAGTGCGATACAAAACGGCCGTCACGATCCGAAACAATAGACTTCGGAGTACCGTGAAGTCTCACAATCTGTGCGATAAATATACGGGCCAACTTCTCCGGGCCCCAAGTGTCCTTGATGCCCAGAAAATATGCCGACTTGGTCAGACGATCAACAATCACCCAAACCATATTCATGCCCGATCTCGATCTCGGCAAACTCGTAATGAAATCCATCGATATATCTTCCCATTTCCATTAGGAGCGAAGTGACTGCAATAACCCAGCCGGTCGCCGATGCTCGATTTTAACTCACGACAAGTCAAACATCTCGCTACAAACTGTGCGACCTCATCCTTCATATCATTCCACCAGAAATTTCTCCTCAGGTCCTTGTACATCTTACTTGAACCAGGATGAACGGAATAAGGTGTAGCATGGGCCTCCCGTAAAATATTCTGTCTCAACTCTGAGTCGTTCGGCACACAAAGCCGACTCTGGAATCTCAAAACACCATCCTCGTGAATCACAAATCCAGGAGACTTTCCTTTAAGAACGTTCTCTCGGATTTGAGTAATCATCGGATCCTCTAATCAAGCTTAATTTCATCGATCAAAGACGACGAAATCTCTAAAGCACGAAGTTGCCCGACGGCTCAGGTAACAAAACTTCAACATCTAACTCGATCAAAGCCCGCCGAAGCTCGGGCCGAGACGTAAGGATCTCAAGCATTCGTAACGCAACCGGTTTCCGACTCAAGGCGTCGGCCACGACGTTCGCCTTGCCGGATGATAAAGGATTTCGAGGTCATAATCCTTAATCAACTCTAACCACCTCCTCTGCCTCATATTCAACTCTCGCTGAGTAAATATGTATTTCAGACTTTTATGATCGGTAAAAATCTGACATGCAGAGCCGAAAAGATAGTGACGCCAAATCTTTAGCGCAAAAACGACTGCCGCTAACTCCAAATCATGAGTAGGGTAGTTAAGCTCGTACGGCCTCAACTGCCTCGATGCATAAGCAATGGTATTGCCGTGCTGCATCAATACGCACCCAAGACCCTGACCCGAAGCATCGCTATAAACGGCAAAACCCTCGTTGCCACATGGCAACGCCAAAACTGGGGCTGAAGTCAAACGCTTCTTCAGCTCCTCAAAACTCGACTGCCTCTCATCGGTCCAGACGAACTTCTCGGATTTCTGAAGCAACTGTGTAAGTGGTCGAGCTAGTTTTGAGAAACCCTCGACGAATCTACGGTAGTAGCCAGCCAAACCCAAGAAACTACGGACCTCCTTCACATTTGTGGGCGATGCCCAATCCAACACTGCCTCAATTTTCTGCGGATCCACTCGAACTCCCTCAGCTGAAATCACGTGACCCAAAAACATCACTTCCTTCAGCCAGAACTCACATTTCGAGAACTTCGCATAGAGTTGCTCGGTCCTCAAAATGTCTAACACTACCCGCAAATGATGGGCATGCTCTTCCTCGTTCCTCGAATAAATAAGAATATCGTCAATGAACACGACGACACACTTATCCAAATACTCGATAAAGACTTTGTTCATCAACTGCATGAACACCGCCGGCGCGTTAGTTAACCCGAAAGGCATAACTACAAACTCATAATGTCCGTATCTCGTCCGAAAAGCTGTTTTCGGCACGTCGGACTCCCTCACCCGGAGCTGATAGTACCCCGATCTCAAATCAATTTTCGAGAATACCGCAGCTCCATGCAATTGATCGAACAAGTCATCAATTCTCGGCAAAGGATACTTGTTCTTGATGGTCACCTTGTTTAGTTCGCGATAGTCGATACACAAACGTAGTGAGCCATCCTTCTTCCGCACAAACAGGACCGGTGCGCCCCAAGGCGAGGCACTCGGTCGAACATACCCCGACTCAAGAAGCTCACTCAACTGCTTCTTCAACTCTGCCATCTCTGAAGGTGCCATGCGATACGGCGCCTTCGAAATCGGAGCCGTGCCCGGCTCTAACTCTATAGCAAACTCAACCTCACGATCCGGTGGCAATCCAGGTAACTCGTCAGGAAATACATGAGGAAACTCATTAACGACTGGAATCGACGAAAGCTCGACTCCACCATCCTCCGCCTTCAAGGCGTAGCACCAATATCCAGTACACCCCTTTCGCAGGAGTCTCATCGCCTTCAAGGCGTTAATAACGAATTTCTGGTTTCCCCTCTTTTGCCCCGCGAAAGAGTGCTCGGTGCCGTCCTCGGCTAACATAGTGATGATTCTCGTGCGGTAGTTCATGATCGCACCATGCCTCTCGAGCCAATCATCCCCAAGAATCAAATCCTCACCCTCGATACTCACAACAATAAGATTAGAGGGCCAAGTCCTCTCACAAATAAGTACAGAACAGTCTCGAACCTCCTGATCACCAACGATCCTATCACCGCTATGAAGCTTAATGATGAAGGGTTCACAAGGCATCAAACAGTCGAGACTCAAACGGCGTACACAATCCAAAGATATGAACGAATGTGTAGCACCGGAATCGAAAAGCACACTGACAGGATGAGAAAGAATATAAACGGTACCTGTCGCCACGGTAGCCGCTGGGTCATCGGTCTTCCGCATCTCATAAACCCGCGGATGGGCGGAGCCGACACTGGAAGCTCCCCCCTTAGAGGGCTGACCCCGACCTCTCCCCCGACTAGCACTCGGCGGAGACTGAGGAGCAACGATCTCGATTCACACTTGGTTCCCTAGGCGCTGGAATGGAAGCACAGGCACCAAGAATTCTCTCCCTCTCAAAGACAGAAAGCAGCCTTGTGGCCCGGTGCCACACTGATTACACGTCGCAAAGGGCTCAAACAAGTACGACCGACGTGGCACATGCGACCACAATTGAAACACTTCACATCACGGAAAGGAGCACCGGTAGTTCCACGAGGACCCCGGTGAGCAGTGGACCACCGCCGGCAGGGAAGTTAGCAGATTGGGATCTCTGCTGACCCCCACTCTTGTGGCCCGAAAAGTTCCCGGCGGACTTCTGCTTCTTACTCTCGCGGGCCGCCTCACTCGCCGTCACAGACATATCGTAAGCAAGGGCCCTGCTCTGGTACTCTTTCAAGGTAGTGCATACGAGCCCCGACATATAGTCCCGAATCGGCAACTTCATCCGTCTGGAGAAATGGAAAATTTTGCCACTCTCCTCGACAACTTGGGTCTTCACATAACCCAACTCCTTGTTGAAATCAGCAATAGCTTGAGATACGGGAATATCCCGCGGTTGAGCATCATAAAAAGCATGTACCCGAGCCTGTCTGACTGGCCACGGGCAATATTCAGTCTCCATCAATTCTCGAAACTCAGCCCACGAAGCAGCATGATCCTTGGGCCCAACGGCCTCCCACCAGTCCGTAGCGTCCCCTGTGAGAAAGTATTGGGCAATAGGGACCCTACATTCCTCAGGACAGTTAGTGGCAACGAAGACCTTAGATACCTCCTTGATCCACCCTTCCCAGCCAATCGGGTCTGAAGCTCCCGAAAACTGAGGAGGATGCATCTTGATAACATCTTGGAGCCAACGATCCGCTCCGCCCCGATTAGCGTGGGCCTGATCCGGGTTCTGAACCGCCTGAGCTATTTCCGCCATTTGGTTCACCATTTGTTGCATAACGGCCGCAATACCGAGATCGGCACGCTCCTGAGAAGAAGCATGGCTATGACGGTCGCCGGTACTGCCGGCTCCCGAAGACTGTGACGTGGCCTCCCCACCGGCTGCCCCACGTCCCCGGCCGCGTCCACGACCACGACCGCGACCACGACCTCTTCCAGCATCCATACTGGAGTTAAATAAGTAGCAAAAGCCATACGAGGATCAGTACAATCAAAGAACAATCACAAGTCGAGAATCAAAGGTACGATACAAGGAATTAATGAACAGAGGAAGGAAAACTTACGGACACTGGTAGTACCGGAATCATGGCAGCGTGACGATGATGTGCAAAACAAAACACCACAAGACCCAATAAACCGACAAGCCTAGGTATCCATAAACCTAGAGCTCCGATACCATTTTTTGTAACACCCTCAAGATATTCGAGGTATATTACAGCGCCGTGAATCCCTATATGGGACCCACCAGGCTGAACAGCATCATACTCATCGACTCACAGAAACAACAACATAATACCACGTCATAAAGACGCAAAACAGAATAATCCACCCGGTTCACCCGGTCAACATAACATCATCATTCGACACAAACACAATAAACAACAATACAATCTAGACGAGTAAAAGTTCTTAAGTACTCGAGTACTTCTATTAGTTCAAACAAAACCACAAAATATGAAAAGGTAGAAGACACTAAGACATCACTCGTGCACAATCATCACGCTCGGCCATCATCCACATACTGGTCCAGCGCCCGTTCGTCTCGATGAACCTGACTTGAAATTCATAAAACGAATTTCCCCAAAATGGGTCCCCAGAGGGGTTAGCAATTACGCTAGTACAAGTAACCAGATGAACAACTTACATCTTACACATATAGTAAATGCATGCAATAAAGAAAACCGTTTGAAAGCACTCATTTCCGGAAATGCCAATATCAAAACACATTTGTAAAATGCACCACAATTAACCGTCGATCCACGTCTCTGTAGACCCCTACCGAGACCCCGTCGGATCTAACCCGTAGTGGTTAAAAGCAAGCACGTCGATCCACGTCTCTGTGGACCACTACCGAGACCCCGTCGGATCTAACCCGTAGTGAGCGTACACACACACACCATTTCTCATACAATACTACTATGTCAAGATTGTAAGTTCATAAGGGTACTTGCCTCGATTAAATAGACGATGACACGAACGAAACGGAGAATCAAGCACGACCGCGAGGAACCGACGAAAATGAACCTAACGATTCGAAGAATACAATCACAACCATTTCTAAATGAATACGGAATTGGAATACACCCGAAAATCCGCCTACGATTCATGTATATTCGTATATAAACAACAACGAGGGCGGACCACAACCAAACCCTCTCGATTCCGTAAAAATCACGAAATATACCATGAATCCGTAGGGAAACTAAGAATACCAACAAGATTAATCATATTCATCATGAATTAATCAACAAAACGGAACGAATCGGACAAAAACACGAAAACCCCCAATTTTACCAAAAGTAGGGTTCTAAAGATCTAACCTTGATTCGCTGGATCAAGGGATGATATCGGACGGATTAAGAACTCCATGGATATGTTGTTAAACAACATGGCTTCAAGCTTAGAACACGCCCAGCTGCGGAAGAGGAGAAGAAGAAGGTGAAAAATGGCAAGAAAAACGTCTGCAGGGCCTTTTATAGGGGTTGACTGCCTGCCGGACACGGCCCGTGCCGATCGGCACGGTCGTGTTGCACAGCTGGCCGACAGGGACTCGACCGTGTCCTGCTAGACACGGTCGCGGCGCGGAGGGCCTTCCGATAGTGACCCGTCCGACAGCGACTCGGCATGACTCGACCGTGTCCTGGGACACGGTCGGGCGTGCTGGGCAGTCGGTTCTGGCTTATCCGGACGAGTACGGCACGGGCCGTGTCGGACGACACGGTCGGGTCCTGAGACAGAAACTTTCGGCATTTCCGGACGAGTACGGCACGGGCCGTGTCGGACGACACGGTCGGGTCCGGTCGGCAGTGATCGGCCAAAAACTGAAACGACCATAACTCTCTCGTCCGGACTCCGATTGACTCACCGTTTGAACCATTGGAAAGCTAACTCGATGCTCTATAATATTGCAAAGATTTAGAATTTTTGGAGTTACCAAAAATTAATGGTGATCTAACAAAGTCGAACTCATATGAGGAAAGTTGAAACAATAAACAATAACGAGATTATAGTTCAACAGTTGACAGGAAGGACATACTGAAAGATACACGAGGGTCACTATGACCGAGAAATATACCAAAAATGAAAATACAAGGGAAGGAAAAATATCGGATATTACAAAGATCGTCTAGATCACCGGAAGGAAGAAAGGGGAGGAAGAAATGACGAAAGTTGACCTCTGCAGTCCTATATATACTGTTAATAGTTAGCGCACGCTAAGGTATGTGTAGCGTGCACTATCGGCTGCAAAATGCAGTCCAGAACCCTCTGCCAGACTTCGTTAGCACGCGCTAATACATGCGTTTAGCATGCGCTAATTATACACTGTGTAGTCTTTGCTAGTTCGACCACAACTCCTTCGTATGGACTCCGATTGACCCACCATTTGAACCATTGGAAAGGTAACTTGAAGCTCTATCATAATGAAAAGATTCAAAAGTTTTGGAGTTTCCAAGAATCGAGGATGATTATACAAAGTCGAACTAATACGTCGATTAATCCGAAACAATATCAAAACTTGGTCGAATGACGAAATGTGCTGAACAAACCATGTCTGAAATGTGTCAATGAACACAAGAAAGTCACTACAATCGAAAAATATAGAAATAGAAAGTATGGGTATTACATGATCTCACCTACCAACATGTCTCAATCATGCTGACTACGTATAGCGTGCGCTAAGATTCATACATAGTGTGCGCTACGAAACCCAAATTAGCGTACGCTATGCTTAGTCGATAGCATGTGCTACCAGTGCAAAAATCACTATTGAACACATTCATGCAATCATACATTCAACAACACCGGATCATGAAATACGGAGAATAATACTCAGATCAAAATGCAACAAATACAATATCATAAGGTTCAAATACACATCAAAAATCTCGGGTATTACAGGAACCAGGAGCTACACCAATTTCTAAGGCGCCGTGTCGTATGACACCTACTGAGATGTATGAATTGAAGAAGCAACTGGAAGAATTACTGGACAAAGGCTATATCCAGCCAAGCGTTTCGCCCTGGGGTGCACTAGTTCTTTTTGTCCGGAAAAAGGATGGATCGCTTCAATTGTGTATTGACTATCGAGAGTTGAACAAGATGACAATAAAGAACAAGTATCTGTTACCACGGATTGATGATTTGTTTGACCAGTTACAGGGAGCAACAGTGTTTTCTAAGATTGATCTGAGGTCGAGATATCATCAATTGAGGATTAAGGATTCCGATGTTCCAAAATCAGCATTCAGAACTCGCTACGGACACTATGAGTTTGTAGTGATGCCGTTTGGTCTCACTAACGCACCTACTATATTCATGCAATTGATGAACCGAGTGTTCATAGAGTATTTGGACAAATTCGTGGTCGTATTTATTGATGACATTCTGGTTTATTCCAAAATCCCAGAAGAGCATGCACAGCATTTGCGGATCGTTTTAGACCTTTTGAGAAACGAGCAATTGTACGCCAAGCTTTCTAAGGCAGAAGGAAGTAATGTTCCTCGATCATGTGGTATCAGCAGAAGGAGTCCGAGTAGACCCCCAGAAAATCAAAGGAGTTATAGATTGGAAATCTCTTAAGAATGTGAAGGAAGTCAGGAGTTTCTAAGGACTTGCTGGGTATTATCGTCGGTTCGTGGAAGGGTTTTCCAAAATTTCCCGCCAACTTACTCGATTACTTCAGAAAACTCAAAATCTTGAGTGGAACGAGATATGCCACACTAGCTTTGATGAATTAAGGTAGAGATTGATGACAGCACCGATTTTAGCACTCCCACAGGGAACTGGAGGATTCATAGTTTACAGTGACGCTTCGAACCAAGGTCTCGGGTGTGTATTGATGCAAAATCAGAAGGTGATCGCCTATGCATCACGATAGCTGAAACCTTATGAAGTAAATTACCCAATGCATGATATGGAGCTGGCAGCGGTAGTTTTTGATTTGAAAATATGGAGACATTACCTGTACGAGACTCACTGTTAAATCTTTACGGATCACAAGAGTATCAAATACATCTTCAGTCAGAAGGAGTTAAACATGCGGCAAAAGAGATGGCTGGAACTAATTAAGGACTACGACTTGGAGATTCTGTATCATTCAGGCAAAGCGAATGTAGTGGTCGATGCGCTTAGCCGCAAGCCTGTTTCTATTCAGATGATGGAGACTCTGACCTACCAGCCCAGCATTCAACGGGAATTGATTTGCGAAGGAATTGAAGTATGGTTGCAAAGAGTCCAAGGACAATTGTGCGTGATGGAATTAACTTCATCGTTAACATAAGAAATCAAATCTAAGCAAGTAGCCCCCCACTTAAATTTTTTGTTTTCTTGATTTTGGGGCCCACTTAAATTTTTTGTTTTCTTGATTTTGGGGCGAGGGAGACCCATGAAAATACATCGGTTTCTTACTCGTGCAAAGGGGCCCCACTTAATTTTTTTGTTTTCTTGATTTTGGGGAAGAAGAAGCTACCTATGGGCGGTTGCTGCTCTCGGGATAGGGAGTTTGAGCCAGTGAAGTCAGTCGGGACCCACTTAAAATTTTTGTTTTCTTGATTTCCTGGCCCCCAAAATCAAGAAAACAAAAAAATTAAGCGGGGCCCACCTGAACTCTGCCCTTGGTCATCTTTGATCCTCTGATGATTCGGTTACGTGATGAAGTGATCAAGGGAAAGGCCCTAGGATTCGTAATTCATCATGATGGAGTTTTAAAATTTCAGAACCGACTTTGCGTTCCCGATGTCAATGTTCTGAAACAGACAATTATGAAGGAAGCTCATAGCACGCCCTATTCTATCCACCCGGGCACCAGTAAGATGTATAAGGACCTAAAGCAGAACTTCTGGTAGGGCAACATGAAGAAAGATGTAGCGGATTATGTCTCGAAATTTCTGACTGAGATGGTCGCTTTGTGTCTCATTCTTGTAAGGTAGTTCATAAACCCTTGGGAACCGAATTGAACATCAGCACAACTTATCATCAGACAGACAGATAATCCTAGAGGACTATTAAAACGGTGGAAGATATGCTGCGGGCTTGTGCCTTAGATTGGTCAACTGATTGGGAAGTTCATCTGCCGTTGATTGAATTCACCTATAACAATAGTTGGCATGCTTCCATTAAGAGGGCACCGTTTGAGGCATTATACGGGAGGAGATGCAGATCGCCCCTATGTTGGGACCATTCATCAGACTTGATCATAATGGAACCATAATTGATCGTACAGACACGAGAGAAGATAGCCTTGATTCACAAAAGACTGTTGACCGCCCAGAGTCGACAGAAATCTTATGCAGCCGTCGCCCATTAGAGTTCAGTATTGGAGATCACGTGCTTTTAAAATTTTCTCCTACTCAGAGAATATTTCGTTTCAGAAGAAAAGGAAAGCTGAGTCCGAGATATATCGGACCATTCGAGATTCTTGAGAGAGTTGGAGAGTTGGCATACAGATTGGCATTACCGCCGTCATTGAGCCATGTTCATAACGTGTTCCATGTATCTCAGTTACAAAAATATATATCAGATCCTAGTCATGTCATTGATTTCGGCGATATCGAAGTCGCTCAGGATGGCATGTTTGAATAGAAACCGATCAGGATACTCGAGAGTCGAGTTAAGCAACTGAGAAACAAACCGATCGCTTTTGTTAAATTTCATTGGCCGCGCCACGGAGTGGAAGAAGCCACTTGGGAAACGGAAGATAGCATGAAGTCTAGATATCCAGAGTTATTTTCATCTTGAGTTTCATCTCGAGCAGTTTGAGCTGGGTGGCTAGCACATGCGCCAGCCGGACAATTGGTCCGGATAAAATTCCCGCGGATGAACCTAGATAGTTTTGAAGTCAACGAGTGTTAACGTATGCTAAGGAATGTGTCTAGCGTACGCTAATGGGTGCTACTTATGTGTGTAACCTGATGGTGTAGCGTACATAATCGAGTACAGAATGAGAACAGTTATCTATCGGTGACGATAGCGTATGCTAAGTATACTGGGTAGCGTACGCTAAGCGACTAACGTAAATTATGCATGAAGGCTAACGTACATTAAGGTCAGAAAGTTATAAATAAGACATCACCCCATTTCATTTCATTCGGTTCTTTCACTTGGCTTTCAACCTACTTCATCCCCAGAGAGTTCCCAGCCACTTTATATACCGTTAGAACATCTTTTATTGATCATTGAAGATTGGAGATTACGTATACTTGATCATTGAAGTGGAGAATCATTTCGGATTGACACACAAGCAACCGGAGTTAGATTCTACCTATTGTCTCGGTGTTTTATTCATCTTAAGGTATGTTAATGCTATGTCCAACCTTGGATTCGTTTTCTTAAGGATATGATGATCATGCTATCAAGATATTAAGTTCCATATATGTTTTATTCAACCAAACATCATGTTTAGAAGATGGTATGATTATGCTTAAGATATCATTGTTGAGAACATCATAGTTGAAATCTTGTGTCATCAAATGATGAGAGTAACGTTCTGAGATTGATTCTCCGTATTGAATAGTGTTGCCATAATGGTCGTAGATTTAGTATTGGTATCACTTTTGTTTAACGGAATTAGATGAAGGATCACCAAAGGTTGAAGTTGATTTAGTAAACTAGTCTTCATGATGAAGCTGGAATATGTTGATGATATTGGTAACTAGATTATCAACCTCAGAATAACTAAATTATGTAAGAGAATTTGTGATCTAAGATTGGAGTATGACATCATGATGATATGCTTATCCTTGAAGTTGTAAGCCATTGAACACCATTAGATCATTAAAGTTTTCATGAGGGTATCATGCATGGAGTTAACGTACGTTAACACTGAGAATTTCGTGCGGCGAGTCAGTTGTCTGATCAGGGAAGAGACTGTCGGATGCATGTTTAGCGTACGCTAGGCTCTGCAGCTTATGTACGCTAATAGGCAGAATTAACGTACTCTACGTTTGGTACGTAACATACGTTATATCATCAGATGAGTGAGTTAACTGATCAGATAAGATACTGTCAATGTATGATTAGTGTATACTAGACTTCGTAGTTTATGTACGCTAATGAGCAGCCTTAACGTATGCTATGTTGGATATGTAACGTACGTTATGCAGACCAGGCAGGATACGTTTTGTGAACTTTCGATCGTAATTTGGATTGTTAGATGTTCGTACGACGTGAGATGAATTCTATATTATTTCTTTTGTTTAAGGTTCGAGCTTTGCAACGTGATTGATCGAAGGGGCGACCTTCGAGTGTATCGATATTCGTCGAAGTGTTATTCTTGTCATCGAATCGGGGCAAGTACCTTAATTAGAATTCTTCGTATTATGTCAGTTATGTTATGATTGTACTGTGTACATGTGTTGTGATTAATTGTCCACCATTCGTTGATCCGACGGGAATCATCATGGGAAATCTATAGCTGTGTGCGCTGGATCGTTGGGCAGGTAGTTCCACCATGCTTTGGTCCGACGGGATCATCATGGGAATCTATAGATGTGTGCTCCGGATCGTTGGAATACCATGAGTATGTTGAGATTGTCATGACGACGAGGGTCCAGAGTGATATTCCGGCCGGGTTTAATTATCTGTTGTTTGTGTTGTTTTTAATAAGTACTCGAGTACATCATCATTTGTGATGTTGAATTTGGTGATGTATTAATATTCTTCATTTGGATGCTTGTATTTTCGGTTTTAGCCCAGAACTATTGTATTTTATTTCGTTTACTTTCATATGTTGGTATCTGTTATTGTGTTTTCGTTTCTTCAGCCTTGTAAATTCTTATGTAAAGGCTTTACGGCGCTGTAATATTCCTGAATATATCGGGGGTGTTACACATATAACCTTCCTCCGTGGTTATGTATGAACAAAAAGTTTATAATGTTGTCTCTTTTGATATCTGGTCCTAAACAACCTGGAAATGATCTAGATGTATAATTAGCACCCTTGGTTGAGGACTTGAAACTACTCTGGTATGAAGGTGTTGATATTTATGATGCATGGAAAAAAGAAACATTCAACTTACGAGCTATCCTAATGTGAACAATCAGTGACTTTCCAGCATATGGAAACCTCTCTGGTTGTACTGTTAAGGGATACTATGCTTGCCCAGTTTGTGGAATAGACACTTGTGCATCTTGGCTACCACATAGTCAAAAAATGTCTTATATGGGCCATCGTCGATTCTTACCATGTGGACACCCATTTCGAAAACTTAAAAAGGTTTTCAATGGGAAGCAAGAGTGGGGTGAGCCTCCTAGGACTATATCTGGTTTGGAAATCTTAAATATGGTAGAAGCTATTGATACTAAGTTTCGAAAGGAAAAAGTTAAGAAGCGAAAACTTGACAATGTTGATGGCGATGATGATGAGGGAATAACTACAAAATTGTTCAAAAAGAAATCAATCTTTTTTCCTTTGATTATTGGAAACATTTTTTAGTTCGCCATCAACTAGATGTGATGTATATCGAGAAAAATGTGTGTGAAAGCATTTATGGTACACTACTTCATCAACCGGGTAGGACAAAGGATGGTTTTAATGCTAGAAAAGATCTTGAAGATCTTAAGCTTAAGGGAAAATTAGTTCCTGATGAGACAAACAAACAAAAAAGTCTTGCCTCCTGCTCCATACAGCTTTGAGTAAAAAAGAAAAAAAACAGTTATGTGAAACTTTATATGATGCGAGAGTACCCGATGGCTGTTCTTCGAACATTCAAAAACTTGTTTCTTTAGATGAATGTCGACTTAAAGGACTAAAATCTCATGATTGTCATACTCTAATGCAACAACTCCTCCCATTGGCTATTCGAAATTGTTTTCGTGTGAATGTTAGAAAAGTTATTATCAGATTGTGCTCTTTTTTCAATTTGTTGTGCTCTAAAGTCGTGGAACCTGGTACCCTTGACCAAATACAGAAGGATCTTGTAATCACTTTATGCCTAATGGATAAGTACTTCCTACCAAGTTTCTTTAATATCATGATTCATTTGACAATCCATTTAGTTGAA
Source organism: Orobanche coerulescens (assembly GCA_033398695.1). Classification (NCBI taxonomy): domain Eukaryota; kingdom Viridiplantae; phylum Streptophyta; class Magnoliopsida; order Lamiales; family Orobanchaceae; genus Orobanche; species Orobanche coerulescens. Next base: position 108,013,658 of record CM065817.1, on the reverse strand, counting down.
CAAGTCAGATTATGCGGACCCGTTTATTTTCGATGGATGTACCTTTTGAGAGAGGGATAAAAACCCTTAAAGATTATGTTCGTAATCGTTACCGTCCTGGGGGTTGTATCGCGGAAAGTTATGTTGCTGAAGAAGCACTACAATTTTGTGCTGAATACCTCTCTCATTGTGATGTTGTTGATTTTACAATCGAAACGCCTTTGGGAGATGAAAATTGTAAGTCAGTCAATGATCTTTTGCTGGCGCAAGCACATCGTTGTGTTTTAATGAACACTCCAGAAATCCAACCATATATTGAGTAAGTTCTTGATTATTCTATTTATAAGTAACATGTTAATAGAGTTGTAAGATTTTAGTATAATAAACCAATTTTACTTTTAACTCACTTCAGGGAACATATGTATCATTTAACGTCAACACACCCTTATAAAGCAAAGAAACATCTGTGGTTGCAGAATGAACACACTCGTACATTTGCCACTTGGTTACAGAACAAGGTTAGAACTTATAGACTGATTATAATAACACGTATAAAAGGTTAACTTACAATCAGTTCATATTATATAATTAATGTGATTCTTTTTTGAATTTCAAATTATAGATAGCAGATGATAGGGAAAATAATGTGCCGGTTGACGAACAGTGAAGTTGTTGGCAAACAAACCTCGTTCAAGCATGTTAATATATCCTGGCTATCATATTAATGGCTGTAATTTTGCAACGAAGGACCGGGATAATAATCGTGTAACTCAAAACAGTGGTGTTAGGATTGTTGCTAACACTCTACAAATATCAAGCTCAAAGGACAAACACCCTCATGCTGGTGACATGGCCTTCTATGGAGTCAATGATGAAATCTGGCAGCTTGATTATCTGATGATTAAGAAGATACTTTTGAAATGTGATTGGGTAGATAGTCGAGGTGCTAATGTGGATGATTTTGGTTTGACTTGTAACACCCCCGATATATTCAGGAATATTACAGCGCCGTAAATCATTTACATAAGGATTTACAAGGCTGAAGAATTGAACAGACATTAAAAGGTACTAACGAATGGAAATAACGGAATTAAGATACAACAGTCCTGACCAGATACTGAAAGTACAATTGTTCAACCGAAACTCAATAATACATCACCAAATTCAAATCCATCATAAACGACTTCGTACTCGAGTACTTATTGAAATAACCAATAAACAACAGACAAATGAACCCGGCCGAAACATCACTCTGCACCCTCGTCGTCATGCAGCTCTAGTGGTTGTTTTCCCGCTCTCCTGGATCCTGAACATAAACAAATGTTCACACCCGAAGGGGTTAGCACAACGAGGCTAGTACAAGTACTACAACATATTATTTCAACGTCATACGCAGAATAATAATAATAATAACGTAAATGATAAAATGTCCAACGAGTCTTCTCCTACGAGAAACTCAGACATGACATACACAACTGATAATCACAACATGATATCATAACATACACATGGTAATTTCGTCGATCCAGCGTTCACTGCCTAGAACCCATGATGATCCCGTCAGACCAACCCGTGGTGGAAAAACCCGTCCGATGATCCAGCGTACGCTAGCATAGATCCCCCGATGATCCCGTCGGACCAACACGAGGTGGACATACAATAACGACATACATGCACGACAATATGTATAACAAAAATACATAAAACAATTAAGGTACTTGCCTCGATTTGAAGACAAGAACAATACTTGCACGAAAACGAACACTCGAAGGTCATCCTCCTCAATCAATCACGTAACAAGATCAAACCTTAACAAAAGAAATGATATAGGATTTATCTCACATCGTACGAATGTTTAACAATTCAATTTACGGCCAAAAGTTCATAAAATGTAATCTGCCTGAACTGCTTAGCGCACGCTAAGTACTCTGTGTAGCGTGCGTTAAGTCTACTCGATAGCGCACGCAAACAACAAAGCCTAGCATACGCTAACTAGGCATGGTCAGTACTTCACTGATCATTCGACTGACTCGTCTGATGGCCTAGCGTACGTTACGTACCAAACGTAGCGTACGCTAACTCGTGCTCGATAGCGCACGTTAATCTTTATAGCTTAGCGTGCGCTATCTGTGCATGGCGCCATCACGGGCGATAACTGTTCTCATCATGATCAAAACAATGAAATCTTCCGTGATAATCCATGTTACCTCCATGAATATCATGTACCTACGTTTATGAATGATCTTACGAATAGCAACAACTTCGAATTCAAGGATATGCATACCATTATAAAACCATATTCCATTTCGACTACAATTCTTCATATGACGATTCGAAAGGCTTAACGGTTGATATCAACACCTTATATCCATCAAAATTATCATGCTGTAGTTGTTTAACATTCCATCTATACTAGATAAATCCTTCCATGATCAATCCCTTAGATTTATCTAACAATAATGATGTTAAAGTCAAGTCCATGATTGTTATGAAGTCATCTACTAGATTCGGATTACCAATGATAGAAGCTTCCTTTACTTGTTCAATGTAATAAGATTCGAATTATGATGATCATAATCAAGGTACCTAAGGCTTATTCATCTCAATATTCCAAACATGATGTACTTTGGATAATTCACTTATGAAAATCAATATCTCGTTAATATGATCATCCAATTCTAAGTCTGGAGATAAGTTGAACATACCTTAATATGATGAAAATCACTGAAATGTAAGGTAGAATCCGACTCCGGTTGGTTGTATGCCACTCCAAGGTGCTATTCCACTTCAGTGATTACTCCCAAGTGATAACCAATATACAAAGACCAACAAGATGTGTTCTAAGTGTGTAGAAGGATTATTACAGCTCTCTGGCCTCTCAAGAATGAAGAATGGATGAATGAAATGTAAGCCAAAACGGGTTGTTGTCCCATTTATAATATTCTGCATTTTAACAAGTTAGTGCACGCTACTAAGCTTCCTTAGCACGCGCTAATAAGAGTTGACTTCAGAACTGTCCAGGTTCATCCGCGGGAATCTTATCCGGACCCATGTCCCGGCTGGCGCATGTGCTAGCCGTCCCGCTCAATAATTGAGTTCTTAGCGCACGCAACTCCTACATGCATAGCGTGCGCTAGTAGTAGCCCGATAGCGCGCGTTAAGCTACATTCTTAGCGTGCGCTATCACAAGTTTGCATGAGAGATTTTGCATGTTATACTTATGTACAAAGATATCAATGCAAGAAATATCATACTCCAATAATCAAAACCATAAATCCGAATAATACAGGGTTTGAATACAGATGAAATACACCGTAATAAATCTGGATATTACATACTCTCCTACTAAAAAGGAGTTTCGTCCCGAAACTCAAGACGAAAATAACTCAGGATATCTAGACTTTATATCAGCTTCCGTTTCCCAGGTGGCTTCTTCCATTCCGTGACGTGACCATTGAACTTTGACCAAAACGATTGGTTTGTTCCTCAGCTGCTTAACTCGACTCTCGAGTATCTTGACCGGTCTTTCTTCAAACGTCCCATCCTGCTCGACTTCGATCTCGCTGAAATCAATGATATGACTGGGATCTGGTATATACCCCCGTAACTGGGATACGTGGAACACGTTATGAACATGGCACAATGACGGCGGCAACGCCAATCTGTATGCCAACTCTCCAACTCTCTCGAGGATCTCAAATGGTCCGATATATCTCGGACTCAGCTTTCCTTTCATTCCGAATCGAAAGATTCCTCGAGTAGGAGAAACCTTCAAAAGCACATGGTCTCCAGTATTGAACTCCAAAGGGCGACGGCGTACGTCTGCGTAAGATTTCTGGCGACTCTGGGCAGTCAATAGCCTTTCACGAATCAAGGTTATCTTCTCTCGAGTCTGCACGATCAACTCTGGTTCTATTCCGATCAAGTCCGATGAATCGTCCCAGCATAGGGGCGATCTGCATCTCCTCCCGTATAATGCCTCAAACGGTGCCATCTTAATGGAAGCATGCCAACTATTGTTGTAGGTAAATTCAATCAATGGTAGATGAATTTCCCAATCGTTTGACCAATCTAAGGCACAAGCCCTTAGCATGTCTTCCACCGTTTGTATAGTCCTCTCAGATTGTCCGTCAGTCTACAGGTGATAAGCTGTGCTGAAGTTCAATTCGGTCCCCAAGGCCTTATGAACTACTTTCCAGAAGTGAGACACAAAACGACCGTCTCGATCAGAAACAATTGTCTTCGGCGTACCATGCAATCGAACTATCTCCGAAATAAATACTCGTGCCAACCTCTCTGGTCCCCACGTATCTTTAATGCCTAGGAAATGAGCTGATTTGGTTAAACGATCAACTATCACCCAAATCATGTTCATTCCTGTCCTGGTTCTCGGCATATTAGTGATGAAGTCCATCGATATGTCCTCCCACTTCCATTCAGGAATTGGGAGCGGCTTCAAAATTCCGGCAGGTCGTTGATGCTCGATCTTAACCTGCTGACAAGTCAAGCATTTCGAAACATAGTCCGCTACATCTTTCTTCATGTTGCCCCACCAAAAATTCTGCTTCAAGTCCTTATACATCTTACTGGTGCCTGGGTAGATAGAATAGGGCGAACTGTGAGCTTCCTTCATAATCCTCTGTTTCAGAACATCAACATCGGGAACGCAGAGTCGGTTCTGAAATGTCAAAACTCCATCATCATGAATTATGAATCCGGGGGCCTTTCCTTTGATCACTTCATCACGTAACCGAATCATCAGAGAATCATCTGCCTGTCTAGATTTGATTTCTTCAGTTAATGATGAAGTTATCTCCATCACGCACAGTTATCCTTGGACTCTTTGTAACCACACTTCAATTCCTTCTCGAATCATCTCTCGTTGAAGGCTAAGTTGGGAGGTCAGCGTCTCCAGCATCTGAATAGAAACAAGCTTGCGGCTGAGTGCATCGGCCACTACATTCGCTTTGCCTGGATGATACAAAATCTCCAAGTCATAGTCCTTAATCAGCTCTAACCATCTTCTTTGCCACATGTTCAACTCTTTCTGACTGAATATGTACTTGAGACTCTTGTGATCCATAAAGATCTGACAGTGAGTCCCGTACAGATAATGCCTCCAGATCTTTAAAACAAAAACTACTGCTGCAAGCTCCAAATCATGTGTTGGGTAATTCACTTCAAAAGGTTTCAGCTGTCGCGACGCATAAGCGATCACCTTATCATTCTGCATCAATACGCACCCGAGTCCTTGGTTCGAAGCATCACTGTAAACTATAAATCCTCCAGTTCCCTGTGGAAGTGATAGAATTGGTGCCGTCGTCAATATCTTCTTTAACTCATCAAAACTAGTCTGACATGACTCGTTCCACTCAAACTTTTGAGTTTTCTGCAGGAGTCGAGTAAGTGGGCGGGAGATTTTAGAAAACCCTTCCACGAATCGACGATAATATCCAGCTGTTGACTCAAAATGTATTTTGATGATTATTACATTCAAAACATTTAATTAGATCAATCTCGGCTCGATAATATTTTGAAGGAGCAAAATAGAGCTAGCGCACGCTACTCATCATATAGTAGCGCACGCTATCGGGATATTCATATACAGAACAGACAAGTCAGCTGCAACCAAGTGAAGTCACCTGATCGATAGCGCACGCAAGCTATTCAATATTAGCGCACGCTAAGAACCTACAGTTAGCGCACGCTATACAGTAAAAATAACGCACGCTATCGTACTTCTCCAGAGGTCAGTGAAGTCTGGAAGGAAATCAGAACTGGATGTTGCGCACGCTACACATATCATCTTACGTACGCTAAAGCAAGGTCATAGTGCACGTTACTTATCATCTCTAGCGCACGCTACCAATATTATGGTTAGTAGTCCAGTAGCTACTGGACTCAATTCGTTAAGGCTTTTACGTACGCTACACAAGGTAACGTACGTTAATGAAAGAACTTCGATGAGCGCACGCTAAGGAAAGTCATTAGCGCCGCGCTAAAGAGTCTGCATATTACCGTTTGAATTTCAACCGTTGGAAGGCAAGAGTCACGCATCCGGAAAATCTGGAAAAGTTGAATTTAATTAATGCTAGCGCACGTTATGCATACTTGCTAGCGCACGCTAATCATAAATCTAACCGTTGGATAAAGAGACGTTGGAGAGAAAATCGGACATTGTCAAAGTCAAGATCGAAGACTAGTTGACCAGGCGTTAACGCATGTTACCACTACATTACTAGCGCACGCTAGACATGGTATTTTACCGTTGCAACAGTCTTTGTGACCGTTCAGAGATTTCAAGTCAAAAACCGTTAACGCACGCTACAAAGCACTATTAGCGCACGCTAACAGTATGTTTTTCAGAATTTGAAGGATGTCTCACACCTATAAATACCCGAAGGACTTGGGTATCAAACACACAACTTCAAGCATTCGAGCATACAAGCATAAAAGCAATCAAAGCGTTCTTGAGCTCAGATTTATATATTTTATTGCATTACAAGTTGTGAGAAAAGAAAGATACAAGAGCGATTTCAATTGTAATATCTATTATTCTTTGTATTCTTTCATTTGGTTGTAAGTGTTGCATCACTTACACTTGAGCGTAAAAGAAACGGATCAAGAGTCACTAATCCGGTGTTATTAGGATCTTTGATCCGGCATTGTTAGGATTATACTCCCATATTCGTATAGTGAGGATTATCTAGTTCCTATAGAACACTAGATAAACAATCATTTATATTGAGGGAAAGGTTGAGCTTGGACCGATAGAAGACAAGCGGATTGTAACGGTTGTGAACTCGGACCGATAGAAGACGAGTTAAGATTGTGGTTTTTCTTAAGCCAATAGAAAAAGAAAGTCGGAGAGAGGACGTAGGCAAGTTGCCGAACCTCTATAAATTTTCGAGTCTTTAAATTCCGCACTATTTTCTATTTACTCGCAAGAAATTTCGGTATTCCGCATCACCACTATTCAACCCCCCTTCTAGTGGTGAATTTATCTCTTCAGTTGGTATCGGAGTGGGTCTCTTTTTAAAGGTTTAACCACCTAAGAGAAAAAGATCCGCAAATGGCACTTCTTGGCCAAATTGAAGGAAATGCTCTCAACCGTCCTCCTTTCTTCGACGGTTCCAATTTCATGACGTGGAAAAAGAAGATGGCAATCTTCGTTCAAGCCTACGATATTGAAATCTGGAAAGTTATTGCTCTTGGTCCTAAACTTGCTAAGAAAGAAGATGGATCGTTGAAAAAGATCGAAGAATTCAACGATGAGGATTGGAGAAACACTCATGTCAACTCACGAGCTACTCAACTACTCTATTGCGCTCTCAATCCCGAAGAACTCAATAGGATATCGTCCTATGAAAGTGCAAAAGAAATTTGGGAAATTCTCGAAGTCACTCACGAGGGAACCACCCAAGTCAAGGAGACCAAAATTAATATGTTGCTCCATGACTACGAATTATTTTCCATGAAAGACGAGGAAACGATCACAAATATGTTGGATCGATTTTCGGCTATAACAAATGGTCTTGCATCTTTCGGAAAGCCTATATCGAGCAGCGACAAAGCTAAGAAAATTCTACGATCGTTGCCACGAGAATGGGATGCCACGGTCACCGCGATCATGGAGTCCAAAGATCTCAACAAGCTCGAATTTAGTGCCCTCATCGGGTCACTCATCAACTATGAGATCGTTCTCAAGTCTAGAGGCACAAAACCAACGCCTCGGGAAAGAGTAGTCGCATTCAATGTTGATAGCGACGTTGAGGAAGATGTTGCCGAAGATGAAGACGACGAGGAACTCGCTCTTTATGCCAAAAACTTTAGAAGGTACAAAATCCTAATTCAAAAGAGGCAAAGTTTTCTTGGTCGGGATGGCAAACCGGAGCAAAAGAAGAGTGGCTATACTCCCATCAAGAAGTTCGACAATAATTGTCGGAAATGTGGTCAAGCCGGTCATTATGCCAAAGAATGCCGAGGATCCTCTTCAAAACCTCAAATGGAAAGATTCAAAAAGAAGGAGGTTCTAATTGCTTCTTGGAGTGATGACGAGGAGGAGATTGAAAGATCTCTAGACGCAAATCTTGCATTCATGGCCCTCGACTCCGAAAGTAATATCGAGGTACCGGCACCAAGGAAAAACAAGTGGTACATTGATAGCGGATGCTCAAGGCACATGTGCGGCTCCGAGGACTTATTTGAAGACCTCGAATATCAAGATCAAGGACATGTGACCTTTGGAGATAATCAAAAGGGAAAAATAAAAGGAATCGGCAAAGTCGGTAAGGAACCTTCTCCCTCTATCAACAAAGTACTATTTGTTGAAGGTTTGCATCATAATCTCCTTAGCGTTTCGCAACTTTGTGATGAAGGTTTTAAAATTCTATTTGAGCAAACGCATTGCACGACATTTAGAAATAATAAAATTGCATTCATTGGTTTGAGATGTGGAAACACCTATATTGTTGATCTTAATGATAAGAGCTCATTCAATGAAAAATGTCTTATTACCTTGGATGACAATGCATACTTATGGCATCGAAAATTGGGGCATACTTCTCTACCTATTATCTCTATTTTATCTAGACACGACCTTGTTCGTGGATTGCCCAAACTCAAATTTGATGGAAAACATTTGTGTGAATCATGCATAAAAGGGAAACATACTCGAGAATCATTTAAACCAAAATTCGAGGTTTCCACTAGTCGAGCTCTTGAACTCGTGCATATGGATTTGATTGGACCATCTAGATATGTTAGTTTAAATGGTAAACTTTACACTTTGGTTATTGTCGATGATTTCTCTCGCTTTACTTGGGTTAGATTTTTAGCACATAAAGATGATGAATTTTCCGAGTTTTCTAAATGGTGTCGTTTGGTATCAAACGAGAAAAACCTCTCCATAATTTCTATTCGCACCGACCACGGAGGTGAATTTGATTGCACCCCGTTTGAACTTTTATGTGATAAATACGGTATTAATCACAATTTTTCGGCTCCTAGAACGCCTCAACAAAATGGAGTTGTTGAAAGGAAAAACCGATCTTTGGAAGAAATGTCAAGGACAATGCTTAATGAATACTCTCTTCCACGATACTTTTGGGCTGAAGCAATTTTTACGGCATGCTATGTGATTAATCGAGTTCACGTCCGTAGAACTCATCTTAAAACTCCGTACGAATTATGGAAAGGCAAAAAGCCCAATATTGCTTACTTTCATCCCTTTGGTTGCAATGTATTTATTTTGAACAATGGCAAGGATAACTTGGGCAAGTTTGATGCCAAATCCGACTCCAGAATATTTCTTGGCTATTGTACTAATAGTAAAGCATATCGTGTTTATAATATTAGAACGAATAAAGTTGAAGAATCCATACATGTTAAATTCAATGATATGATCTCACCCCCGAGAAAGGTAGAATATTTTGATGATGCAGGTACCTTTCCGGATCCCTCACCCGAAGTGAAGAAAATTTCGAAAATCGAAACGAACACAATCGTTGATTTACCGAAAGATTGGAGGCACATCAAAGACCATCCGAAGGATCTCGTGATCGGAAACATTGAAGACGGTGTTCAAACCCGAAGGAGAACCACCGAATTTATGGCTCATTGTGCTTTTGTATCCGAAATAGTTCCCAAGAATATATCCGAAGCTCTCGATGATGAAAGTTGGGTGATGGCAATGCAAGAGGAGCTTGTGCAATTCAAGCACAATAATGTATGGAATTTAGTTCCCGCGCCTAAAGATAAAACAATAATCGGAACTAAATGGGTGCATAAAATAAAGAGTGACGAAGACGGCTATCCTATTCGAAATAAATCTCGTTTGGTCGCTCAAGGATATAATCAAGAAGAAGGTCTTGATTACGAAGAAAGTTTTGCTCCCGTGGCTCGACTCGAAGCCATTCGCTTGCTTTGTGCATTTGCCGCTCATAAGAAGATCAAACTATTTCAAATGGATGTCAAAAGTGCATTCTTGAATGGTTTCATTCAAGAAGAAGTCTACGTCAAGCAACCTCCCGGTTTTGAAGACCATCATTTTCCGGATCATGTATACAAGCTCAACAAGGCACTCTACGGGTTGAAGCAAGCACCCCGAGCATGGTATGATCGTTTAAGTCAATTTTTAATAGCAAATGACTATAAAAGAGGCAAAGTCGATAATACCTTGTTTGTCAAAATACTAAATGATGATATACTTATTTGCCAAATTTACGTTGATGACATTGTTTTTGGAGCTACTAATGAATCCTTGTGCCAAGATTTTTCTAATCTTATGAAAGGAGAATTCGAAATGAGTATGATGGGAGAATTAACGTTCTTCCTCGGGCTTCAAATCAAACAATGCAAAGATGGAATTTTTATCCATCAAACGAAGTACTCAAACGACCTCCTCAAGAAATTCAATATGGAAAATAGCAAGGTGATATCTACGCCAATGTCGTCATCATTAAAGCTTGAGAAAGATGAAAATGGCAAATCCATAGATCAAAAATTATATCGAGGTATGATCGGATCTTTGCTATATTTGGCTGCATCTAGGCCAGATATAATATTTGCTACATGTCTATGTGCTCGATTCCAAGCTAATCCCAAGGAATCACATTTAACTGCTTGTAAACGCATTTTTCGCTACTTGAAAGGAACTATTGGACTAGGTCTATGGTATCCTTCTTGCTTGGACTTTAATTTAATTGCCTATAGTGACGCCGATTTCGGCGGATGCAAAATTGACAAAAAGAGTACTAGTGGTACATGTCATTTTGTTGGATCTTGTTTAATATCTTGGGGAAGTAAAAAGCAAACCAGCGTAGCATTGTCTACAGCTGAGGCCGAATATGTCGCTGCAGGGAGCGCCTGTGCTCAAGTACTATGGATTAAAAATCAACTACGCGACTACGGCATTCATTTTGAAAATACCCCTATCTTATGTGATTGCACTAGTGCAATTAATTTGAGCAAAAATCCTGTTTTGCACAGTAGAACCAAACATATAGATATTAGACATCATTTTTTACGTGATCATGTTCAGAAAAAAGACATCTGTTTAATATTTGTCGGGACGAAGGATCAACTTGCTGACATCTTTACAAAACCTCTTCCCGAAGAATCTTTTAACTCCATTCGTTTACAACTTGGCATGGGACATGTAGACAACTTTTGAAATAAGCTTACTACTCAAAACATCAAAATCCTTGATTCGGATCACTCGCTAGCGCGCGCTAGCTTCATATTCTTAACGCGCGCTAAAATCTGCTTTCGATAGCGTACGCTAAACACTACCTTCTTGCGTACGCTAATTAAAGTTTTTCGAAATCCACTGGACAGTCCAGTAAGCCTCTCTTTTCTGCCTAACGTACGCTAATCTTATAAATCCTAGCGTACGCTAACTTAAAGCTCGTTGACTATATATATGCCGTACAACCCTAAAACACAACACACTGCCTAACGCACGCAATCGACTGCAAATTCTCATCTTGCCAAAAACCCTAGCCGCTAATCGATCTCTCCAAACTTCAATTCCTTCTCCGATCAATGTCGAGCAAGAACCGCATAGCCATGGGAAAGCAATACAACAACCTCAAACGACCTCTCAACGCCCAATTTGATGTGAATCGGTTCATCTCCGCCACCGCCTCGAGGGTTTTCTTTGATATTCTTCCTCAAGAACACATCACCGACTGTTACTTCTTCAATCTCTCAAGTCTAGAATGGGTAAACGTTGATATTTCCAATTTCTTCTCCTCGCTTGGTATTTCCCGTTTTGTCGAATGCAAAAACCCTATCTTCCCTGAACTCGTCCGAGAGTTTTATGCCAACCTTCATATGGCCGAAAGTGAAGGGTCTTCAGCCCTTGTGTTAGGAAGTCTTGTCGGAGGAACTCGGGTGAAAGTTTCTTCAGATGTTTTGTATCAGATTTTTGGTTTACCCTGTGATGGTTTTGTTTGTACTGGAAAATCTTTGGCCGATGATAATGAAGTCGGTGAAATAGATGTGAAAGAGTTTCTGAGCTCAAAGGCCGTTATTGACATACCGGACGACTTTTTTGAAAACAACGACTTTGGGGTCAATATTCTTTGCTTTTGGTAGCTCTCACGAAATGCCTTATGCGAAGGTTAATTCCCGGCCACAACCGGTGGGAGTGGACAAGCAAGTGGTGTACCGCGTTCTCAACGGCGATAAAGTTAATTTCTCCGATATCATCATCGGTTGGATGAAGGTGAAGGGAGACTTGTTTCGGTCGAAAAACTACGCCTCTCGTTCGCAAGGTGGAATGCCTTATGGCTCAATCCTCTCGGCCATTTTGATTTTCATCAAGTCGACACAGCCGAAGGACAAGCGATCCGTCTCCCTCGGACACGAGATCTCGGACGCTTCGCTTAAAGCTATGCACTATGTCCGAACGTCCAACAGAGGCTGGATCCTGTTTCCGTACCTACGCGACGATGACCAAGTAGATAAAGGGTCACGGATGCCCACTGCAGAAGAAAAGATCACTCGTCGGGGACCTCATACTCTTCAAGAAATGCAGACCGGGGAATTCGTAAGGAAGCCTACGTCGAAAGGAAAACGCCCAATGAGAGATGTGGTGACGGAAGAAGAGGAAAGTGATCTCTGTGCTCGGATGCGGGGCATCGAGACCTCACAGGCTGAGATACGAGAGGATGTTCGGGCTCTGCGTTCAGAAGTCCGAGAAGTGCGTGGGCTGATATCCGAGTTCATTCGTTTTACACACCCCTCGTTCCCTTTCCCTTCGTCTTCTTCCGATCCTTAGATTTGAGGATTTTATCTTTTGATGTTTGATGTAGAATCTTGTTGTTCAAACAATCTATATGTCTTTTGCCATGAAAACTCGTTGTATCCCTTGCATTTTATCTTAATGAAATTCGCATTTCTTCATTTGGCACTTGTTATTTGCAAGTATTGTGGTTTACTAGTATTGTTGATTACACCTTGAATAATGGCAATATTCGTTAATATTTATTAATAATGCAACAATTCAGGGAGAGTTCCTTTTTGTTTATGTCAAAAAGGGGGAGAATACTCCAAAAACTACTAACATATCGAACAAGTTTACCTTGATTCGAACAATTTCAAAATGTTTTTGCAGGTATTAATTAAATATTTTGACATCATCAAAAAGGGGGAGATTGTTGACTCAAAATGTATTTTGATGATTATTACATTCAAAACATTTAATTAGATCAATCTCGGCTCGATAATATTTTGAAGGAGCAAAATAGAGCTAGCGCACGCTACTCATCATATAGTAGCGCACGCTATCGGGACATTCATATACAGAACAGACAAGTCAGCTGCAGCCAAGTGAAGTCGCCTGATCGATAGCGCACGCAAGCTATTCAATGTTAGCGCACGCTAAGAACCTACAGTTAGCACACGCTATACAGTAAAAATAACGCACGCTATCGTATTTCTCCAGAGGTCAGTGAAGTCTGGAAGGAAATCAGAACTGGATGTTGCGCACGCTACACATATCATCTTACGTACGCTAAAGCAAGGTCATGGCGCACGTTACTTATCATCTCTAGCGCACGCTACCAATATTATGGTTAGTAGTCCAGTAGCTACTGGACTCAATTCGTTAAGGCTTTTACGTACGCTACACAAGGTAACGTACGTTAATGAAAGAACTCAGTAGCGCACGCTAAGGGAAAGTCATTAGCGCACGCTAAAAGGAGTCTGCATATTACCGTTTGAATTTCAACCGTTGGAAGGCAAGAGTCAATGCAGATCCGGAAAATCTGGAAAAGTTGAATTTAATTAATGCTAGCGCACGTTATGCATACTTGCTAGCGCACGCTAATCATAAATCTAACCGTTGGATAAAGAGACGTTGGAGAGAAAATCGGACATTGTCAAAGTCAAGATCGAAGACTAGTTGACCAGGCGTTAACGCACGTTACCACTACATTACTAGCGCACGCTAGACATGGTATTTTACCGTTGCAACAGTCTTTGTGACCGTTCAGAGATTTCAAGTCAAAAACCATTAACGCACGCTACAAAGCACTATTAGCGCACGCTAATAGTATGTTTTTCAGAATTTGAAGGATGTCTCACACCTATAAATACCCGAAGGACTTGGGTATCAAACACACAACTTCAAGCATTCAAGCATACAAGCATAAAAGCAATCAAAGCGTTCTTGAGCTCAGATTTATATATTTTATTGCATTACAAGTTGTGAGAAAAGAAAGATATAAGAGCGATTTCAATTGTAATATCTATTATTCTTTGTATTCTTTCATTTGTTTGTAAGTGTTGCATCACTTACACTTGAGCGTAAAAGAAACGAATCAAGAGTCACTAATCCGGTGTTATTAGGATCTTTGATCCGGCATTGTTAGGATTATACTCCCATATTCGTATAGTGAGGATTATCTAGTTCCTATAGAACACTAGATAAACAATCATTTATATTGAGGGAAAGGTTGAGCATGGACCGATAGAAGACAAGCGGATTGTAACGGTTGTGAACTCGGACCGATAGAAGACGAGTTAAGATTGTGGTTTTTCTTAAGCCAATAGAAAAAGAAAGTCGGAGAGAGGACGTAGGCAAGTTGCCGAACCTCTATAAATTCTCGAGTCTTTAAATTCCGCACTATTTTCTATTTACTCGCAAGAAATTTCGGTATTCCGCATCACCACTATTCAACCCCCCTTCTAGTGGTGAATTTATCTCTTCACCAGCAAGTCCTAAGAAGCTTCGAACTTCTTTCACGTTCTTTGGAGGCTTCCAATCCATAATTGCTTCAATCTTCTGAGGATCCACTCAGACTCCTTTTGCTGACACCACATGGCCGAGGAACATTACTTCTTTTATCCAGAATTCACACTTAGAAAGTTTGGCGTACAATTGCTCGCTTCTCAAAAGTTCCAATACAATCCGCAAATGTTGCGCATGTTCTTCCGGGCTCTTAGACTACACCAGAATGTCATCAATGAACACGACCACAGATTTATCCAAAAATTCAATGAACACTTTGTTCATCAATTGCATAAATATAGCAGGTGCGTTAGTGAGACCAAACGGCATCACTACAAACTCATAATGAACGTAGCGAGTTCTGAACGCTGATTTCAGAACATCAGATTCCTTAATTCTCAGCTGATGATACCCTGATCTCAGATCGATTTTAGAAAATACTGTTGCCCCTTGCAACTGGTCAAACAGATCATCAATCCGTGGCAACGGATACTTGTTCTTAATCGTCATCTTGTTGAGCTCTCGATAGTCAATACACAGTCGGAGCGATCCATCCTTCTTTCGGACAAAAAGAACTGGTGCTCCCCAGGGTGAAACGCTTGGCTGAATATAGCCCTTGTCCAGTAACTCCTCCAGCTGTTTCTTCAGTTCGTACATCTCAGTAGGTGCCATACGATACGGTGCCTTATAAATTGGTGTAGCTCCGGGTTCCCACTCAATGGTAAATTCTACATCCCTTCGTGGAGGTAGTCCAGGTAACTCGTCAGGAAATACATCTGGAAATTCGTTCACAACAGGAATGGATGAATGTTCCACAATTTCGTCTTCTTTCTTCATTGCATAACACCAGTACCCGATACAGCCCTGTTTCAACAATTTGACAGCTTTCATCGCCTTGATCAATTTTCCTGAGGTTCCCGGTTTCCACCCCTCGAACAATATTTCGGAACCATCGTCAGCGATCAGCGAGACATTCCTCCT
This sequence comes from Orobanche coerulescens, assembly GCA_033398695.1. NCBI lineage: Eukaryota > Viridiplantae > Streptophyta > Magnoliopsida > Lamiales > Orobanchaceae > Orobanche > Orobanche coerulescens. The sequence goes on along the minus strand of CM065817.1, from coordinate 107,997,961 downwards.
TCGGTAGTTTACAATTTCTCCATATCGATTAAGCCAATCGTCTCCGAGTATCAGGTCGTCTCCTTGCATTTCTATCACGATCAGATTTGAGAGCCACTCTCTGCCTCCAAATGATACAGGGAAATTTCTAGTTTCTAAGTTTCCGACAATCCTCTCTCCACTCGGTAAACCAACAACATAAGGTTCACAAGTATGAAAACCAGAAATATTCAAACGATTTACACAAGACAAAGATATAAAAGAATGCGTAGCTCCTGTATCGAATAAAACGCTAACTGGCTGGGAAAGGATCGGACGATGCACGATGCGACAATGACATCACGATCGTCTGTCCTCCTCATCTCGTGCAGACTTGGGGGAGCAGATCCGGCACTCGATGTCCCCTTTCGGCCCCATTGTCCTCTCGCCTCGTCCGCGGCCAAAATTTTGAGGCATCTCGAACACTTTCTTTGCGTCTGTTGAATCGGCTTCCTTACGGGTATTTGTGGTGTACGGGCTCTAAAAGACTTTGCAGCCTCTTAACAAAACACTGCTCGATGTCCCTCTCGTCCACAATCAAAACAAGTCATGGCAGGAAGGGGGCAATTCCGTCGATAGTGCCCCGTCTGGGCGCAGTTAAAGCATTTCCTGGTAACATCAGTAATAGTTGATGTCACTCCAAAGTTCTTTCCGCTCCTAACTAGGTGCGGAGGTTTCTTGAAAGAGTGAAAGGATGACTGGGCCTTACGGGGCCCGCTGTTCTTGTGCTCTGTAAAAGTACCATAGACTTTCTGTTTCTTGGATTCCAAAAATTTCTCCATAGCTGCTTCCTTGATCTCATACGCCAACGCCTTATCCTGGTATTGACAGAGTGTGGTACATTCAAATCCGGACATGTACCTCTGGATTTCTGGTTTCATCCTCATATCGAAATGGATCATCATTTACGCATCATTACGACCGGATGTCGAACAAATGCCACATTCTTGGTTAAACGTCTTAATTGCACGGGATACGGCACATCGGAAGGCCGAGCGGAGAAAAACTCCCGAATTTTGGCTTCCCTCACAGACGAGGGCAATCGAGCTTCCATCATCAATCTAAACTCTGTCAATCGGCATCATAGTCTGCGGCCGGTTGGCTTCCCACCATTCAGACGCTTCCTATCGAGAAAATATTGGGCGATAGAGGCTCTCCTATTGTCTGGGCAATTAATTCGGCAAAGATTTTCTCAGTTCCTTCAACCAATGGTCCCGGTGGGAGTCTCGAAATCTGGTCGAATTTGGGTGGTTGCTTCTTCGCCACCTCTTGCGACCACGGTCACCTCGATTTCCCATGTCTGGGGTCCCTTGCTGTCTCTCTCCTGCCTTGTAGTCCCACCGCCACTTGCATTCGGTCCACGACTTGGGCGAACCGAGTCATCCGGTACACCACTTGTGAAGGATCTGCAGTACAACAGGATCTGGTTCGTTATTAATAGATTGTTGCGGCTACTTTGAGCTATGATAGCGAGTTAGAAGGCGACGCTTCCCTTTCAACATTTCTTCGTCCGCGTCCACGACCGCGACCACATCCACGTCCGCCTCTCAACATACTGTAAGCATAAATACTCAATATACAGGAAACAACATCGTTCTAATATTCGAGTATAAATAGACACAACATGTAAAGAACGAGATAGAGTTTAGGAACTTACAACCACCGTTCGCATGAAGACATAGGCAGTGCAGTGATGTCATTCACGGCCGGTTACCTCAAAAGACATAAATGACCCCTATTTTAACCCAACGGCCAAGATATCCATAATCTTAGCTCTGATACCATATTCTGTAACAACCCCGATATATTCAGGAATATTAAAACGCCGTAAATCCTTTACATAAGGATTTACAAGGCTGAAGAATTGAACAGACATTAAAAGGTACTAACGAATGGAAATAACGGAATTAAGATACAACAGTCCTGACCAAATACTGAAAGTACAATTGTTCAACAGAAACTCAATAATACATCACCAAATTCAAATCCATCATAAATGACTTCGTACTCGAGTACTTATTGAAATAACCAATAAACAACATACAAATGAACCCGGCCGAAACATCACTCTGCACCTTCGTCGTCATGCAGCTCCAGTGGTTGTTTTCCCGCTCTCCTGGATCCTGAACATAAACAAATGTTCACCCCCGAAGGGGTTAGCACAACGAGGCTAGTACAAGTACTACAACATATTATTTCAACGTCACACGCAGAATAATAATAATAATAACGTAAATGATAAAATGTCCAACGAGTCTTCTCCTACGAGAAACTCAAACATAACATACACAACTGATAATCACAACATGATATCATAACATACACATGGTAATTCCGTCGATCCAGCGTTCACTGCCTAGAACCCACGATGATCCCGTCACACCAACCCGTGGTGGAAAAACCCGTCCGATGATCCGGTATGCGCTAGCATAGATCCCCTGATGATCCCGTCGGACCAACACGAGGTGGACATACAATAACGACATACATGCACGACAATATGTATAACAACAATACATAAAACAATTAAGGTACTTGCCTCGATTTGAAGACAAGAAAAATACTTCCACGAAAACGAACACTCGAAGGTCGTCATCCTCAATCAATCACGTAACAAGATCAAACCTTAACTAAAGAAATGATATAGGATTTATCTCACGTCGTACGAATGTTTAGCAATTCGATTTACGGCCAAAAGTTCATAAAATGTAATCTGCCTGAACTGCTTAGCGCACGCTAAGTACTCTGTGTAGCGTGCGTTAAGTCTACTCGATAGCGCACGCAAACAACAAAGCCTAGCGTACGCCAACTGGGCATGGTCAGTACTTCACTGATCAGTCGACTGACTCGTCTGATGGCCTAGCGTACGTTACGTACCAAACGTAGCGTACGCTAACTCATGCTCGATAGCACACGTTAATCTTTATAGCTTAGCGTGCGCTATATGTGCATGGCAGTTTACTGCTGGGCAGTAAACTGTTCTCATCATGATCAAAACAATGAAATCTTCCGTGATAATCCATGTTACCTCCATGAATATCATGTACCTACGTTTATGAATGATCTTACGGATAGCAACAACTTCGAATTCAAGGATATGCATACCATTATAAAACCATATTCCATTTCGACTACAATTCTTCATATGACGATTCGAAAGGCTTAACGGTTGATATCAACACCTTATATCCATCAAAATTATCATTCTGTAGTTGTTTAACATTCCATCTATACTAGATAAATCCTTCCATGATCAATCCCTTAGATTCATCTAACAATAATGATGTTAAAGTCAAGTCCATGATTGTTATGAAGTCATCTACTAGATTCGGATTACCAATGATAGAAGCTTCCTTTACTTGTTCAATGTAATAAGATTCGAATTATGATGATCATAATCAAGGTACCTAAGGCTTATTCATCTCAATATTCCAAACATGATGTACTTTGGATAATTCACTTATGAAAATCAATATCTCGTTAATATGATCATCCAATTCTAAGTCTGGAGATAAGTTGAATATACCTTAATATGATGAAAATCACTGAAACGTAAGGTAGAATCCGACCCTGGTTGGTTGTATGCCACTCCAAGGTGCTATTCCACTTCAATGATTACTCCCAAGTGATAACCAATATACAAAGACCAACAAGATGTGTTCTAAATGTGTAGAAGGATTATTACAGCTCTCTGGCCTCTCAAGAATGAAGAATGGACGAATGAAATGTAAGCCAAAATGGGTTGTTGTCCCATTTATAATATTCTGCATTTTAACAAGTTAGCGCACGCTACTAAGCTTCCTTAGCGCGCGCTAATAAGAGTTGACTTCAGAACTGTCCAGGTTCATCCGCGGGAATCTTATCCGGACCCATGTCCCGGCTAGCGCATGTGCTATCCGTCCCGCTCAATAATTGAGTTCTTAGCGCACGCAACTCCTACATGCATAGCGTGCGCTAGTAGTAGCCCGATAGCGCGCGTTAAGCTACATTCTTAGCGTGCGCTATCACGAGTTTGCATGAGATATTTTGCATGTTGTTATACTTATGTACAAAGATATCAACGCAAGAAATATCATACTCCAATAATCAAAACCATAAATCCGAATAATACAGGATTTGAATACAGATGAAATACACCGTAATAAATCTGGATATTACATGACTGTCGTTGATCTAAATCGAATTGGTTATAAATCAGATTGTTTTATTCTAGCTTGTCATGCAAATCAAGTATTCTATGTGGAAGACCAATTAAATGACTGCAAATTAGTAGTCTGTCCGGTGAGTGACAAAGCATATAAGTTAGATGGAGAAAGATGTGAAGATATTGATGTATACACTCTATTAAGCAACAAACTTCCAGTGTGTGAGCTAGATGAGAAGGATGATGAGGCAATTTACAACAGAAAAGATTGTGATGTTGTTCCATTAAATGATGATTAACAGATGAATAAATGCATTATTTTAAATAGTGAGTTATTTTTTTACTGCCGGTGTGTATTACTTTTGAAGTTAATTTATGTACTAACTTATTTAAACATCTCTCGATTGCAGGAGATATGGCTGAAAATAATGAGTTGGCTGAAAATAATGAGTTCACATTTCCAGAACTTGAGGGAAGGCCGAGAAGAAGGAAGCAAACAAAAAAAAGGGTTGCAAAAAGAAGAATTTGCTAACCACAATGTGATTGAGTACAATTCTTATGGTGTTCCAGTTGGAAAGGGAAGAAATGATCTCAGGAGTTATATCGGTGTTATCGTGCGAGAAACAATTTCGATTTACATGATGATTGGAGGCATGTTCCAATGGACATGAAGGATAATTTGTGGATTCATTTTCAGGTATAGTGCTGTTTTTAATAATATATTGGATTAGTTTGCATGTGTGTAATGCATATATTGTGTTTGAACTGGTGCAATTTTGGATGGTTTTGTAGAAAAAGTTCAAGTTGAGTGTGAAAAGTAAAAACCAAGTGTTGAAATGGATGGGGGTTGCATTAAAGAACTTTAGAAGTGAGCTGGCCAATGATTTCATTTTGCCTTGCAAACACGATCTTATGTCATTGGCTTTGCCTCCTATTGAATATCCTAGCATTAAAATAAAAGATTGGAAGTTTTTTGTTGATAAGGTTCTCTCTGAAGAATTCCAGGTATATTGATTATTACTTTACTTGGTTTATTACTAAGCAGGCGTTATAACTATTTTGTTCTGAAATAACTATTTTTGTAGGATAAAAGTAAGAAAGAAAGAGAAAAAAGAGCTAAGAATGTCTACAATCATCGGTTGGGTAGCACAGGATATGGTGGCATGTTGTATAGGAAAATATGTAAATACTTGTCTGCCATCTATATATAAGTTATTTTCAAGTTTAATACATTTTCATTGTTATTAATTTAATACATAAGAAACAGACTGGAGTTTCTGAACGAGAAATTGATCATAGTGATTCTTGGTTAATGGCACGAGCTGACGATAAAGGAGAGTATATGCTCCTGAAATAATGCAAGTAGTTGACAAGACAATAAGTTAAATTGTACTCTTATTAGTAATAATGACTAAAAAATCTATAATATTGAATATTTCCTTTTGTAGAGTGAATTGAAGAGTCAAACTGAAGAAGGAAGGTTCCAATCATTGGGGTCAAATGACATTTTAGGTGCAGCCCTCCAGAAGCAGCCAAGTGGAAGTAGGATACAAGGATTGGGGCAATTTATCACGACATCCATGTACTTCCACATTCCTGATGCTACAGAGTTGGCGAAGGAAAGAAAGATGTATCAAGAGAGTTTCCAGTTTATGTCTAATCAACTAGAAATTATGAATGCGAGATTGAATGCATACATCAACACTATAATTGAAAGTTCTATCTTTCCAAACCCCAAATATTTCTCTGGTAATCAGTTTGAGACTGACAAACAGTCCCCAGAAATTCTTGGAAAAAGAAAGGTTAGTAAATGAAATATTACATGTCTTTATTATATCTTATCTTGGTATACATGTACTAATAATGGTATATATATATATATATATATATATATATTTCATAGGCTATTTTCTCTTTGCAAAAAACTACTCCGAAGTCTGTGAAGAGTAAAATAAATAAGACTTGTGAAATAACTCCACATAAGCTAGATTTTGAAGTTACTTCAAAACCTACCCCGAAGAAGAATCCTATAGTATTAGAAGAATCCTTTAAGCCATTATCTAAACCAATTTCTCCGAACTCTCCTGTAAATGATGTGCAATTTATCTACGACAAGAGAGTACAAAAGAATGAACCACTTGTCATCAAACCATTGGATCGGAAGCTTGACCGAAGTAAGAATATTCGAGGAGCTGCATAATCAAAAGAGAGTCACAAGAGTGAGTATATAAACATGTTCACCATGTTTGTTGAAAATTCACTACCACGATCGATCCTTATTAGGCATGACACAACAACGTTCGTGGAAATTTGGGAAACACACCTGGATAAAGTGATTTGTGATGAAATCATCAACTTTCAGAATGTTTCAAATTGCGTTATTGATATATGGATCAAGTATGGTACAAGTGTATTATGTGATGCTATGATTTTATTTGATCAAAATGTACATCATACAATATTTTTTTTCTTGTAGGTACTTGTGCGAGAAGATGGACAATAGCGGAATTGTCAACCCATTTCAGTTTGTGCTTTTTCAAAAGCTACATCCAACAAAGTTCGGAGTCAATGACAGATCCCAGTACATTTCGAAACTTTTGGGTTTGACTGAGTTAGGACAAGTCGTTGCATTTCCTTATAATCTTGGGTATAATCTTTACTTTTTACTATTCATATATTTTATTAGACAATAATAAGTTAATTTTAATATGAATTTTCATCACAAACTGTGATTTTATTTTTTTAGTGGCCATTGGGTGTTGTTTGCAATTGACTTATTAAGCCGTACAGTCTATTATCTTGACCCCATGAGACATAGTCCCGATGAAACTATGAAACAAACAGTGAATCAGTTAAGTGTTTTACTTAGTTTATGCTTTCATGTTCTTTTACTTTCATTTTTGCATTTCTTTACCAATGGTTTAAATTCTTCTTTGCAGGGGGATTAGAATATATAAATCATTGAAGTGTGATAGAAAGATTAATGTGCAATGTGTCTCTGTGAAGGTAAAAATGGCGAAATCAAAATATGTTCTCCACAAATTTTAGATAAAAGCGAATATTCAACTTTTACATTACTTAACTGATCTTGTTTTGTAGTGTCCAAAGAAACCTAGATTTTTTGAATGTGGCTACTACGTGATGAAATATACCGAAGATATCGTTAAGGATGTGAACATTCTAAAAAATGATGTAAGTATCAAAATTTTTAGTGTTGTTAAATTTCTAAGCAGTGTTATCATGGCGTCGCCTTAGCGGTCCAGCCAGCCTGCCTGGAGGCTTCACCTCGCCTGAAATGAAGCAAGGCGGGCAAGTTGCCAATTAGGCGCCGCCCATTAGTGTTATGCGGGTGCCTGGACAACCAAAAATCTGGTCTGCTTCATTATTTAGTTTTTATTTAGTTTACAAATGAGAAAATCTGGTCTGCTTCATCATTTAGTTGTTATTAAGTTTATAAATGCGAAAATCTGGCCTGCTTGCTCAATCTCATTAAGTTTACAAATGCTTCACTATTCTGTTGACAATCTTATTTTTGTGAATTTGAAATGAAAGTTCAAGGGAATCGATAACTAGGCATGAGAGATCTTTCGGAACTACGTGATCGATGGGCTACATATGTTGCCAAGTTAATTACAGCTTACAATCGTGAGGTAATTTTAATATGAGTCATTTATATACAAAATTCTTCTAAATATCTATGGAACATTAGTTAGATATAGTATGTTAGTTGATTCTTTACACTTGTACAGGTGGGAAAAATAAGTTGTTGAGCATGTAGATGTGGTGGGACAGATTGATGTTGCTGATGGTTCAAGTTGTGTTTTGCATTGTATGCCTAAAATCCATTGTTTTGTGTTGATGGAGAATGTTGAGCTGGCGGAATTGCTTTTTGTGAGGTCTGGCAGCACACTCGCTGTGAAACTTGGTTGAAGTGTTTTGTTAGTAGTTAAGTTGAATGCTTGATTAGTATACCTGATTGAGGTGTTCTGTTGGTATAGTTCAGAATTTCCCAGACTTGGTTGGTGATCTGTTGGTAGTTTAGTATTTTGATTGTATTTTGATGGCTCTCGATGCTTGGTTTTGTATTCTGCTGCCTTTTTTTAAGTGAATTGCATTTTGGATATTTTATAAGTGAAATGTCTGTTTGAAAATTTTAATTTATGGTATTTTTTTTCATGTAATTAAACAAAAAAATGTAGTTAAGATAAAAATAGAATTGGTATAAAAATAGATTTTTTTTTCACAAATCTGAACATATACTGACAATAAAATAGTGCCAGTAATTAGTTTTACTGACACTTTATAAGTAATGCTAAGGCCAAGACATACTGACACTAATGTTTAGTGTCAGTAAAAAATTAATTACACACTATTTTAGTGTCAGCAAAAAAAATACTGACGCTATTTTAGTGTCAGTATTTATTGACTCTTGTATTACTGACACTAAAAATTAGTGTCATTATTTTCTGGCTTTAGCATTACTGACACTATTATAAAGTGTCGGTAAAACTAAATATTGACACTGTTTTAGTGTCAGTAAAGGGGATATTTGTACTAGTGAAATGACATACCCACCTTGCAGACAGTCAAGACTTGGTTGGAAATTTGTTTATCCATGAAAGACTCAGGAGAAGCTGCTTATATGCTTGGGATAAAAATATATGGATATAGATCAAACAGAATTATTGGTATGAGTCAGAGTACCTACACTAACAAGATACTGAAGAGGTTCAATATGCAGGACTCCAAGAGAGGACTCCTGCCAATGTCACATGTTATTCATTTGAATACGACTCAGAGTCCTTCGACTCCTGATGAGCGCGCCTACATGAGCAAGATTCCATATGTAACAACCATGTCCGGTCCAAAACTACTGCAGCACTGTGAATCCATTTTGGGAATTCACAAAGCGGAACCTGCAAACACAATAATACATCGTTCGACCAGGTAGCATAATAAAAACTCCATGACCAGTATCGACCGTCAAGCTCGATGAACAACACATCTGCCACTGACAGTCTACACCATGACAAAATCATCTGACAACACCTATTTTTGACATACAGACCACTAAACCTGATTCAACCCAGCCCACACATGGGCATAACCAAAACAAATGACGACAACCCACCACACTTATGAGTGATTCAACAAAACAAAGACAAAACAACTAAATAAACGATTGGGATATCCGGAGGCAACATCACTGGTGCTTTTCGTATACGTACTCTCCCTGACCTATTCACATGGAATTTCATACCTGAATACATAAATGATGTATCCACCCCCAAAGGGGTCAGCAAATAGCCGGTGCAAGTAAGTTCATAACATGAATATGTCTAGCATGCATATATAATGAAAAAATGCAGGGTATCGGATTATCATGTCATTATTCCGGAATGGTACATATATCATATTTCAATAACCACATGGGCTATACTGATATGAGGTCGCACCCCATCGTATCCCAAAGGCCTCGTCAAACCATCCCCGGTTGTATAACCCATCGAGTGATATGAGGTTCGCAACCCATCGTATTCCAGAGACCTCGTTAGGGGATTCCCGGGCTTTACTCGACCACAAACCACAATTTCACAACATTTCACATATAATCTAGATACCGCTTCAGTTCCATAGTAAAACGTCATTTTATAAATTGAAATGCAAGATAATACATAAAGCACAATCAAGTACTTTCCTGGTATTTCAATATGTTGAGAATTCGACTGAGATGAAAATATGATGGGGAATTCACCGGCCTATCAACCTATCACAAATAATAGTGCGTGATTACTTCGAGAATTGCCGATAGTTGAGTTAGAGAAATATCAAACCCCTAATCACGGACTCATCTGATCAAGGGTTAAAATCATAATTATAATTACACCTCACGCTGTTGGGATTCGGTGCCTTAAAACGAAGGCCCAACGGAAGCGGTAAAACGAAAATTAATTCGATCCGAATCCCTACGAGGATCGATCGAGCTACGAATATACGAATATCAAAAACGAATTCACAAGAGATATAGAAATTCACCCTTGTAGTCCGTTGATTAGATGGATAACCTTCTCTTGAGCTATTCCCCAAGCTCTTGATTGATCTCTACGAATCCAATTCGCTCCAAGCCCTTGGATGATCCAACGCCGAAAGTACCGCGTCTCTACTTGCCACGCGCCGGAGAAACGACCGGAGCAACGATCACCTTGCTATCCTCCGAGGATACGGCTAGAGCTAAGTGATGAAGCTTCCAATATGAAATTATAACACTCTAAGTGTATAACTCACAATCTCTCTTTGAATTCTTGATTTTTCTCTAAGAAAAACTCTCAAGAAATGAGATGAAGAAGAAGACTTTGAGAAAGAACTTTTCTCTCTCTTGAACTCACTCCAAAATATGTATGAAATGAATTAGGAATCCTTTTGAGATAGAAGTCTTCCCTTCTTATTATAATTCCACCCATATGTTGAACAACTCATGCCACGTGAGTGATCCCCACTAAAGTCCTTGTCTTCCATTAAGAAATGGAAACAAAGACAAAAGGAAAGTAGGTGGAAATAATGGGGGGCGGCCAAGATGAAAATCGGACGAGTTCGATTTGTTTCGGACTCCCGTAAGTCCAAACAGATAAACTCCGATTCCGATTCGATATATTTATATCGATTAATTAATCCAATTAACTAAACATATCAAATACAAAATAACATAATTAATTTCTCCAAGAAATAATTATATTCATGAATTAAATTAATCACCCAGTGATATATTTAATTCATTAAGCCGTAAATCAATTTATCTGATAAGTCGATTTAAACATCCAATGTCCCAAATTTAGATATCCAATATCTAATATTCATAATGAGAGAATTAGCTTGATTCATTCCGTCGTCAATCCTATTGCGCGACTCGGTAGGTCCGTCTCAGTCAGCAATGGGAGGAACCAAAGAGTAGTAGCACAACCTAGCCACTGGCGCCTACACTGTACTTAACCGAGAACGAATGATTGGGATCATTCAAGAACCATTCTGTCGTGAATACCGGTATATGTATAAACCCTTTTTCAAATGTCCCGATCAAGTTATAGGGTCACGGTCTACCAAACCCTATCTCAGACTTGACGCTATGCATGCGTTAATGCAAATCGAGATCATCGAGCTGTCGTGTATATAATACAACTAGCTCCAATGCTTTGGCCAAAGACTTATGATCTCATCTGCCAATAACCGCATAGGACATATAACCCGCTCACTAATGGGAGAAAGAATTCTATCTTGGTATTCAGTAGGACCTGCTACTTGCCCGTCAAGATGCACGTCGAGGTTAACCCCCGCCTTCCGGTTTACAGGGTCGAACTACTCTAATGAAAATCTTGACATCACAAGCACATCCCTACTAAATACTCAAGTCGAAGGTTCACGAATACCTATCACAACCTTTCGATTCCGTCATTGACTGTCCCGGAGTGAAATCCATGTGACGAATCGAGGGTGAGTCGGTTCGAGTATACTAATCCAATTAGCATACCTATAACGTGTGCTCCCACTAACCATTAGTGTTCGACAGGCACTCTCCATGTCAAAGAACACGTCATACAAGTCTTCACATAAACTTAACGCCCAGTCAAGTTTCATCAACTTGCGAACGATTAAGTATTTGAGCTATAACCTTTCCAGTGCCTACCCCCTTATCCAATAAGGAGTGGAACGTTTTGCTCTCAAATACACGGACTAGTTTCTATATGTTTATTTACGAGTTAGGAATGGCAGTAACTACCAGTAAATAAAGAAACATTCATTTGCCTTATATAAATGGTTTACATAATTACAAGTATAATGCCCTCACTCAACAACCTCTGAGTGGCATTCGAGGGCATACTCCTAACAATCTCCCACTTGCACTCAATGCACACACTATGGTATCTAATACCCATGTTCTCCAGATGACGCTCCAAGCTAGTTTGAGAAAGTGGCTTGGTCAGTGGATCGGCGACGTTGTCGGCCGAGTCTACTCATGCGGCAAAGACAATGTATCCCTTGCGAACAAATTCTCTTATGAGATGATACTTCCTCTCAATATGTTTGGTGTTGTGAAACCTAGGCTCCTTGGCCTCGCGCTGACTCCGTCGTTGTCGCATGACAATGAATGTAGCTCGAACATGGTATCATTTGAAGTTCTCCCAGAAACTTCTTAATCCAGAACCCTTCCTTGGAAGCCTCCGACGCTGCTTGATACTCAGCCTGACAGGTGGAATCAGCAGTCGCGCTTTGCTTGGCACTACGCCAAGATACTGCTCCTCCATTAAGAGTAAATATGTAGCCAGAAGTGGACATCGAGTCGTTCTTTAGTCCTTGGAAGTCCGAATCAGTGAATCCCACCACATCCAATTCTCCACCGCCATACATAAGAACCATATCTCTAGTTCTTCTCAAGTACTTGAGAACGTTCTTCACAACAGTCCAATGTTCCCTACCTGGGTTTGCCTGAAACCTACTCATCACGCTTACAGCATGCGCGATGTCAGGTCTTGTACACAACATAGCATACATAAGGCTACCTACGGCCGAAGCATATGGTATATTACTCATTTCCTTGCGTCGTTCCTCACTTTGAGGACACATCTTCAAGGTGAGTTTTATTCCATGTTGCATCGGTAGGAACCCTCTTTTAGAATCATCCATCTTAAATCGCTTTAAGATCTTATCTATATAGAGGGCTTGGGAAAGGCCTATTGTTCTCTTCTCTCTATCCCGGTAGAGCCGAATACCAATAATATAGGTTGCTTCTCCCAAGTCTTTCATGGAGAAATTACTCGAAAGCCAAGCTTTCACAGAACTAAGCATTCCCACATCATTTCCTATTAGTAGAATGTCATCTACATATAGTACTAAGAATGCGATCTTGCTCCCACTAACCCTCTTGTATACACAAGGTTCCTCTTCATTTTGCACGAAATCAAACTCTTTGATTGCCTCGTCAAAACGAAGGTTCCAACTACGTGACGCTTGCTTCAGTCCATAAATGGAACGCTGAAGCTTGCACACTTTCTGAATATCGACTTCAGACACAAGGCCTTTAGGCTGCTCCATATAGATTTCCTCCTCGAGGAATCCATTAAGGAAAGCCGTCTTTACATCCATTTGCCATATCTCATAATCGTGGTAGGCATCTATAGCAAGCATCATGCGAATAGACTTGATAATGGCTACGTGCGAGAAGGTATCGTGGTTATCGATCCCTTCCTTCTGGGTATAACCCTTTGCCACAAGCCTGGCCTTATAGGCGTCAACCTTGCCATCACCATCAGTCTTTCTCTTGTAGATCCACTTGTTCCCAATAGGCACTATGCCGTTGGGGCGGTCTACTAGAGTCCAGACTTGATTGACATGCATCGAGTCTATCTCAGCTTCCATAGCTTCACGCCATTTCGCGGAGTCTACATCCACCATCGCTTGGTCATAGGTCGTCGGGTCGGTCTCTTGGCTATCACTTGGAACCTCATGGAGACCCAGCTCCTCCAAGTGCACAAGCCCATACCTCTCAGGTAAATGAGACACCCTACTAGACCTACGAGGTGGTTGTACTTGTGTTTCAGAAGGTTCGGTTCCAGTTTCTTGCACAGGCGTCTCCTGAGGAGTTTCATTATATTCTTCTAAAGAAATACTTCTACCTGCTCCGCCTTCCTGAATGAACTCATCTTCCAGGAAGTGTGCTTGTAAAGCAACAACGATCCTTCGATCTTCGGGCATGTAGAATAGATATCCCATCGTCCTAGATGGGAATCCAATGAAACATCCCTTCGCAGACCTAGCTTACAACTTTTCCACCTTAGTCTTCTTGACATAAGCGGGACATCCCCAAATCCTAATATGATTAAGACTTGGTTTCCTTCCTTCCCACATCTCATGTGGAGTTTTAGGAACGGATTTGGAAGGACATCTGTTCAAGATATACGCGGCAGTCAGGAGTGCATACCCCCACAGGTAAATCGGCAAGTCAGTATAGCCCAACATGGAACGGACCATGTTCAACAGGGTCCGGTTCCTTCTTTATGACACACCATTTAACTGAGGAGTACCTGGAGGTGTTAGTTGTGAAACTATTCCATGTTCCTTAAGGAACTCGTCAAACTCCGTACTCATATACTCACCACCTCGGTCCGACCGAAGTGCTTTGATATGATTACCAGTTTGTTTCTCGACTAGGGCCTTGAATTCCTGGAATTTCTCAAAGGCCTCGGATTTATGTTTCATTAAGTATACATAACCATACCTAGTATGATCATCAGTAAACGTAATGAAATATTGATATCCATCACGTGCTGCTTCCAAAGCACCACAAACATCAGTATGGATTAATCCCAGTTTATCAGCGGCTCTTTCAAAAGCCCCTGTGAAGGGGGACTTAGTCATTTTGCCTTTAAGGCAAGATTCACAAGTAGGAAAGGGATCCGATCCCAATGGACCCATAAGTCCATCTTTTTCCATCTTGTAAACCTTGGTCTGACCAACATGACCAAGTCTAAGATGCCATTTCAAAACTTGATTGGTTTCATCCCTACCGCGTTTTCTAGTTATAGTATTCACAACTACATTGTTGTTGAGATTTAGATGATACAATCCATTCAACAATGTAGCAGTACCCATTAGTTTATTTCTAAAATAAATTTTGCAGGAACCATCACCAATGAAAAATGAAAAGCCTTTTCGGTCCATGACCGGAATGGATACAATGTTTTTGTGCCCCTTGGGCAAAACAAGTACATCTTCTAAAGTCAAAACAAAGCTGGATTCTAAACCCAAAAGAAGTGATCCTATGCCGGTCGCCTCGACACTATGCCCGCTTCCGACTGTGATCATAACTTCTCCATCTCCAAGCTTCCTACTTTGTTCCAGATCCTGATTCACGGTACAAATATGAGAACTAGCACCAAAATCCAGTTTCCAGGAAGTAGAAAATACAGTAGCAGAACAATTTGTTTCCAAAACTAAAAGTTCTGTACCTGAAGTGCCATGAAGAATCGGATAGTCTCTAGCCCAGTGGCCCAGCTCACCGCACTTGAGACAAGCATCCTTCTTCTTCTTGTTCTTTGGAACCATCGGGGCCTTGCCCTTTCCCTTAAGGTCCTTAGCTTGTGGTCCAGTCCGCTTCTTGGTCTTTTTCTTCTTATTCTTAGACTTCCGAAGTCCAGAAGAAATCACAAGTGCAGACTCCTTCATCCGCGAGGTCGTCATCTGAGACTGAGCGGTCACCAGTTTGTTCATTAGCCCAGCTAAGTTACATGTAATCTCATTGCAGTTGAAGTTCATAACAAACTGTGAGAAGGAATCAGGGAGAGACTGTAGGATAAGGTCGGTTTGGAGAGAAGTATCCATTTTAAAATCAAGAGCCTCCAATCTCTCGATCATGGATATCATTTTGAGGACGTGTTCCTCAACCTTCTCACCTTCCTTCATCCTTGCACCGAAAAGTTGCTTGGATATCTCATATCTAGCAGTTCTGCTGTGCTCACCATAAAGCTAGGTTAAGTGAGATAGAATCTGCCTAGCAGAAGTCATTTTCTCATGAGCTCTCTGAAGCTCATTAGACATGGAAGCCATCATATAAGCACGGACTTTCACGTCATCCTTAATCCACTTTTCGTGGTTTTCAATCTCTTCCTGATTGGCTCGAGTCCGCATAGGAGGCGCCGGAATGTCCGTCTCCAAGACGTATCCCAGTGCCTCTATACTGAGGACAATCATCAGATTGCGGAGCCAATCCACAAAGTTAGGTCCCATTAAGGTGTTCTTTTCGAGTAGAATTGCGAGTGGATTCATTGTCATATTGACATTTGTCTGCGTTAAGTATAACAGATTAATTAGTGACTCATTCAGTTATGTTCTGAGTATAGAATTTAAGGTCTTTTCTATTCTTGTTACCCAGCTCCCACTATTTTTATTGGAATAACACACTCCCATGTGATATCCGGAAGTATCGTCGCTCTACTTCATAGTGGTGATCGAGTTCTTTATAAATCTTAATAGAGGGCAACCGAATAGGTTTCTAGTCTATTAATTTTCATAAAGTGGTGTCCAACACCAACCCATCTAATGGATGATTCGATCTTCTTTTTCCCCTTGTTCACTCCCCTCAACCTATACGATTTCTATGGTTCGTGAACAAGTTAAGTTTATACCATCGACGCAAATCAGTTTCACAATTGAATCTTATCCGGCAACCTATCAGGTTTCTAGGTAGAAAATTTGATCCAACCGAAGGCATCCAATGCGCTTTCGGTAATTTATCCATCCTCCCCGAACGACTACCCCGATAACTCGGAATCATAGCACATCCGGTTTGGATTTTAATTTCCCGAAAACTCGATGGAGGGAAGGAAAACCTTGAAACCTTATAAACTTAATTATTTATTGTGGGAGAATTTTCGCGATTAACGTTACACTTTGCACATTAATCATATTAGCGCGTTTGTGGTATTCATATAATATGAAAAAACCATTCACAACCTAGTTGCTACCAACATGTGGTTCATGGACCGTTCCTAGAAAACAAAAACTCCGTAATCTAATTACAAGTCTTCGTCTTGAATCTTCGTCTTCTCGAAATGGATCTTCCTCCGGTCTTCGTCATTACATATAAATTTTACATCGAAAATTGCATCCTAGATACAAACATTTCTTGTAAAATAAATAGGCTCAAAACGGCCTTTACAACCCAATCGAATAAAACGAACGATTCAAAACTAATTCCACGAACCACATCCCCATTCAAAAAACATTCATCCAATAAATACTATATAAATGGAAAGCGTAGAGATACATTGATCCAATCAACAATACGAACCGATCCAATCGATTCACACAATCGGTAATATGATAACGTTCAAAATAATTCGGTCGACTATAAATATTCCAATTAATCAAATTTCCCTTATAAAATGAAATACCATAAATCATTTTAATCATATTAAATCCAATTTAATGTGCGGGAGATTAATTTTTAAGAATACACGGAAAAATCGAGCCGGGGTGAAAACGGGCGGCATGGCCAAGTCACCCTCGGCGACTGCAGCGATCACGCTGGCTTGGCGAGTCACGCTCGGAAGATGCCGGCCAGGACACGACCGAGTCACCCAGGACACGGTCGGGTGCACTGGCGATGACTTGGCCACCTGCCGGACACGGCCGTGTCACCGAGGACACGGTCGAGTCACTCTCGGCAGTTACCCTTTTTGTCGAAAAGTCGTCAATGACGATTGGGGCTAGATTTTCGACCGGATATCCAATATCAATATTTTCCGACTTTCATATCTTCAATATAAATCATATTTCCCAGAAATTTAAGATTTATATTTAGACATAAACTTACGAAAAATACAATTATTACGAACGAAAAACATATACCACGATTATGACTAAAATGATTCCAAATCATTCACCATCTAATCGAGCATTCCAAATGCCAATATCGTATATACGATCGCAAGACCTACGCTCCGATACCACTGTTGGTATTCGGTGCCTTAAAACAAAGGCCCAGCGAAAGCGGTAAAACAAAAATTAATTCGATCCGAATCCCTACGAGGATCGATCGAGCTACGAATATACGAATATCAAAAACGAATTCACAAGAGATATAGAAACTCACCCTTATAGTCCGTTGATTAGATGGATAACCTTCTCTTGAGCTATTCCCCAAGCTCTTGATTGATCTCTACGAATCCAATTCGCTCCAAGCCCTTGGATGATCCAACGCCGAAAGTACCGCGTCTCTACTTGCCACGCGCCGGAGAAATGACCGGAACAACGATCAACTTGCTATCCTCCGAGGATACAGCTAGAGCTAAGTGATGAAGCTTAAAATATGAAATTTTAACACTCTAAGTGTATAATTCACAATCTCTCTTTGAATTCTTGATTTTTCTCTAAGAAAAACTCTCAAGAAATGAGATGAAGAAGAAGACTTTGAGAAAGAACTTTTCTCTCTCTTGAACTCACTCCAATCATACGTATGAAATTAATTAGGAATCCTTTTGAGATAGAAGTCTTCCCTTCTTATTATAATTCCACCCATATGTTGAACAACTCATGCCACATGAGTGATCCCCACTAAAGTCCTTGTCTTCCATTAAGAAATGGAAACAAAGACAAAAGGAAAGTAGGTGGAAATAATGGGGGCGGCCAAGATGAAAATCGGACGAGTTCGATTTGTTTCGGACTCCCGTGAGTCCAAACAGATAAACTCCGATTCCGATTCGATGTATTTATATCGATTAATTAATCCAATTAATTAAACATATCAAATACAAAATAACATAATTAATTTCTCCAAGAAATAATTATATTCATGAATTAAATTAATCACCCAGTGATATATTTAATTCATTAAGCCGTAAATCAATTTATCTGATAAGTCGTTTTAAACATCCAATGTCCCAAATTTAGATATCCAATATCTAATATTCATAATGAGAGAATTAGCTTGATTCATTCCGTCGTCAATCCTATTGCGCGACTCAGTAGGTCCGTCTCAGTCAGCAATGGGAGGAACCAAAGAGTAGTAGCACCACCTAGCCAGCCTGGCGGCTGCTACCCCAACTGAGAACGAATGATTGGGATCATTCAAGAACCATTCTGTCGTGAATACCAGTATACGTATAAACCCTTCTTTCAAATGTCCCGATCAAGTTATAGGGTCACGGTCACTCAAACCCTATCTGTACTTGACGCTATGCATGCGTTAATGCAAATCGAGATCATCGAGCTGTCGTGTATCTAATACAACTAGATCCAATGCTTTGGCCAAAGACTTATGATCTCATCTGCGAATAACCGCATAGGACATATAACCCGCTCACTAATGGGAGAAAGAATTCTATCTTGGTATTCAGTAGGACCTGCTACTTGCCCGTCAAGATGCACGTCGAGGTTGACCCCCGCCTTCCGGTTTACAGGGTCGAACTACTCTAATGAAAATCTTGACGTCACAAGCACATCCCTACTAAATCCTCAAGTCGAAGGTTCACGAATACCTATCACAACCTTTCGATTCCGTCATTGACTGTCCCGGAGTGAAATCTATGTGACGAATCGAGGGTGAGTCGGTTCGAGTATACTAATCCAATTAGCATACCTATAACGTGTGCTCCCACTAACCATTAGTGTTCGACAGACACTCTCCATGTCAAAGAACACGTCATACAAGTCTTCACATAAACTTAACGCCCAGTCAAGTTTCATCGACTTGCGAACGATTAAGTATTTGAGCTATAACCTTTCCAGTGCCTACCCCCTTATCCAATAAGGAGTGGAACGTTTTGCTCTCAAATACACGGACTAGTTTCTATATGTTTATTTATGAGTTAGGAATGCCAGTAACTAACAGTAAATAAAGAAACATTCATTTGCCTTATATAAATGGTTTACATAATTACAAGCACAATGCCCTCACTCAACAACCTCTGAGTGGCATTCGAGGGCATACTCCTAACACACGCATCTAAGGAACAAAGGTAAATCGCGTCTTAAATTTAGAGACATTTGGAGGTTGTTTGACTTATTTTGGATTGAAAATGGAAAAGTTATATTGTTTTAAAGTATCTAGGGAATTTTCAAAACATTTTTAAAGTAAATGGGGCAAATCTTTAATTTTTGTATTTTCAATTCAGGGGTCAATTTGTAATGATCCAAGAGTTTGATTTTTAGTACCAAATTGAGGTTTTAACATACTTTAATTAAGGACAAAAATATTTCTAATTCTCTAATGCCTCACCCTAAACTTAACAAATATTATATTTTCATCCCAAAATTCTACTTTGCCCATTTTTGTTTCGGCCGTACCGACCTCACCGGTAGCTTTCTAGCTATCGATTAATGTAAATATTACTCGGGACAACGCCCCCGAACATGCCGTCGTCTTCCCCCGAAACTATGCCTTAACTTGAAAAATACTTATATACACACACACACACCTATATATATATATATATGCTTTTGGCATACCTTTTCTACACACCTACAACACATATACATGACACACACACACATACATACGAACGCACACAGACACCCACATACATACGGACGCACACACAACACACACACATATATACATACGAATGCATACACACCCACATACATACAGACGCACACACACGCATACATACGAATGCACACGCACACACATACATACGAACACACACCCATATAAAACTCTACACACACGAGCACACATACAACCACACACGAGAACACTTACCCAAATTTTTGCTCATTCTCCTCTTCTTCTTCTTCTTCTTTCTCCTCGCTTTTCTCTTTTTTTTTTCTTCTTCCTCACGGTTGTCATGGCCTTTCCAGCAGGAGAATAAGTGTGTATGTGTGCATGTGTAGTGCTAATCCTCTTCCCTAAGGTGGTGACACACACACACACATATATATATATATATTATATTATATTATATTATATTAAATTTTATATATATATATAGGGATGGATTGTGGTGAGAAACCCCTTAGTGTAGGAATATAGGAAAAGATACGTCCGTCTAGCACATCTTTCTTATGTGTGTAGCACAATCAGAATTATTGTGCTTCACAGATTTTAAATATGTGAGTTAGAACATATTTCATTATTTGATAGCATTGATTTTAAATAGGTTAAGTCTAACACATCTTCCATCGCATCATAGCACAAACATCGCAAACACGTAGCATAACCTCACTTAATTTACATATTTCAGTTCGCGTAGCACACACAGCACCAACACCTAGCACAATTGAGTAAATTCTCAACCATTGATCCAACTCAATCGAGGGCCCAAATTCATTCCTATTTCCAACGAAATTAACCTTTGATATATATATATATATATATATATATATATGTGTGTGTGTGTGTGTGTGTGTGTTGTTGTTATTATGTGTGCGTGTGTGTGTATATATATATACATATGTATATATATTGTTATTATATATATACACACGTATATTATATCGTATTTATTGTGATAGTTTGGAAATATGTATATATACTTATCATTATAATTGTTATTATTATTCCTATTTTTCATCTCGACTATTCGTCGATAAGGCGGTGATGTATATTTTAAAATTGTTGGGATTCAATGCCTATAACGAAGGCGCAGCGGAAGCAATATACGAATCTAATTCGATCCGAATCCCTAAAGAGGATCGATCAAGCTACGTATATACGAATATAAAATGAAACGAAGTGAGATACGAAATCATACCCTCGTAGTCCGTTGATTAAATGGTGAGAAGATGTTGTCCCTTGCAAATCCAATCCGCAACAAGCTCGTGGATGATCCAACGCCGAAATCACCGCGTCTCTACTTGCCACGCACCGGAGAAACGATCGGAACGACAACCACCCAATTAATCTCTAAGGTTACGGCTAGAATGGGATGATGAAGCTATCAAATGTGATTATAACACTCTAAGTGTATAACTCACTATCTCCCAATATTTTTCTCACAATTTTCTCTAAGAAAATATCAAGATAGTTATGGTGAAGCTGATGAAGATGAAGACAACTCACAAAGTTTCTCTCTCTTCCTTTCAAAATGAATGAACCGTATCATTTTTATGAGAATCAGGAGAGAAGACTTTTATTCTAGTCTTACAATGATTCATCAAATCATTCACAAGACAAACTTGTCCCCTTAATAATAAACATCTCAAGTTTATTAAATAAACCTCATGAGATTCCTTTGATACAAAATCAAAAGTCTTCCACCATGCAACGTGGGAGAGAAGCCATCTTGTCAAGGTATTGGGGGTCATGTTGAAAGTTTAGGGAGTTCGGTTCGTTTCGGACTCCCTCGAGTCCAATTCGATAAACTCCATTCCATCTTGATGTATTTATATCAATCAATTAATCCAATTAATTAATTATATCAAATATAATATATAATTCATTTCTCTAAGAAATAATTATATATATGAATCAAATTAAAAACCTATTAATTTATTTAACTCAATAGGCCGTAAATTAATTTATCCAATAAATTAATTTAGACAACCAATGTCCCAAAATTAATTAGACATCCAATGTCCAATAAATTAGATATCTAATATCTAATATTCATAAAGAGAGAATAAGCTCGATTTATTCCATCGTCAATCCTATTGCGCGACTCGGTAGATCCGTCTCAGTTAGCAATGAGAGAAACCAAAGAGTAGTAGCACCACCTACCCTAACTGAGAACGAATTGTGGGGATCGTTCAAAAACCTTTTTGTCGTGAATACCAGTATACGTATAAACCCTTCTTCCAAATGTCCCAATCAAGTTATAAGGTCACGGTCAGTCAAACCCTATTTATACTTGACGCTATGCATGGGTTAATGTAAATCGAGACCATCCAGCTCTCGTGTATCCATTACAACTAGCTCCAATGCTTTGGCCAAAGACTTATGATCTCATCTGCCAATAACCGCATAGGACATATAACCTGTTCACTTACAGGAGAAAGAATCTTATCTTGGTATTCAGTAGAACCTCCTACTTGCCCGTCAAGATGCACGTCGAGGTTGACCTCCACCTACTGGTTTTCTGGGTCGAACTACTTTAATGAAAATCTTAACGTCACAAGCACATCCCTACTAAATCCTCAAGTTGAAGGTTCACGAATACCTATCACAACCTTTCGATTCCGTCATTGACTGTACCGGAGTGAAATCCATGTGACGAATCGAGGGTGAGTCGGTTCGAGTATACTAATCTCATTAGCATACCTATAACGTGTGCTACCACTAACTATTAGTGTTCGAAATGCACTCTCCAAGTCAAAGAACATGTCATACAAGTATTCACATAAAGTTAACGCCCAGTCAAGTTTCACCGACTTACGAACGATTAAGTAGTTGAGCCATAAACCTTTCCAGTGCCAATCCCCTTATCCAATAAGGAGTGGAATATTTTACTCTCAAATACACGGACTAGCTTCTATGTGTATATATATATATATATATATATATATATATATATATATATTTACGAGTCAGGAATGCCAGTAACTACCAGTAAATAAAGAAACATACAATTGCCTTCTGATAATGAATTACATAATAATAATAAGTACAATGCCCTCACTCAAAAAATCCCCTGAGTGGCATTCGAGGGTATACTCCTAAAAATCTCCTACTTGCACTCAATACCACGTACTATGGTATCTAATACCCATGTTCTCCAGATGACGATCCAAGCTAATATGAGAAAGTGGCTTGGTCAGTGGATCAGCAATGTTGTTGGCTGAGTCTAATCTATACATCACAATGTATCCCTTGCGAACAAATTCTCTCACGAGATTATACTTCCCCTCAATGTGTTTTGTACCTTTGTGAAACATCATCTCGTAGGCCTGTGATACAACTCCATTATTATTGCATAAAATCAAAAACAGGCAGCGTATCACATGGTGTCACTATGAAGTTCACCCAGTAACTTATTAATCCAAACCCTTTCCTTTGGAGGCCTCCTAGACCGCTTGATACTCAGCCTAACTGTTGGAATCAGCAGTCGCGCTATGCTTGGCACTATGCCAATATACTACTTCTCCATTAAGAGTAAAATTTAGCCAAAAGTAGACATAGAGTCGTATTTTTGTCCTTGAAAGTCTGAATCAGTGAAGCCCATCATTCAGTTCTCCACCACCATATTTAAGAACCAGATCTCTAGTCCTTCTAAAGTATTTTAGAATGTTCTTTACGATGGTCCCATGTTCCCTACCTGGGTTAGCCCGAAACCTACTTACCACGCTCCCAGCATGCGCAATGTCAGGTCTCGTACACAATAAAGCATATATAAGGCTACTCACCGCCGAAGCATATGGTATATTACTCATTTCTTTTCATTGTTCCTCACTATTATGACACATCTTCAAGGTGAGTTTTATTCCATGTCCCATCGGTAGGAACCCTTTTTTAGAATAATCCATCTTAAATCGCTTTATATTTTATCTACATAGAGGGATTGGGAAAGACCTACCATTCTCTTGACTCTACCCCAGTAGAGTGGAATTTCAAGAATATAGGTTTCTTCTCCCACGTCTTTCATGGATAACTTACTCGAAAGCCAAGCTTTCACAGAACTAAGCATTCCCACATCGTTTCCTATTAGTATAATATCATCTACATATAGTACTAAGAATGCGATCTTGCTCCCACTAACCCTCTTGTATACACACGGTTCCTCTTTATTTTGCACGAAGTCAAATTCTTTAACTGCTTCGTCAAAACGAAGGTCCCAACTACGTGAAGCCTGCTACAGCCCATTTCACGGAGTCTACATCCACCATTGCTAGCTCATAAGTCGCGGGTCGGTCTCTTGGTTATCACCTGGAACCACGTGGAGACCCAGCTCCTCAAGTGCATAAAACTATACCTTTCAGGTAAATGAGACACCCTACTAGACCTACGAGGTGGTTGTAGTTGTGTTTCAGAAGGTTCGGTTCCAACTTTTTGTACAGGTGTCACGTGAGGTGTTCCATTGTATTCTTCCAAAGAAATATTTCTACCTGCTCCACCTTCCTGAATGAACTCATCTTCCAGGAAGTGTGTCTGCAAAGCAATAACGATCTTTTGATCTTCGAGAATGTAGAATAGATAACCCATCGTCCCAAATGGGAATCCAATGAAACGTCCCTCCAAGGACCTAGCTTCCAATTTCTCCACCTTATTCTTCTTGACATAGGCGGGACATCCCCAAATCCTAATGTGATTAAGACTTGGTTGTAACACCCCCAAGATATTCGAGGTGTATTACAGCGCCGTGGACCACTACATGGGACCCACCAGGCTCAAACAAGAAAACACCACTCGACTAACTATCTCGGTTAGCAAGGAAACAATTGTTAACAACAAGAACATAAAATAACACGTCCGGACAACCGGCATAGTGAACATCAACCGACAAATATAGTAACTTCAACGAAGACCAATCACGATCCGAAAGGAAAAGCCTAAGTACTCGCGAGTACAATCTATAAGTTTACAATTTGGAAAACAACCATATCAAAAGAGACAGTAGAAATAATAAGACTCAATTGCACATGTCAACAACCTTGGCCGACATTCTCGTACCATCCCAGCGCCAGCTCGTCTGGCTGAACATAACCTGAAATCTATAACAAGAATTTCCCCAAAACGGGTCCCCAAAGGGGTTAGCAATTACGCTAGTACAAGTATTCAAGGCAAACCAATCGCTTACACATTTCATAGTACATGCACCAATATCATTTCAAAACCAAAACCAGACATGTCTTTTCCGGAAACAAACAGTTTAACAATTTTCCTAGGACCAGGACGAAGCCACGAATCCGACCCGAGGCCTCTAAGGACCCTCCCAGGCTGGCCATAATATAAAAACAAATCACGCACAGGCATCGCCTAGGACCGGGACGAAGCCACGAATCCCACCCGAGGCCTCTAAGGACCCTCCCAGACTGGCTAGCGAAACAAACTCGTGAATCCAGAGTGAATTCATAGATTCCCCCAAGGCCCCGTCAGACCCTCCCAGGGTGATCAAAGCACACACAATATACATTACCATTTCACGTTAAGCATAAAGGTTTCCAAAAAAATACATGCCTTGAATAATTGACGACGCAACGAACGGAAAGGAAAGTCACCGACGAACGCTAGGAACCAACAAAACCGAACCTAACGATTCGAAGAAATACAATCACAACCATTTCTAAATGAATACAGAATTGGAATACAACCGAAAACCCGCCTACGATTCATGTATATTCGTGTAAAAATGACAACGAGGGCGGACCACAACCAAACCCTCTCGATTCCGTAAAAACTATGAAAATACCATGAATCCGTAGGGAAACTAAGAATACCAACAAAATTAATCAACAAAATGGAACGAATCGGACAAAAACGCGAAAACCCCCAAATCTTCCCAAAAGTAGGGTTCTAAATATCTAACCTTGATTCGCTGGATCGAGGGATGTTATAGGATGATTGATCAATGATATAACCTCTAGAACTTCGTGGATTCGTTGTCTAACAACATGGCTTCGCATCCTCCGAATCCCCAACTGCGGACAGAAGAGAAAGGAAATGAAAAACGAGTCAAAAAATGGCTGCTCTGTCATATATATACTGGGCCGGATCTAGCGTGCGCTAGCCTTCCCGGACTAGCGTGCGTGATCGGCAACTATCGTCCCAGCACCCTCGGCCAGGGCCCGCACGACCCGGCACCACCGACCAATCCTGCCGACCGTGACTTGCCCGTCCGACCCCCGCTAGCGTGCGCTGCGCGGACACTAGCGCGCGCTAGCCGACCTGTCCAGTAACCTCTGGACTAAAAAGCTCACCCAGGTAACGTACGCTAGTCGGACGACAGCGTGCATTACCCCTGCCGGTTAGCGTGCGCCACGACCGACAGTAGCGTGCGCTACCTGCCGATCCTACCCGAGTCCAGAACCTCAGAACCCCTCTGCCCAGACCCGATAGCGTACGCTAGGCCTCGTCGACAGCGAGCGCTACACCTGCCGAGCTAGCGCGCGTAGCCTCCCGGCCGTAGCGTGCGCTACGCCGGTTCCTGCCGTGTCTGCTCGGCCAGTGCCCAGCACTTCGTACAGTGCCGCACCTGTCCGGCCAGCTGCTTAGCCGTCATGACCCGACGACTCGATATCCGAAAACGTACGGAACGAACACGACGAAAAGCTCGCGGACAACTTCAACGACCCGAAATGAAAACATAATGAAATAATTAATCATATGCGACCAAGAAAAGGGTCGAGACAGCAAATACAGATACGGATACCCATAACTTTTAGGAAATTACAAAATGGCCCAAAACGCCCGAAAATCACGATACGTGACCAAATAACCAAATAGATGTTCACAACACGTATAACAAAGTTAAACGGACTTACGGGAAACTCGAAACAGCAGTTTCGAACGAGATTCACAAGAATCGAGCTCAAGTGCGGAAAAGTCGCCAAAAAGTACGGAACTCAACAAAACAACACCGAAACGAACTCGGATGCCAAAAAGTGTAGAATTAATCATTCTCATAATTACGAAACGGTCCCAAGCGAGTCGTCCAAAACGGACTCTCGCCAAAAAAAAAAGAAACTTACCGGAAATCGAATTTGCGGATATTACATACTACCCTCCTTAAAAGAAGTTTCGTCCCGAAACTTAAAACAAGTAGGGAG
The DNA here is from genome assembly GCA_033398695.1 of Orobanche coerulescens. Classification (NCBI taxonomy): domain Eukaryota; kingdom Viridiplantae; phylum Streptophyta; class Magnoliopsida; order Lamiales; family Orobanchaceae; genus Orobanche; species Orobanche coerulescens. Next base: position 107,970,609 of record CM065817.1, on the reverse strand, counting down.
AAGCAATATCCCGCTAGGAAAACTTGACGAGGTACACAAGAATTGAAAACTCACGCCCAAACGGCGAAACGTTACGAACAACGCAAGGAAACATACGGCGTGAAAATGCGCTCGACGACGACCAACACAACGCTACAGGTAGAGATATAATAAAATCAACAAGTGACAAGCGTCATCAAATAGGTAATATCATCAAGTCTAATATATGAGCAGTCGCAAAACACCAGGCACCTATTACAAGGAAACACGAACAGTCGAACAATAGAAGTGATGCGTACAACAATCTGCAAAGGTGACTACGATCGAATCAACAGTGATCAAACTGTTAGGAATATGCCCTCGAATGCCACTCAGGGGATGAGAGAGTAAGGGCATTATACTTGTAATTATGGAATAATTAATAAAAAGGCAATACGATTCATTCACTGTTTATTGTATTTCAATTGCATTCTTGACTTGGTAAACATTGAAGTGAAGTCCATGTAAATAAATCGAACATTCCATTCTCGTTATGGGATAAGAGAAAATGTACTGGAAGTGTTTAAAGTTTATTTACGTAAATTGTTCGCAAGTCAATAAACTTAAAATGGGTATTAAGTTTTAATATGACTTGTATAACTGATGCTAGGACGTGTGCACATCTTGATAGCATAGTTATAAGTATATTGGTTGGGCCAGTATACTCGAACACGACTCATACTCGATTCAGTCACACGGTATTCACTCTCGGAGAGTCGATGACGAATCGAAAGGTTGTGATAGTATACGTGGACCTTTGACTTGAGGGTTCAGTAGAAGATGTGCCTGTGACGTTTAGTTTGTCATTAGAGTAGTTAGACTCATTTGCTTAATTGCTGAGTCAACCTCGAAGTGCGGATTATACGGGCAGGTAGCAGTCTTTATTGTACGCCAAGAAAGGATTCTATCTCCTGTTAGTGAGCAGGCGAATGTCCTATACGGTTAATGGCAAATAAGATCATAAGTCTTTGGCCAAAGCATTCTGATATAGTCGTATTAGATACACTATTAATCAGTCGGTCTTGATTTGCATTAACACATGTATAGAGTTTAGTCAACAGTAGGGTTTGACTTTACCGTGACCCAAAGACTTGACCGGGACATCTGATGAAGGGTCTATACGTATATAGTATTCACGACATAATGGTTCTGGAATGATCCCTTCATTTGTTCTCAGTCGGGGTTTACAGTGCGGCCCACTAGGCTGGCTAAGTGCTGCCCGCACTCATTGGTTCCGCCCAATGCCGGCTGAGACGGACCTATGGAGTCGCGCATCAGGAGCGGTGACGGATAAATGTGAATTTATTATCTCTCCATTAATATTAGATATTGGATATCTAATTATGATTTATTGGATAAATCAAATAACGGTCTTATGAATTTAAATTAAGTTACCGGGTAATTAATTTAATTCATAAATTATATTTCTTAGAGAAATATATATTTGTATTTGATATAATTAATTAATTAGATTAATTAATTAATATAAATACATTGATGATTAAAAGGAGTGTATTTAACGGAGTCGTTTGACGAACGTCCGGTACACGAGCCGAGTGGCTCGGCTCGTTTTCTAGGAAACTTCCTTGTGGCCACCCACTCCTCATGGCATGACATGATCTTGCATGTGTGTGGGAACTCACTTAGAGTTGAGATTCCCACATAATTGTGAATGATAGTTGTAAAGGAATAATTATTCCTTTATAATATATATATCATTACATTATAAATGATGAGATGAGATAACAACTAACACACACACTTGCAAAGAGTGAGCTGCCTGCCGTGAGTTTAAGTGAGGAGAGAGAGAAAAATTTTCCTTCTTCATTTTGTTCATCTTTGAGGTGAAAAGAAGTAAGAAAAATTAAGAGAGAAAAAATTCCTACAACACTTCCTAGCCGTGTTCTTCATAGAACGGAGTGTTGTAGATTTTTCCGGGCAACTTCCGACGCGTGTGAAGTAGAGGCTTCGAATTTTCGGTGCTTGGAACGAAGGGATTTCGTGTTCGGGACGGGATCGTGATCATCGTCTACACTTTACGAAGATTTATTTCAAAGGCTTCAAGGGTATGAATCTTTATCTTTGCATTTTTTTTCGTATATACGTTACTTGATCGATCCTGTTTGGGATTCGTATTTATTTCATTGCGTATTTCGCTTTTATTTTCTAATCCCAACAGTGGTATCGGAGCGAGGTCAATGTTTCTGTATATACGATTATTTGTGCATTTTGAATGCTTTTGGATGATGATTATGATTTAGAATCATGTTTGGAATAATTGTAGATTTTAAATTGTTCGTTGTAACATCACGTTTTTTGAAATGGGCCGAAAAATGAAGAAACGGGTCGCTTGTGGTGTCGGCAAAGATCGCTGGCCGCCGCTTGCATCGCCGAAAGCATGATCGGTCATGATCGGCCATGTCTCGCCACGGCCGAGAGAATGATCGCCACCGACTGCAAAGCGGTGGCTCGCCAGCCCTCGGTTTTTGGCCCGATTTTGAATCGGGCATGGTCGGGCCTAAAATCGGATTATGCAGGACTCCGTTTTAAGTTTATATTTCGTTTTAATTATTTCCCAAAATTTTTAATTGGATTTTAATTTGACTAAATTAATATTTGGAATATTTTTGAGTTAAGGGAAATAAATTAAACGAGAATATTATTTTTGGCCGGATTACTTCGAATGAATTAAAATGATGATTATTAGTATTAATTTGATTAATACCATTAAAATTGAATAGATTAATTTTATATTGATTGGATTAATATATTAATTGATTATTTAATTTTAATGCCACTTTATATTAATTGGATTAATATAGTAGAAATTGAATAGATTAATTTTATAGATTAATTAGATTAATTTATATTAAAATTAATTGTTTAATTTCGTTGCCATTACATGTTGTATGGAATCCTTATGTGATGGTGATATAGCTCGTGGACTTAGTTTTTGATTTGTTCGATTCGATTGGGTTGTAAAGGCCGTTTTGAGCCTATTTATTTTTACTAGAAAATTTGTATAGGATGCATTTTTTCAATGATGTAAGTATTATTTTGGGTATGACGAAGACCGAAGACAACCGACCGAGAAGACGAAGAATCGAAGACTGTATTTTTTATTTATTGGGTCATTCGCTTGGCCCGGTACTTAGGAATTAGGTCCATGAGCTATATATTGGTAGTAACTAGGTTACTATTTTCATTTTCATTTTGAATGATTGACAAACATACAAACGCGCGTATAAATGAATTAATGTGCAAAGTGTAACATTAATCGCAAAATTCTCAGACAACAAACAGACTAAGTTTGAAAAAGGTTACGAGGTTTCCTACCCTCCATCATACTCGTAGATTATTGATACCCGTGCTGATGTGCTATGCTTCCGAGTTATCTGGTTAGTACATTTTGTAGAGGTTGAAAAATTCTTGAGTGCATTATATGCCTTCGGTTGGTGATAATTTTCGCCCTAGAAACACGATAGGTTACCGGTGAGATTCAATAGTCAAACCGATAGGCGTTGATGGTCAACAACTTAGATAGTCCGGATTGCCAAGAAACACGATAGGTTGAGGGTATGAAGACTATGGGTAAAAGAAGATCAAACCATCCGTTAGACGGGTTGGTGTTAGACACCACTTTACGTAAATTAATTGACAAGAAACACGATAGGTTGCGTCATAAAATTTGTAAAGAACTTGATCACCACTAAGAAGTCGTTCTAATCATGATTTAGGATTATAACATGGGAGTGTATAATTAGATAAAATTAGTGGGAGCGAGACAAGAATTATACAAGCCCTTAAATTCTATACTCGGTCATAATAAAACAAGTCACTAATTTAATCTTGTCTAAATCTTTGCGTAAAACGAAATTGAATCTCTAAAATGGCTAAAACCCACTTGCAATACTACTTGAAAAGAATCTCCTAACTGGACCTAACTTTGTTGGTAGTTGCGAATCGATGATTGTACTCGGTATGGAGTCTCGGGATACGTCTTGGAGGCGGACATTCCACCGACTCCAATCCGGACTAGGGGTAATCGGGAAGACATTGACGTCCATGAAAAATGGGTCAAGGATGATGTGCTAGTCCGTGGTTTTATGATGGGCTCAATGACTAATGAGCTGCAGAGAGCGCACGAGAAAATGACTTCGCTGGCGATTCTCGCACACTTGACCGAACTTTATGGAGAGCATAGTAGGATTGCTAGATATGAAATATCAAAGCGGTTGTTCATGCTAGGATGAAAGAAGGGGACAAAGTGGGAGACCACGTCCTCAAGATGATCTCTATGATTGAGAGGCTCGAGGTGCTCAACTTTAATATGGATTTATCCCTTAAAATTGATCTCATCCTTCAATCTCTACGACTCTTTCACGCAGTTTGTAATGAATTTCAACTGTAATGAAATTACATGCACATTAGCTGGGCTAATGAATAAGCGTAATGGCGCGATCTAACATGAAGACTAAACCGAGAGAGGCTGCTCTTGTGATTTCTTGGGCCTAAGAGGTCCAAGAACAAGAAGAAAAAGACCTACGAGCGGTACAAACCCAAGAAAGGGGTGCAAAAGGAAAGGGCAAGGCCCGAAAGGTTCAAAAGGTAGGCGGTCCAAAACCTACGGACAAATGCCTTGAATGCGGTGAGCTGGGCCACTGGCAAAGGACTTGTCCCAAGATTAATGGCGCATCAGGTACGGAACTTTTTGTTTTTGAAACTAATTGTTCCGCTACTGTATATTCTGCTTCATGGATTCTGGATTCAGGTGCCACTTCTCACATTTGTACTATGAATCAAGATCTGGAACGAAGTAGAAAACTTGAAGCTGGGAAAATAATGATCACTGTTGGAAGCGGACAAAGTGTCGAGGCAACCGATATTGGATCAATCCTTCTGCGTTTAGAATCTGGTTTTATTTTGACATTAGATGAAGTACTTGTTTTGCCCAAGGGGCATAAAAACATTGTATCCATTCCAGTCTTGGACCGGAAAGGATTTTGTTTCTTCATTGGCAATGGCAGTTGTAAAATTTATTTTCGAAATAAATTGGTTGGAACAGCTACATTGTTGAATGGTTTATATCATCTGAACATGCAAAATAAAACAGCAGTGAACACTATAACTAGGAAACGTGGTAGGCAAGATACTAATCAAGCTCTTAAATGGCACCTTAGACTTGGTCATGTTGGTCAGACCAAGGTTCAGAAAATGGAGAAAGATGGACTTTTAAGTCCATTGGGTGTAGAACCCTATCCAACTTGTGAATCTTGCCTTAGAGGCAAAATGACTAAGTTCCCCTTCACAGAGACTTTTGAAAGGGCTGCCGATAAACTTGGATTGGTGCATACCGATGTTTGTGGTGCTTTAGAAGTAGCCCGAGATGGATATCAATATTTCATAATGTTCACAGATGATCATACTAGGTATGGGATTGTGTACTTAATGAAACATAAATATGAAGCCTTTGCTAAATTCAAAGAATTTAAGGCCCTAGTTGAAAAACAAACTGGATGTCATATCAAAGCACTTCGGTCGGACCGAGGTGGCGAATATATGAGCACTGAGTTTGATGAGTTCCTTTAGGAACATGGAATAGTTTCACAATTCACGCCTCCAGGAACCCCACAGTTAAATGGTGTTTCAGAAAGGAGAAATCGGACTTTGTTGGACATGGTTCGCTCCATGTTAAATTACACTGATTTACCTATTTACGTGGGGTATGCCTTACTAACCGCCTATATCCTAAATAGATGTCCTTCCAATTGTTCCTATCACTCCGCATGAGATGTGGAAGGGTAAGAAACCAAGCCTTAATCACATAAGGATTTGGGGATGTCCACCTGTCAAAAAGGCTAAGGTGGACAACCGAAGCGAGGTCCATAAAAGGACGTTTCATAGGATACCCAGAGGACTCGATGGGTTATCTATTCTACATGCCGGAAGACCATAGTGGTCGTTGTGGCATTACAAGCGCACTTCCTTGAGGATGAATTCATTCGGAGGGTGGCTCGGGTAGAAATATCTCTTTGGAAGAGCATAATGAAACTCCTAAGGAGACATCGATCTGGATCAAGAACCGAACCTATTGTAACACAACCTCCACTTCGAAGGTCTGATAGGGTATCTCACTTACCTGAGAGGTATGGCTATACACATGTCGAGGAACTGGGTCTCCACGACACACCTGATAGCAGTGAAAACGACCCTGTCACCTATGACCAAGCGATAGTGGATGCAGACTCTGATAAATGGCAAGAAGCAATGGAAGCTGAGATAGACTCGATGCATACCAATCAGGTCTAGACTCTAGTAGATCTTCCAACTGGCATGAGGACTATTGGAAATAAATGGATCTATAAGAGAAAGACTGATGGGGATGGCAAGGTTGATGCCTATAAAGCCAGGCTTGTGGCAAAGGGTTATACCCAAAGGGAAGGAATCGATTATCATGATACCTTCTCGCCCGTAGCTATGATAAAGTCGATTCGCATGATGCTTGCCATTGCTGCCTATTATGATTATGATTGCTGCCTATTATGATTATGAAATATGGCAAATGGATGTCAAAACAGCTTTTCTAAATGGATACCTCGAGGAGGAAATCTATATGGAACAGCCTAAAAGTTTTGTGTCCAAAGCTAATATTCATAAAGTGTGTAAGCTGCAACGAGCCATTTATGGTCTGAAGCAAGCTTCTCGGAGTTGGAACCTTCGATTTGACGAAGCAGTTAAGGACTTTGACTTCGAACAAAATGAGGAGGAACCGTGTGTTTACAAAAAGATCAGTGGGAGCAACATTGCGTTCTTAGTACTATATGTAGATGATATTCTACTTATAGGAAATAACATAGCAATGCTCAGCACTGTGAAAGCTTGGCTTTCTAAAACGTTCTCCATGAAAGACTTGGGAGAAGCTTCCTATATTCTAGGGATCCGTCTTTACAAAGATAGACCACGAAGAATGATAGGACTTTCCCAAGCCCTTTATATCGATAAAATCCTGAGAAGATTCAAGATGGATGAATCTAAAAGAGGGTTCCTTCCCATGCGACATGGAATTTATCTCACCACGAAAATGTGTCCTCAAAGTGAGGAAGACAAGAGAGAGATGAGTAAGGTACCCTATGCCTCGGCAAAGGTAGCCTCATGTACGCTATGTTGTGTACGATACAGGACTTAGCCTACGCTGTGAGTATGGTAAGTCGATTTCAAGCAAACCGGGAAGGGAACATTGACCGCCGTAAAGAACATTCTTAAGTACTTAAGAAGAACTAGAGATTTAGTTCTTACTTATGGTGGTGGAGAACTGAAGGTGATTGGATTCACCGATTCTGATTTTCAAGGAGACAATGACGACTCTAAGTCGACATTTGGGTATTTATTTACTCTCAATGGAGGAGCAGTTTCTTGGAGAAGCTCCAAGCAAACCGCTACTGCAGATTCCACCTGCCAAGCAGAGTATCAAGCTGCCTCAGAGGCTAGCAAAGAAGCATTTTGGATGCAGAAGTTTATACAAGAACTTCAAGTGGTGCCTAACGCGGAGTTGCCTATATCACTATTCTGTGATAATGATGGAGCTGTCGCCCAAGCCAAGGAGCCTAGGGCTCACCACAACACCAAGCATATAGAGAGAAAGTACCACATCGTTCGAGAGATGGTGGAAAAAGGATATGTTTCATTGGAAAGAGTAGACTCAGAAGACAATGTCTCTGACCCGCTGACTAAGCCATTATCTCAGGCCGTCTTAGAAAGACATCTGAAGAACATGGGTATTAGATACCATGATGTGTGGCATTGAGTGCAAGTGGGAGATTGTTAGGAATATGCCCTCGAATGCCACTCAGGGGATGAGAGAGTAAGGGCATTATACTTGTAATTATGGAATAATTAATAAAAAGGAAATACGATTCATTTACTGTTTATTGTATTTCAATTGCATTCTTGACTTGGTAAACATTGAAGTGAAGTCCATGTAAATAAATCGAACATTCCATTCTCGTTATGGGATAAGAGAAAATGTACTGGAAGTGTTTAAAGTTTATTTACGAAAATTGTTCGCAAGTCAATAAACTTAAAATGGGCATTAAGTTTTAATATGACTTGTATAACTGATGCTAGGACGTGTGTGTAACACCCCCAATCCACTCGGGGATATTACACGCCGTAGACCCTCTCCTCGAAGATCTACCAGGCTGGTAACAACATTTAACATCTCGACAATGCCTTCAAGGCTAAAATGACTCAGTAGACCGATTTGGTCTTTCAATAAAAATATACAACTCAATTACAACACATACCCACGCAGGGGTCAAAATACAATAAACTCCCGTACAACGGGGAAAAGATACTGCAGCGGAAAAGAAAATACAACTAGACCAATACGACATCAACAGATCCTCGTGTGATTAGTATCGTTCATCTTTCATCATCCTTCGTGCCGACCCTGTGCTATGCTCCAAAACCTGAATGCAAAAATAGACATCCACCCCCCGAATACTCGGGGGTTAGCAAAACTCCACTGTTTCGCTAGTGCAAGTACAAGTGCAAAAATACGAGCCATACAATTCATATTACACGAATAACAATAACCAAGAATCATAAAAGATCCAAACATAATGAAAAGTACTTCCCGAGGCAAGAGTTTGGGTAAAACATTCCGGAACCGAAAGACCACAATTAAGGGGAACAATTTGTAAAACAGTTTAAAATGCCATCGAGAGTTTTAATAGAAAACAATTTAGGATTATCAAATCCTAATCTTTCCAAAATCAATAGGGTCACAGCCCAAAGGTTTTGTTTTCGCAATTAGAAAACCAACAGCAATACACAGGGTTAAAGCCCATGTCACGTGTCTTCGGCGGACATAACATCAATACAATATAATCGCCCAAGATACGTAAACCTTGGTCACCAAAAATACAACATCAACTCGTGAATCCAGGGCTATACCATTGGATTCCCTTCGTGGCCCCGTCGGACCCTCCCAAGGTGAGTAGAATGCGTTTTCGAAATCATATACACCAATTCGTGAAGTTTTACTCGTGAATCCAGGGCTATACCATTGGAATTCCCTCCGTGGCCCCGTCGAACCCTCCCGAGGTGAGCAAATACATTCACCAAACATACACACGCACTCGTGAAGTTTTACTCGTGAATCCAGGGCTATACCATTGGAATTCCCTCCGTGGCCCCGTCGAACCCTCCCGAGGTGAGCAAATACATTCACAAAACAAACAACCGCACTCTTGAATCCAGGGCTATACCATTGGAATTCCCTCCGTGATCCCGTCGGACCCTCCCGAGGTGAGCGAAATACATTCACACAATTAACATGTCACAACAAGGATATTCATACAATCCACCAAAGGCAACAAACACAAGGCACAACATAGTCGTCAAATCACAACGCACCAAAATGAGGTAATATATGCACACACGCGTTATCAAGCGCAACATCAACACCAAACATATCCATAGGATTCACATAGTCACTTACAACCCACACAATTTATAAAACACACGCGTTTTGAAAGTGAGCCTTTAACGAGGCTAGTCGAATCTTTTGAGAAACCCGTTTCAAACAAATACACACACATACCAAGACGATCACCAATCATCATATCCACAAAACAAGAAATGTATGGACAAGGTACTTGCCTCGAATAAGAACAACGCGAAGAATCGACCGAAGTAGGTTGACACGAACCGACTACGAATCCTCCGACTCCGCCGATCGCCAACTCGCGTTCATAAACTACGAAGGACAATAACAACAATGAAATGAATTCCATAGCACGACTTAAAGCCGTTGAATTCAAAGAACAAATGACGAAGGTTCAAGGGTTTCCCCCAAAACGGCCAAGAACACGATTCGTCCTGTCAAAACCCGAAAATGGAATTCCAAGTTGAAATATGGATATACAATCCATAGAATATGTTTAACAACATCATTTAACCATAATCGATCCATCGAAAACGGATGAAAAACGAGATCGGGGATAAATCCCCTGAAAAGTCAATTTGAAGGAAATCAAGAAATATACTTCGATTCGACGAAGAACAATGGATTAAATGATGTTAAACACGAGAATACTACCAAGATTAATCATACCCATCATGAATTAATCAACAACACGGAACGAATCGGACGAAAATGCAAAAATCCCCAAATTCACGAAATTAGGGTTCTAAGGAAGATTACCTTGATTCGCTGGATCAAAGGTTGATAACGGACGATTGATTGATGTTATGAACTCAAGAACTTCATGGATTTGTTGCTAAACAACATGGCTTCGCGACCCATGAATCGCCACTCGCGGACGGAGAAGGAAGGAAGTGAAAAACGAAGTGAAATGTGACTGCTCAGCCACATTTATACTGGGCCAGACTAGCGTGCGCTAGCCTTCCCGGACTAGCGTGCGCTATTGGCCGGTATCGGCCGAGTACCCTCGGCCAGGGCCCACACGACCCGGAATCACCGACCAACCCTGCCGACCAAACCTGTCGACCCGACTCCCGCTAGCGTGCGCTACGGCCGGAAGCCTGCGCGCGCTAGCCGACTGGCCCAAAGAGCCACCGGACTAACAAACTTACCTGTAACGCACGCTAGTCGGCGGCGTGCGCTACCCCCGGTTAGCGTGCGCTACGACCGACAGCAGCGCGCCACCCGCCGATCCCGACCGAGTCCGAACCTCGAAACCCCACCGTCCGCCCGATAGCATGCGTTGTCGACCAGCTAGGCGCGCTACACTGCCGGCATGGCGCAGCCTTCCGGCCGTAGCGTGCGCTACGCCGGTTCCTGCCGCACCCGTCCGGCCGGTGCCCGCAATCGTCCGGCCAGTCCCACAACCGTCCGGCCAGTCCCGCAACCGTCAGGGCTCGACGACCCGATTTCCGAAAACGCACGGAACGCGCACGACGAAAAGTTCGCGGACGACATCAACGACCCGAAATGAAAACATAATACCATATTTAGTCATACGCGACCAAGAAACGGGTCGAGACAACAATTACAGATACGGATACCCGTAACTTTCAAGAAATTACAAAATGGCCCAAAACGCCCGGAAATCACGATACGTGATCGAATAACCAAACCGAAGTTCACAACACGTCTATCAAAGTTAAACGGACTTACGGGAAACTCGAAACAGCAGTTTCGAACGAGATTCGCAAGAACCGAACTCAAGCGCAGAAAAGTCGCTAAAAAGCACGGAACTCAACAAAACGACACCGAAACGAACTCGGATGTCAAAAAGTGTAGAATTAATCATTCTCAGAATGACGAAACGGTCATGAGCGAGTTGTCAAAACGGACTCCGACCGAAAAAAGAAATTTACCAAAAATCGAAAATTGCGGATATTACATTCTACCCTCCTTAAAAGAAGTTTCGTCCCGAAAATTAAAACAAGTAGGGAGAAGAAATATTCCGCCAGGAAAAACTCAACGAGATACACAAGAATGCGTAACTAACGCCCAACGGCGAAATGTTACAAACAACGCAAAGGAATATACGGTGTGAAAACACGCTCCACGGCGACCAACACAACGTCGCCGTTAGGGATATAATAAAAACAACAAATGACAAGCGTCATCAAACGGATAATATAGCCAAGTCAATTATCCGACAATCACAAAACACAACGAACGAAAATCAATATGATTGACCAACCCAACGGTACATCAATCAAAACGCGAGCCAATCGCTGAACAAAATACGGAATTCCGCCGCCCAAGGGTTGGAAGATCGAGAACGAAACTAATTTCCCGAACTTGAGGGAATTAGGAAGGAGCCTGAACGCTCAACAATCACGAAATGAGAACAAAAACCGAACAAACGAACGATCGAGACAACAAAAATCGAACAATCACGTCCGAAACACGAAGGATAATAAAATTCAAACAACAACTCCCAGGATGATCTGGTGAGAACTACGAGACATGCATTCCCATAAGATCCACAGGAAAGGGAATAGCGATTGAAAAGTCACAACGACAAACGAGTTATTCCGAAACAATACCACACTCGTTCGATCAACAAAAGCAAGGGGCAGGACAAGCTCACAAATGTCAACAAACATAAATGAGTCGACAAAGTAGAATATACAGAAGTTCAAAATCCGATCCACTTCGAATAAAAGAACTAGTAGAACCACATGATGTCACTTCCGAACAAGGTTCACAAGAATGGAACTGAACTCGGAAAAGTCACAGCGATACCAGATCGACCCAAAACAAGATCACAGTTCATTCGAATGATGAAACTAAAATACAGAACAAGTTCAGAAGGTATCCACGAACACGAGCGAGTCGATAGACCTGAGAAACAGGGATTACAGAAGCCAAAAATAATACGGGCATTATATTCGACCTCTTCAAAAAGGAGTGTCGTCCCCGAAACTCACAACAATGAAACCAAGGTGTCGACACAACAAGCAACTGACAGAAACATCCTTCGAAGGCTTCTCAAAGACGATTCTGATAACTGTGCTGAAGCTCGAACTCCGAAAGTCTCGGTAGCCAATTCGCAAATCTGAATTCGGTGTCCCTCGAGTCCACACTCGAAATGTGTTACTGACGAGAAGGACAAAATGCACGTACATTTTCCCGACACATCACGGTTGAAACGTATCGGCTCGGCATACCGAAAATACAAATGCTCGATACAATGGAATAAAACACCGCAAAACACTACAACAACGACGGTATCGTTCGGCAACCTTAACGGCCCGAACAATAACTAGCACATAATTACAACATTATAAAACAATCACACATGTACACAAATGTACAAACCCAAGCTTTAACAGCTCACACAGGTGCGATTACACGCAAGTCACCACGAAATGACAACATTAAAGATCGTCATCACACCTCCCACAAAGGGACAACAAAAACATATGCGTGGCGAATGACTCAACGTTCACACCACCAATTTCAATCACAATTCGGAGGGCTAACACCCTAACAACAATACCAACATCATACACACTTTCTCCGACCACAAGCAGGAAATGATGGGTTTTAAAACGAAAACCACCTTTTGAAGACAGTTTGGAAACACGAGTTGATCTTGAGTATCATTTTACAAAAAGTTGAACAAACATCATTTTCGAGACTTTGAAAATCATCTTGCGTTTGAACAAAAATGAGGACACCTTTCTTTTAGTGAAAAACTTTCAAAAATATTCGACCCTTGGGTCTAAGCAACTGCATTTGAGAATATCTCAAAATGTTTTTGGTCCTCAACTGGAAAATTTTTGAAATGTATTGCAGCATTAGAAAGCACCTTAAAAAGACCGCAAGAAAATAATTCGTTTTAAAAGTACGTCTCGAATTTTAATTTTCTAAGATACTCAAGGTTTTCAAAAATAATTCAATGGGCTAGAATGCCCAAAAATACTCATGTAACAATATTCGTTTAAACGTATTATAATATATGCATCAAATCGCACAAAGTCAGGACAATACATGTCTTTTACCGGGAAGGCAAACAGTCAATTATCACAGTCAAAAAGACATAATTAATGACAACACTCCTCATACAAACGAAACAAGAGAATCACACGAACGCATCACGAAACCAAGAATCTACATGAAGGTTCCATCACTTAACACAAAATCAAGCAAATAGCTCGTGTCACACGAGGCACAATACAAGGAAGGGAGACTTACATCCACAGGTCGCACGAAGATGATGATCGCCCCACGATACTAATTACAGCCAACAAACTCAGACGACGCGTCGCGACACGACTCAGTCAGACAAAATCCGACGAGACAAAACTCAATAGACACCACTGACCCGACAGCCTAGGTTTCCACAACCTAAGCTCCGATACCATTCTGTAACACCCCCAATCCACTCGGGGATATTACACGCCGTAGACCCTCTCCTCGAAGATCTACCAGGCTGGTAACAACATTTAACATCTCGACAATGCCTTCAAGGCTAAAATGACTCAGTAGACCGATTTGGTCTTTCAATAAAAATATACAACTCAATTACAACACATACCCACGCAGGGGTCAAAATACAATAAACTCCCGTACAACGGGGAAAAGATACTGCAACGGAAAAGAAAATACAACTAGACCAATACGAAATCAACAGATCCTCGTGTGATTAGTATCGTTCATCTTTCATCATCCTTCGTGCCGACCCTGTGCTATGCTCCAAAACCTGAATGCAAAAATAGACATCCACCCCCCGAATACTCGGGGGTTAGCAAAACTCCACTGTTTCGCTAGTGCAAGTACAAGTGCAAAAATACGAGCCATACAATTCATATTCCACGAATAACAATAACCAGGAATCATCAAAGATCCAAACATAATGAAAAGTACTTCCCGAGGCAAGAGTTTGGGTAAAACATTCCGGAACCGAAAGACCACAATTAAGGGGAACAATTTGTAAAACAGTTTAAAATGCCATCGAGAGTTTTAATAGAAAACAATTTAGGATTATCAAATCCTAATCTTTCCAAAATCAACAGGGTCACAGCCCAAAGGTTTTGTTTTCGCAATTAGAAAACCAACAAAGAATACACAGTGGTTAAAGCCCATGTCACGTGTCTTCGGCGACATAACATCAATACAATATAATCGCCAAGATACGTAAACCTTGGTCACCAAAAATACAACATCAACTCGTGAATCCGTGGCTATACCATCGATTCCCTTCGTGGCCCCGTCGGACCCTCCCAAGGTGAGTAGAATGCGTTTTCGAAATCATATACACCAATTCGTGAAGTTTTACTCGTGAATCCAGGGCTATACCATTGGAATTCCCTCCGTGGCCCCGTCGAACCCTCCCGAGGTGAGCAAATACATTCACCAAACATACACACGCACTCGTGAAGTTTTACTCGTGAATCCAGGGCTATACCATTGGAATTCCCTCCGTGGCCCCGTCGAACCCTCCCGAGGTGAGCAAATACATTCACAAAACAAACAACCGCACTCTTGAATCCAGGGCTATACCATTGGAATTCCCTCCGTGATCCCGTCGGACCCTCCCGAGGTGAGCGAAATACATTCACACAATTAACATGTCACAACAAGGATATTCATACAATCCACCAAAGGCAACAAACACAAGGCACAACATAGTCGCCAAATCACAACGCACCAAAATGAGGTAATATATGCACACACGCGTTATCAAGCGCAACATCAACACCAAACATATCCATAGGATTCACATAGTCACTTACAACCCACACAATTTATAAAACACACGCGTTTTGAAAGTGAGCCTTTAACGAGGCTAGTCGAATCTTTTGAGAAACCCGTTTCAAACAAATACACACACATACCAAGACGATCACCAATCATCATATCCACAAAACAAGAAATGTATGGACAAGGTACTTGCCTCGAATAAGAACAACGCGAAGAATCGACCGAAGTAGGTTGACACGAACCGACTACGAATCCGCCGACTCCGCCGATCGCCAACTCGCGTTCATAAACTACGAAGGACAATAACAACAATGAAATGAATTCCATAGCACGACTTAAAGCCGTTGAATTCAAAGAACAAATGACGAAGGTTCAAGGGTTTCCCCCAAAACGGCAAACAACACGATTCGTCCTGTCAAAACCCGAAAACGGAATTCCAAGTTGAAATATGGATATACAATCCATAGAATATGTTTAACAACATCATTTAACCATAATCGATCCATCGAAAACGGATGAAAAACGAGATCGGAGATAAATCCCCCGAAAAGTCAATTCGAAGGAAATCAAGAAATATACTTCGATTCGACGAAGAACAATGGATTAAATGATGTTAAACACGAGAATACTACCAAGATTAATCATACCCATCATGAATTAATCAACAACACGGAACAAATCGGACGAAAATGCAAAAATCCCCAAATTCACGAAATTAGGGTTCTAAGGAAGATTACCTTGATTCGCTGGATCAAAGGTTGATAACGGACGATTGATTGATGTTATGAACCCAAGAACTTCATGGATTTGTTGCTAAACAACATGGCTTCATGACCCATGAATCGCCACTCGCGGACGGAGAAGGAAGGAAGTGAAAAACGAAGTGAAATGTGACTGCTCAGCCACATTTATACTGGGCCAGACTAGCGTGCGCTAGCCTTCCCGGACTAGCGTGCGCTATTGGCCGGTATCGGCCGAGTACCCTCGGCCAGGGCCCACACGACCCGGCATCACCGACCAACCCTGCCGACCAAACCTGTCGACCCGACTCCCGCTAGCGTGCGCTACTAGGAAGCTGCACAAGGCCCGACATGTCCAGTAGCCACTGGACTAACAAACTTACCCAGGTAACGTACGCTAGTCGGCCGGCAGCGTGCGCTACCCCTGCCGGTTAGCGTGCGCTACGACCGACAGTAGCGCGCGCTACCTGCCGATCCTGACCGAGTCCAGAACCTCAGAAACCCCACTGTCCGGCCCGATAGCGTGCGTTGGTCGACCAGGCTAGCGTGCGCTACACCTGCCGGTTAGCGCGCGCAGCCTTCCGGCCATAGCGTGCGCTATGCCGGTTCCTGCCGCACCCATCCGGCCGGTGCCCGCAATCGTCCGGCCAGTCCCGCAACCGTCCGGCCAGTCCCGCAACCGTCAGGGCTCGACGACCCGATTTCCGAAAACGCACGGAACGAGCACGACGAAAAGTTCGCGGACGACATCAACGACCCGAAATGAAAACATAATACCATATTTAGTCATACGCGACCAAGAAACGGGTCGAGACAACAATTACAGATACGGATACCCGTAACTTTCAAGAAATTACAAAATGGCCCAAAACGCCCGGAAATCACGATACGTGATCGAATAACCAAACCGAAGTTCACAACACATCTATGAAAGTTAAACGGACTTACGGGAAACTCGAAACAGCAGTTTCGAACGAGATTCGCAAGAACCGAACTCAAGCGCGGAAAAGTCGCTAAAAAGCACGGAACTCAACAAAACGACACCGAAAAGAACTCGGATGTCAAAAAGTGTAGAATTAATCATTCTCAGAATGACGAAACGGTCATGAGCGAGTTGTCAAAACGGACTCCGACCGAAAAAAGAAATTTACCGAAAATCGAAAATTGCGGATATTACAGTGTGCACGTCTTGATAGCATAATTATAAGTATATTGGTGGGGCCAGTATACTCGAACACGACTCATACTCGATTCAGTCACACGGTATTCACTCTCGGAGAGTCGATGACGAATCGAAAGGTTGTGATAGTATACGTGGACCTTTGACTTGAGGGTTCAGTAGAAGATGTGCCTGTGACGTTTAGTTTGTCATTAGAGTAGTTAGACTCATTTGCTTAATTGCTGAGTCGACCTCGAAGTGCGGACTATACGGGCAGTAGCGATCTTTACCGTACGCCAAGAAAGTATTCTATCTCTGTTAGTGAGCAGCGAATGTCCTATACGGTTAATGGCAAATAAGATCATAAGTCTTTGGCCAAAGCATTCTGATATAGTCGTATTAGATACACTATTAATCAGTCGGTCTTGATTTGCATTAACACATGTATAGAGTTTAGTCAACAGTAGGGTTTGACTTTACCGTGACCCGAAGACTTGACCGGGACATCTGATGAAGGGTCTATACGTATATAGTATTCACGACATAATGGTTCTGGAATGATCCCTTCATTTGTTCTCAGTCGGGGTTTACAGTGCGGCCCGCTAGGCTGGCTAAGTGCTGCCCGCACTCATTGGTTCCTCCCAATGCCGGCTGAGACGGACCTACGGAGTCGCGCATCAGGAGCGTTGACGGATAAATGTGAATTTATTATCTCTCTATTAATATTAGATATTGGATATCTAATTATGATTTATTGGATAAATCAAATAACGGTCTTATGAATTTAAATTAAGTTACCGGGTAATTAATTTAATTCATAAATTATATTTCTTAGAGAAATATATATTTGTATTTGATATAATTAATTAATTAGATTAATTAATTAATATAAATATATTGATGATTAAAAGGAGTGTATTTAACGGAGTCGTTTGATTTAACGTCCAGACACGAGCCGAGTGGCTCGACTCGTTTTCTAGGAAACTTCCTTGTGGCCACCCACTCCTCATGGCATGGCATGATCTTGCATGTGTGTGGGAACTCACTTAGAGTTGAGATTCCCACATAATTGTGAATGATAGTTGTAAAGGAATAATTATTTCTTTATAATATATATATCATTACATTATAAATGATGAGATGAGATAACAACTAACACACACACTTGCAAAGAGTGAGCTGCCTGCCGTGAGTTTAAGTGAGGAGAGAGAGAAAAATTTCCCTTCTTCATTTTGTTCATCTTTGAGGTGAAAAGAAGTAAGAAAAATTAAGAGAGAAAAAATTCCTGCAACACTTCCTAGCCGTGTTCTTCATAGAACGGAGTGTTGTAGATTTTTCCGGGCAACTTCTGACGCGTGTGAAGTAGAGGTTTCGAATTTTCGGTGCTTGGAACGAAGGGATTTCGTGTTCAGGACGGGATCGTGATCATCGTCTACACTTTACGAAGATTTATTTCAAAGGCTTCAAGGGTATGAATCTTTATCTTTGTATGTATTTTTTTCGTATATATGTTACTTGATCGATCCTGTTTGGGATTCGTATTTATTTCCGCTGCGTATTTCGTTTTATTTTCGGAATCCCAACACGAACAACAATGATCCAACAACAATGATTGGATGACAACGATCGAAAAACAATGATCGAACAACAATGATCCAACAATAATGATTGGACGACAACGATCGAAAAACAATGATCGAACAACAATGATCCAACAAAAATGATTGGACGACAATGATCGAAAAACAATGATCGAGCAACAACTCCGAAGTTCACACTTCAACTCAAGACGTTAAAAGAGCTGGTAGGAACTAAAAGATGTTATTTCCGAACAAGGTTCACATGAATCGAACCAAGCTCGCAAAAGTCACATCAATAATAGGTCAAACCAAAACAAGATTACGACTTGTTCGAATGATAAAATCCGAAATACAGAACAAGTTCAGAGAGTATCAACGAACACGAGCGAGTCGATAGAATTGGGAAAGAGAAAATATAGAAGTCAAAAATAATTCGGGTATTACCTTTGACCTCGCCCCCGAAACTCACAACAACGGAACCAAGGTAACAATACAACAAGCAACCGACACAACGCGGAACAATCACCGATGTACACAATCATACCAACCCAAGCTCTAACAGCTCGCATATATGCGATAACACATAAATCACTATGAGGCGACAACATCCAATACCAACATCACACCTCTCAGAGCGGCTACCACAACAACTGCGTGGCGAACGACTCAACGCTCGCACCACCAATTCAATCACAACTCGGGGGTTAACACCCTAACGAGAGTACGAACATCACATATATATTCCCGGACCGCAAATAGGAACGATAGGTTTTGAAAACGAAAACCACCTTTTGAACATAATTTGGAAGCACCAGTTGATCTTGAGTATCATATATCAAAAGTAGTACAAACATCGTCATCGAGACTTTGAAAAAAATCATCTTGCGTTTGATAAAAAAATGAGGACACCTTTCTTTAAATTAAAACTTTTCAGTAATATTCGACCTTCGGGTCTAAGCAAATGCGTTTCTAAATCATTAGAAATATCTCAAAATATTTGATCCTCAAAGTAGAATGATTTTGAAACATAGCGTGGCGCTAGTAGGCATCTGGAGAACACTACGAGAAAATAAGTTATTTTAAAAGTACATCTCGAGGTTTATTTTCTAAGATACTCAAGGTTTTTCAGAAGTACAATAGGCCAAAATGCCCAAAATTCACACGTGTCAACATTCACTTAAACACATCAAAGCACACTCATCAAATCGTTCAAAATCAAGACAATGATATACAATCCCTAGGATATGTTTAACATCATTAAACAACAATCGGATTATCAAAACCGGATGGAAAACAAAATCAAGAACAAAACTCCAAAGAGTCCACTCTAGGATGTTATAATCACATAGGATACTCCAAAACACCTTTGGATGGAAGAAAAATCAGCCCAGATGCGAACCCTAGTCGCTACGTCTCAAACTCACAGAGGAAGAAGAAGAAATGAAGAAAAATGCAGATCCTAGACTGGTGTCCAGTATTTATACTGGACACAGTTAGCGTGCGCTAATCATTAAGGTTAGTGTGCGCTATCACGGCACCAGACAAAACTCCTGACCAAAATACACTGTTAGCGTGCGCTAACCCCAAGTGTTAGCGTGCGCTAACGAGAACTTGCACTACCCAAGAGCTCTGGATCGCCCGAACTACTGTAGCGTGCGCTATCTTCCCCTTAGCATGCTACCAACGCACTCTCGCGTGCACTAGCCGCAAAGCCTAGCGTGCGCTAACGACTCACAGAGACAGCAACAGAACATATCAGAAAATTACACGCCGTAAACCCTTCTCACAAGGATTTACCAGGCTAAGAATAAATTCCCACGTCATTTCAAAAATGCCAAAAATATCGATGACGGTAATATTTTCCAAAACTCACAAAGTCGTTTGTCAAACCGTTATAAAATGTTCAAGGCCAGAATGCCAAAACTCGATTTAGGGAATCGGTTTTACGAAATAAAACTCAGTTTGCGAAATACCGAAAGTCATTTTGAAAGAACTCACGCAGCGGATAAAATGCGGTTCGAAAATACATTAGGAGTGACGACACTCCTCGTATAAACCAAATACGAGAGTCGAATAAACACATACCGTGAAATCAAAATCCACAGAAGGATTCCATCATTCAACAACTAATCATACAAATAACTCGTGTCACACGAGGCACAACACAAGGAAGGGAGTCTTACATTCGTGGGTCGCACGTAAATGACGATAGCCCCTCGATACTAATCACGACCAACGAACTCAGATGATGCATCGCGGCTCGACTAAGTCAGACAAAATCCGACGAGACAAAACTCAACAAACACAACTTGACTCGACAGCCTAGGTTTCCCCAAGCTAATCTGATTTTTAAAATCGTATACTCTAGTTATTCGAAAATAAAACCGATAAGTTAAAAATAGTTTTCAAGACCCTTTCGAACACGACAAGGGTTTAACAGCGGTATCATTTTATAAAATATTCTAAAACACATTTAAACACGACTTTTAAATACCGACACAAGGTTTTATTTGAAAATATAGGGCCGGCTCGCCCAAATTCATGTCACTTTTCAAAAACCCACAATACTATCAAGTCTAAGAATTTTTTTTTCAAGCATGCACGCCGCATGTATTATTATTAATAGAAACACCTTGGTTGTAAATAACAACAAGTAGCCAAGTACCATCAATTCCCGAACACACGCATATACGGCATTCAAAAATCACCAGTTCAACAAGCGCAACTCGGAAACACTAATTTCAAGCATATGTCAAACTATCTCTTCCAGATTAACAGCATAACTAATGAACACTGATTCGAACGCATGTCGAAACCACCGATGTGAGTTTCTCAACAAATTCTGCCATCAATACCTTTCCCGGAACATATCAATGTTCAAAACTTCCACATCATACTACACCCCTCGGTGTCCAAACCATCAGTACATTCGGCTCAACATACATTTAGTATATCGCAATTACCAAACACATATTCCATCATACAACAAAAGACTAGAGAGTCAAGCCCTCTCACAATATACCACGGAGCAAATCTCGGATCTTTCGATCATCAACGATCCTACCAACGCTAGGAAGTTTAGCGATGGAAGGCTCACAAGAAGACAAACGGTCAAGCCCAGAACGGAGCACAAACTCCAGAGAGATAAATAACTGCGCAATACTAGAATCAAAAAGTACACGGAACAGATGGATCGAAAAGCAACTCGACGATAAGTACGAGAGAGATAATCACAGTTCAAGAAGTGGAAATACAATACGAGAAAACAAGAGAATCGAGTAAGGAAAACTTACGAGCACTGGATGTACTGAGATGCCGGCAGCGGTGTGACAATGTGCAAAACAAAACACAACTAGACCCAAATAACCGACAAGCCTAGGTATCCATAAACTCGAACACGACCGCAACATCTGGTTATAATCACCGATCAATAATCCCAACCTATCGAAGTAATCAAATAAGACACATCCGATAACAATCATCAACTAACAAAACTAACCAATCGAACTCAACGGTTCAACAAAACCTCTAATAAACGCAGTCAGAACAAACCAAATCAAACCATCACGAATCCATAATCACAACACAAAAATACTGCACTGTCTACCTACTTAGCGCACGTTAAACGCATAGCGTAGCGTGCACTATGTTGCTTCCGTTAGCGTGCGCTAGCCAGTAAGCTTAGCGTGCGCTAATGCTGTACAGTGGCATGCATTCCAAGTATCATCTAACACTTCCATCATATCAATGATCAACTCATCTCGATATTAAGGATTTCATAACATATTCGATTCCAACTTTAATCTTTAAACACGAATCAACAAGATTCCTTCTTGTTCATATTTGGTAAATTCATAGAGCAATTTACCGGTTATTATCATGAATAATCATATTCCAAAGTCATTTGTGACCTTTCCAATTTCCAGTTCTTATTCATAACAATCATGAAATATATAATTCAGTAGTTCTTGAAGAACACGAATTATCTGAATTCACGTTCATGATCCATTAAATGACATAATCCGATGCGTTCTAACATCTAAAAATCCTTATTCATCATGTTCTTCGACATACAATTCATATAACTTCAAAAATCACAACAGCACCACCATAATCGTTACCATACGAAGTAACCAACGACAAAACATCAAAAATCCGAATTGAAGAAGGGAATTACATCAACATATCTCTTGAATTCCATCCAAAACCATACGAAACATATCAATACTCATATATTGATAACAACACTAACTTAGTTCGGTAATCCAACTCATTATCATGCTCATCAACTCGAATATATGATAATCATCAACTCAAGAACATCAATAATCAATCCAAACGAAATCCAAAAGTGAAGAACTATTACCTTGTATAGACGAATCATGAAGGAGAACAATCAACTTCATTCCAAGAATCATCAATAATTTCAAGAACAAGACTTTAATCCATGTTCCTCAGCTTAATCTTTGTTAAAGATCATCATCTCTCAGTGTTTGGGACCTCAAACTTCTCTCTAAAAACTCTCCCTCTCGGTTGCAAGGAAGGAATGGACGAAATGAAGGATAATACCCAACTACACATATATATACTGAATATTATTAACGTGCGCTAACATCTCATGTATAGCGTGCGCAACAGCCTTAGCGTGCCCTAACTGACTTTGTTAGCGTGCACTATCGCAGTCCAGAGGCTACTATCTGGCTTCGTACATGTGCTTACGTACATAATGCCCATGCATTAGCGTATATAACTTACACTGTCTAGCGTACGCAAGTCCTTAAATTTAGCGTGCGCTAATACCAGTTGACTTGCTACAGTCTCTACCTACCACGAAGATGCTCGTGACCCATATGCAGAAAGCAACCAATAAAGCCAAGATTCCCTGTTGGCCGATCTGATTAGCGTGCGTTATAAATATACATTAGCGTGCGCTAATAGCTCACAACAAACAACCGTTGACCTTGTCGGTACATGCGCCGAAAGTGACCGGATCCACACATAGATTCCTTCTGATCTGGTCTGTACGAGCGTGCGTTATCTTTTTCCTCTAGCGTGCGCTAAACCAGAATGATAGCGTGCGCTAGGCATGTATATTACCGTGCGCTAATAATGTTACACTTAGCCATTTTTAGCTACTCTTGTCCAATGTCTCAACATACAAAATACGAACATATGGCATACTGAATACATATACTCAACACATTATATCCTTAAATACAATTGTCGACCAAATACAACAATTATACCAATACTGACATCTCAGTCCTTCATTTATTTTATCCATACTCTACAGATTCCACACTGTACAGCATAACTCGGATAAAATACTGTTAGACAACTGTAGTATAAATTTCGGATATTACATTCTACACCACTTAAAATAAGTTTCGTCCTCGAAACTTGCAATCCGTCATAGAAAAATCTACAAACCGTTCAACCAAATATTCCGAAACCATCACGACAACGATCAATCATCATTATTACCGAATAACCAAAATAGCATACTTACATATGCGCCAAGTCGACGATCTCCTGAGATACTAGCAAGTGACTTCACTGTAAAGCCTCAACACGCTGACAATAACAATTTCATAAGTCCTAACCAAATATATCATCTTCGGATGAAACAATCTTCCCGAATCAAATCCTGTCTGCCTGATTACATAACCAAGTACCAATTCGGATACAAATCAATAATACACGATACCTCTATGAAACAACTGCCCGAAACAACGAAATAAATTCCGAAACATCGACACAAAATCTGAACGCTCATATGATCACCAATAATGTTCAACCAATAAATTAGCCGAGAATATCATCGACATGATAAACTCCGATACGACCAATCCAAATGTCAAAACATAATCGAGAATATCACCAAAATGATAAACTCCAATATAACCAACGAACGATCAACGATAATTGAGAATACCTTCACACAAGGAGCCCCAACACGGTCAACACAGAACCACAGAAACAGATATACGAAAGAATAACATTCTAAAAAATGACACACCAACCACATACAGTGGATCTCAATAAATATACCCGACTGGTGAACATACTCCTCGGCATACGAACAACCAATCATAAACCGACGAACATATTCAATCATACATGGAGTGGGAACGACCACTCAATATCCAAAACCACCAGCATGGGGTCACCATCCCCAAATCTACACTTACAAAGAAATCAAAAAAAATTCACTATGGTAAAATCGCACTACTACTATACCAATGGAATTGCATAGCACATATGTCCCGGTTTCAGAAAATCTAAAGTTCCAAAAGCATATTCTGTACCCGAATCTACGATACGCAGCATATTTCTCTTATCCGATAAATCAACCGATCATCCCTGGATAACCAAACTACCATACTGAAGTTCGAATCTCTATTTATCGTTCCATACTGATGTCTTATCCAGTTTGTGAGTCTCACTCAGAACTTCACCATGATATGCATTATGCACTAAATGCTTATTTATATCGATCATATTTTCAAAACCAATTTGAAATCATATAGTCTTGTCAAAAGACAAATTTTCGAAAATTTCAAAACTCAAAACATAAATTTTCGTAAGACCATGAAATCAATTTTAAAAATTAAATCGGCTCGCTGGTGCCAAGTTCTCGATAAAAATTCTTTTCGAATACACACGATTAAATAAAATGGAATTTATGCAAATGCTCGTCCATATCCATACTCCTGTATACCACTTCGGCTCGTCACCAAATTCACTGATATTCCATCGGAAAACCACACAATGAAATTCCAAAATCTCAATATATAGACTCTGATAAAAACTCCTCCTCCACATACTGCTCGCAACGTCAATCCTTAATCCATCCTGGATCACCTCAAATATGATATGACAAAACATTGAAACAAATCAACAATTCAAATACAGCGAAAGACTTCCCAAGAAGTTCCATTTGAACAAGTAAACCAAAGCCTCGAAAGGCAGAAATAACATTGGTAAACGATTGGTAAAGTGTTTTACAAATCTCGGGAGTTTTAGAAAACAAGAAAAAGCCTTTTGAAACATTAGGGTCTCAGCCCGTATCTCGTTCCGCATTACAAGAAGTTTAAAAAAATAAATAGAAAACTCTTCTGGACCTCAAGTCCTGAGTTATAAATCTATTTCAAAATTGATTGGGTCTCGGCCCAAAAATCATTTTCCGTAAAATATCCGTAAGACATTCATTTTGAAAAGTATCATTTTCAAATGTTCAAAAGCGGTTCATATATATCACAAAATGAACTAACATGACTACAAGTTCTCACTACCAAAAATCAGACTTTAGCCGACGATTTAAAGTGGTCGGATAAACCCCAAAGTCGTCGGCTAATCATGCCAGCCGTCGGCTAAAAAACCGTCGGCCGACATTCGTTGGCCAATGTTTAGCCGACGACTTTTTTTGTAGTCGTCGGCTAAAGTTCAAAGTTTAGCCGACCACTACAGTAAGGTCGTCGGCTAAACCTGTTAGAAAAAAAAAATTAGCCGACGACCTTATCGAGTCGGTCGGCTAAAACCGGTTTTTTAAAAAAAAATAGAGTTTAGCCGACGACCGTCTTATATGTCGTCGACTAAAACCATTGTTTAAAAAAAATTATTTTAGCCGACGACCGTCTTATATGTCGTCGGTTAAAACCCTTTTTTTTTAAAAAAAATAAATTACTTTAGCCGACGACCGTCTTATATGTCATCGGCTAAAACCCTTTTTTAAAAAAAATAAATTACTTTAGCCGACGACCGTCTTATATGTCGTCGGCTAAAACCCTTTTTTAAAAAAAAATTTAATTCAGATTTTGGGATCCCAAAACCTATATTTTTTGCACCTGCAATTTTTATACACCAGCTCTCATTATCAACAACAATCAACGCGCAACACATTCAACTAATACCATTAATAATATGCCCAATATTATATGCATCACAACGCACAACATATTCAAGAACATTAATTTCATCAACATACTAGTAGCGTCAATAAAATAACTTACACAATTGTAACACAAATATAAATATACAAGAGTACTACAACGACACAACTACAATCCACTGCCAAAATCATCTAAATGTCGAATTGTAGTAGTAGAAGGATTACCACCATCCCCTAGATCCTCGTCACGAGGCTGTGAAGATGGGGTCTGTCCGAAGAGAGAAGGCGGTGGAGCAGGTGCCTGCAGTCCAGCCTGAGTAATGGTCTGAGTCAGCGTCATCATATAGTCCATCATGGCTCGCCGCCTCTCTCGAAACTCTCTAATCGCGACTCGATCCTCTCGCTCGCTCTCATGTAACCGCATCGAGTCCTCCTTTCATTCTCGGCTGAGCTCCTCTCCGCCCTCAACTGCTCCTCGAGATAGGCAGTTCGTGCATCCCGTCCGCGAGGGCGCTGGAAGCCGGGGGTATCTTTCAATACATGGTGACCCTCGGCTCCCATCATCATAGTGCGGTACCGACTACCTCTAGGAGGGTAGACGGTACCCCACACCCTAGCGCGAACATAAGGATCGGCCTGATCGACCGCCCAATGGCAGACCGAGGTCGGTCTCCGCTAAGTCCGGATACTGCTCCCGAGCAATATCAGGAAGCATCCTCTGAGACTCCTCCCGCACACGCTCCTAAGTTAATATGAAAATAAATATTTGAATATCAATAAAAGTATGATACAAAGGCATTTATTTTATTACTAAAATAAAATAAAAAAAGACTTACATGCTCCTCGGGACGGTTCGGAAATGCTTTCTGAGTCATGTAGGCAAATGCGTCCAACGAATCAAGAAATGGCCTCGTGCGCAACTCGCTAACGATCGAACCTGCATCGTGATGGTCAATGGATCAAAGACGATTGGTCGTGTTGGTCAAGCTAGTCGCCTTCAAAAATATTATTTAGAATCGAGTTTATATTTGAATTAAAAAAATAAAAACTGAAATATTGTTATTTTTATTAAATACTAGCATTTTTTAATAAATAAAATACAATATTCAGATTTTTATTTTTTTGTGGAAAATAATATTCTAGTTTTTATTTTTATTAAAACAATTTATTTCCACTTTTGAATAAAAAATTCCGATTTTTTAATATTAATCATATTCGAATTTAAAAATATCAAGTTCCGATTTTTCTAATTTAAAAAATCGGAACTTCAAGTATTTTATATTCAAACATTAATTTAAAAAATGGAGTTTATATTTAGAATTCAAAAATAAAAGCAAAGAGGAAGAATGAAATGAGGGTATTTTAGTCATACCATGAACTCGGGCCGCGAAAATGGGCGCGTAGCCACTTCCACTCGTACTCGGAACTTGAATTCTTCCGGTAGCCTCTCGGTATCACCTCAGCCATCTGAACATGTGCATCTCATTTTTCCAAGATTTGTACCTACAACACACGTTGCACAACATATATCATTTGTAAGAAAAAAATTACGCAAACAATGTAGATACAAAATAAATTAAAATGACTTACTTGGTAGACTGCACCTCGTCACACCAAGTACGTAGTAGAGAGTCGGGAATGACAAACCACACCTATGAACAGCATAAATACGCAATAATTTAAAAACATCACATATTGCATTTTCAAGAACTACGTGTTGATTGAAAAACACTAATTAAATATTTATTAACTTACCGACATAGCATTATTCAAAGCATCCTTCACGCACTGCGGCACGTCCCCCCAATCGGACCCAAAAACGGGTACTCTGTCCCGAATGACAAAGCCAACATTACGGCTATATGACGCCGCAGCGTCAGAAGACATCACCGGCCGGCCGTGTCTGTCTAGAGGAATCTCATAACGATGCTTACTTACGTACGAGTCGAGCGCCAGACCCTTTGCTGGGCCACGAGTCTTCTTCTTTTTCTTCTCCTCCTCGACTACATTTTTCCCCTTCTCCTTCTCCCTCTCTATCTCCTCGTACAGTTTCGTCTTCGAAACCCGACAACTCCGCCAAAACATGTTGTCTGGCAAAGACTCGTAGAGGTACGCCTCGTCAGGGCTAATCAATCGAACGGGAACTCGGGCTCCCGTCTCATCGACCTCTGGAATAGTCGGAACCATCGGAGGCATGAATAGAGTCGGCGGCGGACCGTGGGGCACCGCGGACGAGGAACTCCGTACATCTCCTGATGTGTGAGGGCTAGACGTGGGTCGGTGGATGGGAGGCATACGAGTCTCCTACCGCGAGGGGGCGGACGTGGTGTCCGAAAGGATAAACGCCGCTAGTGCGGGGCTCATCTGTCGCCCTATAAAAATCGTCTGCTCATGCCGGTAGCTTCTAGTATCTCGCGGCACGAACGCGCCCGAGATATGTATAGTGTACCGGGATCCGCCTTACTAGAGGCTGCCGAACTCCCCGACCGGGAGTGGTCGACTTTGTCGGCTTCTTCCCCAACGCTTTCTTTATTCTATCCAAAATCTAAACAAATAAATCAAATTCACAACTCAACACAACAGTAATTATCAATGTCATACCACGTTAATCTTTCGATTAACGCCGGCTATAAAATTACTTCCTCCTCAAACAAATTCATCAAATATTTCTAAACAAATTCATCAAATAATCTAAACAAATTCATCAAATTCACAATTCAACACAACAGTAATTATCAATGCCATACCACGTTAATCTTTCGATTAACGCCGGCTATACAATCCCTTCCTCCTCAAACAAATTCATCAAATATTTCTAAACAAATTCATCAAATAATCTAAACAAATTCATCAAATTCACAATTCAACACAACAGTAATTATCAATGCCATACCACGTTAATCTTTCGATTAACGCCGGCTATACAATCCCTTCCTCCTCAAACAAATTCATCAAATTCACAACTTATTAAACACAAAATATTGAAAATACTAAATTCATCAAATATTGCATCACAACTCATTAAACAATTTATCTAATTCATCACATAATCTAGACAAATTCATCAAACAAATACAATAAATTCAACAAACAAAATAAAAAAAATAAGGACAAGGGTTACCGCGGCCGGGCTGGCGGGCGACGGGCGGAGGGCGTCGGGCGGGCGGGCGGGCGATGGGACCGGGGCTCGTCGGGCGGCGGGGATGGGGCCGGGGCTCGTCGGGCAGCGGGGATGGGGCTCGTACAGGCGACGGGACGATCGGCTAAACCAGAAGACGGGGCGATGGGACGATCGGCTGGGTGACGATCGGCGGGATGGGGGCTAGGTGACGGGCGGCTAGGTGACGGGCGGTTGGAGCTGGGTGACGATCGACGGGCGACGGGCGACGACTAAACCATAAGAAGAAAATAATAAAAGGGAGGTACGAGAAAACGTATAAAAGGTGGGGGTTTAACCGACGACAAGATCTACGTCGTCGGCTAAAGTTTTTTAAAAAAAAATTATACTTTAGCCGACGACATATAAGACGGTCGTCGGCTAAACCCCAGCAATGACCCGACCGTTTTAGACAACACGGTCGGGTCAGGCAAACAGTGTATTTTCAATTTCTGGGCAGGTGCGACACGGGCCGTGTCGTTGGACACGGTTGGGTGTTTATGTAACACCCCCAAGATATTCGAGGTGTATTACAGCGCCGTGGACCCCTACATGGGACCCACCAGGCTAACACAAGAAAACACCACTTGACTAACTGTCTCGGTTAGCAATTGTTAACAACAAGAACATAAAACAACACGTCCGGTACAACCGGCATAATAAACATCAACCGACAAATACAGTAACTCCAACGAAGACCAATCACAATCCGAAAGGAAAAGCCTAAGTACTCGCGAGTACAATCTATAAGTTTACAATTTGGAAAACATCCACATCAAAAGAGACAGTAGGAAATAACAAGACTCAATTGCACATGTCAACAACCTTGGCCGACATCCTCGTACCATCCCAGCGCCCGATCGTCTGACTGAACAAAACCTGAAATCCATAACAATAATTTCCCCAAAACGGGTCCCCAAAGGGGTTATCAATTACGCTAGTACAAGTATTCAAGGCAAACCAATCGCTTACATATTTCATAGTACATGCACCAATATCAATTTCAAAAGCCAAAACCAGACATTTCTTTTCCGGAAACAAAGAGTCAAACAATTTGCCTTGGGAACAGAGTAATATCATTGATCCCGCCCGAGGCCTCTAAGGACCCTCCCGAGCTGGCCATATCATAAAACAAAACATGCACATGCATCGCCTTGGGAACAGAGTAATATCATAGATCCCGCCCGAGGCCTCTAAGGACCCTCCCGAGCTGGCTAGCTAAACAAACTCATGAATCCAGGACTCAACCCTTTGGATTCCCTCCGTGATCCCGTCGGACCAACCCGAGGTGAGCAAATCACACACAAAATACATTACCATTCCACGTTAAGCATAAAGGTTTCCAAAAATACTTGCCTTGAATAATTGACGATGCAACGAACAGAAAGGAAAGTCACCAACGAATGCTAGGAACCAACGAAACCGAACCTAACGATTCGAAGAATACAATCACAACCATTTCTAAATGAATACGGAATTGGAATACACACGAAAACCCGCCTACGATTCATGTATATTCGTATATAAACAACAACGAGGGCGGACCACAACCAAACCCTCTTGATTCCGTAAAAACCACGAAATATACCATGAATCCGTAGGGAAACTAAGAATACCAACAAGATTAATCATATTCATCATGAATTAATCAACAAAACGGAATGAATCGGATAAAAACGCGAAAACCCCCAAATCTCCCCAAAAGTAGGGTTCTAAAGATCTAACCTTGATTCGCTGGATCGAAGGATATTATAGGATGATTGATCAATGATATAACCTCAAGAACTTCATGGATTTGTTGTTAAACAACATGGCTTCGCCACCTCCGAATCGCCAGCCGCGGACAGAAAAGGAAGGAAGTGAAAAGTGAATGAAAATGCGACTGCTCTGTCACATTTATACTGGGCCGGAACTAGCGTGCGCTAGCCTTCCCGGACTAGCGTGCGCTATCGGCCAAGATCGCCCAAGACTCGGGCCAGGGCCCGCACGACCCGGCACCACCGACCAATCCTGCCGACCGTGACCTGGCCGCCCGACCCCCGCTAGCGTGCGCTACGGCCGGAAGCCTGCGCGCGCTATCCGACCTGTCCAGTAACCTCTGGACTAAACAGCTAGCCCAGGTAACGTACGCTAGTCGGCCGACAGCGTGCGCTACCCCTGCCGGTTAGCGTGCGCCACGACCGCCAGTAGCATGCGCTACCTGCCGATCCTCCCCGAGTCCAGAACCTCAGAACCTCTCTGCCCTGACCCGATAGCGTGCGTCGGCCGGCTGCGTAACGTGCGCTACTACTGCCGGTTAGCGCATGCAGCCTTCCGGCAGTAGCGCGCGCTATGCCGGTTCCTGCCGCGTCAGCCCGGCCAGTGCCCACAATCGTCCGGCTAGGACCCGCCACCGTCCGGCCAGCTGCTCAGCCGTCATGATCCACGGACTCGATTTCCGAAAACGTACGGAACGAACACGACGAAAATATCGCGGACAACATCAACGACCCGAAATGTAAACATAATGCAATAATTAATCATACGCGACCAAGAAAAGGGTCGAGACAACAAATACAGATATGGATACCCGTAACTTTGGGTAAATTACAAAATGGCCCAAAACGCCCGGAAATCACGATACGTGATCGAATAACCAAAACAAAGTTCACAACACGTCTAACAAAGTTAAACGGACTTACGGGAAACTCAAACAGCAGTTTCGGACGAGATTCGCAAGAATCGAACTCAAGTGCGGAAAAGTCGCTAAAAAGCACGGAACTCAACAAAACAACACCGAAACGAACTCGGATGGCAAAAAGTGTAGAACTAATCATTCTCAGAATGACGAAACGGTCATAAGCCAGTCTTCAAAACGGACTTCCGCCGAAAAAAAGAAATTACTGGAAATCGAAATTACGGGTATTACATTCTACCCTCCTTAAAAGAAGTTTCGTCCCGAAACTTAAAATAAGTAGGGAGAAGCAATATCCCCTGCCAGGAAACTCAACGAGATACACAAAAACTGAAAACTCGTGCCCCACGGCGAAACGCTGCAAGAAGCGCAAAGAGACATACGGCATGAAAATACGCTCCACGGCGACTAACACAACGCTATCGAT
Source organism: Orobanche coerulescens (assembly GCA_033398695.1). NCBI lineage: Eukaryota > Viridiplantae > Streptophyta > Magnoliopsida > Lamiales > Orobanchaceae > Orobanche > Orobanche coerulescens. The sequence continues at coordinate 107,937,773 of CM065817.1, read as the reverse complement.
AGAGACAGAATAAAATCAACAAGTGACAAGCGTCATCAAACAGACAATACAATCGAGTCGATTATCCGAACAATCACAAAACTCAACGAACGAAAATCAATACGATTGACCAACCCAACGGTTCATCAACCAAAACGCGAGCCAAACGCTGAACAAATACGGAATTCCACCGCCCAAGGGTTGGAAGATCGAAAACGAGACTAATTTCCTGAACTTAAGGGAATTACGAAGGAGCCTGAACGCTCAACAATCACGAAACGAGAACAAAAACCGAACAAACAAACGATTGAGACAACAAAAATCGAACAATCATGTCCGAAACACGTAGGATAATAAAATTCAAACAACAACTCCCAGGATGACCTGGTGAGAACAGCAAGACGTGCATTCCCATAAGATCCACAGGAAAGGGAATAGCGATTGAAAAGCCACAACGACAGACGAGTTATTCTGAAACAATACCACCCTCGTTCGATCAATAAAAACCAGGGATAGGGAAAGTTTCCGAAATGTTAACGAGCATAAACGAGTCGATAGAGCCGAAAATACAGGAGTTCAAAATCCGATCCACTTTGAATAAAAGAACTATTAGAACCAAAAGATGTTACTTCCGAACAAGGTTCACAAGAATCGAATCGAATTCAGAAAAGTCACAGCGATAACTAGATCGACTCAAAACCAGATTACAGCTCGTTCGAACGATGAAACCAAGGTACAGAATAAGTTCAGAAGGTATCAATGAACACGATCGAATCGATAGACTGGAGAAAGAGAAAATATAGAAGTCAAAATAGCACGGGTATTACCTTTGACCTCGCCCCCGAAACTCACAACAACGGAACCAATGGTAACAATACAACAAGCAACCGACACAACGCGGAACAATCACCGATGCACACAATCATACCAACCCGAGCTCTAACAGCTCGCATATATGCGATAACGCATAAACCATTACGAGGCGAAAACATCCAATACCAACATCACACCCCTCCCAGAGGCTACCACGACAACTGTGTGGCGAACGACTCAACGCTCACACCACCAATTCAACCACAACTCGGGGGTTAACACCCTAACGAGAGTATGAACATCACACATATATTCCCGGACCACAAATAGGAATGATAGGTTTTGAAAATGAAAACCACCTTTTGAAAATAATTTGCAAGCACCAGTTGATCTTGAGTATCATATATCAAAAAGTAGTACAAACATCGTCATCGAGACTTTTTTAAAAAAATCATCTTGCGTTTGATAAAAAAAATGAAGAAACCTTTCTTTAAATTAAAACTTTTCAGCAATATTCGACCTTCGGGTCTAAGCAAATGCGTTTCTAAATCATTAGAAATATCTCAAAATATTTTGATCCTCAAAGTAGAATAATTTTGAAACATAGCGTGGCGCTAGTAGGCATCTTGAGAACACTGTGAGAAAATAATTCATTTTAAAAGTACGTCTCGAGGCTTATTTTCTAAGATACTCAAGGTTTTTCAGAAGTATAATAGGCCAAAATGCCCAGAATTCACACGTGTCAACATTCACTTAAACACATCATAGCACACTCATTAAATCGTTCAAAATCAAGACAGTGATATACAATCCCTAGGATATGTTTAACAACATCATTAAAACAACAATCGGTTTATCAAAACTGGATGGAAAACGATATCAAGAACAAAACTCCAAAAAGTCAACTCTAGGGATTCAAGAAAATACCTAGATTCGGCGAAGAACAATGGATTAGATGATGTTAAAAATCATCTAGGATACTCCAAAACACCTTTGGATGGAAGAAAAATCAGCCCAGATGCGAACCCTAGTCGCTACGTCTCAAACTCATGGAGGAAGAAGAAGAAATGAAGAAAAATGCAACTTCTAGATTGGTGTCCAGTATTTATATTGGACACAATTAGCGTGCGCTAATCATTAAGGTTAGCGTGCGCTATCACGGCACCAAACAAAACTCCTGACCAAAAATACACTGTTAGCGTGCGCTAACCCCAAGTGTTAGCGTGCGCTAACGAGAACTTGCACTCAAAGGTAGCTCTGGATCGCCTCGAACTACTGTAGCGTGCGCTATCCTCCCCTTAGCGTGCTACCAACGCACTCTCGCACGTGCTAGCCGCAAAGCGTAGCGTGTTGCGCTAACGACCCACAGAGACAACAACAGAACATAACAGAAAAATTACATGCCGTAAACCTTTCTCACACGAGTTTACCAGGCTAAGCACAATTTCCCACGTCATTTCGAAAATGCTAAAAAGACCAATGACGGTAATATTTTCCAAAGCTCACAAAATCATTTGTCAAACCGTCATGAAATGTTCAAGGCCAAAATGCCAAAACTTGATTCAGGGAATCGGTTTTACGAAATAAAACTCAGTTTGCAAAATGCTGAAAGGCGTTTTGAAAGAACTCACACAGCGGATAAAATGCAGTTCGAAAATACATCAGCAGTGACAACACTCCTTGTATAAACCAAATACGAGAGTCTAATAAACACATATGGTGAAATCAAAATCCATAGAAGGATTCCATCATTTAACGACTAATCATACAAATAACTCGTGTCACACGAGGCACAACATAAGGAAGGGAGTTTTACATCCATAGGTCGCACGTAAGTGACGACCGCCCCTCGATACTAATCACGACCAATGATCTCAAACGACGCGTCGCGATGCGACTAAGTCAGACAAAATCCGATGAGACAAAACTCAACAAACACAACTTGACTCGACAGCCTAGGTTTCCCCAAGCTAATCTGATTTTTAAAATCGTATACTCTAGTTATTCGAAAATAAAACCGATAAGTTAAAAATCATTTTCAAGACCCTTTCAACTACGACAAGGGTTTAACAGCGGTAGCATTTTATAAAATGTCCTAAACACTTTTATACACGACCTTTAAATACCGACACAAGGTTTTATTTGGAAATGCAAGGCTGGCTCGCCCAAATTCATGTCACTTTCAAAAACCCACAATACGATCAGGTCTCAGAGATTTTCAAGCATGCACGCCGCATGTATTATTATTAATAGAAACACATTGGTTGTAAATAACAATAATTAGCCAAGTACCATCAAATCCCGAACACACGCATATACGACATTCAAAAATCACCAGTTCAACAAGCGCAACTCGAAAACACTAATTCTAAGTATATGTCAAACTTATCTCTTCAAGTTTAACACCATAACTAATGAACACCGATTCGAACACATGTCGAAACCATCTGTGTGAGTTTCTCAACAAACTCTGCCATCGATACCTTTTCCGGAACATATCAATGTTCAAAACTTCCACATCATACTGCACCCCTCGGTGTCCAACCCATCAGTACATTCGGCTCAACATACATTTAGTATATCGCAATTACCAAACACAGATTCCATCATACAACAAAAGACTAGAGGGTCAAGCCCTCTCACAGTATACCACGGAGCAAATCTCGGATCTTTCGATCACCAATGATCCCACCAACGCTAGGAAGTTTAGCGATGGAAGGCTCGCAAGACGACAAACGGTAAAGCCCAGATCGGCGCACATACTCCAGAGAGATAAAGGACTGCGCAATACTAGAATCCAAAGTACACGAACCGGATGGATCGAAAAACAACTCCACGATAAGTACGATAGAGGCAATCACAGTTCAAGAAGTGGAAATTCAATACGAGAAAACAAGAGAATCGAGTAAGGAAAACTTACGAGCACTGGATGTACTGAGATGTCGGCAGCAGTGTGACAATGTGCAAAACAAAACACAACTAGACCCAAATAACCAACAAGCCTAGGTATCCATAAACCTAGAGCTCCGATACCATTTTCTGTAACACCCCCAAGATATTCGAGGTGTATTACAGCGCCGTGGACCCCTACATGGGACCCACCAGGCTAACACAAGAAAACACCACTCGACTAACCGTCTCAGTTAGCAAGGAAACAATTGTTAACAACAAGAACATAAAACAACACGTCCGGTACAACCGGCATAATAAACATCAACCGAAAAATACAGTAACTCCAACGAAGACCAATCACAATCCGAAAGGAAAAGCCTAAGTACTCGCGAGTACAATCTATAAGTTTACTATTTGGAAAACATCCACATCAAAAGAGACAGTAGGAAATAACAAGACTCAATTGCACATGTCAACAACCTTGGCCGACATCCTCGTACCATCCCAGTGCCCGATCGTCTGACTGAACAAAACCTGAAATACATAACAAGAATTTCCCCAAAACGGGTCCCCAAAGGGGTTAGCAATTACGCTAGTACAAGTATTCAAGGCAAACCCATCGCTTACACATTTCATAGTACATGCACCAATATCAATTTCAAAAGCCAAAACCAGACATGTCTTTTCCGGAAACAAACAGTCAAACAATTTGCCTTGGGAACAGAGTAATATCATTGATCCCGCCCGAGGCCTCTAAGGACCCTCCCGAGCTGGCCATATCATAAAACAAAACACGCACATGCATCGCCTTGGGAACAAAGTAATATCATAGATCCCGCCCGAGGCCTCTAAGGACCCTCCCGAGCTGGCTAGCTAAACAAACTCATGAATCCAGGACTAAACCCTTTGGATTCCCTCCGTGATCCTGTCGGACCAACCCGAGGTGAGCAAATCACACACAAAATACATTACCAAACCACGTTAAGCATAAAGGTTTCCAAAAATACTTGCCTTGAATAATTGACGATGCAACGAACGGAAAGAAAAGTCACCAACGAACGCTAGGAACCAACGAAAACGAACCTAACGTTTCGAAGAATACAATCACAACCATTTCTAAATGAATACGGAATTGGAATACACCCGAAAACCCGCCTACGATTCATGTATATTCGTATATAAACAACAACGAGGGCGGATCACAACCAAACCCTCTCGATTCCGTAAAAACCACGAAATATACCATGAATCCGTAGGGAAACTAAGAATACCAACAAGATTAATCATATTCATCATGAATTAATCAACAAAACGGAATGAATCGGACAAAAACACGAAAACCCCCAAATCTCCCCAAAAGTAGGGTTCTAAAGATCTAACCTTGATTCGCTGGATCGAAGGATGTTATAGGATGATTGATCAATGATATAACCTCAAGAACTTCATGGATTTGTTGTTAAACAACATGGCTTCGCCACCTCCGAATCGCCAGCCGCGGACAGAAAAGGAAGGAAGTGAAAAGTGAATGAAAATGCGACTGCTCTGTCACATTTATACTGGTCCGGAACTAGCGTGCGCTAGCCTTCCCGGACTAGCGTGCGCTATCGGCCAGTATCGGCCCAGTACCCTCGGCCAGGGCCCGCACGACCCAGCACCACCGACCAATCCTGCCGACCGTGACCTGTCCGCCCGACCTGAAGGCGCTACGGCCGAAGCTCGCGCTAGCCGAATTGGCCCAAAGAACCTCTAGACTAAACAGCTAGCCCAGGTAACGTACGCTAGTCGGCCGACAGCATGCGCTACCCCTGCCGGTTAGCGTGCGCCACGACCGCCAGTAGCGTGCGCTACCTACCGATCCTCCCCGATTCCAGAACCTCAGAACCTCTCTGCCCTGACCCGATAGCGTGAGTCGGCCGGCCGCGTAACGTGCGCTACTACTGCCGGTTAGCGCACGCAGCCTTCCAGCAGTAGCGCGCGCTACGCCGGTTCCTGCCGCGTCAGCCCGTCCAGTGCCCACAATCGTCCGGCCGGGACCCGCCACCGTCCGGCCAGCTGCTCAGCCGTCATGATCCGACGACTCGATTTCCGAAAACGTACGGAACGAACACGACGAAAATCTCGCGGATAACATCAACGACCCAAAATGAAAACATAATGCAATAATTAATCATACGCGACCAAGAAATGGGTCGAGACCACAAATATAGATATGGATACCCATAACTTTGGGTAAATTATAAAATGGCCCAAAACGCCCGGAAATCACGATACGTGATCAAATAACCAAACCGAAGTTCACAACACGTCTAAAAAAGTTAAACGGACTTACGGGAAACTCGAAACAGCAGTTTCGGACGAGATTCGCAAGAATCGAACTCAAGTGCGGAAAAGTCGCTAAAAAGCACGGAACTCAACAAAACAACACCAAAACGAACTCGGATGGCAAAAAGTGTAGAATTAATCATTCTCAGAATGACGAAACAGTCATGAGCGAGTCTTCAAAACGGGCTTCCGCCGAAAAAAAGAAATTACCGGAAATCGAAATTACGGGTATTACAGTTTAGCCGACGACCTTCTTATATGGCGGCGGCTAAAGTTTAATTTCTTTTTAAAAAAACATTAGTCGACCGTGTCAGGAGACACGGGCCGTGTCGCACCTGCCCAGAATGGGAAAACACACTGTATGCCTGACCCGACCGTGTTGTCTAACACGGTCGGGTCATTGCTCGGGTTTAGCCGACGACCGTCTTATAATTCGTCGGCTAAAGTATAATTTTTTTTTTTAAAATTACATTTTTTTTAATAATATTATTGATATTATATTAATGTTATGATTATGATTATTATTATTACTATTTTTTTTTATTATATTTAACAAATGAAAATATACATCTACTAAATTTATGGCTCAGAAATTGAGTCATCACTGCAGTCTGTCTCATTATCTGAGTTGATATCCGGCAACATATGCCTCAAGTCGTCTACATTATCGTCATCAGAATTTTCAAGTAATTCGTTTGTATCAACGTCAACGTACCGGCGAGCATCACCACGGAGTCGGACGACTCGTCCTTCAGGAACATTATTCATTGTAATTGTCGTTGATGGTGGAATATTTGCTGTATTTGGCTCTTGATAAGCATCATCGTCATCAGTACCTGTTGTTTCTCCCAGTGTAGCAGCACTAAAAATATTCCTCATTGTCACAACGTTCACTACCTTCCATGTGCCTTTCTTCACCAAGTCGTCCAAATAATACACCGACTTTTCTGATGTAGCAAATACAAAAGGATCACTTTCATACCATGAAGTGGAAGTGTCAACAGATAACAGCCCGTAGTCGTCTTGCATATCGGTTCCAAGACTGGTGTCGTACCATCGACACTTAAATGTATACGTACCCATTCTCCAAAATAGTCGGCAAAAGTGTCATTGTGGAATCTAGTGTCACCTCGCACCATATCGCATGACAAGTGGATGTCTTTCTAGTACTGAACTTCTAGACAATTGAGCAATATCCACCAATGTGCAATTCGTGACTCGTACGGGTCTAATTGTCTTCCTGGAAACCTCCCATAGACGTCAACCTCAGTGGATATGATAGAAAGATTGAATTGTATTTTATCTGCTGGAATAGAGCGGGAAGGGGGCTCGAAGGTGCCCAAATACAGCTTGATATGCGTAATACACTCCGACGCAAGGTAAGATTCTGCAATGCATCCTTCTGGTGCAGACTTATTGGCCACGGAGTCTTTGTAATCACCGAGTTGCCTGTAATATTGTCATTGTGTTAAAAATCATACTTAATTTGACAATATATATATATATATATATATCATACAAAATTATGTTACCTTTCAACCGGGTACATCCATGTGTAGTGCACTGGACCAGTTACCAATAACTGCCTGGGAAGGTGGATCATGAGGTGAGGCATGAGGTCAGAAAAGTTTGGAGGAAATATTCGCTCAAACTTGCACAAGATATAGATGATCTCATCTTGCATTTTACACAAATCAGATCTCTTGACTTCTCTCGTACATAATTTCTGGAAAAATATTGACAATGCAACACACGGCTCGACCACCTGTTTTGGTAAGTACGGTTGAATAAATACTGGAGATATGCATTGGAGTAGGATATGACAATCATGACTCTTCAAACCAATTAACTTGTTCTCCCTGAAATTAACACATCTTCCTATATTTCCAAAGATACCCTAGGATACCTAGCGCCTTTATCCAAGAAAATATCTCGGTTCCGCTCGCAGTTGATGGTGTAAGCTGTCTTAAGCATTTTTTGTTTTCCCTTGACAGTTTTCAACCACAAATGTTTTCTTATGCTCATTTCTTCCAAACCTTTGTGTGCTTTTGGCCCGTCTTTGGTCTTTCCATCCCAACCTAATAAGGTTTTCCCAACCACACTTTCGCAAGCATTCTTTTCAATGTGCATGACATCCAAGAAGTTCCTTATCAGTAACTTGGACCAGTAAGGCAATTCCCAGAATATACTTTTGTGCGACCAATACTTATACCTGTCGGGCCTTTCAGGGGTTGCTGCAATCACATCAGGATGGTTGCTAAGCTGACCAAAATCGTACTCATTAAGAATTGATAGTATTTCATCACCTGTCCACTGTCGTGGTGGCTCGCCCATTTCTACAGTGCCATCAAATGCTGCAACAGCCATATGCCACTCATGTTCCCTCTCAAGCCATATCCGATGACGCATTCGGATAACTTTCCTACAGTGGTACCTAGCACAATCTCCATTCAAACACACTGGACAACCTCTATATCCGCTAATAACATATCCAGACAGCATTCCATATGCAGGAAAATCACTAATAGTGCCGATACACATGGCGTGCAAGTAGAACGTGTCGGACGAATAACTATCGTACGTGGGATGCCCTTGCTCCCACAACAATTTCAGCTCCTCTATCAAAGGTCTCATATACACATCGATACACTTTCCCGGATATCCCGGTCCCGGGACTAACAAGGTCAACATATTATACTCCTTCCGCATACACATCCACGGAGGAAGATTGTAAGGAATCACTACAACAGGCCATATGGTATATGAAAGACTCATGTTACCAAAGGGGCCGAAACCATCAGATGCAATCCCGAGCCTCACATTTCGGATATCTGAAGAAAAATTCAGATACTCCCTATCTATATGCTACCACGCTTCTCCATCCAAAGGGTGTATCATAGTATACCTGTCATTAGTGCGCGGCTCGGCATGCCATCTCATTGCTTTTGCCGTGTGAGGAGACATAAAAAGCCGTTCCAACCTGTCCTTCAGTGGAAAATACCAAAGTACCTTCACTGATTTCTCTTTTCCAGAAGGAGTGATCCTATATCTCTCTGTATCACATACAGGACATCTCGTGAGGTCTTCATTAGGATGCCCCCAGAATAGAACACAATCATACATGCAGACGTGGATCTTAATGTAGGAAAGACCAAGATCTTTCAAAATTCGTCTCATTTTTGAATATGTATTAGGAAGATGATGACCCTGTGGAAGCATATTACTCGTAAGCTCCAAGTAATCATCTACAGACTTGATGGATGATTTGTTTTCCACCTTTAATCTCACCGTTTCCATGACACAATCAAGAACAGTCATGTTACACCCTGGGTATAGAGGGGTCTGTTGGAGTTGAATTAGCTTGTTGTACCTGTCAAGCGCAGCAGTATTGCAAGGCAACGGTCTACGGGGTCGTGGGATTTGCTCAGTTGGTACAAACGTCTCGGAAAAACCAAACACATCATCAATCAACCTCCTCTTCGGATCGGTGAACCCATCGTTACCACTAAATTGTCCGTGATCATACAGAATAACAGAATTTGGTGCTTCACCGTGGTATATCCAACATGTATATTTACTCCAAAAACCATTCTTCTTTAGGTGTTCCCAGACCTCATCAAATGGAAAACGAAACATATCACTGCGACATCTACATTTATTACACGGACAGTAGTGCAACGTATTACCACTGTCGTGCTCTTTTACAAATCTCATAAACTGCTTCATCCCATGCATTACACTTGGATCCCATTTTCGTAACCCAATCCAACTCTTGTCCATCCTGAAAATGTATACATTTTCTAATATTAATCCAACTAACTAATATTGTTCAAATTATAAATGAAATCACAACAAACAATTAATCATAATGATTATCATCATAAAACTTAATCGTTTTACATAAAAACTATCGAATGTAACATGAATAATATAATGTTTCGAAATCACAATAAAAAATACAATAAAATACGTACCTTAATCGAAATGGTGATTATAACAACCGGTAGAAACCTTCGTCACTCCAGCTAGCACAACTCAAAGTAACAACTCACAAGCTTTTTTTCGGGAATAACTGACAGGATCGGGAATAGAAATGTGCTCTTTAGCAGGGAGAGGGGCAAGATTGGGTTGGTGTTCCCTGAACTATAAATAATTTTCACTTGGAGGTTTAGCCGACGACTTGATCTAAGTCGTCGGCTAAAGTATATTATTTTTTTTTTCAAAAATTGTTTAGTCGACGACTTGATCTAGGTGGTCGGCTAAACCATTGCAATATTATTTTTTTTCGGAAGGAGTTTAGCCGACGACCTAGATCAAGTCGTCGGCTAAAGTATATTATTTTTTTTTTGAAGAAGTGTTTAGCCGACGACCTAGATCTAGGTCGTCGGCTAAACCGTTGCAATATTATTTTTTTTTCGAAAGGGGTTTAGCCGATGACCGAGATCCAGTCGTCGGCTAAAGTATACTATTTTTTTTTTTGAAAAAGTGTTTAGCCGACGACCTAGATCTAGGTCGTCGGATAAAACATCGCAATATTATTTTTTTCGAAAGGGGTTAAGCCTACGACCGAGATCAAGTCGTCGGCTAAAATGTTTTTTTTTCGGTCGGCTAAACGTTATCTCAGTCGTCGGCTAAACCTCTTTAATATAGCCGACGACTATTTCGCACTTTAGCCGACGACCTCGGCCAAGTCGTCGGCTAAAACCCTTTAGCCGACGGCAAACCGAGTCGTCGGCTAAAGTGCGCAGTTTAGCCGACGACACTTTATAGTCGTCGGCCATTTTTTTCGGGTCGTCGGCTAAAGTACTTTATAGTCGTCGGCTAAAGATCTTCTCAACAGTCAATAGTCCTTCTCCCGAATACACAATTCCGTTCCAAAATCTAACCAACATACTGATTCTCAAAATTATAACTCCTCAAGATCATCAATCCTGTCCCAACTCTGTCACCTTATACTATAACGTATAATATTATGCTGAATTTAAAAACGTATCAACTTAGAACGGCAATAAATCTCAATGAAATTCAAAAATCCAAATACTTACAGATCGTGAAGCCGACGATTCCCCGTGATACTGGCACATGTCTCGACTCTATAAAATACTCGACATGGACATTTTCAAAACACACGTTTTGCAAACTCAGTTCAACTTGAGAACACAATACATCTCATTCCAGAGAATCTCGTTAACACCATTTGGAAAAGTTTACAACAATCCCAATACCACACTGGTAAATCACATAACGCACAAGCCTGAGTGAATGCAAAAACTCACGGCTCTAGTATTAGTCAATTGACAACTCGAATGACGTGACAAAACACGACCCAACTCGACCCAAATGCCTAGGTTTTCTCAACCTAAGCTCCGATACCATATTCTGTAACACCCCCAGATTTAACCGGAAATATAACAGCGTCGTGGGCCCCGAGATGGAGCCCACAAGGCTAAAAGAATTTTTTTTCGCAAACATTTACAAATGCCCAAGAGGCCAACAACGGTACTATCTTTAAAAATGCACAAAGGTTTATAAAATCCATTTAACAAAAACCGTCGTAAAAACTCATTTGAAATCGCAAGGCCAAACAGCCGACACACAAAAGTTTAGAAAACAATTTCCAAAGTAATCTCAGTTACCAGATACCAAAAGAGCATTTCAAAATACTCACGCAGCGGAAAAAGACCAACCATAAAGATACTCTAGCAGCGGAATACAAGAACCAATCAAGAAACTCAATGCACAAAACATGTCCTAGCCAGTATCCTCCGCGAAGCTCATCTCTTCACGACCGCTACAAGCGCGATACTCCAAGAACCTAAAAAGAAATCCCACGACGGGGTCAGCCATAATATCCAACAATGATAACTATCACATCACATTTATAATTACATACCAATGAGAATACAACATAAGAATACGACCAATGTAATCTTATCGTCATAACCTTACCAAAATTGACATCTCGCACAGTACCCAATGTTCTCAAAACATCATCATAACTCACTGTTATGAAATCTACTAACTTTGTCCAATCCAAATCCGTCGGGTAACATCATCACATCTCGACACAAAAACCAATTGCCCATCAAAGACAAATACCAAGGGAAATACGGAACATACCTCAAGATGCACAATATCATGACACTCATGTCAGTCTAATCCGAGATCAAATCAAAGCAACATACGAACATGGTCCTAACACAGGACCTACAAATGCATACTCATGTGACAACGTCAATATTCTCAAAAAGAATAACAATGTATACTCAATGGCAATCCCATGATCTAGCGCCCTCAGCATAGATCCCAAGATGATCCTACAAGATCAACACGAGGTGGATAACCAATAATATACATAGTTGGTCCGACGGGATCATCTTGGGATCTATGCTGAGGGCGCTGGATCATTAGACGGGTTTTTCCACCTCGTGTTGGTCCAACAGGATCATCTTGGGATCTATGCTGAGGGCGCTACACGAGGTGGACATCTGATCCAGCGCCCTAAGTATAGATCCTCATGATCCCTTCAGATCATTTACAACATAACAATGCAATTATGCATACACATATGCAAATCAATATGTTCATCAACATGAACAACTTATGAATCAAAACATGAACGACACTATGATGACACAACTAGGACGACCTCATGTTCGGCAACATGAATGACAACCTGCATGATCAACATCATCAACACTAAACCGAATCAAACTAAGATACTGTCCCGAATCCTTCAGTAGAAATCTCGATGTCAAATCATCACCGACAGTTATCCTCAATGCTCGGCAGTCCAAACGTACAATGAACTATAGATACTCATATCCTCGTCTTTATCGCAACAGAAACTCGATACCGAACTTATCAATAACCGAGATAAAGCATATACATTATGATTTACCTCCCAGAATCAGAATAACGATATACGATCCAAATACCCAGAGTTCACAATAATAATCATCGCTATATGCATTATAAACGAAATGAAACTGAAACCATTCATTAAATATTATAACTGAGCAAGTAATAACTTGCCTCGATACTGATACCACGAAGCTGTTACCGAACACATTGCCTTTGTCTATGAGCCCCTCGGCCCCGATCAAAAGCAACACAACGGACATACTCGAACACGACCGCAACATCCGGTTATAATCACCGACCAATAATCCCAACCTATCGAAGTAACCAAATAACACATATCCGATAACAATGAACAACCGACAAAACTAACCAATCGAACTCAACGGTTCAACAAAACCTCTAATAAACGCAGTCAGAACAAACCAAATCAAACCATCACGAATTCATAATCACAACACAAAAATACTGCACTGTCTACCTACTTAGCGCACGTTAAACGCATAGCGTAGCGTGCGCTAAGTTGCTCCCGTTAGCGTGCGCTAGCCAGTAAGCTTAGCGTGCGCTAATGCTGTACAGTGGCATGCATTCCAAGTATCGTCTAACACTTCTATCATATCAATGATTAACTCATCTCGATATTAAGGATTTCATAACATATTCGATTTCAACTTTAATATTTAAACATGAATCAACAAGATTCCTTCTTGTTCATATTTGGTACATTCATAGAACAATTTACCGGTTATTATCATGAATAATCATATTCCAAAGTCATCTGTAACCTTTCTAATTTCCAGTTCTTATTCATAACAATCATGACATATATAATTCAATAGTTCTTCAAGAACACGAATTATCCAAATTCAGGTTCATGATCCATAAAATGACATAATCCGATGCGTTCTAACATCTAAAAATCCTTATTCATCATGTTCTTCGACATACAATTCATATAACTTCAAAAATCACAACAGCACCACCATAATCGTTTCCATACGAAGTAACCAATGACAAAACATCAAAAATCCGAATTGAAGAAGGGAATTACATCAACATATCTCTTGAATTCCATCCAAAACCATACGAAACATATCAATACTCATATATTGATAACAACACTAACTTAGTTCGGTAATCCAACCCGTTATCATGCTCATCAACTCGAATATATGATGATCATCAAATCAAGAACATCAATAATCAATCCAAATGAAATCCAAAAGTGAAGAAATATTACCTTGTATAGACAAATCATGAAGGAGAACAATCAACTTCATTCCAAGAATCATCAATAATTTCAAGAACAAGACTTTAATCCATGTTGCTCATCTTAATCTTTGTTAAAGATCATCATCTCTCAGTGTTTGGGACCTCAATCTTCTCTCTAAAAACTCTCCCTCTCGGTTGCAAGGAAGGAATGGACGAAATGAAGGATAATGCCCAACTACACATATATATACTGAATATTATTAACATGTGCTGACATCTCATGTTTAGCGTGCGCAACAGCCTTAGCGTGCGCTAACTGAATTTGTTAGCGTGCGCTATCGCAGTCCAGAGGCTACTGTCTGGCTTCGTACATGTGCTTACGTATGTAATGCCCATGCATTAGCGTACGTAACTTACACTGTCTAGAGTACGCAAGTCCTTACATTTAGCGTGCGCTAATACCAGTTGACTTGCTACAGTCTATACCTACCACGAATATGCTCGTGACCCACATGCCGAAAGCAACCAATAAAGCCAAGATTCCCTGTTGACCGATCTGATTAGCGTGCACTATAAATATACATTAGCGTGCGCTAATAGCTCACAACAAACATCCGTTGACCTTGTCGGTACATGCGCCGAAAGTGACTGGATCCACACATAGATTCCTTCTGATCTGGTCTGTACTAGCGTGCGTTATCTTTTTCCTCTAGCGTGCGCTAAACCAGATTGATAGCGTGCACTAGGCATGTATATTAGCGTGCGCTAATAATGTTACACTTAGCCTTTTCAGTTACTCTTGTCCAATGTCTCAACAAACAAAATACGAACATATCGCATACTGAATACATATACTCAACACATTATATCCTTAAATACAATTGTCGACCAAATACAACAATTATACCAATACTGACATCTCAGTCCTTCATTTATTTTATCCATACTGTACAGATTCCACGATGTACAACATAACTCGGATAAAATACTGTTAGACAACTGTAATAGAAATTTCGGATATTACAACACCCACATACATACGGATGCGCACACACACATACATACAAATACATACACACCCACATACATACGGCCACACACATACACATACATAGGAACGCACACACACACACACACACATATGTAAAACTCTACACACACGAGCACACATACAACCACACACGAGAGAACTTACCCAAATTTTGCTCCTTCTCCTCTTCTTCATCTTTCTCCTCGATTTTCTCTCTTTTTTTCTTCTTCTTCACGACTGTTGCAGCCTTTCCAGCAGGAGAATAAGTGTGTGTGTGTGTAGTGCTAATCCTTTTCCCTAAGGCGGTGACACACACACACACACACACACACACACACACATATATATATATATATATATATATATATATATATGTGTGTGTGTGTGTGTGTGTGTCTGTATTATTATATATATATATATATATATATATATATATGTGTGTGTGTGTGTGTGTGTGTGTGTGTGTGTATTATTGTTATTTTTTATGTGTGTATATATATGTATATATATTGTTATTATATATATACACATATATTATATCGTATTTATTGTGATAGTTTGGCAATATGCATATATACTTATCATTATAATTGTTATTATTATTTCTATTTTTCATCCCGGCTATTCGTCGATAAGGCGGTGATGTGTATTTAAAATATTATATGTAAAATATATAGTGATGTAAAATATATAGTGACACATGATACCGTAATTACGAAAATTTAGGTTCGCCATACTAAACAACACGATGAGGTATAATTCTCAAGTCCAACATACTAACAAATTTATTCGACAGTTCACAAAATATAAAATCATTCGGTTTAACTACTATGAGATATCACACCATATGCTTCTGGTATTAGATCGATCATGTATGTCATGATTTGTACTCGACTAAATGTATCGTTCGCCCTTATCATGACAAGTCGATACCAATCAAATACAGGTGAAAGTCACTGGATAGCAGTGAAAACCATCATAAAGTACTTAATAAGAACTAAGAATGCGTTCCTAATTTATGGAGGTGTGGGAGGCGAGTTGGCTGTAAATGGTTATGCCGATGCAAGTTTGAAACCGATAAAGACAATTTAAGATCGTAGATGGTTTTGTGTTTTTGTTTAAAATGGAGGTGCTGTGAGTTGGAAATATTCCAAGTAAAGCACGCTCACAGATTCTATAACTCAAACGGAGTGCCTGGCAGCATCGGATACAACCGAGGAGAATATTTAGATCTTTTAGGTCCCATAAGTCGTTACTGTGACAATAATGGTGCTATTGCGCGAGCTAAAGAGTCAACGTCCGAATAGAGATCCAAATACATACTTAGTATATGCAAAGTTGCAACAGAAGAGAATGTTGTTGATCTACTTACCAAGCCTCTCTCACAAGGAAAGCATGAAGACCATGCTAGTTTAATCGGTCTAAGAGACATGAATGAATGGTCCTAGTGTAAGTGGGAAATAGTTGAGAGGAGTGCCCTAGGACATTCGATGTGTCTAGATTTGTAATCATCACATTTTAATAAAGTTATTTTATGACATCTATTTCTCATTGATTATTATAATGTGTGCATGTTTTAATATTATAATAATCGAATAATAGTTATTCATGAATAATAAGATTATTCGAATGTCCCTAGTCCAATTATGTAAAGTGGAGACTCAAATGATTAATAAACTAATATAAGTTTGATTGATAATCATTGGATGGTTATGCACATGGTAAGGATCTAACTTATGGGTGTTGATTGTAGAACGCAATATTGGACAGACCCACATTGACATCACTGCATGAAAATGTCATAAGTGAATCTTAGTATAATATTATGTCAAAAAATCCTAGAACCTGAGATTATCATAGAGTCCAACATGATAAATGCAATGCCTTGATGTAATCCAACGTCATCTGAAACATGGTGATCATAACGCTTAGTGATTGGGATTAGTGAGAGACATGTAGAAGGTAATGAATAATCAAGATGGGTTTTTGTCCCTCTATTTCGGGAGAGAGATGTCTGTTGGCCCCCTCAATAAGTACTCAAGGAAATGCATGGCCATGCTCAAATGAAGAGTCATTCGATTGAATCAGTCTACTTAAGATCTTGAAAGCATTTAAACATAATAAGTATGATAATTTTCATGACTTAGTTCAAATATGATATCGCGCGACTGTAACACCCCCAGAGCAATACAGGAATATTACAGCGCCGTAAGGCTAAAAGGAATTTTCGCAAACATTTACAAACGCCCAAGAGGCTAATGATGGTACTATCCTTTAAAAACATTCAACGACTTATAAAAATCCATTTAACAAAAACCGTCATAAAATCTCATTTGAAAGAACAAGGCCGGAAATGCCAGGACTCAGCATTTAAAAACATATGTTAAGCTATCGCTTACACGTACCGACAAAATATTTTAGAAAACGATTTGCCAAGGTAACCTAAGTTACTAGATACCAAAAGGCCATTTAAAAATACTCACGCAGCGGAAAAAGACAAACAATAAAAATACTCTAGCATCGGAATACAAGAACCAATCAGGAAACTCAATACAAAAATACATGCTCTAGACAGTATCATCCGGGAAGCTCATCTCTCCACGACCGCTACAAGCTTGAAAGTCCAAGAACCTAAAAAGAAAGCCCATGACGGGGTCAGCCATACTATCCAACAATGATAACCATCACATCACGTCAATAATTACATACTAATGAAAATACTAGGTAAGAATACGAACAATGTAATCTTACCGCCATAACTTTACCAACTCCTGATAATAATTACCAAAGTTCACATCTCGTATGTAATATCCGGATTTATTACGGTGTATTTCATCTGTATTCAAACCCTGTATTATTCGGATTTGTGGTTTTGATTATTGGAGTATAATATTTCTTGCATTGATATCTTTGTACATAAGTATAACAACATGCAAAATTTCTCATGCAAACTCGTGATAGCGCACGCTAAGAATGTAGCTTTACGCGCGCTATTGGGCTACTACTAGCGCACGCTATGCATGTAGGAGTTGCGTGCGCTAAGAACTCAATTATTGAACTGGATGGCTAGCACATGCGCCAGCCGGGACATGGGTCTGGATAAGATTCCCGCGGATGAACCTGGACAGTTTTGAAGTCAACTCTTATTAGCGCGCGCTAAGGAAAGCTTAGTAGCGTGCGCTAATTAGTTAAAATGTAGAATATTATAAATAGGACAACAACCCGTTTTGGCTTACATTTCATTCGTCCATTCTTCATTCTTGAGAGGCCAGAGAGCTATAATAATCCTTCTACACACTCAGAACACATCTTATTGGTCTTTGTATATTGGTTATCACTTGTGAGTGATCATTGAAGTGGAATATTACCTTGGAGTGGCGCACAACCAACCAGAGTCGGATTCTACCTTACGGTTCAGTGATTTTCGTCATATTAAGGTATGTTCAACCTATCTACAGATTTAGAGTTGGATTCTAAAGAATTAGATGATCATGTTGACAAGATATTGATTTTTCATTAGTGAATTATTCAACATGCATCATGTTTGGAATATAGAGATGGTTATGTCTCAAGTACCTTGATTATGAATATCATGATTCGAATCTTTTTACATTGAACAAGTAGAGGAAGCTTCTATCATTGGTAATCCGAATCTAGTAGATGACTTCATAACAACCATGGACTTGACTTTAACATCATTATTGTTAGATGAATCTAAGGGATTGATCATGGAAGGATTTATCTAGTATAGATGGAATGTTAAACAACTTCAGTATGATAATTTTGATTGATATAAAGGTGTCGATATCAACCGTTAAGCCTTTCGAATTGTCGTATGAAGATTTGTAGTCGAAATGGAATATGGTTTTATAATGGTATACATATCCCTGAATCCAAAGTTGTTGATATTCGTAAGATCATTCATAATCGTATGAACATGATATTCATGGAGGTAACATGAATTATCACGGAAGATTTCATTATTTTGATCATGATGAGAACAGTTCTCGCCCGTGATGGCGCCATGCATGAATAGCGCACGCTTAGGTATTTAGATTATCTTGCGATATCGAGCACGAGTTAGCGACGCTACGTTTGGTACGTAACGTATGCTAGGCCATCGACGAAGTCGATCGGCCCGATCGGTGAAATCGACCATGCATAGTTAGCGTACGCTAGGCTTTGTTGTTTGCGCACGCTACACAGAGTACTTAGCGTGCGCTAAGCAGTTCAGACAGATTACATTTTATGAACTTTTGGCCGTAAATCGAATTGTTAAACATTCGTACGACGTGAGATAAATCCTATATCATTTCTTTTGTTAAGTTTTGATCTTGTTACGTGATTGATTGAGGAGGAAGACCTTCGAGTGTTCGTTTTCGTGGAAGTATTGTTCTTGTCTTCAAATCGAGGCAAGTACCTTAATTGTTTTATGCATTGATGTTATACATATTGTCGTGCATGTATGTCATTGTTGTATGTCCACCTCGTGTTGGTCCGACGGGATCATCGGGGGATCTATGCTAGCGTGCGCTGGATCATCGGACGGGTTTTTCCACCACGGGTTGGTCTGACGGGATCATCGTGGGTTTTAGGCAGTGAACGCTGGATCGACGGAATTACCATGTGTATGTTATGATATCATGTTTTGATTATCAGTTGTGTATGTCATTTATGAGTTTCTCGTAGGAGAAGACTCGTTGGTATTTTTGTCGTTTACGTTATTATTCTTCATGAGATATGAATAATATGTTGTGGTACTTGTACTAGCATCGTTGTGCTAACCCCTTTAGGGGTGAACATTTTATTTATGTTCAGGATCCAGGAGAGCGGGAAAACAACCACTGGAGCTGCATGACGACGAGGGTGCGGAGTGATGTTTCGGCCGGGTTCATTTGTTTGTTGTTTATTGGTTATTTCAATAAGTATTCGAGTACGAAGTCATTTATGATGAATTTGAATTTGGTGATGTATTATTGAGTTCTGTTGAACAATTGTATTATTTTTTTGTATTTGGTCAGAACTGTTGTATCGTAATTCCGTTATTTCCATTCGTTAGCACCTTTTAATGTCTGTTCAATTCTTATGCCTTGTAAATCCTTATGTAAAGGATTTACGGCGCTGTAATATTCCTGAATATATCGGGGGTGTTACAGAATATGGTATCAGAGCTAAGATTATGGATATCTTGGCCGTTGGGTTAAAATAGGGGTCATTTATGTCTTTTGAGGTAACCGGCCGTGAATGACATCACTGCACTGCCTACGTCTTCATGCGAATGGTGGTTGTAAGTTCCTAAACTCTATCTCGTTCTTTACATGTTGTGTCTCTTTATACTCGAATATTAGAACGATGTTGTTTCCTGTATATTGAGTATTTATGCTTACAGTATGTTGAGAGGCGGACGTGGACGTGGTCGCGGTCGTGGACGCGGACGAAGAAATGCTGAAAGGGAAGCGTCGCCTTCTAATCAGGCCAGTCATAGCTCAGGCGAGCCGCAACAATCTATTAATAAAGAACCGGAACCTGCTGTACCAGAGATCCTTCGTTAAGTGGTGAACCAGATGACTCAGTTCGCCCAAGTCGTGGACCGAATGCAAGTGGCGATGGGACTACAGCAGGGAGAGAGACAGCAAGGGATCCCAGACATGGGAAATCGAGGTGACCGGTGGCTGCAAGAGGTAGCGAAGATGCAACCACCCAAATTAGACGGTATTTCTGAGACTCCCACCTGGGACCATTGGTTGAAGGAACTGAAGAAAATATTTGCTGGAATTAACTGCCCAGACGACCGAAAAGCCTCTATCGCGCAATACTTTCTGATAGGGGAAGCGTCCGAATGGTGGGAAGCCATCTGGCCTGTAGACCATGATGCTGATTGGACAGAGTTTAGATTGATGATGGAAGCTCAGTATTGCCCTCGTCCTGTGAGGGAAGCCAAAGTTCGGGAGTTTTTCTCCGCTCAGCCTTCAAATGTGCCAGTATCCTAGGCAATTAAGACGTTTAACCAGCAGCTGGCATTTGTTCGACATCTGGTCAGAACAGATGCAGAAATGATGATCCATTTCGATATGAGGATGAAACCAGAAATCCAGAGGTACATGTCCGGATTTGAATGTACCACACTCCGTCAATACCAGGACAAGGCGTTGGCGTATGAGATTAAGGAAGCAGCTATGGAGAAATTTTCGGAAACCAAGAAACAGAAAGTCTCTGGTACTTTTACAGAGCACAAGAATAGCGGGCCCCGTAAGGCCCAGTCATCATTTCACTCTTTCAAGAAACCTCCGCACCCAGTTAGGAGCGGAAAGAACTTCAGAGCGACACCAACTATTACTGATGTTACCAGGAAATGCTTTAACTGCGCCCAGACGGGGCACTATCGTTGGAATTGCCCCCTATCTGTCGTGACTTGTTTTGATTGTGGACGAGAGGGACATCGGGCAGTGTTTTGTGAAGAGGCTGCAAAGTCTTTTAGAGTCCGTACCCCACAGCCGGTCCAGAAGGAAACCAGTGTCCAACAGACGCAGCAAAGTGTTCAGATGCCTCAAAATTTTGGCCGCGGATGAGGCAGAGGACAATGGGACCGAAAGGGGACATCGAGTGCCGGATCTGCTCCCCCACATCTGTACAAGATGAGGAGGACAGACGATCAGGATGCTGCTGTCGCATCAAGTACTGTCCAGATCCTTTCCCAGCCAGTTAGCGTTTTATTCGATACAGGAGCTACGCATTCTTTTATATCTTTATGTTGTGTAAATCGTTTGAATATTTCTGGTTTTCATACTTGTGAACCTTATGTGGTTGGTTTACCGAGTGGAGACAGGATTGTCGAGAACTTAGAAACTAGAAATTTCCCTGTATCATTTGGAGGCAGAGAATGGCTCTCATATTTGATTGTAATAGAAATGCAAGGAGACGACGAGCCCCTCTACACGCCCAAACTTAAAACATAAGCAAATTCACGAACCGGCCCAAACAAAGAAAGGCCACAATCAAATCTTTTTACTCCTAATATAGGGAAAGCTCATTTTATCAAGCCTAATCAGCCCCACAATTTTGCCTTTAAGATCACGACAATCTGAACAGAAAAAATCCCGACGATGGCATCCTTGATTAGCCAAGATGTCGGCAACACCATTAGCTTCTCTATAAATGTGGGAGATGCGAATATTGGCCTTGGACTGAAATTTCCGAATTTTCACAATCAAACTCTGAAGTTTCCAATGGCAATTGGCATTGTCAAGAATGAGACGAACAGCAACTTTAGAATCTGTTTCCACCCAAATGTTGTCCCAATTTTTATCCAAACAAAGGTCGATTCCCCTCCATATCACATAAAGTTCCGCATAAGTGTTAGTTTGGTCCCCTAAAAATTCCGAGAAATAAAGCAACGGGACCCCTAAATGGTTACGAATAATGCCACCCGACCCCGCACAACCCGGATTACCCTTGGCCGCACCATCCGTATTAAGTTTAACCCACCCCAAACACGGTTTAGCCCATCTAACCGCAAAAAAATGTAATGATTTGTTTGGGGCAGCCTTCACTCCAAGACGAATCGCATAGTTGGCAGCCCCCTTCCAGAAGGATCCATTGATTTTTTCAGGTATTTTAAGAGCCCGGAGATAGTTCCAAATCCGACCGCACACCCTCTCGGCCGTGAATGGTATGGCTTTCATCCTTTTGTCATTCCTACAACACCACAAAAACCAAGCAATAAGGATTGGGATGATGTGGAAAATATGAATTTTACCTCTCGAATTGTTGAACCACGGAGCCAAGGCCATGGCAATATTGTTGGTGTTCGGCCTCTTGAAACGGCAATATTGTGGAACACATCCCAAACTTTTGTTGCAACGGGCCCACTAAGTAGAAGATGAGATAGTGTTTCCGGGACAACAAAAACAAGGGATATCAATGATCATCCCTCTCCGAGCAAGACACTCCGACGTCGGAATCCACCATTAAAAACACGAACCATAAAAAGGAAATGGTAGGGGTAATCAAAGGATTCCAACATTTCTTAAGAAAATAATGTTCATTTTTACATTGTCTAGTGCTTTCCAGGCACTTTTAAAAGAGAAATTACCATTTGAAGAGAGTTTCGGCATGGTTTAATAAAGTTATAACAAGTTGGGAAAGCACTAATGTAATCACACAAATGGCTAGGAAGAACCGATAAAAGTTTCTCGCTATCCCAATTCGAACCATCCCAAAAAGAGGCAAGACACAATTTTGATTTAGTCGGGAAAGTAGTGGAGAGTGGGCTAAACTCACACCATCTATCATGCCAAAAAGATACATTACCATCCCCACTACTCCACCAAATATTATCATCCGCATTGGTTCGTATTGAACAAAGTCTTTTCCAAATAGAAGAATCATACGGATTACTTTTAACAATCATCGGGTGGAGTCTTTTACAATACTTGGCATTAATAAAATTCGACCAAATATTTTTAGTAGTGCGGAACCGCCACCACATTTTCAGTTCAGCCGCGCGAATGGTGTCATTAAGATCCCGACAGCCAATGCCACCTTCATTAGTGGGAAAGCACAATTTATTCCAAGAAGCCCAATGAATTTTATGCCTATGCTCATTAGATCCCCACAAAAATTTGTTAAAAAGTCTCTCAATAAACAATATAACATTACCAGGCGGTTTTATCACTTGTAAACAATAAAAGATGATCGAGTTCAAAACCGATTTGATCAGCTCAATTCTGCCCCCTAAAGAAAGGAGGTGGTGATTCCACATAGCAATTTTATTTTGGATTTTAAGGATCACGTTGTGGAACATTGCAAAAGTCGGGTTACCTTTCCAAAGGGGAACCCCGAGATATTGGATAGGTAAGCAAGAAGATTCAAAACCCGTAATCGCCTTAACCAAAAGACTGTCTTCTACACCCGGGCTATGTATCACAAAAAGACTTTTGGACTTATTAATTTTCTGACCCGAACTTCGTAATGATAAAGACAGTGGTTAAGAATTTGAAGATTAGTCTTGTTGTCTTTAATAAAAAGTAACATATCATCCGCATAAGCCAAATGAGTAATCCGGATATTTTTCCGAATAATAAAAAACATACTCGGATTTTTAGAAAATGTGTCCTCAATGAGTCTAGAAAAATAATCGGCCGCAAGGACAAATAAAAGAGGAGAGATCGGGTCCCCTTGGCGGAGGCCTCTACCACTTTTGAAATAACCCACCGGGGAGCCATTAATAATAATAGAAAACCAAGGTGAGCAAACACATTGTTTAATTAGTGATATAGCACAAGGCGAGAAACCAAATAGCTCCAAAATTTTAAACAAAAAATCCCAATTCACCCTATCGTAGGCTTTCTCCATATCTAATTTAATAATTGTGTTCAGTTTAGACCGGGATATATCATGAGTCACCTCCAATGCCGTAAGAATGTTGTCCGTAATGAGGCGATCTTTGATAAAAGCCGATTGAGAGGGGCTAATGATGCGAGGAAGAAGCCCACTTAGCCTTTTGCTCAAAAGTTTAGAAAGAATCTTGTAAGAAGTATTGCAAAGGCTAATGGGCCTAAAATCTTTCCAAGAATTAGGGGACGGAATTTTAGGAATTAAAGAAAGCGTCGTAGAAGAATACGCTTGAGATAATTCCGCCCCTTTAAAGAAATCAGTCACCGCATCAAGAACATCAAATTGAATGATATCCCAACACACTTGAAAGAATTTAGCATTAAAACCGTCTGGCCCGGCAACACTCCCACTATCCATATCAAAAATCACACCTCTAACCTCTTCCAATGAAGGAATACCACAAATCATATTATTATCCACGAGATCAATTTTTTTAGGAATGATGTCAAGCCTCACATTCTCCCACTCGGTGTTCTCTTTGGTAAAGCAGTTATCAAAATAATGGACCGCCGAGTTGGCAATATCCGTAGGGTCCGAGAGATTAGTACCATTATCAACAATATTATGGATGAAATTCATTTTTCTTTTCTTATTAACAAGATCATGAAAAAATTTGCTATTTCTCTCCCCTTCCAAAATCCACTTCGTTTGCGTTTTTTGTTTCCAAAACATTTCTTCAAGAGAAAGTGTCCAGATTAGATTCTCATTCATTTTACGAAGATATTCCTTATTGACATCAGAAGGATCATTGTCAAAATTGTACTCCGCTTCGGCCGCACGGTTTTGAGCCTCGGCCACTTTAACAAAAACATTCCCAAACACACTCCTATTCCATTCTTTAAGAGCAAGTTTAAGACGGGAAAGTTTTTTAGAAAGTTTGGAAAGACCCATATATGAAATCGGAATGGACCAAGAATCTCTAACCACCTCCAAAAAATCGTGGTGTTTAGTCCACATATTTTGGAATCGGAAGGAAGATGGGTGTTTAATACGAGAGGAGGAGAATTCACAAAGTAGAGCATGATGGTCCGAAGTGTGTCTAGGAATGTGCCTAACAACACAGTTATTGAATTTATTATACCATTCCGAAGAGAAAAAAATACGATCCAACCTTTGCCAAATAGAATTACTATACCAAGTGAAAGGAGAACCCACATACCCTCCATCGGTGAGGTCGCATTCAAGGATAGCATCCCTAAATTCTTCCATCTCGGACGGGATAGGTGGGTTTTCCCCTCTTTTTTCACAAGGATGGAGGACGATATTGAAATCACCGCCAACCATCCACGGAGTGTGGACTTGACTAACTGAAATTAAATCCTCCCATAAATCCCGCCTCTCAATTTTCGTGTTCTTACCATACACAACAGAAAACAAGAAAGGGTCTGGGGAAGAATTATGCAGTACCGTCGTATGGAGCATTTGGTCGGTGTTCTTAATTACAGAAATATTAGTGTTGATATCCGAAAAAATCCAAATATGATTATTCCGATTAGCAACAACTTTATCAAAACCAAATAATCTACAGAAGTACGAAGCATTTAAATCAACTTTCGGCTCGATAAGTGCCAAAATATTAAGTCGATAATCTTTTTTGAATAGTTTAACAATTTTTTGAGCGGACTCGTTCCCAATACCTCTAACATTCCAGATAATAGAATTAACCATTATTACGGGTTTGACGGGTGGATACTTGGAATTTGTTAGTGCTATTGCTCGTTGCCTTAGATTTTTTAGATTTATTAGTCGGTTTAGGTTCTTCCGGTTCTATATCTACTCCAACCGGAAGTGCAAGCACAAGTTTATTTATAGTTTCCGTTTGATTAGATTCATTCCCTTCCGACAAGGATTGTTCAAACATATCCTCCTTAGATTCGAAGGAAGGTTCCGAGGTGACCTCGTCAACATCGTCCTTAAACTCCCCAGGCTCAGATTCGTCATCCGAGGATAAATGATTCTGAATCAAGGGGAGTTTTTGGGGATCTTGAGTGATACCCCTACTGGTCCCAATAACCTGTGCGGGTTGGGTTCCCGAACTATTAGATGACTCATCACATACATTAACCATCACATCATCACGCATATTATCACGTAAAATTTGGGGAGGGACATTCAAAGGTGATTGGTTAAGAGAAATACCTGTCCCAGTAGATTGATCCAGCTTAAGGGCCGAAGGAGAATTAGGCCGAGCAGCAGGAGCCTCCAATTGAGAATCATTCAACGAATCATCACAAATATCCAAAATGACTGGAGGGGAGTCTGGGGTGGGATTAACAGAACATTCACCAGTCATTTTGGAGGGGAGGGAATCAACCACGATAACATCCACTCCTATAGGCGGGGAGGGTTTATTACAATCAATATTTATTTTTTGGGGAGGAGATAACACATGAACATTAATGTTTTGATTATCTACTATCTCCTTATTTTTGGCTTTCAATTCCTCCTCAATTTGTAACAACTCGAACATATTGCTTGTCTCAATGTGAGACCTCTTGCCTTTGTCAGCAGCATTGAAACCTTGTTCGGCCACAGGATCTATTTCATTCGATCTGTCCGACGCGTCACGACCTTCCGCCTCACCTGCCAATTTATTAACTACATTTTGGGGGAGGGACAAGTTATTAATAAATGGTCCCCTGACCTCCTGCTCCTCCAAGTTTTGGAGCGCTTTGAAAGCATTTTTCTTTTTGATTGGCTGCCACGATTGTTGAATTTTAGAGGGCCCTGTGACATTCTCCAAGCACAAATTAGCAGCACTAACTGTTTCTTTTGCAACAATAGGAACCGGTTCTTTCAATATAATAGATTTAGCATTATCAGTGTTAATAGTAGCTGTTTGACGCGATTGATTGAATTTAGGGAACTCTTTTGGTTTCAGTGATGGATTTTTAAAATAACACATATCTATATCATGCCCGATATGATGACAATGCGAACAATATTTTGGGAGTTTTTCGTACTCAACCGAATGGATTGACGAAACTCCATCGCATTTTATAGCAATGTCTCGGGAAGGTTATTTTGCAAATTAACTTCAACACACCCGAGCATAATTCAATCTAGTCCGATTAAGAGTTTGTGGATCCGGTTTAAGAAAATTTCCAATTAACTCCGACACGGTTGTAAAGCACGTAAATCAAACCATTGAATTGGTAAAGCCAAGATTTTTACCTGCAGAGGGGGACAATAGCCGGTTCATGTTTGAAGTTGAAAAATGGTGACCATTTAAATAATCTCATCGGAAAACCCAACACATGAGATTCACGACTAAGCCAAAGTTTAGTGTAGGCAGCTTCACTCCCTAGCGAAATAAGAACATGTTTAGCGTTAAGAAACTGAACCTTACACACACAAAATCCCGAATTTTTCAAATGATTAGCTATCGATTCGTTCGGGGGTTTGCCAAATGAAAATTTTCCTATCAACGCAAATTTATACACAACAGAAACCTCGTCACATTCCAGTTTAGTAAACACCGCCGTCGGAATTTCCGCCGACGAATCAATAGACCCCAAACGGGATCCGGATGCAGAATTATTAGCAACAATAGAAGCAAAAGACTGAAACTTACCGGCGGGATTAACCGGAACACCATCAGGAGTACCGTCAGAGGTACCATAAGTGGTCTTCGTAACCACCGGGTTAACAAAGCCAGCATCCCGATGCTTAGCCCCAGGGGAGGGAACAGGAAGCATAGGCACGTGATATTTTAAGACCTGTCGGCTACGGTGCCATAATAGATTGGTCGCAAACAACAGTAGATACATTGCCCGAACCCTCAAAAGGAACAGGAGAGGACTTACCCGGAGGAGAAGATCCGGCCGAACAACCAACCGGAACCCGACTCCCAGCAATCGGAGCCACGACCACTGCAGGACCAGAGCTCCCAAAAATCTCGCCCTCCTCAAGCTGCTCCGGAGACCCACCAACCAACGCAGGAGAGACGCCGGCACCACGAACAGCACCGCCGCGGGAGGATGAGGGGCCGACCGACCCGACCGCCGCGGAAGAACCAGCACCAACCACCGCGGAAGACGCAGCACTGAGACGGGAAGCAGGACCACCGGGGCACCGGCGGAAACGGAGAGGTCCGCCGGCGAGACACAAATACCCGAAGAGCCGAGGATGGGAGCATCGGAAGAGATGAAATTTTGTTGAGGAAGAGGAATAGAGGAAGTAGGAGAAGACGCTCCAGATTTTTTATTAAAGGTGAGAGTTGACTGGGGGTACTCCCCAGATGAGACAAAGGGAATCGGCTCACATGAGATGGGCAGATCAATATATGTTTTTTTATTCTGAGCATTCAACTGGAGATTCTCAGATCCGGATTTTGCGATAGAAATTTCAGTAGTTTGTATTTTATTATGACCGTTCGTCGTGGGAAACTGGTTTGAAGTCTCGGGAGTATCCCCAGATGTATCACATGGGACTGCTCCGAGTGAAATAATTTTTTCTGCCATCGGGCAGTATATTTTTAAAAGAACCGCCGCCCTAGGCGGCGGAAACAGTAAAGAAAAAGGACGTTATCAGTTGAATACGCCCAGAAAACTCAAAAGATGAATGAAGAATGTATGAAGATTGTAGAGAGAAGGAGGAGAAAAATTCTAGAGAGAGAGAGAGCATTCAGAAAGTTGTTGAATTAGAGACGACCTGATACTCGGAGACGATTGGCTTAATCGATATGGAGCAATTGTAAACTACCGAAGGAGGAATATCTCACTGATCGCTGATGATGGTTCCGAAATATTGTTCGAGGGGTGGAAACCGGGAAGCTCAGGAAAATTGATCAAGGCGATAAAAGCTGTCAAATTGTTGAAACAGGGCTGTATCGGATACTGGTGCTATGCAATGAAGAAAGAAGACGAAATTGTGGAACTTTCATCCATTCCTGTTGTGAACGAATTTCCAGATGTATTTCCTGACGAGTTACCTGGACTACCTCCACGAAGGGATGTAGAATTTACCATTGAGCTGGAACCCGGAGCTACACCAATTTCTAAGGCGCCGTATCGTATGGCACCTACTGAGATGTACGAACTGAAAAAGCAGCTGGAGGAGTTACTGGACAAATGCTATATTCAGCCAAGCGTTTCGCCCTGGGGAGCCCCAGTTCTTTTTGTCCGAAAGAAGGATGGATTGCTTCGACTGTGTATTGACTATCGAGAGCTGAACAAGATGACGATTAAGAACAAGTATCCGTTGCCACGGATTGATGATCTGTTTGACCAGTTGCAAGGGGCAACAGTATTTTCTAAAATCAATCTGAGATCAGGGTATCATCAGCTGAGGATTAAGGAATATGATGTTCCAAAATCAGCGTTCAGAACTCGCTATGGACATTATGAGTTTGTAGTGATGCCGTTTGGTCTCACTAACGCACCTGCTGTATTTATGCAATTGATGAACCGAGTGTTCATCAAATTTTTGGATAAATTTGTGGTCGTGTTCATTGATGACATTCTGGTGTATTCTAAGAGCCCGGAAGAACATGCGCAGCATTTGCGGATTGTATTGGAACTTTTGAGAAGCGAGCAATTGTACGCCAAACTTTCTAAGTGTGAATTCTGGCTAAAGGAAGTAATGTTCCTCGGCCATGTGGTCTCAGCTAAAGGAGTCCGAGTAGATCCTCATAAGATCGAAGCAATTATGGATTGGAAGCCTCCAAAGAACGTGAAAGAAGTCCGAAGCTTCTTAGGACTTGTTGGATATTATCGTCGATTCGTGGAAGGGTTTTCTAAAATCTCCCGCCCACTTACTCGACTCCTGCAGAAAACTCAAAAGTTTGAGTGGAATGAGTTGTGTCAGGTTAGCTTTTATGAATTGAAGAAGAGATTGACGACGGCACCAATTCTATCACTTCCACAGGGAACTGGAGGATTTATAGTTTACAGTGATGCTTCGAACCAAGCGATCGGATGCGCGTTGATGTAGAATGATAAGGTGATCGCTTATGCGTCGCGACAGCTGAAACCTTATGAAGTGAATTACCCAACACATGATTTGGAGCTAGCAGCAGTAGTTTTTGCTTTAAAGATCTGGAGGCATTATCTGTACGGGACTCACTGTCATATCTTTACGGACCACAAGAGTCTCAAATACATCTTCAGCCAGAAAGAGTTGAATATGCGGCAAAGAAGATGGTTAGAGCTGATTAAGGACTATGACTTGGAGATTTTGTATCATCCAGGCAAAGCAAATGTAGTGGCCGATGCACGCAGCCGCAAGCATGTTTCTATTCAGATGCTGGAGACTTTGACCTCCCAACTTAGCCTTCAACGAGAGATGATTCGAGAAGGAATTGAAGTGTGGTTACAAAGAGTCCAAGGACAACTGTGCGTGATGGAAATAACTTCATCATTAACCGAAGAAATCAAATCTAGACAGGCAGATGATCCTCTGATGATTCGGTTACGTGATGAAGTGATCAAAGGAAAGGCCCCCAGATTCATAATTCATGATGATGAAGTTTTGAGATTTCAGAACCAACTCTGCATTCCCGATGTTGATGTTCTGAAACAGACGATTATGAAGAAAGCTTACAGTTCGCCCTATTCTATCCACCCAGGCACCAGTAAGATGTATAAGGACTTGAAGCAGAATTTCTGGTGGGGCAACATGAAGAAAGATGTAACAGACTATGTTTCGAAATGCTTGACTTGTCAGCAGGTTAAGATCGAGCATCAACGGCCTGCCGGAATGCTGAAGCCACTCCCGATTCCTGAATGGAAGTGGGAGGACATATCCATGGACTTTATCACTAGTATGCCTAGAACCAGGACAGGAATGAACATGATTTGGGTGATAGTTGATCGTTTAACGAAATCAGCTCATTTTCTGGGCACTAAGGACAAGTGGGGACCAGAGAGGTTGGCACGAGTATTTATTTCGGAGATAGTTCGATTGCATGGTACGCCGAAGACCCTTGTTTCTGATCGAGATGGCCGTTTTGTATCTCACTTTTGGAAAGCAGTTCATAAGGCCTTGGGGACCGAATTGAACTTCAGCACAGCTTATCACCCGCAGACTAACGGACAATCCGAGAGGACTATTCAAACGGTGGAAGACATGCTAAGGGCCTGTGCCTTAGATTGGTCAAACGATTGGGAAGTTCATCTACCATTGATTGAATTTACCTACAACAATAGTTGGCATACTTCCATTAAGATGGCACCGTTTGAGGCATAATACGGGAGGAGATGTAGATCGCCCCTATGTTGGGATGATTCGTCAGACTTGATCGGAACAGAACCAGAGTTGATCGTGCAGACTCGAGAAAAGATAGCCTTGATTCGTGAAAGGATGTTGACCGCCCAGAGTCGCCAGAAATCTTACGTAGATGTACGCCGTCGCCCATTGGAGTTCAGTACTGGAGACCACGTACTTTTGAAGGTTTCTCCTACTCGGGGAATCTTTCATTTCGGAAGGAAAGGAAAGATGAGTCCGAGATATATCGGACCATTTGAGATCCTTGAGAGAGTTGGGGAGTTGGCATACATATTGGCATTGCCGCCATCATTGTGCCATGTTCATAACGTGTTCCACGTATCCCAGTTATGGAGGTATATACCAGATCCTGGTCATATCATTGATTTCAGCGAGATCGAAGTCGCGCAGTATGGGACGTTTGAAGAAACACCGGTCAAGATACTCGAGAGTCGAGTTAAGCAGCTGAGGAACAAACCAATCGTTTTGGTCAAAGTTCAATGGTCACGTCACGGAATGGAAGAAGCCACATGGGAAACGGAAGCTGATATTAAGTCCAGATATCCCGAGTTATTTTCGTCTTGAGTTTCGGGACGAAACTCCTTTTTAGTAGGAGAGTATGTAATATCCGGATTTATTACGGTGCATTTCATCTGTATTCAAACCCTGTATTATTCGGATTTGTGGTTTTGATTATTGGAGTATAATATTTCTTGCATTGATATCTTTGTACATAAGTATAACAACATGCAAAATTTCTCATGCAAACTCGTGATAGCGCACGCTAAGAATGTAGCTTAACGTGCGCTATCGGGCTACTACTAGCGCATGTTATGCATGTAGGAGTTGCGTGCGCTAAGAACTCAATTATTGAACTGGATGGCTAGCACATGCGCCATCCGGGACATGGGTCCGGATAAGATTCCCGCGGACGAACCTGGACAGTTTTGAAGTCAACTCTTATTAGCGCGCGCTAAGAAAACCTTAGTAGCGTGCGCTAATTAGTTAAAATGCAGAATATTATAAATGGGACAACAACCCATTTTGGCTTACATTTCATTCGTCCATTCTTCATTCTTGAGAGGCCAGAGAGCTATAATAATCCTTCTACACACTCAGAACACATCTTATTGGTCTTTGTATATTGGTTATCACTTGTGAGTGATCATTGAAGTGGAATAGCACCTTGGAGTGGCATACAACCAACCGGAGTCGGATTCTACCTTACGGTTCAGTGATTTTCGTCATATTAAGGTATGTTCAACCTATCTACAGATTTAGAGTTGGATTCTAAAGAATTAGATGATCATGTTGACAAGATATTGATTTTTCATTAGTGAATTATTCAACATGCATCATGTTTGGAATATAGAGATGGTTATGCCTCAAGTACCTTGATTATGAACATCCTGATTCGAATCTTATTACATTGAACAAGTAGAGGAAGCTTATATCATTGGTAATCCGAATCTAGTAGATGACTTCATAACAACCATGGACTTGACTTTAACATCATTATTGTTAGATGAATCTAAGGGATTGATCATGGAAGGATTTATCTAGTATAGATGGAATGTTAAACAACTTCAGTATGATAATTTTGATTGATATAAAGGTGTCGATATCAACCGTTAAGCCTTTCGAATTGTCGTATGAAGATTTGTAGTCGAAATGGAATATGGTTTTATAATGGTATACATATCCCTGAATCTGAAGTTGTTGTTATCCGTAAGATCATTCATAATCGTATGAACATGATATTCATGGAGGTAACATGAATTATCACGGAAGATTTCATTGTTTTGATCATGATGAGAACAGTCTACTGCCCAGCAGTAAACTGCCATGCACAGATAGCGCACGCTAAGCTATGTAGATTAACGTGCGCTATCGAGCACGAGTTAGCGTACGCTACGTTTGGTACGTAACGTACGCTAGGCCATCAGACGAGTCAGTCGACTGATCAGTGAAGTACTGACCATGCATAGTTAGCGTACGCTAGGCTTTGTTGTTTGCGTGCGCTATCGAGCAGACTTAACGCACGCTACACAGAGTACTTAGCGTGCGCTAAGCAGTTCAGGCAGATTACATTTTATGAACTTTTGGCCGTAAATCGAATTGTTAAACATTCGTACGACGTGAGATAAATCCTATATCATTTCTTTTGTTAAGGTTTGATCTTGTTACGTGATTGATTGAGGAGGACGACCTTCGAGTGTTCGTTTTCGTGGAAGTATTGTTCTTGTCTTCAAATCGAGGCAAGTACCTTAATTGTTTTATGTATTGATGTTATACATATTGTCGTGCATGTATGTCGTTGTTGTATGTCCACCTCGTGTTGGTCCGACGGGATCATCGGGGGATCTATGCTAGCGTGCGCTGGATCATCGGACGGGTTTTTCCACCACGGGTTGGTCTGACGGGATCATCATGGGTTCTAGGCAGTGAATGCTGGATCGACGGAATTACCATGTGTATGTTATGATATCATGTTGTGATTATCAGTTGTGTATGTCATTTATGAGTTTCTCGTAGGAGAAGACTCGTTGGTATTTTTGTCGTTTACGTTATTATTCTTCGTGAGATATGAATAATATGTTGTGATACTTGTACTAGCATCGTTGTGCTAACCCCTTCGGGGGTGAACATTTTGTTTATGTTCAGGATCTAGGAGAGCAGGAAAACAACCACTGGAGCTGCATGACGACGAGGGTGCGGAGTGATGTTTCGGCCGGGTTCATTTGTCTGTTGTTTATTGGTTATTTCAATAAGTATTCGAGTATGAAGTCATTTATGATGAATTTGAATTTGGTGATGTATTATTGAGTTCTGTTGAACAATTGTATTATTTTTTTTGTATTTGGTTAGAACTGTTGTATCGTAATTCCGTTATTTCCATTCGTTAGCACCTTTTAATGTCTGTTCAATTCTTCAGCCTTGTAAATTCTTATGTAAAGGATTTACGGCGCTGTAATATTCCTGAATATATCGGGGGTGTATCCTTTCAACAACATAATAAGCTCATACCGAAATATCTGTATTGTATCTCAACAATACCCAAGGTACTCAAAACATTATCATAATTCACTGTTATGAAATCTACTAACTCTGTCCAACCCAATCCATCGGGTAACATCATCACAGCTTAACACAATAATCGATTGTCCATCAAAGACAAATACCAGAGGAAATACGGAACATACCTCAAGATATGAAATGCCACGACGAAATCACGTCAGTCTAATCCAAGATCAGATCAACACAACATACGGACACGGTCCTAACACAAGACCTACAAATGCATACTCATATGACAACGTCAATATGCTCACATCAATAAAAACAATGTATACTTATGGCAAACCCATAATATACATATGGACAATAACAACACATGTGGTAATCCAACGATACAGCGCACACAGCTATATATTCCCATGATGATCCCATCGGACCAACGCATGGTGGACATATGACAACAATGCACAACTGCACAAAACAACAGTACGCAATGCATAACAACAATACACGAATGTATCACAACATGATCGACATAAATGATAAAAATGATTAGAGTACTTGCCCCGAGTCCTTCGAGAGTGATCTCAATGTCTAAACCATCACCAACCATTATCCTCAATATTCGACGGTCCAGAATGTCACGGACGGTAGATAATTCATATCTTCGTCTATACCACAATGTATCTTCGATACCCAAGTATACCAATAACAGAAGTAAATCATATACATTATGATATAATTCCCAAAACTCGAATACAACTTATAATCCCAAATCTCCTGTGATTACGATTATAAACATTGCTATACGAATTATAAACAAATGAAACGGAAACCATTCATTAAATATTATAAACTGAGCAAGTAATAACTTGCCTCGATACCGATGAAGCAGTTATCAATCCTAGTGCCTTCGTCTACAAGTTCCTCGGTCCGGATCAAAGCAATTCACGAACATCCTCGAACTCGACCGCAACACACGGTTATAATCACCGATCAATATTCTCAATCTATTACAGTAATTCGATAAACAACAAGTCGATAACAATCAACAATCCAATCAACAAACAAACGGTTCTACAATATCTCGGTTAACCACAAGTTTGATCAATCCAACTTAAACAATCACGAATTTATAATCGAAATAGGATATACTACACTGTCTGTCCACTTAGCGCACGTTAATCACTTAACATAGCATGCGCTAATTCGTTTCGATTAGCGTTCGCTAGCCAGTAAGCTTAGCGTGCGCTAATGCTGTACAGATGCATGACTTACAAGTATCGATCAACATATGGCGATTATCAAGAACACTAAGTGATTCAAAACCATGTTCATAGCTACCAAAACAACGAAATCCGATATTCTTTAACATATAAACAATCATACAACTCATAATCCAAGTCATATATTCATAGATCATATTCTTTCTCAATATCAACATATGAATACCAAGAATTCATAATCATTGCCATGTTCACCATCATATGAAGAAACCAACAACAATAACATCAAAGACCCGAATTGAAGGAAGACATTAGCCAATATATCTCTTTGAAGATAAACAACACAATTCGAAACCATTCGAATCATATCAATACCCGTATATCAATAATAACATCAACATAACTCGATAACCAATCTCATAATCATACTTGTTAACTCATATACATGACGATTATCAACTCAAGGACATCATATACAATCCAAAACGAAATCCCAAAGTGAAGAGTAATTACCTCTTTGAAGGAATGGATTGATTTCCAAGGTTGAATCCATTCTCAATCACTTCCAAGCATCAAATGTTGTTAGGAACGATCAACTCAAGTGTTTGGAACCTCAACTTCTCTCTAAGAACTCTCTCTACCGGTTCACATGAAGAAATAGACGAAAATGACGAATAATGGCCAACTGCACATATATACTGTACATTATTAATGTACGCTAACATCTTCATATAACGTACGTTACATGCTTAGCGTGCGGTAACTGTCTTTGTTAGCGTGCGCTGTCGCAGTCCAGAGGTTACTGCCTTCATACAATGATTTACGTACGCAATGCCCATGCAATAGCGTACGTAATTGCCTCTATTTAGTGTACGCAAGCATTCAACCATAGCATGCGCTACTCATAGTTGACTTGCTACACTCTGCACCTACCCTTGTGTCCCCACATGCCGAAAGTAACCTAACAAAGCCAAGATTCCTTTGGACCGATCTGATTAGCGTGCGCTAACAATATGCATTAGCATGCGCTAATCCTTCATTACAAACATATGTTGACCTTGTCGGCACATGCGCCGAAAGTGGCCGGGTCCACACGTAGATTCCTTCTGATCTGGTATGTACTAGCGTCCGCTATTCTTTAACTATAGCATGCGCTAAACGTGCACGATAGCATACGCTAATCTTGAATATTAGCGTGCCCTAATCATGCTATACTTAGCCATTTTCAGTTATTCTTGTCCAACGTCTCAACATACTATATACGAACATACGACATACTGAATACTTATACTCAACACATTATATCCTCAAATGCAATTGTCGACCAAATACGACAATTATACCAATACTGACATCTGAGTACTTCATTTATTTTATCTATACTGTACAGATTCCACGCTGTACAATATCTCTCGGATAAAATAATATTAAACAACAGTAGTAGAAATTCCGGATATTACATACTACACCACTTAAAATAAGTTTCGTCCTCGAAACTTGCAATCCGTCATAGAAAAACAAACAAACCGTTCAACTAAAATATTCCGAAACCATCACGACAATGATCAATCATCAATATTACCGAATTACCAAAATAGCATACTTACAAATGCGCAAAGTCGACGATCTCCTGAGATACTAGCAAGTGACTTCACTGTAAGGCCTCAATACGCTTACAATCACATTCCATGAGTCTCAACAAAATATATCATCTTCGGTTGAAATAATCTATCCTTGTCAAATCCTATCTGCCTGATTACACAATCAAGTCCAAATCCTGATACAAATCAATAATACACGATACATCTGTGAAACAACTGCCCAACACAATGGCAACGAATCCCGAAACATCCATACAAAATCTGAATGCTCAGATGATCACCAGCAACGATCAACCAATAAATTAACCGAGCATATCATCGATGATTAGTGCATAATTGATCTAAAATTCATATACAAAATATTCCTTTTTCCGGACATAATCGTACTGATTTGTGATTAAAAATACATATTTTACAGATATGTCCAAACATGAGCTAAAAATGGTTATTTTACAGATTACTAACATGAAGCATCAAAAAGGACGGAAAACAAGATCAAATCCAACGACGGGAATTTTTCAAGGCAAAACGACCATACAACACGGCGCAAAAAGGACCGTGTTATGTAGGCCGTTTTACATACGGCACAACAAGGGACGTGTCTTGGATCGTTTCACACACGGCCGGCATTTAGCGTCGTGTCCTCGCGCGTATTCCGGAAGAGACCGAGTCACCACAAAACGGCGCACAACACGGGGCAAACTGGGCCGTTTTTCATCGCCGTTTTTCAACAGATGCCATGCAAAAATAGTCCAATTTTGACCTACTTGTGAACTCAACCACAAGATATTTTTTTGGTCAAAAATCTGAAAATTCAAAGACATAGGTGAAGTGTGAACAAAGAATTAATCAAGATACTACAATAGATATTTTGAATTAAATAATCAATTGTATTCTTGAAAATCACCTATAAAAGGACACCTTCACTCATGAAGAAATAATCCTCATCTTCTTGCTAAGAAATACTCCTTTCTTTTAGCAATATATTTTCCTTAGAACTCTCAATTTTAGTTTGTATTTCATTTTTGGTTTGAAGTTTTTCTTTCATTTAGTTTGTAATTGAAAAGTGCTTGATCAATAAGTACTTAGTATTTTACTTAGTGTTTTACTTTCAATTTTTGTAAGCTTGTAACCTTTGAACAAGTTTGAAGTTATAATTTGAAGAATATTTCTTGCACTTTGATACATCATATTCAAGTAAGTTTTATCTATTGTCATTAAGTTCTAGTAATTAAAAGTTTCTATATATATTATATATATCAATTATTTCTATTATAATTTTAGTATGTATAAACCAATGAGTAGATAATCTTTGTTCCTAGGGGAAGGGGGATTTCTATTAGGTTATATATTGAGTATTTAATTGATTTAAACTATTTTTAGGACTAATTGGTTTAAATAGAGATTGATCATATCCTATTTTTACTAATGAAACCTTCTTGATTGATTGTTGAGTGAATTGGAAACATATCTTTTCAATCTATCAAATGTTAATCTTGTTATCAACATCTTAAGATTGCGAAAGTGGTTAAGACACCTTTGAATACGAAAGTTATGAGGTGAAAAGTTGATTACTCGACGAACGATCGTTTATCCTAA
The DNA here is from genome assembly GCA_033398695.1 of Orobanche coerulescens. NCBI lineage: Eukaryota > Viridiplantae > Streptophyta > Magnoliopsida > Lamiales > Orobanchaceae > Orobanche > Orobanche coerulescens. Next base: position 107,898,618 of record CM065817.1, on the reverse strand, counting down.
AAATAGTCAAGTTAGAGAAATGAAAGGACTAATTAGTTTAAATAGAGATTGATCATATCCTATTTCTACTAGTGAAACCTCTTTGATTGATTGTTAAGTGTATTGGAAACACATCTTTTCAATCTATTAAGTGTTAATCTTGTTATCAATATCTTAAAAAAGCGAAAGTGATTAAGACATCTTTGAATACGAAAGTTATGAGGTGAAAAGTTGATTACTCGATAAATATTCATTTTTCTTTTATATCCATATAAATCAATTCCTATACTTAATTAAATACCTAATTTAATGAACCCGTAATCCTCTAGATTTTATAAATTCCCAACTCATTTTAATTCTATTCATTTTCACTAGTTAAAAATAATTTACTATAAATAGTCTAGTTAAAAATAGTCTTAATATAAATAGTCTAGTATAAATAGTCTTAATATAAATAGTCTAGTATAAATAGTCTTAATATAAATAGTCTAGTTATAAATAGTCTTAATATAAATAGTCTAGTATAAATAGTCTTAATATAAATAATCTAGTTATAAATAGTCTTAATAAAAATAGTCTACTAAAAATAGTCTTATATAAAATAGTCTTATTAAAAATAGTTTGGTTTAAAATATAGTGCATTTAATTTAGTTAATATTTAAAAATCCAAAAATATATTTTAGAATATTTTAGTATTTATTTCTCGCAATATCTATACAAAATATTATACGAAGCCCTGTTGAACAATCCTCGAGAGAAAAGACCTTGGTAGAACTTACCACAAACTACTTCTACCTCGTATATATTTGCGAGCGACTCAAAAACTCCTATTTTTAGGATAAGTTTTTGACCGATCAAATTTTGGCGCCGTTGCCGGGGATTGTTTTAGGCCAAATATAATTTTTTTTGTATATTTTTTTTTATATCTTGTTATTTTATCTTTCTTTATTTCTGCATCTTTTATTCTTCTGTCCGGTCAAGTGGCGGATAACGGTACTCCGTGACTATCAAAGTCGGATTTTTCAGTTTCCCACAACAACTGATATTTGTAGATATTTTCTTCAATTATTTTCATTTTTTTATTTATTTATTTTTTTTATCATGGAAGAAACATTGTATAAAATTGAAAAAAGATTTCCCTTTCTAAGCAAAAATGCAATTTTAAAGATTTACAAGACAAGGCTTGAAAGGATGAGGTTGCTTATGAATAAAAGCATACCTTTTGACATAAGATTCATTATCGAAGCCAAAGTAATAATAGAAGGTGAATTCACAGAAACACCGACTAGATTTTTACCAGGGCTTGGAAAAAGTTCATATGTGTAATATCCGCAATTTTCGATTTTCGGTAAATTTCTTTTTTTCGGCCGAAGTCCGTTTTGGCGACTCGCTCATGACCGTTTCGTCATTTCTAGAATGATTAATTCTGCACGTTTTGTCATCTGAGTTCGTTTCGGTATCGTTTTGTTGAGTTCCGAGCTTTTTAGCGACTTTTCCGCACTTGAGTTCGATTCTTGCGAATCTCGTCCGAAACTGTTGTTTCGAGTTTCTCGTAAGTTCATTTAATGTTATTATTCATGTTGCGAGCTTTGGTTTGGTGTTTCGATCGCGTATCGTGATTTTCGGACGTTTTAGGCCATTTTCGTAATTTCCCAAAGTTTTGGGTAATTACTTAGTTGTTGAATTCGAGCCTTCGGGTGGTCGGGTGTGTGTTCTCTTAGCTCTTAGATTCGTCTTTGCGAGTACGTCGTAACCATATCATCGATTCGTATTCGAGTTCGGATTTCGGGTCGTTCGGGCCATCGGAGTTGGCCGGCCGAAGTCATGGCCGGCAACCTAGGCCCAGGCGGCCGAGTCACGGCCGTAGTGCTCGGCGGCTCGCCGAGTCACGGCCGGCGATGGTCAGCGATTCGCCGAGCGGTCGTGGGCCGTGGCACATCTTTGGCGAGCCGCGGCACACTCTGTGGCATTTTTCGGCCAAACCGACTGTACCGGGTGCCGCGGCACACTCCGGACGAGCCGCGGCACACTGCCGACCACTGAGAGCCATTTTTGGGCCTGTGCCGTGTGTCACGGGCAAACTTCAGTCCGTCGAGTTATGCCGTGCGCCCCTTAGCAACTCAGTCCTTCGGCCACTAAGGCAGGCTTTCCCAACCCTTGCCGGTTAAGTGCGGAAGATTGAAGTATTTTAGAGAGAGAAAGTTAGAGAGAGAAACTGCTCTTTAGAAAGGAACTTTTATTGCTCAAACTTGGATGATGTACAAATGAGGGGCTTGGAGCTCGTTTTATAGGTCTCCATCTACATCTTCTAGAATGTACAAGAATCTACAAGTATCTAGAACATACAAGAGATTACAAGTCAATCTACAGCCTTCTAATCCTTTCTATGATCATTCTGGAGGGCTTCCGGAATGTTACAACATCTATCAAGTAAATACTAGAATTCTGGAGAAGAGTCTCGACCCTTCTAGAAGCTTCCATAGCCAAAGTGTGACAATTCTCCCCCACCTGAGTCTTGACGTCCCCGTCAAGGTTTTGCCTTGTATGCTTCAATTTCGGTTTTGAATTGCCATAAGTCTTGCTCCTTTTCCCACGAAGCTTCGCTGTCTGGTAAACCTCTCCAGCGTACTAAGTACTCTGTCCAGCGGGGTGTTCCCCGTTTTCCGACTTGTCGATCCGCCAGGATTTCTTCGATTTCCTCCTCAAAGGACACTGTGTGAGCAGGCGGGGCTCGATCTGACTTATTTCGAGTTGGGTCTTCCTCATCCTTGAAGTATGGTTTCAAAAGACTCACATGGAAGACCGGGTGAATTTTAAAGTCATTAGGAAGATTGAGCCGATAGGACCGCGTTCCGACCTTCTTCACTATCTCAAAGGTTCCTTCATACCGCCGGGTCATGCCTTTGTGCACTTGACGGATCGCCTTAACATTTCTTCCGATCATTCGGACCAACACTTGGTCCCCTACTTGAAATTCCCTCGGACGGCGCTTGTCGTCCGCCCATTTCTTCATTTGTTTGGCAGCTTTAGTCAGATACGCCCTTGCTATGTCATGTTCCTCGTTCCAACCTTTAGCAAGTTTGTACGCTGCCGGACTCGCACCTTCGTATTTCCGAACTAGTTCCTGGGGTGTCGTCGGTTGTTGCCCCATCACCAGTTCGAACGGACTTCGCTGTGTGGACTCGTTCCGCTGCAAGTTGTAAGAAAATTGCGCAACATCAAGTAAACGAGCCCAGTCGGACTGGTTGGCACTTACAAAGTGTCGGAGATAAATCTCCAGCAAATGATTTACTCGTTCAGTTTGGCCATCCGTTTGGGGGTGAAAGCTTGTCGAGAAGTGGAGGTTTGACCCCATCAACTTGAATAGCTCCCTCCAAAACTTTCCTGTGAATCGCGGGTCTCGGTCGCTTATGATACTCCGAGGAACTCCCCAGTACTTTACCACATACTTTAAAAATAGTCGGGCAGCTTCCTCGGCCTTACAATCCTTTGTTGCCGGTATGAATGTCCCATACTTGGAGAACCGATCAACTATCACCATGATAGACCCGCATCCTTCCGACCTTGGTAGTGCCGATATAAAATCCATCGTAAGACTGTCCCACAGACGTTCGGCAATAGGCAATGGCTCTAGCAGTCCTGCCGGTTTACTTTGTTCCACCTTGTCTTGTTGGCAGACCAAGCAGGTCTTTACGTAGGCGTTCACGTCATCCTGCATGTTAGGCCAGTAAAATGACTGCTCAACAAGCGCTTTAGTACGAAGAGTACCTGGGTGTCCCGCCCATTTCGAGTCATGGCACTCCTTCAGCACTTCCCTTCTAAGGTTGTCCCACCGGGGTACATACAATCTATCTCCAACAGTAAAAAGTAGGCCATTCTCTTGCCAGAACTTCCTTGTTTTGCCCTCCTTTGCCAGTTCCACCAGGTTCTTGGCCAAGGGGTCTTGGGCAATACCATCTCTTATCCGATCGGCAAGGTCGCACTGCGCTTGGGTGATAGACGCCAATGAGGCCTTCCGACTTAAAGCATCCGCAACAACGTTCGTTTTTCCTGGCTTATATTCCATAGAATAATCAAATTCAGCTAAGAAGTCTTGCCACCGTGCTTGCTTCGGGGTGATCTTCTTTTGATTTTGGAAATAGCTAGTCGCCACATTGTCCGTCTTGATCACGAAGTAACTCCCGAGCAAGTAATGTCTCCACGTACGAAGACAATGGATTATCGCTGTCATTTCCTTGTCATGGACCGGGTACCGCCATTCCGTCTCGTTTAGCTTCCGGGACTCGTAGGCAACAGGATGCCCATCCTGCATTAAGACTCCTCCAATGGCATAGTCGGAGGCATCCGAATGTAACTCAAAAGTCTTTGTGTAGTCCGAAAGTTTCAGCACCGGGTCATTCATGACAGCCACCTTCAGATCTTCGAAGGATGCTTGGCACTCATCCGTCCAATCCCATACAACCTTCTTCTTGAGTAAGTTGGTTAATGGCGTAGCCCTCGCCGAATATCCATCAATAAATCGCCGATAGTAGTTTACCAAGCCTAAGAACGACCGAAGCTCGGAGACGTTCTGAGGAGGCTCCCACTCGGCAATGGCCTGCACTTTCTTTCTGTCCATTAAAATCATTCCCTCTTTCACCTTGTGCCCCAAGAACATTACCTCCGTTTGGGCAAACGAGCATTTTTCCAGTTTTATGTATAATTCATTTTCCCTCAGGAATCGGAACACTTTCCGTAGATGTTCAGCGTGTTCATTCAAGGACTCGCTGTATATCACTATATCATCCAAGTACACAACAACAAACTTGTCCAAGAATGGGTGAAATATCTTATTCATGAGAGTGCAGAAAGTCGCAGGAGCACTCGTCAAGCCAAAGGGCATAACCAAAAACTCTAATGAACCATACCTCGTCACGCAGGTTGTCTTCGGTTCGTCTCCTTCCGCGATACGGACTTGCCAATACCCTAACCGAAAGTCTAGTTTGGAGAACCACTTTGCCTTCCCCAAGCGATCGAATAGGTCAGCCACCAAAGGTATTGGGTATTTGTTCTTTATAGTAACCTTGTAAAGCGCCCGGTAGTCAATGCACATCCGCAAGCTACCGTCCTGTTTCTTCTGGAATAGCACCGGGGCGCCATAAGGAGCTTTGGAAGGACGAATATAGCCAGCATCAAGTAAATCTTTTAATTGCCTTCGAAGTTCTTCCAACTCTGGCGGAGCCATCCGGTAAGGCCCCATTGCAGGAGGTTTCGCCCCCTGTTCCAGCTCAATCTCGTGATCTACCTCCCGCCTCGGTGGTAACTTTTTGGGCAATTCGGGAGGCATCACATCCTTAAATTCGGCCAGTACTTCACCGATTTCTGCCGGGACTTCCTTCCCGACGATTGGGTCCTCCGTCTTTAGGGCAGCAAGATATGTCTCTTGCCCCTTCTTATACCCTTTCGAGACCTGCATGGCCGACAACATACGGGACTCGATCTTTCCACGAAGTAATGGAATATCAAAGGTTACCTTGTTCGGCGTTATGCTCAGAATTTGGGCATCTTGGATGGTTACCGTCTTCATCCTTTCCAGGAATTCCATGCCTAGTACCATCCGATAATCATCCATTCGGACCACAGTCAAATCAAGCTTGCCTTGCCAATCCGCCAGCTGGACCGGGACTTGCTTAGCCACTCCAATTATGGGTCTTGATGGAGTGTTTACTGTTTTCATCCATCCCATTTCCTTAGTAACTCTTACACCCAGTCGAGCTGCCTCGTCCTCGGCTAAGAAGTTGTGAGTGGCTCCCGTGTCTACTAAGGCCTTTATGACTCCCTTATTTATTTTTGCCTCAACATACATGAGACCATTCCTGACCTTTTCCGCCTTGGGTACCATCACGGTTTCTTCCTTTGCCTTCATTGCATTGAGGAGTTGCATCGACCCCATCTGCATTTCTTCGGCCCGTTCCTCCTGTTGGCTTATTATGGCATTAAGTGCTTTCTTCTTCGGGCACTCCTGGACGAAGTGTGGACCCCCGCATAAGAAGCATTCTCTCTTCTTGACTTCATGGGTCTTTTCTTTCCCTTTGAAGGTTGGCTTGTATCCCGTCTTGTGAGGCCTGTCTCCCCCACCTTTTTCCTTGCCTCCCTTCTTGTCCTTTCGCTGCGCGAAGTCCTTTCGGAATTCCACAATTTCCTCGGCCGCAAAGAATTGCTTCCGATGTGTCTTGGACCTTCGCCTTCTCACTCAAGGGCTGCCCAGATCGCAACTCCGTCCCAAGAAATAGAACAATCGATCCTTGTCCGACATTTCGGGAAGTTCCAACATGAGTGAGGAGAACTCATTGACATAATCCTTCACACTCCCCGATTGTTTTAGGCCACGCAACTTCTTCATGGCCAGGCTCTCGGCATTCTCTGGATAGAACTGCTTCTTCAAGTCCGCCTTGAATTCTTCCCAAGTATCTATCCGACATGTCCCTCGTGCAATGTCTTGATGACGCCGTCTCCACCATAAGGCAGCGTCATCACTTAGGTACAAGATCGCCGACTTGATCTTGTCCTCATCATCCCTTATACGTACTGCATCCATATAGGTTTCGAGAGACCAAAAGAAATTATCAAGTTCTTTGGCATTACGCTTACCTGAGTACTTTGGAGGTTCTGGTGCCCGAATGCGCGGCACTTCCCTTGCCATGGTGCCACCTACCACGGCTGCCTTGCACAATGCGCAATCCTCCTCGGTCTTATCCATCCGTGCGGTCAGTTCTTCCCGCAGTTTGGCTACCTCGCCAAGAAGTGTGGACTTCAGCTCGTTAAGAGCAAGCAACACTTTGTCCTCAATATTGCTGGCATTTTCTTCAAGGACATCCATCCGTTCGATGGTTTCTCCGACAGCCACCTCGATCTTGGTCATCCTTACTTCCATCGAGGATGCAAAATCTCGGGACTTGTCCCTACCACCTTTCTTGGTCTTGCGAGCATCATCGCCAGCATTGTTCCCTTCGACCATGCTGCTGTTTCCGCTCATTCTCTCACTTTACCAACAAACCGGGCTCCGATACCACGTGTCACGGGCAAACTTCAGTCCGTCGAGTTATGCCGTGCGCCCCTTAGCAACTCAGTCCTTCGGCCACTAAGGCAGGCTTTCCCAACCTTGACGGTTAAGTGCGGAAGATTGAAGTATTTTAGAGAGAGAAAGTTAGAGAGAGAAACTGCTCTTTAGAAAGGAACTTTTATTGCTCAAACTTGGATGATGTACAAATGAGGGGCTTGGAGCTCCTTTTATAGGTCTCCATCTACATCTTCTAGAATGTACAAGAATCTACAAGTATCTAGAACATACAAGAGATTACAAGTCAATCTACAGCCTTCTAATCCTTTCTATGATCATTCCGGAGGGCTTCCGGAATGTTACAACATCTATCAAGTAAATACTAGAATTCTGGAGAAGAGTCTCGACCCTTCTAGAAGCTTCCATAGCCAAAGTGTGACACGTGGCACACTCCCGCTGGGCCGCGGCACACTGTGCAGCCTATTTATGGCCCTGCACACGGGTTTTTGGCCATTTTTCTCCTTCTTCTCCTTCTCTTCCGCGGCTGAGGGTGATCTTACCATGGAGCCATGTTGTTTAACAACAAATCCATGAAGTTCTTGAGTTCATATCATCAATCAGTCATCCGTTATCATCCTTTGATCTAGCGAATCAAGGTAACCTTCCTTAGAACCCTAATTTCGTGAATTTGAGGGTTTTTGCGTTTTTTTCCGATTCGTTCCGTATTATTGATTAATTCATGATGTATATGATTAATATTGGTAGTACTCTTGTGTTTAACATCATTTAATCCATTGTTCTTCGTCGAATCGAAGTATATTTCTTGATTTCCTTCAAATTGACTTTTTGGGGGATTTGTCCTTGATCTTGTTTTTCATCCGTTTTTGATGGATCGATTATGGTTAAATGATGTTGTTAAACATATTCTATGGATTGTATATCCATTTTTAAATTTGGAATTCCGTTTTCGGGTTTTGACGGAACGAATTGTGTTCTTGGCCGTTTTGGGGAAACGCTTGAACTTTCGTCATTCGTTCTTTGAATTCAACGGCTTTGAGTCGTATTATGGAATTCATTTTAGTTGTTATTGTTTTCATTCATAGTTCATTGTTGCGGATTGTCGTTCGGTGGAGTCGGCGAGTTCGTAGACGGTTCGTGCCAACCTACTTCGGCCGATTCTCCGCGTTGTGGTTATTCGAGGCAAGTACCTTGCCCATACTTTTCTTATTTTGTGGACATGATGATCGGTGATCGTCTTGGTGTGTTTGTTTGGTTGTTTGAAATGAAGTTTCAAAAGATTTCGGTTTGGCCTCGTTAAAGGCTTTCTTTCAAATGCGTGTGTGTTTTGTGAACGGCGTGTTTTGGGAATTGATTATGATTTGATTATTTTGAACGTCGAAGGATTTGATGATGATACTCCTATTGTTTAAAGTTATGGAATCGTGTATTCCGTATTTAATCTTGTTATTGTGTTTTGAAGAGTTTGATAATGTTGTCGAGTTAATGGCCATCTCTAGTGAGTATTCTTAATGAACTTACATTCTTAGCATGTTAGTTTTGCATGAGTAATGTGTGTGTGTGTATGCTCACTACGGGTTAGATCCGACGGGGTCTCGGTAGGGGTCCACAGAGACGTGGATCGACGAGCTTGCTTTTAACCACTACGGGTTAGATCCGACGGGGTCTCGGTAGGGGTCCACAGAGACGTGGATCGACGGTTAATTGTGGTGCATTTTACAAATGTGACTTATTTATGGCATATCCGGAAATGAGTGCCTTTGAACGGTTTTCATGATTGCATGCATTGACTAAGTGTGTAAGAGGTAAGTTGTTCGTTTGGCCTACTTGGCTTGGATGGCTCTAGAGTATTTTGTTGTTTATGTTAAATCCTTTAATTGTGGATTTTGACGTTGGAAGACGAACCTTGTGGTCGTTCTTGTATACTGTGAGTTGATGAGATTTGGGGCTAAAATCCCAATGGTTTTGTAAAAGTCATTTTATGGATTTGGGGCTAAAATCCCAACGGTTTGGTAAAGTCATTTTTTGTGGAAAGTAAACCTTTGGGGCGGTGACCCCTTTTGTCCTTTGGATTTAGAAAAGTAGGATTTGATAATCCTAAATTATTTTCTATTAAAACTCTCGATGGCATTCTAAACCGTTTTATAAATTATTTCCATTGATTTATGATATTTCGATTTTTAAAGGTTTTCTCAAACCCTTGCCTCGAGAAGTACTTTTCGTTTCGTTTGGATCTTTGAGGATTCCTGGTTATTGTTATTCGTGGAATGTGAATTGTATGGCTCGTAATTGCACTTTGTACTTGCACTAGCAAAACAGTGGAGATTTGCTAACCCCCGAGTATTCGGGGGGTGGATGTCTATTTTTGCATTCAGGTTTTGGAGCATAACACAGGGTCGGCACGAAGGATGATGAAAGATGAACGATACTAATCACACGAGGATCCGTTGATTTTGTATTGGTCTAGTTGTATTTTCTTTTCCGCTGCAGTATCTTTTCCCCGTTGTAAGAGAGTTTATTGTATTTTGACCCCTGCGTGGGTATATGTTGTAATTGAGATTGTATATTTTTATTGAAAGACCAAATCGGTCTACTGAGTCATTTAGCCTTGAAGGCATTGTCGAGATGTTAAATGTTGTTACCAGCCTGGTAGATCTTCGAGGAGAGGGTCTACGGCGTGTAATATCCCTGAGTGGATTGGGGGTGTTACAATATGCCAAGAAAAGACGAGCAAAGATGATAGCCGTTTGCTATAAATGTGCTAGATGGAACTGTAATTTAAAATGTCGATCTTTAGGAATTCCATCTACAAACAGAGAAGATAAAATTCACTTCATTAAGGATGGTCTGAATAAAGAGAATTTAGATAATATCGAAATTTCTCTTGACACGCATCCTAGTGGACTCGTACATTATGGAATTCGATGTTTGTGGAATAAATTCAAACCAGAATATGAACAACGTCTTGGGAATCTGACGTTAAAAGACCCTGTTTGCCAATTTGTAAGAAAATTGAATGGAAAGCTTCTCCCCGACTCATAGAAGGCATTTAGGCCGTTTCTAACGTAAAATCAGAGGAAGATGTGAGCCACAATCACAACTACTGTACATACGCGTAAGTATCTTTTATTTTTGTCGTGTGGTGAGATTTTCTGAATAAAAATGTGATACGCGATAAATGCATTCATTATTCTATTGAGTAGTTGAAGCGCAATCAACGCAATCACAAACTTGTTAGATAATTTTTACCTTCTTTTTCTTCTATAAATAAACATTGTGCTTGTTTCTTTTATTCATCCCTCAAAGTTGCACTTTTCTCTGTTTCTCTCTTAATAATTTCTTTTCAAAAATGGAGTCATCATCTTCATCAAAAAAATTTAGCACAGCCTGCGTTTTGGGTGGAGCTAGTTATGGAAAAGAGGCATGCTTTACTGAAGCAGCCCACAACTTGGGTCGTACCTTAGGAGAAAAATGCATTCATGTAGTTTACGGGGGAGGAAGTCTAGGATTAATGGGACGAGCTGCTGCTTCTGCCTATATGGAAGGAGTAAGAGTGTTGGGAATAATTCCAAAACCTCTGGCTGAAAGTAAAATCATTGGGGCAACTATTGGAGATGAGTTTAGATCTGTAAATATGCAAGATCGCATAACTCACATGATAAATAATTATGGCGCCTTTATCACCCTTCCCGGTGGTTTTGGCACTCTTGGGGAACTTTTTCATGTGGTTACCAGAGCTCAGCTAAATGTTCATCAAAAACCAATAGGTCTACTTAATGTCAATGGTTTATTTGATGGTTTACTATCTTTCATCGACTACTCTGCTGAAAAGGGTTTTATTTCCGAGCGTGCTAAATGCTTGGAAGTTTGAGGGCTACCCGACCATGTCCATTCATCTTTTCATTGCTTTTGATATCGAGGCAAGTATCTTGCCCATACTTTTCATGTTTCGTAGACGGAATCATTGATAAATGATTTTATGGGCAATCCGAATGTTTTAATGAACTTTTAAAAGGATCGGTATGTTTTTGATAACGGTTTTCCTTCGAAGATAACTCGTAGGCTTCGTGAATAAATGTGTTTTCTGATTATGTGTATCATTGTTGTGTGATGGAAGATATTGAACATATTTTAGTGAATTTAGTAGACCGTAAATATTTACCGAGGATTGTGTATTGAGATGTGTAATTGTACGGTGAATATGTGATGTTGTGTGATATTAGTTGTTACTCCTTCGTAAGGAGGTTGGGACGCTTGGTGTTGTTTGGCATTGGTATTTGCTTCTCGTTGTGTGACATTGATTGTGAGTTTATGCCGGTTAAAGTGGCCATTCTAGCGAAGTACCTAGCATTTGTATGCATATTCTAGTATTCGAATTATGGATTCTCGTGGCGTTGTAGATGATATGTGTATGTTCACCTAGGGACGATCTGACGAGGCCTCTAGGGATACGTATTGCCGTGTGTGCGTATCGCGAACTAGGGTTAACCACCCAGGGATGTCCGATGGGGCTCTGCGGAGTACGGCGGCCGTGAGTCTCGTACCAACGGTTAACATTGAAATGTTTTGTTGGAGAACTGTGATTTTTGGTGCATATTCCGTCTGATTAGAATGGCAGTTCAAATGGTATCGTACTTGGCTGGAATGGCACCAGTAAATGTATTGTGTGTGATTTGTCCCTTGACTGTGATAATTTAGTATGGGTACATGAGTCCTGTGGTTGATCTGTGTATTGTAACTCTGTGGTGCTGAGTTCGACTGTATGGTCAAGTTGCAAAGTTGTGCTCTCTGTTGTCGTTTTGTGATATTGTTGTCATTGTTATTATTTGGCACAGTGTAGTTTCCGTCGGGTTATTCTTGCGAGCATGTGAAGTGGATGATTTGGGTCATGGACCCCCGTGTTTGTAATTGGAATGTTATGATTGGGTCGTGGACCCCGTATTTTGTTATCAGAATCGTATTTTGAAATAAATGATTTTTGGGCCGTGTCCCTAAGTGTTTCGAAAGGCTTGAAAATTCTTAGACCCCAAATGCTTTCAAAACTCCCGAGATCGTAAAATATTTTGTAAGATGTAAAATTGTTTTATTCCTATCTTTCATAATTCAAACTGTTTTGATCAAGCAAATCATCTCGGGAAGTATATTCACGATTTCTATGTTCTTGGAGTATGATATGTATGGCTCGTCTTTGTATTTATACTTGCACTAGCAAAACAGTGGAGTTTTGCTAACCCCCGAGTATTCGGGGGGTGGATGTCTGCTTTGCATCCAGGTACTTGCAGGTTGCTGGGGAGAAATTCACAGGATCGTTACGAATGATGATGGAAGACGGCGATACTAATCACATGAAGACCGGTGTTGGGTATTTGGTGATGTCTTGTTTTGTCCTTCTGTTATGTTTGTTTTCCTCTATGTGGGAACGTTGATTTATGTTAACCCCCACGTGGGTATGAGTTACGAGAAAGAGTAATGTATGGTTGATGTGTAGGTTGTGGTAAAAGACCAAATCGGTCTAATGGTCTGTTAATTACCCATGTCGGTATGTATTGTGTTGTTGTGTTTTCTGTATTTAGACTGGTAGATCCTCACGGAGAGGGTCTGCGGCGCTGTAATATTCCCGAGCAATTTGGGGGTGTTACAGATCAGGCCGCGGATTTCGTTGGGATTATGTCGGGATGAACCTGGACGGATTTTGGAAAAGCCGAGTCAACGATGTTTAGCGCACGCTACTGGTATGAGGATAACGCACGCTAAATATTGAGTACAGTGAGGTCAGTAGGCTTCATATGGCCGTTAGCGCACGCTATATAAGTGGTAGCGTAAGCTAATTGATGTACTTAACGCACGTAAGAGGAATGTTAGCGTACGCTAAGTCGAGACTGTAATATCCGGTATTTTTCTTTCCCTTGTATTTTAATTTTTGGTATATTTCTCGGTCATAGTGACCCTCGTGTACCTTTCGGTGTGTCCTTCCTGTCAACTGTTGAACTGTATTCTCGTTATTGTGGTGCGGAACCGCCGTTTCGGGGTTGCCGTGGATCCATTTCGTGTTATTGATTCCCAAATATTGATTCCTATCGTTTTATTCTCTTTCCGGATCATTTTTATCATTTTGGAACCCAATAGGGGGTGTGGGCCGCGGCACAAGATGTGTGTGCCGCGGCACACAAATTTCTTCAGTTGTTGGCCAAACGAATCAGACTGTGCCGCGGCACACCTATCCGTGCCGCGGCACAATGCCAAGCTTGCCGCGGCACACCTATCCGTGCGCGGCACACTCGTGTGTCATCTGCGACATAAACTCGCTTTGTCTGGGTGCGCGGCACGCAGTATCCGCTGCACAATGCCGAAACACAGGAGTGAATTTTTGGCCCGTGCGCGGCACACCTAAGGCTGTGTGCCGTGGCACACGAAGCGGTCAACTGTGCAACTCGTCTTTATTAGACGAAATCGCCCGTCGTCTTCTTCATTTTCACTGCATCGCGAGAAGAGAGTGTAAGAGAGGGATAGAGTTCTCCATCTTTATCCATTGGGGGGTCGATTTTCACCATTTTTCTTCGATAGTGAAGCCCGGGTAATCAATCTAGCGCGTGTTCTACGGATCTTGGTACTTGAATCCCCAAAGGTAATATTTCTAGAACCCTACTTTCGATTAATTTGGGGGTTTTGGGATTTTCTTCCGATTCGTTCCGTTTTGTTGGTGGATTCATGATGTATATGATTAATCTTGTTGATATCATTAATTTCCCTACGGATTCATGGTATATTTTCATAGTTTTGCGGAATCGAGAGGGTTTGGTTGTGGTCCGCCCTCGTTGTTATTTTTGTGCGAATATACATGAATCGTAGGCGGGTTTTCGGGTGTATTCCATTTCCGTATTCGGCTAGAGTTGGTTATAATTATGTTCTTCGAATCGTTAGGTTCGGTTCCGTTGATTCCTAGTGTTCGTCGGTGATTATCCTTCCCGTTCGTTGCGTCATCAAAATATTCAAGGCAAGTAATTCTTGGAAACCTTTATGCTTAACGTGAAATGGTAATGTATATTGTGTGTGCTTTACTCACCTCGGGAGGGTCCGAGGAGGCCTCGAGGGAATCTATGGCTTCGTCCTGGATTCATGAGTTTGATTCGCTAGCCAGCTCGGGAGGGTCCTTAGAGGCCTCGAGTGGGATTCGTGGCTTCGTCCCGGTCCTAGGTGACGTGTGGTGCTTGGTTTGTTTTATGAATGTGGCCAGCTCGGGAGGGTCCTTAGAGGCCTCGAGTGGGATTCGTGGCTTCGTCCCGGTCCTAGGCAAATTAATTGTGACTGTTTGTTTCCGGAAAAGACATGTCTGGTTTTGACTTTTGAAATTGATATTGGTGCATGTACTATGAAATGTGTAAGCGATTGGTTTGCCTTGATTACTTGTACTAGCGTAATTGCTAACCCCTCTGGGGACCCGTTTTGGGGAAATTCTTGTTATGGATTTCAGGTTATGATTATCCGGACGAGCGGGCACCTGGACAGTACGAGGACGTTGGCCAGGGTCGTTGACATGTGTATTTGGGTCTTTCTATTTATTTCGTCCATTTCGATTTGGTTGTTCTAATAATTATAAACTCATAGAGTGTACTCGCGAGTACTTAGGCTTTTCATTTCAAACTCCGTATTGTGTTACTTTTAAATTGTTACATTGTTGGTTGATGATCATTTCGCCGGTTGCTCCGGGCGTAACTTTAATGTCTCATAATTAAATGTGTGCCCTCGCTAACCGGGATGGTTAGTCGGGTGGAGTTTTTCTTGTTTATAGCCTGGTGGGTCCCTTGTGGGGGGGGGGGGTCCACGGCGCTGTAATAAACTCTGAATATCTCGGGGTGTTGCAGAAAATGGTATCGGAGCCCTAGGTTTATGGATACCTAGGCTTGTTGGTTATTTGGGTCTAGTCGTGTTTTGTTTTGCACATTGTCACACCGCTGCCAGCATCCCAGTACTTCCAGTGCTCGTAAGTTTTCTTATTCGGCTCTTTTGTTTCTTGCATTGTATTTCCACTTTTGAATTGTAGTTGTTTTTTTTTCTTTCTCCCTTACTCATCATCAATATACTTCTGTTATCTCTCCACATCAGTATGGATGCCGGAGGAAATCGTGGTCGTGGTCGTGGTCGTGGTCGTGGACGCGGCCGGGGACGTGGGGCAGCCGGTGGGGCGGCCACGTCGCATTCTTCGGGAGCCGGCAGTACCGGTGACCGTCACAGTCATGCTTCTTCTCAGGAGCGCGCCGATCTTGGTATTGCGGCTGTTATGCAGCAAATGGTTAACCAGATGGCGGCTATAGCTCAGGTGGTCCAGAACCCCGATCAGGCCCATGCTAATCGGGGCGGAACGGATCGTTGGCTTCAGGATGTCATCAAGATGCATCCTCCCCAGTTTTCGGGAGCTTCGGACCCGATCGGCTGGGAAGGGTGGATCAAAGAGATATCCAAAGTATTCACTGCTACCAACTGCCCCGAGGACCGTAAGGTCCCTATTGCTCAATATTTTCTCACGGGAGATGCTACAGATTGGTGGGAGGCCGTTGGTCCCAAAGATCATGTTGCTTCATGGGCCGAATTTCAAGAATTGATGGAGACCGAATATTGTCCGTGGCCGGTTAGACAGGCTCGAGTGCATGCTTTCTATGATGCTAAACCACGGGATATCCCCGTATCTCAGGCCATTGCCGACTTTAACAAGGAGTTGGGTTATGTGAAGACCCAAGTTGTCGAGGAGAGCGACAAGATTTTCCATTTTCCAGAGAATGAAACTGCCCATTCGGGACTATATGTCCGGCTCGTCTGTACTACTCAAGGATTACAGTCGAGCCCTTGCTTATGATATGTCGGTGACCGCTAGCGATTTGGCTCGTGAGAGCAAGAAGCGTAAATCGGTCGGAAATTTTTCTCGGTCCTAAGAGTGGAGGCCAGAAATCTCAGCCGCAAATATTTCTACGGGCGGTTCGGCTCGTTTCTCGGGAGCTTTGAGTGCCGCGAACTGCCGCCGGGACCCCGGATGCTTTAATCGTGGCAACCTGTGCCACGTGAACCGGGCTGTCTTCGTCCACCTTTAACTTGTCATACTTGTGGTCGGCCGGGCCACAAGGCTTCTTTGCGAAACTCAGACAGGCGCGGCGCCGTTCTTCTCACCCGGCACCTATGGAGCCAAGTCTCGAACCAGTGGCTCATTTGCTCCGCCGCCTCCACCGAGTGCCGGCCGAGGTAGGGGTCGGGGTCAGCCCGCTAGGGGTGGAGCTTCGGTGTCGGCTCTGCTCGGCCGCGTATCTATGAGATGAGGAGAGCCGATGATCCAAAGACTATCGTGGCGGCAGTACTGTTCATATTCATTTCCATCCTGTCGGTGTGCTTTTGATTCGGGTGCTACGCATTCATTCATTTCTCTAGAGTGTGTACGCCGTTTGAGTCTCGACTGCTTGTCACCTTGCGAGCCTTTCATCGTTAAACTTCCTAGCGGTGATAGAATTGTCGGTGATCGAGAAGTCCGGGACTGTTCTGTGATCATTTGTGAGAGGGCTTGGCTCTCTAATCTTATTGTTGTGAGTATCGAGGGCGAGGATTTAATTCTCGGGAATGATTGGCTCGAGCGGCATGGTGCAATCATGAACTACCGACGAGGATCATTACCATGTTAGCCGAGGACGGCACTGAACACTCTTTCGCGGGGCGAAAGAGAAACCAGAAGTTTGTTATTAACGCCTTGAAGGCGGTGAAACTCCTGCGAAAGGGGTGTACTGGTTATTGGTGCTACGCCTTGAAGGCGGAGAATGGTGGAGCCGAGTTTTCGTCAATTCCAGTCGTTAGTGAGTTTCCTGATGTATTTCCTGACGAGTTGCCGGGATTGCCACCGGATCGTGAGGTTGAGTTTGTTATAGAATTAGAGCCGGGCGCGGCTCCGATTTCGAAGGCGCCGTATCGCATGGCACCTTCAGAGATGGCCGAGTTGAAGAAAGCTTGAGTGAACTTCTGGAGTCGGGGTATGTTCGACCGAGCGCCTCGCCTTGGGGCGCACCGGTCTTGTTTGTGCGTAAGAAGGATGGTTCACTACGTTTGTGTATCGACTATCGCGAACTAAACAAAGTGACCATCAAGAACAAGTACCCTTTGCCGAGGATTGACGACTTGTTCGATCAGTTGCAGGGAGCTGCGGTGTTCTCGAAAATTGATTTAAAATCAGGGTACTATCAGCTCCGGGTGAGGGAGTCCGACGTGCCGAAGACAGCCTTTCGGACGAGGTACGGGCATTATGAGTTTGTAGTTATGCCTTTCGGGTTAACTAATGCGCCGGCGGTGTTCATGCAATTGATGAACAAAGTTTTTATCGAGTATTTGGATAAGTGTATCATCGTCTTCATTGACGATATTCTTATTTATTCAAGGAATGAAGAAGAGCATGCCCATCATTTGCGGATAGTGTTAGACATTTTGAGGGCCGAGCAACTCTATGCGAAGTTCTCGAAATGTGAGTTCTGGCTGAAGGAAGTGATGTTTCTGGGTCACGTGATTTCAGCCGAGGGAGTTCGAGTGGATCCGCAGAAGATTGAGGCAGTGTTGGATTGGGCATCGCCCACAAACGTGAAGGAGGTCCGTAGTTTCTTGGGTTTGGCTGGCTACTACCGTAGGTTCGTCGAGGGTTTCTCAAAACTAGCTCGGCCACTTACAAAGTTGCTCCAGAAATCCGAGAAGTTCGTCTGGACCGATGAGAGGCAGTCGAGTTTCGAGGAGCTGAAGAAGCGTTTGACTTCAGCCCCGGTTTTGGCGTTGCTGTGTGGCAACGAGGGATTCGCCGTTTATAGCGATGCTTCGGGCCAGGGTCTTGGGTGCGTATTGATGCAGCACGGCAAGACCATTGCCTATGCGTCGAGACAGTTGAGACCGTATGAACTTAACTACCCTACTCATGATTTGGAGTTAGCGGCAGTCGTTTTTGCGCTCAAGATTTGGCGTCACTATCTTTTCGGCTCTGCATGTCAGATTTTTACCGATCATAAAAGTCTGAAATATATATTTACTCAGCGAGAGTTGAATATGAGGCAGAGGAGGTGGTTAGAGCTGATTAAGGATTATGACCTCGAAATCCTTTATCATCCGGGCAAGGCGAATGTCGTAGCCGACGCCTTGAGTCGGAAACCGATTGCGTTGCGAACGCTTGAGGTCCTCACGTCTCAGTCTGAGCTTCGGCGGGCTTTGATTGAGTTTGGTGTTGAGGTTTTGTTGCCTGGAGCTGCCGAGCAACTTTGCGCTTTAGAGATTTCGTCGTCTTTGATCGATGAAATTAAGCTGAAACAATTAGAGGATCCGATGATTACTCAAATCCGAGAGAACGTTCTTAAGGGAAAGTCTCCTGGGTTTGTGATTCACGAGGATGGTGTTTTGAGATTCCAGAGTCGGCTTTGTGTGCCGAACGATCCAGAGTTGCGACAGAGTATTTTGCGTGAGGCCCATTCCACACCCTATTCCGTTCATCCTGGTTCGAGTAAGATGTACAAGGACCTGAGGAGGAACTTCTGGTGGAATGATATGAAGGAGGAGGTCGCACAGTTTGTGGCGAGATGTTTGACTTGCCAGCAGGTCAAAATCGAGCATCAGCGACCGGCTGGGTTATTGCAGTCACTTCCCGTTCCGGAATGGAAATGGGAAGATATATCGATGGATTTCATTACGAGTTTGCCGAGATCGAGATCGGGCATGAATATGGTTTGGGTGATTGTTGATCGTCTGACCAAGTCGGCACATTTTCTGGGCATCAAGGACACTTGGGGCCCGGAGAAATTGGCTCGTGTGTTTGTCGCGCAGATTGTGAGACTTCACGGTACTCCGAAGTCTATTGTTTCGGATCGTGATGGCCGTTTTGTATCGCACTTTTGGCAGGCGGTGCATAAGGCGTTGGGTACCCGTTTGCATTTGAGTACCTCTTTTCATCCCAGTCAGATGGACAGTCGGAACGCACTATCCAGACATTCGAGGACATGTTGCGTGCTTGTGCCCTCGATTGGAGTAGCGACTGGGAAGAGCATTTGCCATTGATCGAATTCACGTACAACAATAGTTGGCACGCGTCGATTCGAATGGCACCGTATGAGGCACTTTATGGGCGACGATGTCGATCGCCGATTTGTTGGAATGAGGCGTCCGATTTAGTCGAGACCGAGCCGGATGTCGTTTTAGAGACGAGGCGGAAGATAGAATTAATTCGGGAACGGATGTTGACGGCCCAGAGTCGACAGAAGTCATATGCCGATGTCCGTCGTCGACCTTTAGAATTCGAGGTGGGAGACCACGTTTTGCTGAAGGTGTCGCCGATGAGAGGGGTTTTCCGTTTCGGAAAGAAGGGGAAGTTGAGTCCGAGATTTATTGGACCCTTCGAGATTCTCGAGCGGGTCGGTGGGTTAGCATACCGTTTGGCGTTACCCCCGGCCTTGAGTCACATTCATAGCGTTTTTCATGTTTCCCAGCTGAGGAAATATGTTCTGGATCCTAGTCACGTCATCGATTATGGCGAAATTGATATTGCTGAAGATATTACTTTTGAGGAGCGTCCTTTGAAGATTTTGGAACATCGTGAGAAACGACTGAGGCATAAGACCATCCCTTTGGTCAAAGTGCAGTGGTCGAGACACGGTGTCGAGGAAGCAACTTGGGAAACCGAGGATAGCATGCGTGCTAGGTACCCTGAGTTGTTTGTTTCTCAAGTTTCGGGACGAAACTTATTTTTAGAGGGGTAGAATGTAATATCCGGTATTTTTCTTTCCCTTGTATTTTAATTTTTGGTATATTTCTCGGTCATAGTGACCCTCGTGTACCTTTCGGTGTGTCCTTCCTGTCAACTGTTGAACTGTATTCTCGTTATTGTGGTGCGGAACCGCCGTTTCGGGGTTGCCGTGGATCCATTTCGTGTTATTGATTCCCAAATATTGATTCCTATCGTTTTATTCTCTTCCGGATCATTTTTATCATTTTGGAACCTAATAGGGGTGTGGGCGCGGCACAAGATGTGTGTGCCGCGGCACACAAATTTCTTCGATTGTTGGCCAAACGAAGATGCGTGTGCCGCGGCACACTGTCGATGCCGCGGCACAATGCCAAGCTTGATGCCGCGGCACACCTATCCGTGCCGCGGCACACTCGTGTGTCATCTGCGACATAAACTCGCTGCGGTGCCGCGGCACACGCCGTGCCGCGGCACAATGCCGAAACACAGGAGTGAATTTTTGGCACGTGCCGCGGCACACCTAAGCCTGCCGCGGCACGAAGCGGTCAACTGTGCAACTCGTCTTTATTAGACGAAATCGCCCGTCGTCCTCTTCATTTTCACTGCATCGCGAGAAGAGAGTGTAAGAGAGGGATAGAGTTCTTCATCTTTATCCATTGGGGGGTCGATTTTCACCATTTTTCTTCGATAGTGAAGCCCGGGTAATCAATCTAGCGCGTGTTCTACGGATCTTGGTACTTGAATCCCCAAAGGTAATATTTCTAGAACCCTACTTTCGATTAATTTGGGGGTTTTGGGATTTTCTTCCGATTCGTTCCGCTTTTGTTGGTGGATTCATGATGTATATGATTAATCTTGTTGATATCATTAATTTCCCTACGGATTCATGGTATATTTTCATAGTTTTGCGGAATCGAGAGGGTTTGGTTGTGGTCCGCCCTCGTTGTTATTTTTGTGCGAATATACATGAATCGTAGGCGGGTTTTCGGGTGTATTCCATTTCCGTATTCGGCTAGAGTTGGTTATAATTATGTTCTTCGAATCGTTAGGTTCGGTTCCGTTGATTCCTAGTGTTCGTCGGTGATTATCCTTCCGTTCGTTGCGTCATCAAAATATTCAAGGCAAGTAATTCTTGGAAACCTTTATGCTTAACGTGAAATGGTAATGTATATTGTGTGTGCTTTACTCACCTCGGGAGGGTCCGACGAGGCCTCGAGGGAATCTATGGCTTCGTCCTGGATTCATGAGTTTGATTCGCTAGCCAGCTCGGGAGGGTCCTTAGAGGCCTCGAGTGGGATTCGTGGCTTCGTCCGGTCTAGGTGACGTGTGGTGCTGGTTTGTTTTATGAATGTGGCCGGCTCGGGAGGGTCCTTAGAGGCCTCGAGTGGGATTCGTGGCTTCGTCCCGGTCCTAGGCAAATTAATTGTGATTGTTTGTTTAGGAAAAGACATGTCTGGTTTTGACTTTTGAAATTGATATTGGTGCATGTACTATGAAATGTGTAAGCGATTGGTTTGCCTTGATTACTTGTACTAGCGTAATTGCTAACCCCTTGGGGACCCGTTTTGGGGAAATTCTTGTTATGGATTTCGTGTTATGATTATCCGGACGAGCGGGCACTGACAGACGATGCGAGGACGTTGGCGTGGTCGTTGCCATGTGTATTTGGGTCTTTCTATTTCTTTCGTCCATTTCGATTTGGTTGTTCTAATAATTATAAACTCATAGAGTGTACTCGCGAGTACTTAGGCTTTTCATTTCAAACTCCGTATTGTGTTACTTTTAAATTGTTACATTGTTGGTTGATGATCATTTCGCCGGTTGCTCCGGGCGTAACTTTAATGTCTCATAATTAAATGTGTGCCCTCGCTAACCGGGATGGTTAGTCGGGTGGAGTTTTTCTTGTTTATAGCCTGGTGGGTCCCTTGTGGGGGGGGGGGTCCACGGCGCTGTAATAAACTCTGAATATCTCGGGGTGTTACAGTGACCAGGAAGAACGGTAGGCTGCAAGCCCATTAGCGCACGCTATGGGTATGGGGTAGCGCGCGCTAATAACCATTTTTTATAAATAGGACAGCACCCTCCTTCATTTTCAGACTTCCACTTCAACCCACAACATAATTCCGCGACTTTGAGAGCTACCTTCTCCATCTTCAACCCTCATATTCAGCTTCCTAACACATCATTGAAGACAAGAGGCTTTGAGGATCAGTGTTTTAGCTTTTGGGCATAGAGTTAATCAAGTTATTCCAACTTATCATTCCGTTTAAGGTATGTTACGATTCACTAAGCTAGAATTTATGTTCTTAGCTATGCTTTGAGATTGTTTTGGAAATCATTGGACTAGTTAATGATCTTTTGAGTCCAGCACCATATTTTGGAGATTAGAACCCGATTATACCTTGTTTTTCTTCCATTACTTAGAGTATTGATTTAACCTCGGTGGATGAAAACCTTAGCATGTAGTATCCTTAATTCGTTGAAATAATGAGCATGATTTCAGTTAGATTATATGAACTCTTTCGATGTTCCACTGATGTAATTCATGTATGTTAGAGGAATTTGTTTTGACAATATTCTCCATGTTCTTGAGGTTGATAAATCGGCCGTGTCTTTGAACTCAAACCCGATCACTGTAGTATCATTTTCCGTGCGTAATACTTGAGCATGCTTGTCATCTTGAGTAACATTGGTGGTAAAATCATAATAGCCGAACATATGAGAATTTGGAATTGAAT
The DNA here is from genome assembly GCA_033398695.1 of Orobanche coerulescens. Taxonomy (NCBI): domain Eukaryota; kingdom Viridiplantae; phylum Streptophyta; class Magnoliopsida; order Lamiales; family Orobanchaceae; genus Orobanche; species Orobanche coerulescens. The sequence goes on along the minus strand of CM065817.1, from coordinate 107,876,105 downwards.
CCCATATTTAGACCCGAAATCTTCAATATCTTGTAAACCATTGAACTTTAAACATCGACACTTCACCTTCGAAATGATCGTTCAACTCTCATGAAGTGCATTATCATTTCCGATTCAGCTCTCATCTAGTGTACTAACCGTGAACCGGCCTTACGTCATTACTTTACGATTCTAATATAAGTATTCGGTGATCGTACGTTAGTATCGAGTAGTATATTAAGTTCCTTGTAACTCTTTTTGAACAAGGTCCGAGCCTTGCATAGGGGTCGATCGAGGGGCGGTGACATACGGATGCGTGACATTTGTTGGAGTATTTCATTCTTGCCATTTTTGAGGAAAGTATCATATGTTGAGTTTGGTTTATATTGGAACTTTGATCATGCATATGGTTTTGTTCATGTTGTCGAGTATGAGATTAATTTCTTTGATTTCTCGTGGTATTCGTTGTTAATTATTCGTATTGATGAACATATTGAAATGCATATATGTATGCATAATTGCATGGTTTATATTGTAAATGATCCAAGGGGGTCATGAGGATCTATGCTGAGGGCGCTGGATCGAATGTCCACCATGCGTTGGTGCGACGGGATCATCATGGGGATCTATGTTGAGGGCGCTAGATCGTTGGACGGGTTTTCCACCATGCGTTGGTCCGACGGGATCACCATGGGGATCTATACTGAGGGCACTGGATCGTTGGATTACCCTGTATTGTGTTGATGGAATCGTGAGGATTAGCATCGTTGGATTCCGGTGACAGAAGTCCGTTTTGTATGTTTTATGATGCATTGATGAAATTTGTATTGTGATACTTGTCCTAGCATCGTTTTGCTAACCCCTTCGGGGGTGGACATTTGTTTTGATGTTCAGGTAGCCGAGGAGCGGGGAAGCAGCCACAGTACCGACATGACAATGATGTGGCTCTGTGATGTGGAGGATGTTTATTATTATTGTGATTTGTCTTCTTGGTTCATTTTTCAGTACTCGAGTACGCGTGTCTTATTAATATTTCGAGATGGTTGTAATAATGACTCATTTGCTCTATTTGAAACCGGTTTTGTATTTGGAACTTTCATGGTACTGTTGTAGTATATTTACATTTCTTCTAATTAGCCTTGTAAATCCTTACTTAAAGGGTTTACAGCACTGTAATTATTCCGAATATATCGGGGTGTTACAGAATATGGTATCGGAGCTAAGATTCATGGATATCTTGGCAGTTGGTTTTTAGTTGGGTCTATTTACGTTATTTGATTTTGGGTCATTTGTAACATCACTGCTGAGCCAACATCGTCGTGTGGACTGTGGTTGTAAGTTTCCTAATCTCAAATACTACCATTTTATTTAATTCTTGTTTTGTGAATATTGACGGACTTTCTTTTAGAAAGTTTGCCCTGGATATTGAGTATTTGTGTTTACAGTATGTTGAGGGGAGGTCGTGGACGCGGACGTGGAAATGCGAGATAGGAGGATTCGGCGTCTACCCCAGAATTGTCTGCTAGTGGAACTGATTCCCATTCTGGAGGACAGCAGGGATCAGCAAATAATAATGCAGATCCTAACGTGTAACACCCCCAAGTTATTCAGGGAATATTACAGTGCCGTAAGCCCCTCCATGGGGCCTCCAAGGCTAAACATACGTGGAACTATAGATTTTGACCGAGAAGGTCTACATACAGTGGAATGAAGAATAATACAAAGGGTATTCAAAACATAACCAATGCATCCAAAGACATCACAAAACAAATTAATACCTCGGCAAACACAGGCCGGACCATCAAGGAAAATGGAAAACAATACTCGAGTATTCAATAACCATTCCAGTACAACAATACTGAATGGAAAACTCAAAACATAACCGGAGGAAAGACACAATATCACACTTCATGCCGACCCGATACCTGCCTGTCCGCTCTCCTGGAACCTGAAATACATAAAAAGTATTTCACCCATAAAGGGGTTAGCCGTCGAATAGCTGGTGCAAGTATATCAAGTATGAAACACAATATTCCTCGACAATAAAGTAAATGTAACCGTCAATTCATCAATTTAAGACTAGTATTCCGGAATAACTAAACCTCATGGCATCGCATCAATAATTATATGAATACCGTGGAACCGCACCAGAGGCTACGGAACCCTTAGGGGACCTATCGGCCCGCCCCAGAGTGGTTCGTTCATATCATCCGTGGAATCGCACCAGAGGCTACGAAACCCTCAGGGGACCCGTCGGCCCGCCCCAGAGTGGATAGAAATAATCATGCCATTAATATTTCATACTTTCAAAGTCGAGAACGCACATTCATAAATATATACTTGCCTTTGAGACATCGAGAAATCGAGCGGAAAAATAGTATGAGTTCGGTAGGTCCAAGAACGCGCTTCCGACACCTAAAAGATTCGTAAGGAATATGATAATCAATTATCCATACTCAAATTACACGAAGAAATTCCCGAAACCCGTCTACGATTCATGAAAATACTCGGATATACAACTAGAGGTTGAAAAAATCGCTCAAACTCCCAAAAGTCCGAAAACGGCACAATCAAATCTGTAAAATCGTAGGAAAAGCATGCATACAGTATAGATACATCATAATATCAAGGTTCTCAAGCTTCAAATCGGATAAATCGGACGAATCAACGAAAAACCCCAAAATCCAACACAATATTCAAAGTGTTCTTGAATAATCCTTCAATAATCCAATGAATAATCCAACATGCCCATAATCATGCATATATCACTTCATACAACATGCTCTTAACACCCAAAACATCATTACTCAATACCAAATCGAAATCCAAGATGTTGAATAAATTACCTCTTGAAGATCCAAGCACTATGATCCGAAGAATATGCGATAGATCGATGATCCGGGCTTCGCGATCGAAAGAGAATGAAGGAAATCAAACCCTTAAGTGATGGATGATGAAAAGTTCCTCCCCTCAAGCTCTCTCTCTCGCAGGTAAAAGAAAAAATGGGGAAATGATCTGGTTTTGGTGAAAAACAACGCAATTATAGGGTTGACTGCCCTGTGTGCCGCGGCTCAGCCGAAGTGTGCTGCGGCACAGGCCCAAAAACTGCTCCCAGGGCTCGGCAGTGTGCCGCGGCCCGGCCGACATGTGCCGCGGCACAAGGTACAGATGGGTTTGGCCGCAGAATGGAACATGAGTGTGCCGCGGCAGTGACTCGGCAGTGTGCCGCGGCCCCTCCGGCATGTGCCGCGGCACACAGTACAGGCTACTCGGCCAAAAACTGAAAAATGTGTGTGTCGCGGCGCACACTCCTTGTGTCGCGGCCCACACCCCCCTTGGGTCCTAAAATGAAGAAAAATGACCCGGGAAGAGAATAAAGGCAATAGGACTCAATATCTGGGAAACAATAATATGAAATGGAAGTACGGAAACCCCAAAACGGAGATTCCAAGCAATGATTACAAGGGTTCGCCCAACAAAACACAATTTGAACAATGAGGAGATTTGAAATGACATGAATTTCAACCGGGTATGACATTCTCCCCCTCTAAAAAGAAGTTTCGTCCCGAAACTTAAGAAATAAACAGTTCGGGGTATTCCACCTGCATCTTCTCTTCTGTCTCCCAAGTCGCCTCCTCGACTCCATGCCTCGACCATTGCACTTTAACCAGTGGAATGGTCTTATGCCGAAGTTGTTTCTCGCGACGCTCAAGGATCTTCACGGGTTTCTCCAGAAAGGTAATATCCTCGGCTACGTCAATCTCACTGTAGTCGATAATGTGGCTCGGATCCGGTACGTACTTTCTCAACTGAGACACATGAAAAACACTGTGGACGTGACTCAAAGCTAGAGGCAACGCTAAGCGATAAGCTAAATCTCCAACTCTATCTAAAATCTCGAAGGGTCCGATATACCTCGGACTAAGTTTCCCCTTTTTCCCGAAGCGAAAAACTCCTCTGGTCGGTGACACCTTGAGCAAGACATTATCCCCCACCTCAAACTCCAAGGGTCGACGACGAGTATCAGTATAAGATTTCTGACGACTCTGGGCAGCCAGCAATCGGTCCCGGATAATAAAAATCTTTTCCTTAGTCTCCATCAACATATCTGGCTCCATCCCAACTAGCTCAGAAGCCTCGTCCCAACATAATGGCGACCTACATCGCCTACCATAGAGTGCCTCGAAGGGTGCCATTTTGATCGACGCATGCCAACTATTATTGTAAGCAAACTCGATCAACGGTAAGTGAAGCTCCCAATCATTACTCCAATATAAGGCACAAGCCCGCAACATATATTCCACCGTCTGAATCGTCCTCTCTGTCTGACCGTCCGACTGAGGATGAAAGGAAGTGCTCAATATCAACTCAGTACCCAGAGCCTGATGAACGGCCTGCCAAAAATGCGATACGAAACGGCCGTCTCGATCAGAACCAATGGTCTTGGGGGCACCGTGTAACCTCACGATCTCAGCAATAAAGGTTCGATCCAGTCTATCCGGTCCCCAAGTATCCTTAATACCCAAGAAGTGTGCAGACTTGGTCAACCGATCGACAATTACCCAAATCATATTCATTCCGGCCCGAGTTCTTGGCATGCCAGTGATGAAATCCATAGAGATGTCTTCCCACTTCCACTCGGGAATGGGAAGCGGTTTCAACAACCCCGCTGGTCGTTGATATTCGATCTTGACTTGTTGACACATCAAGCACCATAGTACAAACTCCGTAATATCCTTCTTCATGTTATTCCACCAAAAATTGCGCTTCAAATCTTTGTACATCTTACTCGTCCTGGGGTGGATTGAGTAAGGCGTAGCATGAGCTTCTCGGGGAATTCTCTGCCTCAACTCTAAATCGTTCGGAACACAAAGCCTGCCCTGAAATCTCAGAATACTATCCTCGTGAACCATAAAGCCAGGAGCTTTTCCTTTAATTACATCTTCCTTCAGTTGGGAAATCATCGGGTCACTCCACTGCTTCCCTTTGATATCGTCAACCAAGGACGAAGTACTTTCGAGGGTACACAACTGTCCCTGCACTCGATGAAGCCAAACTTCTATCCTTTGCTCAATTAAATCCTGACGAATTTTCATCTGAGATGTAAGAACCTCGAGCATTTGAAGAGATGCCGATTTGCGGCTCAAAGCATCTGCAACGACATTGGCTTTTTCGGGGTGGTAAAGAATTTCCAAATCATAATCCTTTATCAACTCTAACCAACGTCTCTGTCTCATATTCAGCTCCTTCTGACTGAAAATATACTTCAGGCTCTTGTGATCGGTATAAATTCGACACGGTGAACCATACAAATAATGCCGCCAAATCCTGAGTGCGAAGACAATTGCGGCCAACTCTAAATCGTGAGTAGGATAATTTATCTCATAAGGCTTTAATTGTCGTGACGCAAAAGCTATCGTCTTATCATGCTGCATAAGTTCATAGCCCAGGCCTTGACCCGAAGCGTCACTATAAACTGCAAAGACATCGCTACCATGTGGTAAAGTTAAAATCGGCGCTGAAGTCAATCGTCTCTTCAGTTCATCGAAGCTCTGTTTTCTCTCATCCATCCAAGTAAACTTTTCGGTCTTCTGGAGTAATTTCGTAAGCGGCCGAGCGAGTTTCGAGAACCCCTCGACAAACCGACGGTAATACCCCGCAAGGCCCAAAAAGCTACGAACTTCCTTAATATTTTTAGGCGGTGCCCAATATAGTACTGCCTCAATCTTCTGTGGGTCTACACGAACCCCTTCAGCCAAAATCACATGGCCGAGAAACATAATTTCTTCCAACCAAAATTCACATTTCGAGAATTTTGCATAGAGGTGCTCGGTTCTCAAAATGTCCAAAATCAAATGCAAGTGTCGGGCATGTTCCTCCTTATCTCGAGAATAGATCAAGATGTCGTCAATAAAGACAACTACACACCGGTCGAGGTACTCGATGAATATCTTATTCATTAACTGCATGAATACTGCCGGCGCATTAGTCAACCCAAAAGGCATAACCACAAATTCATAATGCCCATATCTCGTCCGAAACGCCGTCTTCGGAACGTCGGACTCCATCACCCTGAGTTGATAATACCCGGATCTTAAATCAATCTTCGAGAAAACCGCAGCCCCTTGCAATTGATCAAATAAATCGTCTATACGAGGCAAAAGATATTTGTTCTTGATGGTTACTTTGTTCAGCTCATGGTAGTCGATGCACAAACGTAGTGAACCATCCTTCTTCCTCACAAAAAGAACAGGCGCGCCCAAAGGCAAAGCGCTCGGTCTGATGTACCCTTTTTCGAGAAGTTCTCCCAACTGAGTCTTCAATTCCTGCAGCTCGGAAGGTGCCATCCGATAAGGTGCTTTAGAAATCGGTGCCGCATCTGGCTCTAAGTCCACAGTAAATTCTATCTCTCGATTTGGCGGTAATCCCGGGTGGTCATCCGGAAAAACATCGGGATACTCATTAACAATCGGAATCGAAGAGAAATCGACTTCATTTCCTTCCGTTTTCAAGGCATAACACCAATAGCCCGTACAGCCTTTATTCAAAAGTTTTACGGACCTCATGGCACTGATAAGTAACTTGGATTGGCCCGACTTATGTCCCAAAAATGAGTACTCAGATCCGTCTTTAGTCATCATGGTGATAACCTTGGTACGGTAATTCATAATCGCTTGGTGACTATCAAGCCAATCCTCGCCGAGGATCACGTCCTCGCCTTCCATATCAACTACAATCAAATTCAACAACCATTCCATACCGGATATAATCACCGGAAAATCTCTAATCTCCCGGTTCCCCACAATTCTATCCCTGCGAGGCAGTTTCACGATGAAGGGATTGCAAGCAGTCAAACCAGTTATATTCAAACGGCGTACACACTCCAAAGAAATAAAAGAATGTGTAGCACCCATATCAAAAAGTACACGGACTGGATAAGATAAAATATGAATGGTACCTGAAGCCACCGCCGCATCGGGTTCGTCTTTTCGACGCATCTCATAAACCCGTGGTTGTACCGAACCAACGCTAGAGTTTCCCCCTCCAGCGTTCTGACCCCGTCCCCGGCCCCTGCCGAAATTCTGTTGAGGTTAACCAAAAGATTGCCGCTGATTTATACCTTGGTCAAGTGGTGTTGGGGCAGAAGCCCGAGTGTCCAAAGTCTAATTCGGCTCAGAACAATAATCCGCTCTATGTCCCATCTTTCTGCACGTGTGACACTTCAATGGTGGAAAGTTGCATTCCGAATGAACGTGGCCTGGACGGCCATAATTATAGCAAGTCACCTTGCGATTCGTGGTACCCGGAGTAGGACGGTAACCCCTCTTTCCTTTATTAGAACGTGACGTCTGTACGGCAGAACGATTAGTCATCTGTGACCTCTGAAAGTTGCCACCCTTAGAGCCAGAAAAAATTCCCGCGACTTTCTGCTTCTTCGGTTCTTCAGCGGTATCGTTGTCGGGGTTTAACATATCATGGGCTAAAGCTCTGTCCTGATACTCTTTCAGTGTGGTACAAGCAAATCCGGCCATGTACCGCCGTAAGTCTAAATTCATTCGCATATCAAAATACCGGATCTTATCACGCTCGTTACGCACTTGATCCTTCACATGGATCAATTGTTGGTTGTACTCCACGATCGCCTGTGGAACGGGAATATCTTGTGGTTTAGCCTCGAAAAAGGCTCGGATTCTACCCTCTCGCACCGGCCAAGGACAAAACTCGGCCTCCAAAAGCTCCTTAAATTCATCACACGTGGCAATACGATCCTGTGGCTTGATGACCTTCCACCAGGTAACGGCCTCCTTAGTAAGGAAATACTGAGCAATCGGTACTTTCCTCACTTCGGGGCAATCAACCGCCTCGAAAATCTTTTCCAATTCCGCTAGCTAATCTTCCCAGTAGTATGTTAAGTTCCTTGTATCTCTTTTTGAACAAGGTCTGAGCCTTGCATAGGGGTCGATCGAGGGGCGGTGACATACGGACGCGTGACATTTGTTAGAGTATTTCATTCTTGCCATTTCTGAGGCAAGTATCATATGTTGAGTTTGGTTTATATTGGAACTTTGATCATGCATATGGTTTTGTTCATGTTGTAGAGTATGAGATTAATTTCTTTGATTTCTCGTGGTATTCGTTGTTAATTGTTTGTATTGATGAACATATTGAAATGCATATATGTATGCATAATTGCATGGTTTATATTGTAAATGATCTGAGGGGGTCATGAGGATCTATGCTGAGGGCGCTGGATCGAATGTCCACCATGCGTTGGTCCGATGGGATCATCATGGGGATCTATGCTGAGGGCGCTGGATCGTTGGATGGGTTTTCCACCATGCGTTGGTCTGACGGGATCATCATGGGGATCTATACTGAAGGCACTGGATCGTTGGATTACCCTGTATTGTGTTGATGGAGTCGTGAGGATTCGCATCATTGGATTCCGGTGACGGAAGTCCGTTTTGTATGTTTTATGATGCATTGATGAAATTTATATTGTGATACTTGTACTAGCATCGTTTTGCTAACCCCTTCGGGGGTGGACATATGTTTTGATGTTCAGGTATCCGAGGAGCGGGGAAGCAGCCACAGTACCGACATGACGATGAAGTGGCTCAGTGATGTGGAGGATGTTTATTATTATTGTGATTTGTCTTCTTGGTTCATTTTTCAGTACTCGAGTACGCGTGTCTTATTAATATTTCGAGATGGTTGTAATAATGACTCATTTGATCTGTTTGAAACCCGTTTTGTATTTGGAACTTTCATGGTACTGTTGTAGTATATTTACATTTCTTCTAATTAGCCTTGTAAATCCTTACTTTAAGGGTTTACGGCGCTGTAATTATTCCGAATATATCGGGGTGTTACAGTTCCAACTCGATGGCGAATTCTACATCCCGTTGTGGAGGTAGTCCAGGTAATTCGTCAGGAAACACATCCGAAAATTCGTTCACAACAGGAATGGATGAGAGTTCTACTTTTCTGTCTTCTTTCTTCATTGCGTAGCACCAGTATCCGGTACAGCCCTGTTTCAAAAATTTGACAGCTTTCATCGCCTTGATCATCTTTCCTGAGCTTCCTGGTTTTCATCCTTTAAATAGTATTTCGGAACCATCGTCAGCTATCACCGGGATATTCCTCTTTCGGTAGTTTACAATAGCTCCATATCGATTAAGCCAATCATCTCCGAGTATCATTTCTATCACAATCAGATTTAAGGGCCATTCTCTGCCTCCAAATGATACATGGAAATCTCTAGTTTCTAAGTTTCCCGCAATACTCTATCCACTCGGTCGACCCACAACATAAGGCTCACAATTTTGAAAACCAGAAATATTCAAACGATTTACACAAGGCAATGATATAAATGAATACGTAGCTCCTGTATCGAATAAAACGCTAACTGGCTGTGAAAGGATCTGAATAGTACCTAATGCGACAGAAGCATCCTGATCGTCTGCCCTCCTCATCTCATACAGATGTGGGGGAGCGGATCCGACACTCGAGGCTCCCTTGCGGTCGAACTGTCGTCTGCCTCGACCTCGCCCGAAATTTTGGGGCAGCTGAACACTCTGCTGCGTCTGCTGAATACTTGCTTCCTTCTGAGCCGGTTGTGAAGTACGAATCCCATTAAACTTAGTGGCATCCTTGCAGAACATCTCACGGTTCCCCTCCTGTCCGCAATCATAACATGTCACTGGAGTACGGAAACAATCACGCCAAAGGTGTCCTGGGCGACCACAGTTAAAGCACTTCCTAGTTGCATCCGTCGTGGCTGATACTGCTCCGGAGTTCTTTCCGCTCTTAGATGGGTGCAGAGGTTTCTTGAAAGAATGAAAAGATGATTGGGCCTTGCGGGGCCCACTGCTCCTGTGCTCTGTGAAACTACTAGAGACTTTCTGCTTTTTGGATTCTGCAAACTTTTTCATCGTTGCTTCTTTGATTTCATACGCCAATGCTTTATCCTGATATTGACGGAGAGTGGTACATTCGAAACCGGACATCATTTCAATGTCTGTTCTGACCAGGTGCCGAAAAAATGCCATCTGCTAATTAAACAATTTTATCGTCTGGGATACTGGCTCATCTGACGGCTGTGCGGAGAAAAATTCCCGAATTTTGGCTTCCCTCACCGGACGAGGGCAGTACTAAGATTCCATCATCAATTTAAATTCTCCCCAGTCGGCATCATGATCTACAGGCCAGATGGATTCCCACCACTCGGACGCTTCCCCTATCACAAAGTACTGAGCAATAGAGGCTCTCCAGTCGTCTGGGCAATTAATCCTGGCAAAAATTTTCTCCAGTTCTTTTAAGCAATTATCCCATGTCGGTGTCTCAGAAAGCCGTCGAATTTGGGTGGTTGCATCTTCACCACCTCTTGCAGCCATCGGTCGCCTCGATTTTCCATGTTTGGGATACCTTGCTGTCTATCTCCCTGTTCTAATCCTACTGCCACATGCATTCGGTCCACGACCTGGGCAAACTGAGTCATCTGGTTAACCACCTGATGAAGGATTTCGGGCATAGCAGGATCTGGTTCATTGTTAATAGATCTTTGTGGCTCGCCTGAGCTGTGGCTGGCCGGATTAGAAGGCGATGCTTCTCTTTCAGCATTTCTTCGTCCGCGTTCGCGACCATGACCACGTCCACGTCTACCTCTCAACATATTGTAAGCATAACTACTCAATATACAGGAAACAATATCGTTCTAATGTTCAAGTATAAAGAAGTATAACATGTGAACGACGAGATAGAGTTTAGGAATCTTACAACCACTGCTCGCACAAAGATGTAGGCAGTACAGTGATGTTATTCATGACCGGTTACCTCAAAAGACATATATGACCCCTATTTTAACCCAATGGCCAAGATATCCATAATCTTAGCTCTGATACCATATTATGTAACACCTCCGATATATTCAGGAATATTACAGCGCCGTAAATCCTTTACATAAGAATTTACAAGGCTGAAGAAACGAAAACACAATAACAGATACCAACATATGAAAGTAAACGAAATAAAATACAACAGTTCTAGGCCAAAAATGAAAATACAAACATCCAAATGAATAATATTAATACATCACTAAATTCAACATCACAAACGACGACATACTCGCGTATTTATTAAAAACAACACAAATAACAAATAATTAAACCCGACCAGAACATCACACTGCACCCTCGTCGTCATGCAGCTCCAGTGGTTATTTTCCTGCTCTCCTGGATCCTAAACATAAACAAATGTTCCCCTCGAAGGGGTTAGCACAACGATGCTAGTACATGTATGATAATTATACAACAATAATTTAATCAACAATAATCATTACAAGTTTCTCCAACGAAAAATAATAATAACACATATCACATCATGACAATCTCAACATTCTCATGGTATTCCAACGATCCAGCACACATAGCTATAGATTCCCATGATGATCCCATCGGACCAAAGCATGGTGGAACTACCTATCCAACGATCCAGTGCACACAGCTATATATTTCCCATGATGATTCCCGTCAGATCAATGTATGGTGGACAATTAATCACAACACATGTACACAGTACAATCATAACATAACTGACATAATACGAACAATTATAATTAAACTACTTGCCTCGATTCGATGAAAAGAATAACACTTCGACGAATATCAATAGACTCGAAGGTCGTCCCTTCGATCAATCACATTGCAAAGCTCGAACCTTAAACAAAAAAAATAATATAGAATTCATCTCATGTCGTACGAACATCTATCAATCCAAATTACGGTCGAAAGTTCACAAAACATATCCTGCCTGGTCTGCATAACGTACGTTACGTATCCAACATAGCGTACGTTAAGGCTGCTCGTTAGCATACGTAAACTACGAAGTCTAGCGTACGCTAATCCTATATTGACAGTATCTTCTCTGATCAGTTAAATAACTCGTCTGATGATATAACGTACGTTACGTACCAAACGTAGCGTACGTTAATTCTGCCCGTTAGCGTACGTAAGCAGCAGAGCCTAGCATACCCTTAACATGCATCCGACAGTCTCTTCCCTGATCAGACAACTGACTCGCCGCACGAAATTCTCAGTGTTAACGTACGTTAACTCCATGCATGATACCCTCATGAGAACTTGAATGATCTAATGGTGTTCAATAGCTTACAACTTCAAGGATAAGCATATCATCATGATGTCATACTCCAATATTTGATCACAAATTCTCTTACGTAATTCAGTTATTCTGAGGTTGATAATCTAGTTACCAACTTCAACATTTGGTGATCCTTCATCTAATTCTGTTAAGCAAAAGTGATACCAATACTAAATATACGAGCATTATGGAAACACTATTCAATACGAATAATCATTCTCAGAACATTACTCTCATCATTTGACGACACAGGATTCCAACTATGATGTTCTCAACAATGATATCTTAAGCATAATCATCCCATCTTTTAAACATGATGTTTGGTTGAATAAAACATCTATGGAACTTAATATCTTGATAGCATGATCATCATATCCTTAAGCACACGAATCCAAGGTTGGAGATAGAATTAAGATACCTTAAGATGAAGAAAACACCGAGACAATAGGTAGAATCCAACTCCGGTTGCTTGTGTGTCAATCCAAAATGATTCTCCACTTCAATGATCAAGTATACGTAATCTCCAATCTTCAATGATCAATAAAAGGTGTTCTAATGGTATATAAAGTGGCTGGGAACTCTCTGGGGATAAAGTAGGTTGAAAGCCAAGTGAATGAAACGAATGATATGAAATGGGGTGATGTCTTATTTATAACTTTCTGATCTTAACGTACGTTAGCCTTCATGCATAATGTACGTTAGTCGCTCAGCGTATGCTGCCCAGTATAATTAGCATATGTTATCATCACTGATAGTTAACTGTTCTCATTCTATACTCGATTACGTATGCTACACCATCAGGTTACGTACGTAAGTAGCACCCACTAGCATAGCGCTAGACACATTCCTTAGCGTACGTTAACACTCGTTGACTTCAAAACTGTCCAAGTTCATCCGCGGGAATCTTATCCCGACCCATTGTTCGGCTAGCACATGTGCTAGCTGCCCAGCTCAATTATTAACCTCTTTACGTATGCTACGCTTCATTCGTAGCATGCGCTAACTCTAGCGGATAACGTACGTTAAGCTTCCTTCTTAGCGTACGTTATCACGGACTTGCATGAGAAAATTTACATGTTGCTATAATCATGCACAAGGATACAAATACGAGAAATATCATACTTTGATTATTGATATCACAAATCCAAATAATATAGGGCTCAATTACAGATGAAATACTCAATAATAAATCCGGATATTACAATATGTAGTCAAAGAAATAGGCCAACAACTATAAGTACTATTAAGTGTACTATGTGGATTAACCCCATCAGTTGATAGAGCTAAACGAAGATTTCTATCCTCTCCTTCAAATTGTAGCCACTTATTGTCAATTAATTGCCAAGATGGTGAGTCTGCTGGGTGGCGAAGTTTGCCATCTTTAATTCTCTTATTTGCATGCCATGTCAAATTTTGAGCAGTTTGTGATGATTGGAACATTCTTTTGAACCTAGGAATAGGGGGGAAATACCACAACACCTTTGCAGGCACACCATTTTTTAGTTTTTTCAATCCAATTTTTTCTCTCTGCCACCTAGATGCTCCACAGTTCGGGCACTCAACAAGATCAACAAACTCTTTTCTATACAAAATGCAATCATTTGGATAAGCATGTATTTTCTCATAATATAAGTCTAACACTTTCATAGTTTTCTTCGCCTCATAAACTGACTTAAGCAAATCATTATTAATAGGCAAAATATCAGCAAGGACATCTAACAAAGCCAAAAACCCTTTATCAGACCACCCTTAATTCCCTTTAACACTATAGAGCCTCATCAAACCGGCAAGATTTGAATGCTTTGAACCCGGATATAAAGGTTTTTCAGCATCATCAAGCATGTGTTTTAAAGTACTAGGGTCTTTATCATAATGCTCATAAACATCTTGGACCATATCAACTACATTATTATAATCTTGACATCTAAATCTTTCACTAGGTGGATGGTCTTAACACTTTGTGGAGGTAGAAGGGTCAACTTCCCCATGCTTAGTACATATGACATATGACTCAGGAAAAGCTTTCTGAAACAAATGAAGCTTCACCAGTTCAGGCTTATGAAACTCCATATTGCAACAAAAGGTGCAAGGACATCGGATTGACATTCGACTTTCAGCATTCAAAATTGCAAATTCTAAGAAATCGGCAACACCAATTTTATTCTCTAAAGACCTTCTATCACAAGGTATCCAAGTTTTGTCCATTTCAAATACCTTTACCTGTGCATATATAATGTAACACCCCCAGAGCCATCCAGCAATATTACAGCGCCGTGGGTCCCGAGATGGAATCCACAAGGCTAAAATATATTTTCGCAAACATTTACAAACACCTAAGAGGCGAACGACGGTATTATCTTTTAAAATCATTCGAAGACTTAATAAAATCCATTTATCAAAACCGTCGTAAAACCTTATGTGAAACCACAACAGTTTAAAAACATGCGTTAAGCTATCGCTTACACGTACCGACAAAATAATTTAGAAAACGATTGCTAAAGTAACCTAAGTTACACGCAGCAGAAAAGACACACGATTAGAAATACTCTAGCAGCGGAATACAACAACTGATCAGGAAACTCAAAACACAATTACATGCCCTATCCAGTATCCTTCGGGAAGCTCATCTCTCCACGACCGCTACAAGCTTGATATTCCAAGAACCTAAAAAGAAAGCCCACGACGGGGTCAGCCATAATACCCGACAATGATAACCATCACATCTCGTCGATAATTACATATCAATGAAAATACAAAGTAAGAATACAACCAATGTAATCTTACCGTCATGACTTAACCAAAATTCATATCTCGATTTCTCAGCAACATGATAAGCTCATATCTAAACATCTGTATGGTATCTCAACAATACCCAAGGTTCTCGAAACATTATCGTAACTCACTGTTATGAAATTTACTAACTCTGTCCAACTCTATTTATTGGATAACATTATCACATCTCAACACGATAATCGATTATCCATCAAAGATAAATACCAAGAGAAATACAGAACGTATCTCAAGATATGAAACGCCAAGATGAAATCATATCAGTCTAATCCGGGACCAGATCAACACATCATACGGACATGGTCCTAACACAAGACCTACAAATGCATACTCATATGACAACGTCAATATGCTCACAACAATAACAACGTATACTTATGAAAAATCCATAATATACATATGCACAACAACTATACATAGGTAATCCGATGATCTAGCGTTCACTGCTTAGATTCCCCAATGATCCCGTCAGACCAACACGAGGTGGAAAAACCTGTCCGATGATCCAGCGCACGCTAGCATAGATCCCCCGATGATCCCGTCGAACCAACCCGATTTGGACATACAACAATAATGCACAAATGCATATAATAATAATACACAATGCATGACAACAACGATACACGCATGTATCACAACATGATCGACACAAATGACAAAAATGATTAGAGTACTTGCCCCGAGTCCTTCAAGAGCGATCTCAATGTCTAAACCATCACCAGCCATTATTCTGAATATTCGACGATCCAAAATGTCACGGACGGTAGATAATTCACGTCTTCATCTATACCACAATGTATCCTCGATAATGTCACGGATGGTAGATAATTCACGTCTTCATCTATACCACAATGTATACTTGATACCAAGTATATCAACAACAAATGTTAGTCATATACATTATGATTTAATTCCCAAAACTCGAATACAACTTATAATCTCAAATCTCCTGTGATTACGATTATAAACATTGCTATACGAATTATAAACGAATGAAACGGAAACCATTCATTAAATATTATAAACTGAGCAAGTAATAACTTGCCTCGATATCGATACGACGATAATGAAACCGTCACCAATTCCTTGTCTTCATACACGAGCTCCTCGACTCCGACTAAAGCAATTCACGAACATCCTCGAACTCGACCGCAACACACGATTATAATCACTGATCAATAATCTCAACCTATTGCAATAATCGATAAACAACAAGTTCGATAACAATCAACAATCGATATAACCAATCCACAAACCCAATGATTCCAAAATATCTCGATTAAACACAAGTTCAAACAACCTAACTCAAAGAACTACGAATTCATTACCATGATTCCACAAAGTCCATATATCGATTCGATAAGGCGAGTATACAAACTTAACCAAAATATTCCAATCAATTTCTCTTTCAAAACTTCAATCAAACACCTTGAAGGCGGAATTCAGAGGTATATTCGAATCATCAATCAATAAACACCAACCACATCAAGAACACGAAGAACACAATCACAAACATATATATCCTTCAACATTATATGATTCTATCCATCGATACGAACTAAACGACCCAAATATATCAAGAATCTCAAACATCCCACAATATTAGAGTTCAAGCTAATTACCTTCAATCCGGCGAAAGAATCAAGAATGATGTTATAAACCTTGTTCCAAGCTTTCCTATATGTTATCACTTGATAAACCAGCTCAAAATTTGAGGTTTAGGGGTTAAAAACCGAGTTTAGGTGATTTGGGATGAAAGGGGATCGTGTAGGAAGGGTTGGGAAATGAAATTCCCGACTGCTTTATGTTTTTATACGTCCAGGCAAGTTAGTGTACGCTAACTTCATCAATAGCGTGCGCTACCTTTTCTCAGAATACAGACAGAATAGTTTTTGCCATTTTGAGCATAACTCACTCATCCGGACTCCGATTAACTCACTGTTTGAACCATTAGAAAGATAACTCGATGCTCTATCATACTTTTATGTTTAAGAATTTTTGGAGTTTTCAAGAATCGGTGGTGATTTTTCCAAAGTCGAACCTTATACACATACATTACTCTCCAAACAAGTGTCCAAATCTTATTTCCACTAACATTTCAACATATGATCTTCTTAATCATATCATATATACCAAGAATCATAATCACTTTAATGTTCATCATCATATGAAGTAAACAATAACAACAAAACCAAGGACCCGAAATGAAGGGAGATATTAACCAATATATCTCTTGAAGGAAAACAACACCATTCAAAACCACACGAATAATATCAATATCCATATATCAATACAACATCATCACAATCCGGTAATCCCTCTCCTAATCATGCTTATCAACTTGTGTATATGATAATCATTGAGTCAGGAACTTCAATCTTCAATCCAAAACGAAATCTAAAGGTGAAGAGTGATTACCTTGTATAGACAAACCATGAAGGAGAACAATCAACTTCATTCCAAGAATCATCAATAACTTCAAGAACAAGACTTTATCCCTGTTTCTCAGCTTAATCTTGTTAAAGATCATCATCTCTCAGTGTTTGGAACCTCAAACTTCTCTCTAAAAACTCTCTCTCTCAAAATAAATGAAGGAATGGCCGAATGAACATAATTCACGTCTACAATCATATATATAGTAACTGTTATTAGCGTGCGCTACTTTTCCTTAGTAGCGTGCGCTATCGTGGTCCAGAGGCGACTGCTTTGCTTCGAACACTTATTTACGTACGTAATGCCCATGCAATAACGGACGTAAATTACACTGTCTAGCGCACGTAATTTCTTGGGCCTTAGCGTGCGCTAATCGTAGTTGACTTGCTACAGTCAGCACCTACCCCTGTGTCCCCACATGCCGAAAGTACTGACGAGGATAAGATTCCTTTTTGTCCGATCTGCAGTTAGCGTGCGCTAGTCCTTAGGTTTTAGCGTGCGTTAGTACTACATTACAACATTCGTTGACTCGTTGGCACATGCGCCGAAAGTGGCCGGGTCCACACGTAGATTCCTTCTGAGCTGTTCCGCACTAGCATACGCTAACCTATGCTCGTAGCGTGCGCTATACATGTACGATAGCGTGCGCTATACATGAATATTAGCGTGCGCTAATAATGCTATACTTAGCCATTTTCAGCTACTCTTGTCCAACGTCTCGACATGTAGAATACGAACATACGACATACTGAATACATATACATCTTCCAACAACATTCTCGTACGATAAGCCCGACACACAATGTCTTCCAATACAACTGTCAACCAAGTGCGGTAATAATACTAATACAGATGTCTTAGTCCTTCATTTATTTTATCCATACTGTACAGATTCCATGCTGTACAACATAACTCGGATAAAATAATATTAAACCACAGTAGTAGAAATTTCGGATATTACATACTACACCACTTAAAATAAGTTTCATCCTCGAAACTTGCAATCCGTCATAGAAAAACCAACAAAACGTTCAACCAAAATATTTCAAAACCATCACGACGACGATAAATCATCATCATTAATGAATAACCGAAACAGCATACTTACCAATGCGCAAAGTCGATGATCTCCTGCGATACTAGCTAGTGACTTCACTGTAAAGTCTCAATACGCTTACGGTCACAATTCCATGAGTCCCAACAAAATGTATCATCTTCGGATGAAATAATCTATCCGTGTCAAATCCTGTCTGCCTGATTATACACTCAAGCTCCAATTCCAATAAAATGAATAATACACGATACATCTGTGAAACAACTGCCCAACACAGTGACACAAATCCCGAAACATCGACACAAAATCCGAATGCTCATACGATCCCTAACAATGATCAACCAATAAATTAACCGAGAATATCATCGACATGATAAACTCCAATACGACCAATCCAAAGGTCAAAACACAATCGAGAATATCATCAACATGATAAACTCCAATATGACCAACCAGAGGTCAAAACACAATCGATAATATCATCAAAATGATAAACTCCAACACGATCAATACAGAACCACAGAAACCGATATACGAATGAATAAAATTCTCAAAAGGATACACAAATCACATGCACTAGATCTCAAAGAAACACACCCGACTGGCAAACATTCCCCTTGTCATATGAACAACCAATCACAAACCAACGAACATACCTAATCATACACGGAGTGGGAAACGACCAATCATTATCCAAACAACCATCCTGGGTTCACCATCCCCAAAATCCACACTTACAAAGGAATCATTCAAAAATCACTATGGTAAAATCACGCTACTACCATACCAATGGAATCACATAGCACATATTATCTGGTTTCACAAAATCCAAAGTTCCAAAATAACATTTTGTGCATGAATCTACAACACGCAACATATTTCTCTTATCCGATCAATCAAAAGATCATCCCTTGATAATCAAATTACCATACTAAAGTTTGAATCCTTTTCCTCGTATCATACCGATGTATTATCCAGTTCGTGAGTCTCGCTCAGAACTTCACCATGATATGCACTATGCACTAACTGCTATTGTATATCAATCACATTCTCAAAACCAGTTTGAAATCATATAGTCTTGTCAAAAAGAAATTTTTTCAAAAGTTCTTTCACAAATTTCAAAACATAAAACATAAATTTTGGTAAGACCACAAAATCAATTACCAAAAGTTAAACTGGCACGCTAATGCCAAGTATTCGATAACAGTTTCCTTTGAATCCACACGATTTCGAAGTTTTAAAATGGAAACTATGCAAATAATTGACTACATCCATACTCATGTATACCAGTTCGGCTCATCACCAATTCCACTGACATTCCATCGGAAAACCAAATGATAGAATTCCAAAATCTCAACATACAGACTCCGACCAAAAACTCCTTTTTCACATATGACTTGCAACGTCAACCATTAACCCATCCTGGATCACCTCAAATATGCTATGTCAAAACATTGAAACAAATCAACACAGCGAAAGACTTCCCGAGAAGTTGCATTTGGACCAATAAATCAAAACCCCGAAAGGTAGAAATAAAATGCATAAACGATTAGTAAAGTGTTTTACAAATCTCGGGAGTTTTAGAAAACAGAAAATCTTTTTTGAAACATTAGGGTCTCAGCCCGTATCTCGTTCCGCATTACAAGAAATTTAAAAGTAGAAAACCTTTTTTCGGACCCCACGTCCTGAGTTATAAAACTATTTCAAAATCGATTGGGTCTCGGCCCAAATCATTTTCCATAAAATATTCATTTTGAAAAGTATCATTTTCAAATGCTCAAAAACAGTTTCGCATATCTCATAATGAACCAACATAACATGTTCTTCTCATAAATCCACAACATTTTTCCCAAATGCCACTAGTAGAAAAAGAGTCTTTCTTGACGCGCATTTGGCGTCATAAAGGGCCTTTATGACGCGCAAATGCTGGTCATAGAAGGACCAGTCATAACTCATTATGACTCGCATTTGTTCGTCATTGTACAATGACACGCACTTATGACACCCACTTTATGACGCCCTTTTCTGACAACTATATATGCGTGTCATAAAAGTTATGACCCTTTTTCTCGATTTCGCTTTTGCGTGTCATAACTTCAAAATTTTTTATTTTTTTTTCTGGCTTTTATGACCCCCCCTGCTAAACCTGCAATTATATACCAATTGTACCCAATTCATTACAAAACATGCTGATCGATTGTACAAAATTAACGCATTTCATATATATCGCAAAACCATGCGTTACCAATTCATTACATGACTCGACTAAACTCGATCATGTCAAAATCGGATCAATATTATCTAGTTTACGATTACTACCAATTGTACCCATTTCTACCAACTGTACCTATTCCTACAAACAGTTTTACTCCCTAAAAATAAAATTCGACACATAAGTACACCATTTTTCTCGAATGTCGTCGAAATCGGCATCAGTGTAGTCGTTGCTTTCACCTCCAATCTAGTCAAATAAAACAACAAGTTAAAACAGTTTAAATAGGATCCGCGGACTAACTAAGCTAGACAACTAAGACCAGTCACAAAACCACAATTCAGTCACAATTCACAGTGACAACTTCAATTCACAGTCACAACTTCAATTCACAGTTTAAATAAGACAACTAAGACCAACATCCACAATTCACAATTCACAATTTAAATAAGACAACTAAGACCAACTACAAGACAATCTAGACGAGTTAGTAAATTGGATACAAAATAATTACACGAGTTAATAAGTAAGAATGCTGCTTCTGAATTGGATACAAAATAATTACACGAGTTAGTGAACCATTTGAAATAAAGTTGGAAATAAATCAAGCGATTGTTATTTGACGTAATCTACCCGCAGATTATGTACAGACTTAAGCCTAAGAATATATAACACAAAACCAACCCCACTCATTTTTTTGGGTATCAAATTGTATTTAGAGAACGATTGAAACATACCAGCCTAATAATCTGATGTGACCTCGAGCTTTTATCGTTAAGGGAAGTTTCACCCACCTGCCTTTGCGCTACAAGCACATGAATTGGTAAAGCATTATAATTTAATAAACTGGTGGAATAAATGTATTCAATAAAACATGCAAAAATGAACATTTTCATCTTAGCATTACCTTCACAAATACTTATTAGATGCCTCAAGTGTTGATCGTTCTTGACCACCTCTTCAATTAACTTATCCACAATGGTTCCTCTCTGCCAACAGCAAGAAACATTTAAAGACGCAAAAAAAATCTAGAAACGAATTTTCAACATTTTAAATATTAATGTGGTTACCTCAGGATCATCTAGCAGGCGAAGGGAGCCCGACTCTCTGTTTAGGAGATCCACAACATTTTCATTGTAAATCTCCAAAGCAGAAAATTTGAGCAAAAATTCTCTCTGGAGTCTGTCAGAGAACAAAACTAAATTTTTAAACGAGTTTCATTTGCCGGAAATTTATTCAAATATCAATATATCTTACGAAGTTGATGCGCTCATAAATGTCTCTGATAGCATGTTCTGCCACACCCCTCATGGTGAATGTTTTTCCACTACTAGTCTGCCCGTATGCAAAAATTGTTGCTGCAAAAAAACATAAAAAAATAAAAAGCTAATAGAAACAGGCAAGCACACATGAAAAGAACATATTACTACAACTACTTCTTTTTAATCAAGAATACACCGTGTGTATCATTTTACCGTTAATTCCACTAAGAGCAGACATAGCAACATCTCTGGCGCCTTCTTCATATACTTTGGGTGTAGAGCAAGTTGGATCAAACACCTTATCTGGGATATGGGATGTGTAAATACAGATATAAATGCTAATTTCCAATTACGACGAATCGAGTTGTATCTTTGTATAAGTTACTGCATATACCAAATGTATACAATCCCCATGCCGCTCATGATGTAAATTCTTTGAAACAATCGTATTCTCATCCGTGATCTCCCACGCGACGAGGTCGTAGCGGCCTACTTCTTTCGAATTCGGTGGTCTCATCCTTACAGAACTAAAATGTTCTCTTCCGGACTTTTGGACACTTTGGTGTACATCTTTGAGGCCCTCTTGATTTTGGACGATGGTGTCACTAGTGCACCTATTGTCATCTTCAGGAAACAGAATCTTTCTCCCCATAAATCAAAACAAAAAACAAAACGAATATCAAAAAGACTGCTTGTAATTGCAAGAATGACAAGACCAGACGGTTTCATAAGCCAAGATTTGTAAAATTGAAGTTGTTTCCGTAAAATAGAGTACAAGATATATGGGTGATGCGAAATCATAGCCACAGGATGAATCTCTCTAGGGTTTAGTATATTAAATCCGTAAATACTCAACGAACTTTTTTTTAAAATAAATAATTCCCACGAGAAATCTTATGTACTAAATCTTAGTTTGAACAATTTACCAAATATATCTTTCAAGACTATAATAAACTCGATTCTAACAATTTACCAAATAAGACCTACACTTACAAGTAAGACCATTGCCAATTCATATTAACAAAACAAATAACCTACACTTACAAGTAAGACCACCGCCAATTCATATTAACAAAACAAATAACCTACACTTACAAGTAAAACAAGATGATCAATTAACTAGGCAATAACCTACACAAACCGAGATTCAATTACCAAGCGGTAAAACAACCTTCACTTACAAGTTACGAAACAAAAACAAGCATAATTAGACAAGTTAACTAGCCAATAACAGGGACAACCGAGAAACGGCATCTAAACTCTAAAACCATTTGCCAATTCACAAATACAAAGCGAGATTCAAAAACAGAACAAGACCTTCTTTGTTGTTCAAACCATAAGAAAGTGCACTGCAGTAGGTTCATTGATAATTCTTTGAACATCAAGGCTGCTATTCTGCCAGCGTCTTTCGTAGCTTGCCACTGGGCATCATTAAAATAAGCCGGAACTGTGATCACGGCCTTGTTTACAGACTTCCCAAGGTAGGGTTCCAAAGACTGAATTGAAGAAAGTATGATCGGGAAATACACGAATGGCCTTGCAAGACCCGCCCACTTGTTGCTCAATGACCATGACGGCTTGGTGTTTCCAGTTAACTGATATGAGATGCAAATCATAAAGTTCCATTGTATTTGGATTTGAGGTTCATGAGGTTCTCTACCCATTATAAATAAGAGATGACGTATACATAATTATTTAATCTTCAATCAATCAGTAAAATAGGGTAAGAATCATCAGGGAGAAGAGGATTCAAATCACCCCAAGACTACAAAGCGAAAGATGGAGAATAATGGCAAACAGGGCCGCAGTATTTAAAATAATATTGAATATTGATATAGAATGAGGTTAGTTTGGACATTATCTAGATGTTTTACATATTTTAGGATATTCCAAAAATTAACATCTTCTTTTAAGTATAGCCTCATTCAACCTATTAAGAACCCATGTTGAGGCACACAAAGATACCAGATGCAATGAGGTGCACTCGTCATTAATAGAAGAAACCTATAAATCTCAAATGAAACACGAACTAAAAAAACCCAACCAAAATACAAGAACCATATAAATATTGTATACCTTGGAGAGATCAAACCCAAATTCACCGGTTTGCGTCATTCCTTGAAGATGTTGAATTGGAGTCTTAGAATCGATGTCCTTGCTTGGTGAGTTGAATCACATTAACTGATTTGGAAATATAGAACACTTTGAGTGAAGAATAATATATAATCGATTTAACAACTATATAAAATTTGAATCGATCGCTAGCGAGATGCAGAATAATTGTAACAAGGGCTATATTACCTGAGGTACCATCCTCTTACCAAAAATACAAAATATATAACAAGCGAAAGACTTTACCTTTTATCTCATCCCTTTCACCGACTGTGCTCGTTTTCTTCTCTAAAACTTAAATTGATCAATTCCTTTTACATCCTCTCCATTCCTTTCTTTAAAGAAACATGATTCGCTCCAAATGCTACAACATATAATCCAGATTTCACCATCTCTCTTGCAAGAACAATTGTTGTGGTAGTACCATTGCCAGCTAAATCGATCATCTTAGTTGCAACCTATAAATAGATGGAGTATTTGGTCAGACAATTTATTAGTTGAGTAGAGCAGGCAAGTATCACTCCTTAATTTTCAATTGCATCCGAAAGCTCTATGGCTTAAGCAATCGTGACACCGTCATTAAGAACTTTAATAGACAACATTGTGTCCTGTGTAAACACCGTAATAATAATTAAGGTCGCTCAGGTGGTCATGGGATATGGTTGATGTACTTATGATCAATTTCAGGATCTAGTCAATTAATTGACATTCAAGAGTGAAAAAGATGAATGGTACCTCGGGGAAACACTGCTTCTTGTTGGCTCTTGTTGGCAATTTGAGCAACAAGTTTGCTTTACTAAAAACAAAGTAAGACAAAGGACTGAAGATGTGAAATGTATACATTGATTTTGCAACATGCTTTTTAGAAAACTATTAACAAATAACATAATACCTATTTGTTTATTGAGATAGAGGTTGATGCAGATGCACAATTCTCTGTCTTTTCCAACGTTTGGCTCCTAGCACCAAATTTAAGCAAAATAGGTGAGGCTTAAATCAATGCAAGACTTTGTATTAATAAAAATAATAAATGCTAAATGCTAAATGCTAATGTAATTCTCAAGTTGAGAGTTTGTGTTTTCAACCAAAACCCCCAAAAATAAACCAAGCCTTCAAAATGAACCATACTCATATAGGTTTCAAAACCCAATCATCAAAACCAATACAGGGTACATAGCTTGACACAATTCCTAAAATTGGTTTTCAGAATACCTCAAAGCCGGATCAGGATCAGATGTATAAACGCTGTTACGAAAAAGGGTAATCAAAATGTAAGAAAAATTTGCAAACATGCTATTACCTTGATATTTTCTGCCCTTCTTCATCTGGTTTGTTGTTTTTCTCCTGCATTTGATGGTAGAAAAGATGTTTTAGGGTTCGAGACCTTCTGAATTTTGAGAAGAAGGAATCCATAGAAAAGAGGTTTTAGGGTTCGAGAAGCACAACGATGAACGGTGTCGATTCCACTACAGGAGCGGTGGAAAATAAAAACGTAACTTGAAGAGTTGGGTGTATCGAACTATCGATTCCAGTATAGAAGCACAACGATGAACGATCGATGGATGAGTGGGATAAGAACCCTAACCTTATTGGTGATCTTGAATCATTAATCATAAGGAAGCTTTTGAATCTTCATTTTCATTGTGCGATGAATCGTCTCTTTGTGGGAATGAGAGGGTGAGGGTGGGATTGGGGTGTTGAATAATGAATAGCAAAGCAGGGCGTGGGTATTAGAATACGGTTTTTGAAAAAAACGTGATGACTCTGATTATGACTGCCACTTTTTGACACATGTAAACTCGCGTCATCGCGAATGGAAATTTTACGCGTTATGACTCTGATTATGTGACTAAGCTATTTGCGAGTCATCTTCGACTGTTGGTCATAAAAAAAGGGTCAAGGAAGGGGTTGTTTCTACTAGTGTGCACAACTCCGTTCCAAAGGTTAACCGACATATTGATTTCCAAAATAATAGTTTCTCATGATCATCAATCCTATCCCAATTATGTCACCTCATATTGTGATGCATAATATCTTTTCGAATATCGAAACATAGCCACTTAGAACGGCAATAAATCTCAATGAAATTCAAAATCCAAATACTTACAGATCGTGAAGCTGATGATTTCCTGTGATACAGGCACATGTCTCAACTCTAGGAAATACTCGACACGGATATTTTCAAAACACACATTTTGCAAAACTCAGTTCAACTCGAGAACACAACACATCTCTATCTAAAGAAATACGTTAACACCATTTGAAAAAAAAGTTTACAACAACCCTAGTACGACACTGGTGAATCACATATCGCACAAGCCCTAGTGAACAACAAAAACCCATGGCTCTACTATTAGTCAATCGACAACTCGAATGATGCGACAAAACACGACCCAACATGACCCAACTGCCTAGGTTTTCTCAACCTAAGCTCTGATACCATATTCTATAACACCCCCAGAGCCATCCAGGAATATTACAGCGCCGTGGGTCCCGAGATCACAACAGTTTAAAAACATACGTTAAGCTATCGCTTACACGTACCGACAAAATAATTTAGAAAACGATTGCTAAAGTAACCTAAGTTACACGCAGCAGAAAAGACACACGATTAGAAATACTCTAGCAGCGGAATACAACAACTGATCAGGAAACTCAAAACATAATTACATGCCCTAGCCAGTATCCTCCGGGAAGCTCATCTCTCCACGACCGCTACAAGCTTGATATTCCAAGAACCTAAAAAGAAAGCCCACGACGGGGTCAGCCATAATACCCAACAATGATAACCATCACATCTCGTCGATAATTACATATCAATGAAAATACAAAGTAAGAATACAACCAATGTAATCTTACCGTCATGACTTAACCAAAATTCATATGTCGATTTCTCAGCAACATGATAAGCTCATATCTAAACATCAGTGTGGTATCTCAACAATACCCAAGGTTCTCGAAACATTATCGTAACTCACTGTTATGAAATTTACTAACTCTGTCCAACTCTATTTATTGGATAACATTATCACATCTCAACACGATAATCGATTGTCCATCAAAGATAAATACCAAGAGAAATACAGAACGTATCTCAAGATATGAAACGCCAAGATGTAATCATATCAGTCTAATCCGGGATCAGATCAACACATCATACGGACATGGTCCTAACACAAGACCTACAAATGCATACTCATATGACAACGTCAATATGCTCATAACAATAACAACGTATACTTATGAAAAATCTATAATATACATATGCACAACAACTACACATAGGTAATCCGATGATCTAGCGTTCACTGCTTAGATTCCCCAATGATCCCGTCAGACCAACACGAGGTGGAAAAACCTGTCCGATGATCCAGCGCACGCTAGCATAGATCCCCCGATGATCCCCTCGAACCAACCCGATTTGGACATACAACAACAATGCACAAATGCATATAACAATAATACACAATGCATGACAACAACGATACACGCATGTATCACAACATGATCGACACAAATGACAAAAATGATTAGAGTACATGTCCCGAGTCCTTCAAGAGCGATCACAATGTCTAAACCATCACCAACCATTATTTTGAATATTCGACGATCCAAAATGTCACGGACGGTAGATAATTCACGTCTTCATCTATACCACAATGTATCCTCGATAATGTCATGGACAGTAGATAATTCACGTCTTCATCTATACCACAATGTATCCTTGATACCAAGTATACCAACAACAAATGTAAATCATATACATTATGATTTAATTCCCAAAACTCGAATACAACTTATAATCCCAAATCTCCCGTGATTACGATTATAAACATTGCTATACGAATTATAAACGAATGAAACGAAAACCATTCATTAAATATTATAAACTGAGCAAGTAATAACTTGCCTCGATATCGATACGACGATAGTGGAACCGTCACCAATTCCTTGTCTTCGTACACGAGCTAATTGACTCCGACTAAAGCAATTCACTAACATCCTCGAACTCGACCGCAACACACGATTATAATCACTGATCAATAATCTCAACCTACTGCAATAATCGATAAACAACAAGTTCGATAACAATCAACAATCGATATAACCAATCTACAAACCCAACGATTCCAAAATATCTCGATTAAACACAAGACCAAACAATCTAACTCAAACAATTACGAATTCATTACCATGGTTCCACAAAGTCCATATATCGATTCGATAAGGCGAGTATACAAACTTAACCAAAATATTCCAATCAATTTCTCTTTCAAAACTTCAATCAAACACCTTGAAGGCGGAATCAAAGGTATATTTGAATCATCAATCAATAAACACCATCCACAGCAAGAACACGAAGAACACAATCACGAACATATATATCCTTCAACATTACATGATTCTAGCCATCGATACGAACTAAACGACCCAAATATATCAAGAATCTCAAACATCCCACAATATTAGAGTTCAAGCCAATTACCTTCAATCCGGCGAAAGAATCAAGAATGATGTTATAATCCTTGTTCCAAGCTTTCCTAGATGTTATCACTTGATAAACCAGCTCAAAATCTGAGGTTTGGGGGGTTAAAAACCGAGTTTAGGTGATTTGGGATGAAAGGGGATCGTGTTGGAAGGGTTGGGAAATGAAATTCCCGACCACTTTATGTTTTTATACGTCCAGGCACGTTAGCATACGCTAACTTCATAAATAGCGTGCGCTACCTGTTCTCAGAATACAGACAGTATAGTTTTTGCCTTTTTAAGCATAACTCACTCATCCGGACTCCGAATAACTCACCGTTTGAACCATTAGAAAGATAACTCGATGCTCTATCATACTGTTATGTTTCAGAATTTTTAGAGTTTTCAATAATCGGTGGTGATTTTTCCAAAGTCGAACCTTATACACATTACTCTCCAAACAAGTGTCCAAATCTTATTTCCACTAACATTTCAACATATGATGTTCTTAATCATATCATATATACCAAGAATCATAATCACTTTCATGTTCATCATCATATGAAGTAAACAATAACAACAAAACCAAGGACCCGAAATGAAGGGAGATATTAGCCAATATATCTCTTGAAGGAAAACAACACCATTCAAAACCACACGAATAATATCAATATCCATATATCAATACAACATCATCACAATCCGGTAATCCATCTCCTAATCATGCTTATCAACTTGTGTATATGATAATCATTGAGTCAAGAACTTCAATCTTCAATCCAAAACGAAATCTAAAGGTGAAGAGTGATTACCTTGTATAGACAAACCATGAAGGAGAACAATCAACTTCATTCCAATAATCATCAATAACTTCAAGAACAAGACTTTATCCCTGTTTCTCAGCTTAATCTTGTTAAAGATCATCATCTCTCAGTGTTTGGAACCTCAAACTTCTCTCTAAAAACTCTCTCTCTCAAAATAAATGAAGGAATGGCCGAATGAACATAATTCACGTCTGCAATCATATATATACTGACTGTTATTAGCGTGTACTACTTTTCTTTAGTAGCGTGCGCTATCGTGGTCCAGAGGCGACTGTTTTGCTTCGTACACTAATTTACATATGTAATGCCCATGCAATAATGTACATAAATTACACTGTCTAGCGCACGTAATTTTTTGGACCTTAGCGTGTGCTAATCGTAGTTGACTTGCTACAGTCAGCACCTACCCCCATGTCCCCACATTCCGAAAGTACTGACGAGGATAAGATTCCTTTTTGTCCGATCTGCAGTTAGCGTGCGCTAGTCCTTAGGTTTTAGCGTGCGTTAGTACTACATTACAACATCCGTTGACTCGTCGGCACATGCGCCGGAAGTGGCCGGGTCCACATGTAGTATCCCTCTGAGCTGTTCCGCACTAGCGTACGCTAACCTATGCCCGTAGCGTGCGCTATACATGCACGATAGCATGCGCTATACATGAATATTAGCGTGCGCTAATAAGGCTATACTTAGCCATTTTCAGCTACTCTTGTCCAACATCTCAACATGTAGAATACGAACATACGGCATACTGAATACATATACATCTTCCAACAATATTATCATATGATAAGCCCGACACACAATGTCTTCCAATACAACTGTCAACCAAGTGCGGTAATAAGACTAATATAGATGTCTTAGTCCTTCATTTATTTTATCCATACTATACAGATTCCATGCTGTACAATATAACTCCGATAAAATAATATTAAACCACAGTAGTAGAAATTTCGGATATTACATATAATATTTAGTGTCAGGCTGTATTTATTTCAGTTCATAAACATGCATATAAGAAATATTTCTGCCACAAAACTAATTCAATTTAACAAAATGAATGCTTGCTTGAGCACTAATGGTTGTGAAACTTTTTTTTTCCTTAACTTGCTCAATATATTTTTCCTTTAACCTTGACCAAATGATACCATAAGTTAGTATTGAATATGATATCAACTATTATAAAATACAAAATTCAACTTAAAACTAATAAAATCATCATCAAGATTCTAAACATAAGAATGGAGAAGTAGTCTAACAGATGCTAAGTAACTAAGGCTCAACTGAATAGCAAATCAGTAAAAGATTTCATATATCTACTTCTGTAGATGCCTTTTCGCTATGATATAAAACATTTACAAAGACTGGTCATGAGACCAATAATGTATAACATAAAAGCTTCACATGAGAGCTTGGAAAAACAATAAGAAGCACTATTCTACAATTTAACAGAAGAAGCGGATGGTGTTTTAAATGCTCAGAAGATAAAAGAACCTAACTCATGGGACCTTACAATATGGACAAAGACTATGCGAATGTAGAGCTCTCGAAACATAAAAGAACATGAAAAGATGGACAACCAGATCCGAAAAGCAAAAGTATGAAGAAAAGAAGAATTAAAATACCTATATTTATGACATATACATATGTGATCCCAAGACCAGAATTAAAATCTTGACATCTAAGTTTTTTACTAGGTGTATGTTTCTGATAGTTTGTGGAGGAAGAAAGGCCAGCCTGGTCCAAATGACATACGACTCAAGAAAATTGTTTTGAAATAAATGAAGGTTTACTAGTTAAAGCTTATGAAACTCCATATTGTAACATAATGTGCATGGATGCCTTACTGATATTCGGTTTTCAACATTCAAAATAGAAAACTCCAAGAAATTACCAATACTATAGACCTCCTATCACCTCCTATCACCATCACCATTGACCTCCAAGAAATCACCAAAACTAAGTGACTATGTCCAAAAAAGATGATAACAAAGAACTCATATCATTTTATTTTAACATAAGCAATGGTATACAAACTTAAGCAAATTCATGTACAAAACTACCAATAAATAGCAAACACCAGAAAAATATTGAGTTATAATGTAGCATTTGTAGTAAATGTAGCCTGTAATTATTTTCACAGAAACATAATTTTTTATTATTATGGGAAAACTATGCTTACCTTCCTGTTCAACTCGAGACTGCCCCCTCTTTAACAAGTTTAACGGTAGTTGTTACAAACTACCATCAAAACCCCAAAGAAATACACGAGAGCATATTTGGAGTTTAATATAATCATTACAAGACCAGAATTAAAATACCTATATTTATGACATATACATATGAGATCACAAGACCAAAATTAAAATCTCGACATCTAAATGTTTTACTAGGTGTATGTTTCTGATAGTTTGTGGAGGAAGAAAGACCAGCTTAGTCCAAATGACATACGACTCAAGAAAATCGTTTTCAAATAAATGAAGCTTTACTAGTTAAAGCTTATGAAACTCCATATTGTAACATAACGTGCAAGGATATCTAACTGATATTCGGTTTTCAACATTCAAAATAGAAAACTTCAAGAAATCACCAACACTATAGACCTCCTATCACCTCCTATCACCAACACTATAGACCTCCAAGAAATCACCAAAACTAAGTGACTATGTCCAAATAAGATGATAACAAAGAACTCATATCATTTTATTTTAACATAAGCAATGGTATACAAACTTAAGCAAATTCATGTACAAAACTACCAATAAATAGCAAACACCAGAAAAATATTGAGTTATAATGTAGCATTTGTAGTAAATGTAGCACTTGTTTAGCAGAAAGCAGTCTGTAATTATTTTCACAGAAACATAATTTGTTATTAGAATGGGGAAACTATGCTTACCTTCCTGTTCAACTCGAGACTGCCCCCTCTTTAACAGGTTTAACGGTAGTTGTTACAAACTACCATCATAACACCAAAGAAATACATGAGAGCATATTTGGATTTTAATATAATCATTGCAAAAAATAACAGAAAACCAACAAGGAATTTCCTTAAACATATAAAGCAGATTTTTGAAAAAATCAATCGCAGCCCCCTGAGAAATAGATACCGCAAATCTGGAAAAAGAGAACATCAAACAGCCAACAATGAGCTCAAACCACAAAAAACGCAGAAGATACACAAATAATGTGGACCTGAAGGAACTTAAAAATGCCAATTCTCAATCAATGTTGCAAACTAGCATGTATAATCATGGGAAGAAAAACTTTTTGTTGCATTTTACAAGCCTACCAGACATGGAGTTTTTCTTGTAGAAACAAAGGTCGCAGCAAATCGAAAACAAAACCCAAAATTTAACAATCTGAGCAGATGAAAAATTTGCAGAAACAAAAATACCATATCAAAGATTAATACAAATTCTAGGGTTTTCTACATAAAACTAATTAATTATAAATTTGTAAAACGTAACAAAAAAATTGTAAACATTAAACAGTGAAATCACACAAGGGCATGGAAAAACAATAAGGAGTACAAATACACTATTCTACAATTTAACATAAGAAGCGGCAACTGGTGTTTTAAAAGCTCAGAACATAAAAGAAACTAACTCATGGGCCCTTACAATATGGACAGAGACTATGCGAAGGTAGAACTCTCGAAACATAAAAGAACATAATTTGTTATTAGAATGGGGAAACTATGCTTACCTTCTTGTTCAACTCGAGACTGCCCCCTCTTTAACAAGTTTAACGGTAGTTGTTACAAACTACAATCAAAACCCCAAAGAAATACATAAGAGCAGATTTAGAGTTTAATATAATCATTACAAAAAATAACAGGAAACCAACAAGGAATTTCCTTAAACATATAAAGCAGATTTTTGAAAAAATCAATCGTAGTCCAGAAATATTAAGACTGAGAAATAGATACCACAAATCTGGAGAAAGAGAACATAAAACGGCCAACAATGAGCTCAAACCACAAAAAACACAGAAGTTACACACACAATGTGGACCCGAAGGAACTTAAAAATACCAATTCTCAATCAATGTTGCAAACTAGCATGTATAATTATGAGAAAAAAACTTTTTCTTGCATTTTACAAGCCTACCAGACATGGGGTTTTTCTTGCAAAAACAACGGTCACAGTAAATCGAAAACAAAACCCAAAATTTAGCAATCTGAGCAGCTGAAAAAGTTGCAGAAACAAAAATACCATATCAAAGATTAATACAAATTCTAGGGTATTTCCATAAAACTAATTAATTATAAAACTGTAAAATGCATCAAAAAAATTGTAAACATTAAACAGTGAAAACACATATATAAAGAATTAGAAAATCAAGTTCAAAGTCAGTACTCAACAATATGTGAGCAACAACACAAAAATAATCATATTATTTAACTAAAGTTGTCCATAAATAGATTAAATGTAATACCCCCAAGATATTCGAGGTGTATTACAGCGCCGTGGACCCCTACATGGGACCCACCAGGCTAACACAAGAAAACACCACTCGACTAACCACCTCGATTAGCAAGGAAACAATTGTTAACAACAAGAACATAAAACAACGCGTCCGGTACAACCGGCATAATAAACATCAACCGACAAATACAATGACTCCAACAAAGACCAATCACAATCCGAAAGGAAAAGCCTAAGTACTCGCGAGTACAATCTATAAGTTTACAATTTGGAAAACATCCACATCAAAAGAGACAGTAGGGAAATAACAAGACTCAATGGCACATGTCAACAACCTTGGCCGACATCCTCGTACCATCCCAGCGCCCGCTCGTCTGGCTGAACATAACCTGAA
The DNA here is from genome assembly GCA_033398695.1 of Orobanche coerulescens. Lineage (NCBI taxonomy): Eukaryota > Viridiplantae > Streptophyta > Magnoliopsida > Lamiales > Orobanchaceae > Orobanche > Orobanche coerulescens. The sequence continues at coordinate 107,841,989 of CM065817.1, read as the reverse complement.
ATCCATAACAAGAATTTCCCCAACAACGGGTCCCCAAAAGGGTTAGCAATTACGCTAGTACAAGTATCCAAGGCAAACCAGTCGCTTACACATTTCATAGTACATGCACCAATATCATTTCAAAAACCAAAACCAGACATGTTTTTTCCGGAAACAAACAGTCACAATTAATTTGCCTAGGACCGGGACGAAGCCACGAATCCCACTCGAGGCCTCTAAGGACCCTCCCGAGCTGGCCACATTCACAAAATAAATCAAGCACCACACGTCACCTAGGACCAGGACGAAGCCACGAATCCCACTCGAGGCCTCTGAGGACCCTCCCGAGCTGGCTAGCGAATCAAACTCATGAATCCAGGATGAAGCCATAGATTCCATCGAGGCCCCGTCGGACCCTCCCGAGGTGAGTAAAGCACACACAATATACATTACCATTTCACGTTAAGCATATAGGTTTCCAAGAATTACTTGCCTTGAATAATTGACGACGCAACGAACGGAAAGGAAAGTCACCAACAAACGCTAGAAACCAATGAAACCGAACCTAACGATTCGAAGAATACAATCACAACCATTTCTAAATGAATACGGAATTGGAATACACCCGAAAACCCGCCTACGATTCATGTATATTCGTATATAAACAACAACGAGGGCGGACCACAACCAAACCCTCTCGATTCCGTAAAAACCACGAAATATACCATGAATCCGTAGGGAAACTAAGTATACCAACAAGATTAATCATATTCCCAAAACAAGAATAGTATGGACAAGGTACTTGTAATACCCGTAATTTTGTTCCCCGGAAATTTTCTATTTTTGGCGGAAGTCTATTTTAACGACTTTTTTGGGACCGTTTCGTCATCCTGAGAATGATTAATTCTACACTTTTTGTCATCCGAGTTCGTTTCGGTATCGTTATGTTGAATTCCGTGTTCTTTAGCGACTTTTCCACGTATGAGTTCGACTTTGTTAAATCACCATAAATTCTTGGAAACTCCAAAAATTCTGAATCTTGGAAATATTATAAAGCATAGAGTTAGCTTTCCAATGGTTCAAACGGTGAGTCAATCGGAGTCCAGACGAGGGAGTTATGGTCAAAATAGCTAAGTCACTCTCATTTTCTAGATTCGGCCAAAACCGCCTGTACCCGATGCCGCGGCACACCTGGGCCGAGCCGCGGCACACTGCCGAGCCCTGGGAGCAAATTTTGGGCCTGGGCCGCGGCACACTTCTACTGAGCCGCGGCACACATGACAGTTTACCCTATATCGCGTTTTCTTGAGCGGATCACCTCATTTTTCCCCATTTCTTCACTTGGGCACGAGAGAGGAAGCTTGAGAGGAAGAAGTTTCTTCACCTATCACTTGAGTGTGTGATTTCTCTTCATCTCTTTTCAATTGTGAAGCTCGGATCATCGATCTATCGAGTATTCTTCGAATCATAGTGCTTGGATCTTCAAGAGGTAATTTCTTCAACATCTTGGATTTCGATTTTGTATTGGGTAATGATGTTTTGGGTGTTAAAATCATAGGGTATGAAGTGATATACGCATGATTATGGACATGTTTGAGTATTCATCGGATTATTGAAAGATTATTCAAGAACACTTCGAATTTTGTGTTGGAAATTGGGGATTTTGTTTGACTTCATCCTTTTAATCCGTAGTAATTTAGATTAGTGATGGATTGATGATGATTTAGGTGTATTCTATCATTTCCATCGTTATTCCGCGGTTGGAGTGTATTGATTCGTCGTTTCGGTTGAGTTAGTAGTCGACGCCTTGAAGGTGTCCGACAAAAGGTCTAAGAGGGGGGTTTTGTGCGTTGTACGATTATTATTCATCGTACGATTGTTCATTTATCATTGATATGACTTAGGGACAAAATCCTTGTGAAGAACTCAAGTCAGAACCCTTCCGTTCGTTGTCTTCTTCGTGGTTCAAGCTTCCCGGTCGAACCGTGTTCTTCGGGATCTTGATGCGTTTATTAAGGCAAGTATACATTTATGATTGTACGTTCTCGACTTTGAAAGTAAGAGGAATTGATGGTATGATATGAACGAACCGTTTTTATGGCATTCATAGAAATATTGATGGCATATCATGAACGAACCGTTTTTACGGCATTCATAGATATATTGTTGGCATGTAATGAACGAACCGTTTTGACGGCATTCCTACATGTATCGGCGTATGAGGTGAACGAACCGTTTCTACGGCATTCACATACGTAACGGCGTATGAGGTGAACGAACCGTTTTTATGGCATTCACATACGTCTTATGAGATTTTAGTTATTCCGGAATACTAGTCTTAAATTGATGAATTGACGGATATTGATGAATTGACGGATTACATTTACTTTATTGTCGAGGAGTATTATGTTTCATACTGTTATACTTGCACTGGCTATTCGACGGCTAACCCCTTTATGGGGGAAATACGTTTCATGTATTTCAGGTTCCAGGAGAGCGGACAGGTGGGTACCGGGTCGGTATGAAGATGATGGGCAAGTGTGATACTGTGTCTTGTCTCCGGTTATTTTCTTGGATTCCTCCATTCAGTGTTGTTGTACTGGAATGGATTTTTAAATACTCGAGTATTGTATTTCAGTTTCCTTGATGTTCCTACTGTGTTGCCGAGGTATTGATTTGTGCAGTGATGTATATGGTTTCATTGGTTATGGTTTTGAATACCATTTGTATCGTCTTTCTTTCCATTGTATGTAGACCTTCTCGGTCAAGTTTATAGTTCCGCATATGTTTAGCCTTGTGGGTCCCACGGCGGGGCTCACAACGCTGTAATATACCCTGAATAACTTGGGGGTGTTACAGAATATGGTATCAGAGCTTAGGTTTATGGATACCTAGGCTGTCGGTCTTTTGGGTCGATTGAGTCGGCATTTGCCCACAGTATCACTACTCTGCCATCATCACAGTGCGACCGGTACTTGTAAGTCCTCTCACTCTTCTTGTATTTTTTTTAATCGTTTCGTTTATAGCTTGGTATTCTTGGGATTTGGTCACTTCGAGAATGTGCGATTCGGATTATACTTACGCACGGATGTGCCCTTCAGAATGTTGGCTGAAAGTAGGAAGAATCGTGGCCGTGGTCATGGACGTGAACTCTTCCTTGAGATTTTGTTAAGTTGCTAATTGCGATAATGGTGTGTATCGGTATTATGTTGAGACTTTGTTTAGGAGTCGCATGCTAGTATCACGGGAGATCTTCGACTTCGCAGACTTGTAAGTATGTTGTTCGAATTATTCGATAATTCTTGGTGAATTTAAATTTCCGTTGAAATGTTGTTTGTGCGAGTGATTGCAAGTTTCGAGGACGAAACTTATTTTTTTTTAAGGGGGGTAGAGTGTAATACCCTGATTTTTTGGATATATTTTTTTCGTTTATTTGTTGGATGTCGTTGATGGATAATTGTGCTTGAGGATGATGTGAACGTATGACAATGTTGCTGAATGCGTATATGTATTCATTGTGCTGTGTGATCGTTTGGTATGTCGAGATGTTGGTAGAGAATAGCGGAAAGTGGCTAAGTACAGCTACGTTAGCGCACGCTACAAGGTATGCCTAACGCGCGCTAAGATATATACTTAGCGTACGCTACGGTGCATACTTAGCGCACGCTAAGAGATTCGGTTACGTACGCTAAGGAGGACCCCTAACATACGTAACGACTTGCTGGGTTAGTTTCGGAAGGTGGCCGACAGGTAGGCCGAGATTGATTTTTATATTCAGTTAGCGCACGCTAACGCATGTTGGTTAGTGCACGCTAACACCATATCGCCATTAATGGAATCTTAGCTTCGGCGGCGGACCCGGCCATGTTCGACGCGTGTCCAGATAAGGTCAGCAAGAGTTGTCGTGTAGAGCTAGCGCACGTTAAAACCGTATGATTAGCGCACGCTAATTCCATATCGGTCAAAGGAATCCCGTTAATCGCGGATGTTTTCGGCATGTGGGGGCACGATACTGTAGAAAGTCAACGATGATTAGCGTGCGTTAAGGTCGAAGAATAGCGCACGCTACTGAGCATTTCACTGTAGTAAGTCAACGCCTGTTAGCTTACGCTAATGCATGGGCATTACGTACGTTAGATGAATTTCGAAGCAATGTAGTAGCTTCTGAAATGCCCGATAGCGCACGCTATCAAGGAAGGATAGCGCACGTTATTCATGTAGCGCATGCTTAATATAAGGTCTAGCACGCGCTAGTGATGTGTTTTATAGAGAAGATAGACGAGTGCTGAGAGGCATTTTGTCCATTCTCTTTCCTTCAGTCAATAGAGAGAGAGAGCCTTGGGAAGTACTTGAAGTTCCTAAACATTGAGAGATGATTCTCTTAAACAAGATTAAGATGGAGAGCTCGGATTTAAGTATTGTTCTTGAAGTTTTTGATGATTCTTGGAATGAAGTTCAATTATTCTTCTTCGTGGTTCGTCCATACAAGTTAATCCTTGTATCCTTTTGATAGTGGTTTGTTTTTAAAGGATTACTACTTGGGAGGGAGTATGTTGGGAATCGCGCATTTTGATGTTCGTTTTTATTTCAATGTAAATGCATGAATTGGAATGTACTTTTATCCGTTACATGAATATTTTTGAAATGGATTTTAGTATTTTGCCAACTGAATTTTATTTTGTAAAACCGATTCCCTAAACTGAGTTTTCGGCATTTTAACCTTGATCGTTTTGACGGTATTTGGAAAATGATTTTTTTTAGTATTTGAAAAATATTACCGTCATCGGTCTTTTTGGCATTTTTGAAATGACGTGGAAATTTGTGCTTAGCCTGGTAAATCCTTGTGAGGAGGGTTTACGGCGTGTAATATTCCCAAGAGGATCTGGGGTGTTACAATCTTGGTATCATGTGATAATGCTATACGAGATTTATTGGAATCGTAATAAGAGATTTCGGATGTTGTTATGATTATTGAGATCTTCTTCATATGACGATAAGGGTTTTGTTGTGATTCTTGAGGTTGTATGAATGACATGATGAAGGAAATGATAACATGGAGATATATACCTCGGATATGTTGTTCTGAACGTGATTTGGGATATTTCATGTTCTTGCAGAACTCTTGAATTATCCGAGGTGATGAAAATTTTTAAGAAGTGTTGATGTTTTGAATATGAATATGGAATATTCATATCTAGAGCTGAACTATGTGTTGGAAATAATATTCGTATAGGAAATACGAATGTGATTATGAGCTTGATGAGACTATTATTCATCTCTGAATTTGGAAGCCCATACGTACGGAGCAAATATTCAAGTCGAATGATTGGATTGTTTGATAACCTTAGAATATGATGATCTATAATGTTGAACTAATTGGATGGTTCAAATTAACGATGATCATCGAAAAAATTTTAACTACGGATTTACGAGAAGGGAACCATATCAATTCGTATTTAAGAATTGAGTTTGGGACTTTTAGACCTTTATTATTGGTCCTCATTTGTTGCGGATATGATCATCATATTTCGACTCGTATTGTGGACAGGGTTTGTCAGTGTCTGAGTTGGATTGTTCGGCTGTGTTTAGTCGAGATATGGTTCAAACGGTTGAGTTTGTGATTTGGTGGTGTTGATATTGGTCGTCATAAAACAAGTTGATTATTAATCATTCGTCTTACAAAAATGTATGATGTTTGATCGTGAATTATGACTGTTGTGTTGCGGTTAAGGTTGAAGGGTTCGTAGATTAACTTGGTCGAGGCCGAGGGAATTCGTAAGACGAAATCAATGAATTGGTAACGAGACGTTGTATTGATATCGAGACAAGTTTTATACTCGTACTAATCAATGAGACTAATGTTATCGTGTAGGCGTACGATTGTGTGTATCATTTTGGGACATGGCCTCTTTATGATTGTATTGATATCAGGGGATTGGTTGACACGACGCCCGTCGGCAAATTATGCCAAATGTTACTGTTGTTTGTTAAAGGCCGATTCGAGGCATTGCGATACTTGTTGGTAAAGTCGCTGTCGATTGCCGGTTCGCGGTATCGACGTATCGATTGTGATTGTGATGGATGTTCCATTGAGATGTTGTGGTGATCGTCGTCATTGATATCGGTGTTTTTCTATTAATATTATATTAACCGATTGGAGACGTTTGATATATCTTTTTTTTTCATCCCCATTTCGGTGGTCGGTTTAAGACACCGGGACATCTATTCTATCGAATCATTGATTATCGATTGACCGTTCTAAGGTAATCGAGGTATTGAATTGGGATTATCGAAGATAATTCCCATCCGTTGTCAAAGATATTCTCATCCGTTGTATCGTTGTTATCGATTGGCCATTCTACGGTAATCGAAGTATTGAATTGGGATTGTCAAGGGGAGTTCCCATCCGTTGAGTTATTATTGCCGTGTTGGCCGACTCAAGGCAGCACACTATTATTCTTGTGAACTCGGTAATTTTGTGATCGTTGAGAGTTGAGGATTTCCCGAACTGTTGTGTTGTGATTGTTGCTCGTGTTAATCGGTCCTTAGGGATTTTGATCCCAGAATGGTTGTTTTGAATATCGTTGGTCGTGTCGATCTTTCATTATTCGTGTGTCATCGTTCACTTGGTGAGTCGTATGATCCGTATTGGAAGTTTTATCCCTTGAGTTTCGTTGTCATGTTGTATCGTGGCATATCTGGAATCATGTCTGCGTGCCGATTGGTTATGTGTAGAATTTTTAGCCAGGCACTCGATGGTCATGCGTGGATATTTCCGCATTGGACCGTGCACACGAGACGTAGTTCTTGAGGCTAATTAGGTACATTGTCACACGTATATTCTGGATTCCGTATACGGGGTGGACATGTGCACGGACACATTTCTGGATCGAGCGTACTGTGATGTCCCTCTTGAGCTTTATTGATTGATCGTTCGTAGTCCATGTTGTATTGGATATGTCCGACGATTTGCGATCAAGTTGTTCATACGCCGAGGGGTATGTCCAAATGATCGAGGTTGGTTTCTTTGAGATCTATTTTGTGATGATTCTGACTTTGGGCTGTTCGGCTTTCAGGCCATTGTGATGTATCGGTATTTCCGTTGGGGCCTTCGGGCATTGTGAATTCGTATCTTTTTCGGCATTGGTTTGGTTTACCTTCGGGTAATGTATTGTTGTGTTCTATATTGATGATTCGCCGTTTGGGCGTAAGTTTCGGTTCTTGTGTATCTCGTTGAGATTTTCCTGGCGAAATATTTCTTCTCCCTACCTGTTTTAAGTTTCGGGACGAAACTTCTTTTAAGGAGGGTAGAATGTAATACCCGTAATTTTGTTCCCCGAAAATTTTCTATTTTTGGCGGAAGTCTATTTTGACGACTTGCTTGGGACCGTTTCCTCATCCTGAGATTGATTAATTCTACACTTTTTGTCATCCGAGTTCGTTTCGATATCGTTCTGTTGAATTCCGTGTTCTTTAGCGACTTTTCCACGTATGAGTTCGACTTTGTTAAATCACCATAAATTCTTGGAAACTCCAAAAATTCTGAATCTTGGCAATATTATAAAGCATCGAGTTAGCTTTCCAATAGTTCAAACGGTAAGTCAATAGGAGTCCAGACGAGGGATTTATGGTCGAAATAGCTAAGTCACTCTCATTTTCCAGATTCGGCCAAAACCGCCTGTACCCGGTGCCGCGGCGCACCTGGGCCGAGCCGCGGCACACTGCCGAGCCCTGGGAGCAAATTTTGGGCCTGTGGCGCGGCACACTTCTACTGAGCCGCGGCACCCATGACAGTTTACCCTATATCTGCGTTTTCTTGAGCGGATCACCTCATTTTTCCCCATTTCTTCACTTGGGCACGAGAGAGGAAGCTTGAGAGGAAGAAGTTTCTTCACCTATCACTTGAGTGTGTGATTTCTCTTCATCTCTTTTCAATTGTGAAGCTCGGATCATCGATCTATCGAGTATTCTTCGAATCATAGTGCTTGGATCTTCAAGAGGTAATTTCTTCAACATCTTGGATTTCGATTTTGTATTGGGTAATGATGTTTTGGGTGTTAAAATCATGGGGTATGAAGTGATATACGCATGATTATGGACATGTTTGAGTATTCATCGGATTATTGAAAGATTATTCAAGAACACTTCGAATTTTGTGTTGGAAATTGGGGATTTTGTTTGACTTCATCCTTTTAATCCGTAGTAATTTAGATTAGTGATGGATTGATTGATGATTTAGGTGTATTCTATCATTTCCATCGTTATTCCGCGGTTGGAGTGTATTGATTCGTCGTTTCGGTTGAGTTAGTAGTCGACGCCTTGAAGGTGTCCGACAAAAGGTCTAAGAGGGGGGTTTTGTGCGTTGTACGATTATTATTCATCGTACGATTGTTGATTTATCATTGATATGACTTAGGGACAAAATCCTTGTGAAGAACTCAAGTCGGAACCCTTCCGTTCGTTGTCTTCTTCGTGGTTCAAGCTTCCCGGTCGAACCGTGTTCTTCGGGATCTTGATGCGTTTATTAAGGCAAGTATACATTTATGATTATGCGTTCGACTTTGAAAGTAAGAGGAATTGATGGTATGATATGAACGAACCGTTTTTACGGCATTCATAGAAATATTGATGGCATATCATGAACGAACCGTTTTTACGGCATTCATAGATATATTGTTGGCATGTAATGAACGAACCGTTTTGACGGCATTCCTACATGTATCGGCGTATGAGGTGAACGAACCGTTTCTACGGAATTCACATACGTAACGGCGTATGAGGTGAACGAACCGTTTTTACGGCATTCACATACGTCTTATGAGATTTTAGTTATTCCGGAATACTAGTCTTAAATTGATGAATTGATGGATATTGATGAATTGACAGATTACATTTACTTTATTGTCGAGGAGTATTATGTTTCATACTGTTATACTTGCACTAGCTATTCGACGGCTAACCCCTTTATGGGGGAAATACGTTTCATGTATTTCAGGTTCCAGGAGAGCGGACAGGTGGGTACCGGGTCGGCATGAAGATGATGGGCAAGTGTGATACTGTGTCTTGTCTCCGGTTATTTTCTTGGATTCCTCCATTCAGTGTTGTTGTACTGGAATGGATTTTTAAATACTCGAGTATTGTATTTCAGTTTCCTTGATGTTCCGGCCTGTGTTGCCGAGGTATTGATTTGTGCAGTGATGTATATGGTTTCATTGGTTATGGTTTTGAATACCATTTGTATCGTCTTTCTTTCCAATGTATGTAGACCTTCTCGGTCAAGTTTATAGTTCCGCGTATGTTTAGCCTTGTGGGTCCCACGGCGGGGCTCACGGCGCTGTAATATACCCTGAATAACTTGGGGGTGTTACAGTACTTGCCTCGAACAACCACAACGCGGGGAATCGACCGAAGTAGGTTGGCACGAACCGACTACGAACCCGCCGACTCCACTGAACGCCAACTCGCGATAATAAACTACGAAGGACAATGACAACAATGAAATGAATTCCATAACATGACTCAAAGCCGTTGAATTCAAATAACGAACGACGAATGATCAAGTGTTTTCCCCAAAACGGCCAAGAATACGATTCGTTCCGTCAAAACCCGAAAACGGAATTCCAAGTTGAAATATGGTTATAAAATCCATTGAATGTGTTTAACGACATCATTTAACCATAATCGATCTATCAAAAACGGATGAAAAACGAGATCGAGGACAAATCCCCCAAAAAGTCAATTTGAAGGAAATCAAGAAATATACTTCGATTCGACGAAGAACAATGGATTAAATGATGTTAAACACAAGAATACTACCAAGATTAATCATACTCATCATGAATTAATCAATAATACGGAACGAATCGGACAAAAACGCAAAAACCCCCAAATTCACGAAATTAGGGTTCTAAGGAAGATTACCTTGATTCGCTGGATCAAAGGATGATAACGGATGATTGATTGATGATATGAACTCAAGAACTTCATGGATTTGTTGTTAAACAACATGGCTCCATGGTAAGATCACCCTCAGCCGCGGAAGAGAAGGAGAAGAAGTAGAAAAATGGCCAAAAACCCGTGTGCAGGGCCATAAATAGGCTGCACAGTGTGCCGCGGCCCAGCGGGAGTGTGCCGCGGCACAGGCCCAAAAATGGCTCCCAGTGGTGGCGGTGTGCATGGCCCGTCCGGCGTGTGCCGCGGCACCAGTCTGATCGGTTTGGCGAAAAATGCCACGAAGTGTCCGCGGCCTGCCGGCATGTGCCGCGGCCACTGCAACTGTCCGTCAAAAGGCTGCCGAGCACTACCGGCGTGACTCGGCCGGAGCTGCCGAGCACTCTTGGCCGTGACTTCGGCGATCTGGCCGAGGCCAGTGCCGGCCATGACTCGGCGGGGCAACTCGGCGGCCCGAACGACCCCAAACCCGAACACGAATACGAATCGATGATCTGATTCTGACGTACTCGCAAAGACGAATCTAAGAGCTAAGAGAACACACAATTCCGACCACTCGAAAGCTCGGAATTCGTCAACGGAAGTAATTACCCAAAACTTTGGGAAATTACGAAAATGGCCCAAAACGTCCGAAAATCATGATACGCGATCGAAACACCAAACCAAAGCTCGCAACATGAATAATAACATTAAATGAACTTACGAGAAACTCGAAACAACAGTTTCGGACGAGATTCGCAAGAATCAAACTCAAGTGCGGAAAAGTCGCTAAAAAGCTCGGAACTCAACAAAACGATACCGAAACGAACTCGGATGACAAAAAGTGCAGAATTAATCATTCCCAGAACGACGAAACGGTCATGAGTGAGTCGTCAAAACGGACTTCCGCCGAAAAAAAGAAATTACCGGAAATCGAAATTACGGGTATTACATTCTACCCTCCTTAAAAGAAGTTTCGTCCCGAAACTTAAAACAAGTAGGGAGAAGCAATATCCCGCCAGGAAAACTCAACGAGATACGCAAGAAACGCTTAACTAATGCCCAACGGCGAAACGTTACTAACGACGCAACGGAATATACGGTGTGAAAACACGCTCCACGACGACCAACACAACGTCGCCGTTTGGGATATAATAAAACCAACAAATGACAAGCGTCATCAAACGGATAATACAATCAAGTCAATTATCCGAACAATCACAAAACACAACGAGCGAAAATGAATACGATTGACCAACCCAACGGTTCATCAATCAAAATGCGAGCCAATCGCTGAACGAATACGGAATTCCACCGCCCAAGGGTTGGAAGATCGAAAACGAGACTAATTTCCCGAACTTAAGGGAATTAGGAAGGAGTCTGAATGCTTAACAATAACGAAACGAGATCAATAAAAACCGAACAAACAAATGATCGAGACAACAAAAATCGAACAATCATGTCCGAAACACGAAGGATAATAAAATTCAGACAACAACCCCTAGGTTCACATCTCAACTCGAGACAATATATGATCCGGTGAAAACAATAGGACGTGCATTCACATAAGATCCACAGGAAAGGAAATAGCAATTGAAAAGTCACAACGACAAACGAGTAATTCCGAAACAATACCACACTCGTTCGATCAACAAAAGCAAGGGGCAGGACAAGCTCAGAAATGTCAACGAACATGATGAGTCGACAAAGTCAAAAACACAAAGTTCCAAGTCCGATCTACTTCGAATAAAAGAACTAATAGAACTAGATGATGTCACTTCCGAACAAGGTTCACAAGAATCGAGTCGAACTCGAAAAAGTCACAACGATAACCAGATCGACCCACAACAAGATCACAGTTCGTTCGGACGATGAAACCAAAATACAGAACAATTTCATAAAGTTTCAACGAACATGAGCGAATCGATAGACTAGAGAAAGAGAAAATACATAAGTCAAAATAGTACGGGTATTACCCTCGACCTCGTCCACGAAATTCACAAAAACGGGGGCAAGGTATCAAGTCATTAAACAACCGACACATAACGTAACAATCACTGATGCACACGGTCATACCAAACCAAGCTCTAACAGCTCGCACATGCGCGACAACGCAGAAATCACTACGAGGCGATAATATTCAACACCAACATCCCACCTCTCACAGAGGGCTAACACAACAAATGTGTGTAAAGCGACTCAACGCTCACACCGCCAATTCGATCATACTCGGGAGCAAACATCATAATGAGAACGCGAACGTCATACATACATACCCAGCCCTTAAACGGGAATGGATAGGTTTTAAAAACGAAAACCTCATTTTGAAAATAATTTTAGAAGAACACCGGTTGATCTTGAGTATCACCTTTCAAAAAGTACAAACGTGAAACATCGTTATCGAGACTTTGGAGAACCATTTCGCATTTGATAAAAATGAGGACACTTTCTCTTAGTGAAAACATTCAGAATATTCGACCCTCGGGTCTAAATAAAAGTGTTTCTAAAACATTGAAAATATCTCGAGGTAGAAAATTTTGAAACGTGTTGTGGCACCTTGGATGTATCACGAGAAAATAATTCATTTTAAAAGTACGTCTCGAAATTTATTTTCTAGGATACTCAAGGTTTTCAAAGATAATTCAATGGGCTAGAATGTCCAAAAACTTCAGGTAATTACACAAAACTTTATAGCGTCGTGGGTCCCGCGCCGGAACCCACCAGGCTAAAAACCATTTACAAAAATGCCCAAAAAGCCGATGACGGTAATATTTCAAAAACTCACAAAAGCCATTTACAAAATACTAAATACCATCATAAGAATTTCGCCAAAACGATCAAGGCCATAATGCCAAAAACTTAGTTTAGGGAACCAGTTTTCGAAATAAAACTCAGTTTGCAAAATACCGAAAGCCGGTTAAAAGAACTCACGCAGCGGAAAAAAAAATACAGTTCAACATGCACAATCCAGCAACATTACTCCTCATATGAACGAAATATTAGAGTCAAATAACCACATATCACGAAATGAAAATCCATAAGAGGATTCCGTCACTTAACAAATAATCATAAAAATAGCTCGTGTCACACGAGGCACAACACAAGGAAGGGAGTTTTACATCCATTGGTCGCACGTAAGTGACGACCGCCCCTCGATACTAATCACGACCAATGATCTCAAACGACGCGTCGCGATGCGACTAAGTCAGACAAAATCCGACAAGACAAAACTCAACAAACACAATTTGACTCGATAGCCTAGGTTTCCCCAGGCTAATCTGATTTTAAAATCGTATACTCTAGTTATTCGAAAATAAAACCGATAAGTTAAAAATCGTTTTCAAGACCTTTTCATACACGACAAGGGCTTAACAGCGGTAGCATTTTATAAAATGTCCTAAACACTATTATACACGACCTTTAAATACCGACACAAGGTTTTATTTGAAAATACACGGCTGGCTCGCCCAAATTCATGTCACTTTTCAAAAACCCACAATACGATCAAGTCGAAGAAAATTTTCAAGCATGCACGCCACAAGTATTATTATTAATAGAAACACATTGGTTGTAAATATTAATAATTAGCTAAGTACCATCAATTCCCGAACACACGCATATACGGCATTCAAAAATCACCAGTTCAACAAGCGCAACTCGGAAATACTAACTCCAAGCATATGTCAAACTATCTCTTCAAGTTTAACAGCGTAACCAAAGATCACCGATTTGGACATATGTCGAAACCAGCTATGTGAGTTTCTCAACAAAGTTTGCCATCAATACCTTTCCCAGAACATTTCAATGTTCAAAACTTCTACATCATACTGCACCCTTCGGTGTCCAAACCATCAGTACATTCGGCTCAACATACATTTAGTATATCGCAATTACCAAACACAGATTCCATCATGCAACAAAAGACTAGAGGGTCAAGCCCTCTCACAGTATACCTAGGAGCAAATCTCGGATCTTTCGATCATCAACGATCCCACCAACACTAGGAAGTTTAGCGATGGAAGGCTCGCAGAACGACAAACGGTCAAGCCCAGAATGGCGCACATACTCCAGAGAGATAAAGGACTGCGCAATACTAGAATCAAAAGTACACGAACCGGATGGATCGAAAAACAACTCGACAATAAGTACGAGAGAGGCAATCACAGTTCAAGAAGTGGAATTTCAATACGAGAAAACAAGAGAATCGAGTAAGGAAAACTTACGAGCACTGGATGTACTGAGATGCCGGCAGCGGTGTGACAATGTGCAAAACAAAACATAACTAGACCCAAATAACCGAAAAGCCTAGGTATCCATAAACCTAGAGCTCTGATACCATTTTCTGTAACACCCCCAAGATATTCGAGGTGTATTACAGCGCCGTGGACCCCTACATGGGACCCACCAGGCTGACACAAGAAAACACCACTCGACTAACCGCCTCGGTTAGCAAGGAAACAATTGTTAACAACAAGAACATAAAACAACACGTCCGGTACAACCGGCATAATAAACATCAACCGACAAATACAGTGACTCCAACAAAGACCAATCACAATCCGAAAGGAAAAGCCTAAGTACTCGCGAGTACAATCTATAAGTTTACAATTTGGAAAACATCCACATCAAAAGAGACAGTAGGGAAATAACAAGACTCAATTGCACATGTCAACAACTTTGGCTGACATCCTCGTACCATCCAGTAGCCCGCTCGTGCATTGAACATAACACGAAATCCATAACAAGATTTTCCCCTCACCGGGTCCCCAAAGGGGTTAGCAATTACGCTAGTACAAGTATCCAAGGCAAACCAGTCGCTTACACATTTCATAGTACATGCACCAATATCATTTCAAAAACCAAAACCAGACATGTCTTTTCTGGAAACAAACAGTCACAATTAATTTACCTAGTACCAGGACGAAGCCACGAATCCCACTCGAGGCCTCTAAGGACCCTCCCGAGATGGCCACATTCACAAAATAAATCTAGCACCACACGTCACCTAGGACCGGGATGAAGCCACGAATCCCACTCGAGGCCTCTAAGGACCCTCCCGAGCTGGCTAGCGAATCAAACTCATGAATCCAGGACGAAGCCATAGATTCCCTCGAGGCCCCGTCGGACCCTCCCGAGGTGAGTAAAGCACACACAATATACATTACCATTTCACGTTAAGCATAAAGGTTTCCAAGAATTACTTGCCTTGAATAATTGACGACGCAACGAACGGAAAGGAAAGTCACCAACAAACGCTAGGAACCAACGAAAACGAACCTAATGATTCGAAGAATACAATCACAACCATTTCTAAATGAATACGGAATTGGAATACACCCGAAAACCCGCTTACGATTCATGTATATTCGTATATAAACAACAACGAGGGCGGACCACAACCAAACCCTCTCGATTCCATAAAAACCACGAAATATACCATGAATCCGTAGGGAAACTAAGTATACCAACAAGATTAATCATATTCCCAAAACAAGAATAGTATGGACAAGGTACTTGCCTCGAACAACCACAATGCGGGGAATCGACCGAAGTAGGTTGGCACGAACCGACCACGAACCCGCCGACTCCACCGAACGCCAACTCGCGATAATAAAATACGAAGGACAATGACAACAATGAAATGAATTCCATAACACGACTCAAAGCCGTTGAATTCAAATAACGAACGACGAATGATCAAGTGTTTTCCCAAACGGCCAAGAACACGATTCGTTCCGTCAAAACCCGAAAACGGAATTCCAAGTTGAAATATGGATATACAATCCATAGAATGTGTTTAAAGACATCATTTAACCATAATCTATCTATCAAAAACGGATGAAAAATGAGATCGAGGACAAATCCTCCAAAAAGTCAATTTGAAGGAAATCAAGAAATATACTTCGATTCGACGAAGAACAATGGATTAAATGATGTTAAACACAAGAATACTACCAAGATTAATCATACCCATCATGAATTAATCAATAATACGGAACGAATCGGACAAAAACGCAAAAACCCCCAAATTCACGAAATTAGGGTTCTAAGGAAGATTACCTTGATTCG
Organism: Orobanche coerulescens; assembly: GCA_033398695.1. Taxonomy (NCBI): domain Eukaryota; kingdom Viridiplantae; phylum Streptophyta; class Magnoliopsida; order Lamiales; family Orobanchaceae; genus Orobanche; species Orobanche coerulescens. The sequence continues at coordinate 107,826,011 of CM065817.1, read as the reverse complement.
CTAGATCAAAGGATGATGACGGATGATTGATTGATGATATGAACTCAAGAACTTCATGGATTTGTTGTTAAACAACATGGCTCCATGGTAAGATCACCCTCAGCCGGGGAAGAGAAGGAGAAGAAGGAGAAAAATGGCCAAAAACCCGTGTGCAGGGCCATAAATAGGCTACCTGGTGTACGCGGCCCGTGGAGTGTGCCGCGGCACATGCCCAAAAATGGCTCCCGGTGGTCGGCGGTGTGCCGCGGCCCGGCCAGCGTGTGCCGCGGCACCGTCTGAGACGGTTTGGCGAAAAATGCCACGAGTGTGCCGCGGCCTGCCGGCATGTGCCGCGGCCCGCAGTGCAACTGCCGGCGGAGCTGCCGAGCACTACCGGCCGTGACTTCGGCGAGAAGCTGCCGAGCACTACCGGCCGTGACTCGGCGATCGCGGCCTCAGGCCAGTGCCGGCCATGACTCGGCCGGGGCCAACTCCAACGGCCCGAACGACCCCGAAACCCGAACCTGAATACGAATCGATGATACGGTTACGACGTACTCGCAAATACGAATCTAAGAGCTAAGAGAACACACAATTCCGACCACTCGAAGGCTCGGAATTCGACAACGGAAGTAATTACCCAAAACTTTGGGAAATTACGAAAATGGCCCAAAACGTCCGAAAATCACGATACGCGATCGAAACACCAAACCAAAGCCCGCAACATTAATAATAACATTAAATGAACTTTTAAGAAACTCGAAACAACAGTTTCGGACGAGATTCGCAAGAATCGAACTCAAGTGCGGAAAAGTCGCTAAAAAGCTCGGAACTCAACAAAACGATACCGAAACGAACTCAGATGACAAAAAGTGCAGAATTAATCATTCTCAGAATGACGAAACGGTCATGAGCGAGTCGCCAAAACGGACTTCCGCCGAAAAAAAAGAAATTACCGGAAATCGAAATTACGGGTATTACATTAAAAACTTAATAATCTTGCAAGAACTACTAAAAATTAACCAAAAAATAGAATTTATCGTGCATTCTGAAGTAACATACAACCTATTCCCCATCAGTGTAACACCCCCAATCCGCTCGGGGATATTACGCCGTAGAACATTTCCTCAAGGATCTACCAGTGGTAACAACATATAACAACTCAACCATGCCTTTAAGGCTAAAATGACTCGATGACCGATTTGGTCTTTCAATAAATACTTACAACTCAATTACAACTCATGCCTTGCAGGGTCAAAATACAACCACACCGCATAACGGGAAAAATATCTTTGCGGCGGAAAAGAAAATACAACTAGACCAATATGACATCAACGGATCCTCGTGTGATTAGTATCGTTCATCTTTCATCATCCTTCGTGCCGACCCTGTGCTATGCTCCAAAACCTGAATGCAAAAATAGACATACACCCCCCGAGTACTCGGGGGTTAGCAAAACTCCACTGTTTTGCTAGTGCAAGTACAAGTGCAAAAATACGAGCCATACAATTCACATTTCACAAATAACAATAACTAGGAATCCTTAAAAATCCAAACGTGACGAAAAGTACTTCCCGAGGCAAGAGTTTTGGGTAGATATTTCCAAAACCGAAAGACAATAATTAAAGGGGAAACAATTTATAAAACAGTTTAAAATGTAATATCCGCAATTTTCGATTTTCGGTAAATTTCTTTTTTCGGCCGAAGTCCATTTTGACGACTCGCTCATGACCGTTTCGTCATTCTGAGAATGATTAATTCTACACTTTTTGACATCCGAGTTCGTTTCGGAGTCGTTTTGTTGTGTTCAGTTCTTTTTAACGACTTTTACGATCTTTAGTTAGGTTCTTGCGAATCTCGTTCTAAACTTTTATTTAGTTTTTCTCGTTAGTCGGTTTAACTTTTTTAGACGTGTTGTTAACTTCGGTTTGGTTATTCGATCACGTATCGTGATTTCCGAGCGTTTTGGGCCATTTTGTAATTTACGGAAAGTTACGGGTATCCGTATTCGTAATTGTTGTCTCGACCCGTTTCTTGGTCGCGTATGACTAATTATAGTATTATGTCTTCATTCCGGTCGTTGATGTTGTCCGCGAACTTTTCGTCGTGTTCGTTCCGTACGCTTTCGGAAATCGAGTCGCCGAGCCTGACGGTTGCGGGGATGGCCGGACGGTTGCGGGACTGGCCGGACGGTTGTGGGTTCTGGCCGGATGATTGCGGGTACCGGCCGTGCAGTGCGCGAGGAACCGCGTAAGCGTACGCCACGGCCGGAAGTCTGCGCGCTAGCTCGGCGAGTATAGCGCGCGCTAAGCAGTCGACCAACGCACGCTATCGGGCCGGATAGTGGGGTTTCGGGGTTACGGAATCGGGAAGGATCGGCGAGTAGCGCACGCTACGCCGGCGTAAGCGCGCTAGTCGGCGGCGTAGCGCCGCGCTGTCGGCCGGCTAGCGTCGTTACTGGCCGGGCGGTCGATCGAGAGGGTTACGGACAGATCGGCTAAGCGCACGCTAGCGTCCGCGCAGCGCTTCTCCTTGATCGGGCGGCAGCAGATCCGGCCGTGATTGAGTCTTGATGCAGTGTAACACCCTCAAGATATTCGAGGTATATTACAGGCCGTGAATCCCTATATGGGACCCACCAGTGAAACGACATCATACTCATCGACTCACATAAACGAGAACAATACCATGTCATAAAGACGCAAAACAAAATAATCCACCGGTTCAACCGGTCAATATAACATCATCATCCAACACAACATAATAAGCAACAATACAATCCGAGCGAACAAGAACCCCTTACGTACTCGAGTACAACTATTAGTTAAAAACCACAAAAGATGAAAAGGTAAAAGACACTAAGCGTCACTCGTGCACAATCATCACGCATGGCCATCATCCGTGTCTTGGTCAGCCCGCTCGTCTCGATGAACGACTGAAATTCATAAAACGAATTTCCCCAAAGCGGGTCCCGGAGGGTTAGCAATTACGCTAGTACAAGTAACCAGATGAACAACTTACATCTTACACATATAGTAAATGCATGCAATAGAGAAAACCGTTCGAAAGCACTCATTTCCGGAAATGCCAATATCAAATCACATTTGTAAAATTCACCACAATTAACCGTCGATCCACACCTCCGTGGACCCCTACCGAGACCCCGTCGGATCTAACCCGTAGCGGTTAAAAGCAAAGCTCGTCGATCCACACCTCCGTGGACCCCTACCGAGACCCCATCAGATCTAACCCGTAGTGAGCATACACACGGCACAGCCTGCGTGTGCCGCGGCACAGCCTGCGTGTGCCGCGGCACCCGGTACAGTTGGGTTTAGGTCGCAGAAGACACACGAGTGTGCCGCGGCACTGGACAGGTGTGCCGCGGCACCGGCTGCTGTGCGCGGCTTGCCGGATGGGTGTGCCGCGGCACCGGTCTGATTTGTCCGACCAACACCTGAAGGGAAGTGTGTGCCGCGGCGCACACACCTTGTGCCGCGGCCCACACCCCATTTTGGGTTCCAAAATGATAAAAATGATCCGGAAAGAGAATAAAACGATAGGAATCAATATTTGGGAACCAAAAACACGAAATGGATTCACGGCAACCCCGAAACGGCGGTTCCGCACAACAATAACGAGAATACAGTTCAACAGTTTGACAGGAAGGACACGCTGAGAAGTACACGAGGGTCACTACGATCGAGAAATACACCAAAAACAAAAATACAAGGGAAAGAAAAATATGGATATTACATTCTACCCCTCTAAAAATAAGTTTCGTCCCGAAACTTAAGAAACAAACAACTACGGGTACCTAGCACGCATGCTATCCTCGGTTTCCCAAGTTGCTTCCTCGACACCGTGTCTCGACCACTGCACTTTGACCAAAGGGATGGTTTTATGCCTCAGTCGTTTCTCGCGATGCTCCAAAATCTTCAAAGGACGCTCCTCAAAAGTAATATCTTGACAATATCAATCTCGCCATAATCGATGACGTGACTAGGATCAGGACATATTTCCTCAAGCGGAAACATGGAAAATGCTATGAACATGACTCAAGGCCGGAGGTAACGCCAAACTGTATGCCAACCCACCGACTCGCTCGAGGATCTCAAAGGGGCCGATAAATCTCGGATTCAACTTTCCTTTCTTCCCGAAACGAAAAACTCCCTTCGTCGGCGACACTTTTAGCAAAACGTGGTCTTCCACCTCGAATTCCAAAGGTCGGCGACGGACGTCGGCATACGACTTCTGTCGACTCTGGGCAGTCAACATCCGTTCCCGAATTACTTCTATCTTCCGCCTCGTCTCCAAAACGACATCCGGCTCGGTCCCGACCAAATCGGACGCCTCATTCCAACAAATAGGTGATCGACATCGCCGCCCATAAAGTGCCTCATACGGTGCCATCCGAATCGACGCGTGCCAACTGTTGTTGTACGTGAATTCGATCAGCGGCAAATGTTCCTCCCAGTCACTACTCCAATCGAGAGCACAGGCACGCAACAAGTCCTCGAACGTCTGGATAGTGCGTTCGTATCCATCATTGGGGATGAAAAGAGGTACTCAAACGCAACCGGGTACCCAACGCCTTATGCACCGCCTGCCAGAAGTGCGATACAAAACGTCCATCACGATCCGAAACAATAGACTTCGGGGTACCATGAAGTCTCACGATCTGCGCGATAAACACACGAGCTAACTTCTCCGGGCCCCAAGTGTCCTTGATGCCCAGAAAATGTGCCGACTTGGTCAGGCGGTCAACAATCACCCATACCATATTCATGCCCGACCTCGATCTCGGCAAACTCGTAACGAAATCCATCGATATATCTTCCCATTTCCATTCTGGAACGGGAAGTGACTGCAATAATCCAGCCGGTCGCTGATGCTCGATCTTGACCTGCTGACAAGTCAAACATCTCGCTACAAACTGTGCGACCTCATCCTTCATATCATTCCACCAGAAATTTCTTCTCAGGTCCTTGTACATCTTACTCGAACCAGGATGAACGGAATAAGGTGTAGCATGTGCCTCCCGTAAAATACTCTGTCTCAACTCTGAGTCGTTCGGCACACAAAGCCGACCCCGAAACCTCAAAACACCATCTTCGTGAATCACAAATCCAGGAGACTTTCCTTTAAGAACGTTCTCTCGTATTTGAGTAATCATCGGGTCCTCTAACTGCTTCAGCTTAATCTCATCGATCAAAGACGACGAAATTTCCAAAGCACGAAATTGTCCGACAGTTCCGACAATGAGAACCTCAACATCTAACTCGATTAAAGCTCGCCGAAGCTTGGACTGAGATGTAAGGATCTCAAGCAATCGCAATGCAATCGGTTTCCGACTCAAGGCGTCGGCCACGACGTTCGCCTTGCCCGGATGATAAAGGATTTCGAGGTCATAATCCTTAATCAGCTCTAACCACCTCCTCTGTCTCATATTCAACTCCCGCTGAGTAAATATGTATTTGAGACTTTATGATCGGTAAAAATCGACATGCGAGCGAAAAGATAGTGACGCCAAATCTTGAGCGCAAAAGCATTGCCGCTAACTCCAAATCATGAGTAGGGTAGTTCAACTCATACGGCCTCAAGCTGTCTCGACGCATAGGCAATGGTCTTGCCGTCTTTGCATCAATACGCACCCAAGACCACGGCCGAGCATCGCTATAAACGGCAAAACCCTCGTTGCCACATGGCAACGCCAAAACCGGGCTGAAGTCAAACGCTTCTTGATTCCTCAAAACTCTCGCCTCTCGTCATTCCGGACGAACTTCTAGGATTTACGGAGCAAGCTGCGTAAGTGGCCGAGAGCCGATTTCGAAACCCTCGATGAACCTACGGTAGTAGCCACCAAACCCAAGAAACTACGGAGCTCCTTCACATTCTTGGCGGTGCCCAATCCAACACGGCCTCAATCTTCTGCGGATCCACACGAACCCCTCGGTGAAATCACGTGACCTAAGAACATCACTTCCTTGACCCGAACTCACATTTCGAGAACTTTGCATAGAGTTGCTCGGTCCTCAAAATGTCTAATACTACCCGCAAATGATGGGCATGCTCTTCCTCATTCCTCGAATAAATAAGAATATCGTCAATAAAGACGACGCACTTATCCAAATACTCGATAAAAACTTTGTTCATCAATCGCATGAACACCGCGGCGCATTAGTTAACCCGAAAGGCATGACTACGAACTCATAATGTCCGTACCTCGTCCGAAAAATTTGTCTTCGGCACATCGGACTCTCTCACCGGAGTGATAGTACCCCGATTTCAAATCAATCTTTGAGAATACCGCAGCTCCCTGCAACTGGTCGAATAAGTCGTCAATTCTCGGCAAAGGATACTTGTTCTTGATGGTCACCTTGTTTAGTTCGCGATAGTCGATACACAAACGTAGTGAGCCATCCTTCTTCCGCACAAACAGGACCGGTGCGCCCCAAGGCGAGGCACTCGGTCGAACATACCCCGACTCAAGAAGCTCACTCAACTGCTTCTTCAGCTCGGACATCTCTGAAGGTGCCATGCGATAGGGTGCCTTCGAAATAGGAGCCGCACCCGGCTCTAACTCTATAGCGAACTCGACCTCACGATCCGGTGGCAATCCCGGTAACTCGTCAGGAAAAACATCAGGAAATGCATTAACGATTGGAATCGACGAAAGCTCGACTCCACCACTCTCCGCCTTCAAGGCGTAGCACCAATAGCCGGTACACCCCTTTCGCAGGAGTCTCATCGCCTTCAAGGCGTTAATAACGAGTTTCTGGTTCCCCCTCTTTCGCCCGGCGAAAGAGTGCTCGGTGCCATCATCAACTAACATGGTGATGATTCTCGTGCGGTAGTTCATGATTGCACCATGCCGCTCGAGCCAATCATCCCCGAGAATTAAGTCCTCACCCTCAATACCCACAACAATAAGATTAGAGGGCCAAGCCCTCACACAAATAAACACAGAACAGTCTCGAACCTCTTGATCACCAACGATCCTATCACCGCTAGGAAGCTTAACGATGAAGGGCTCAAAAGGCGTCAAACGGTCGAGACTCAAACGGCGCACACAATCCAGAGATATGAACGAATGCGTAGCACCGGAATCAAAAAGCACACTGACAGGATGAGAAAGAATATAAACGGTACCTGTCGCCATGGTAGCTGCTGGATCATCGGCTTTCCGCATCTCATAGACACGCGGGTGGGCTGAGCCGACACTGGAAGCTCCCCTTAGAGGGCTGACCCGACCTCTCCCGACTAGCACTCGGCGGGGATTGAGGAGCAAGCGATCTCGATTCACACTTGGTTCCCTAGGCGCTGGAATGGAAGCCCGGGCACCAAGAATTTTCTCCCTCTCGGCCTGACGACCTTGTGGCCGGTGGCCCTGCGATTACACGTCAGCAAAGGGCTCAAACAAGTACGACTGATGTGGCCTGTACGACCACAATTGAAACACTTCACATCACGAAAAGGAGCACTGGTTGTTCCAAGAGGACCCCCAGCGGAACGCGCTGGACCACCGCCGGCGGGGAAGTTAGCAGATTGGGATCTCTGCTGACCCCCACTCTTGTGGCCCGAAAAGTTCCCAGCGGACTTCTGCTTCTTACTCTCGCGGGCCGCCTCACTCGCCGTCACAGACATATCATAAGCAAGGGCCCTGCTATGGTAATCTTTCAATGTAGTGCATACAAGCCCCGACATATAGTCCCGAATCGGCAACTTCATCCGTCTGGAGAAATGGAAAATTTTGTCGCTCTCCTCGACAACTTGGGTCTTCACATAACCCAACCCCTTGTTAAAATCAGCAATGGCTTGAGATACGGGGATATCCCGCGGTTGAGCATCATAAAAAGCATGTACAGGCACATCGGCCGGCCACGGGCAATATTGATCTCCATCAATTCTTGAAACTCGGCCACGAAGCGGCATGGTCTTTGGGCCCAACGGCCTCCCACCGGTCCGTAGCGTCCCTGTGAGAAAGTATTGAGCAATAGGGACTTTACGGTCCTCGGGACAGTTAGTGGCAACGAAGACCTTAGATATCTCCTTGATCCACCCTTCCCAGCCAATCGGGTCTGAAGCTCCCGAAAACTGAGGAGGATGCATCTTGATGACATCTTGGAGCCAACGATCCGCTCCGCCCGATTAGCGTGGGTCCGATCCGGGTTACGAACCGCTGAGCTATCGCCGCCATTGGATTCACCATTTGCCGCATAACGGCCGCAATACCGAGGTCGGCACGCTCACGAGAAGAAGCATGGCTATGACGGTCGATGCTGCCCGGCTCCGAAGGCGTGACGTGGCCGCCCCACCGTGCCCACGTCCCGGCGCGTCGCGACCCACGACTGCGACCACGACCTCTTCCAGCATCCATACTGGAGTTAAATAAATAGCAAAAGCCATACGAGGGTAAGTACGAGAAAAGAACAATCAAAAGTCGAGAATCAAAGGTACGATACAAGGAAATAATGAACAGAGGAAGGAAAACTTACGGACACTGGTAGTACCGGAATCATGGCAGCGTGACGATGATGTGCAAAACAAAACACCACAAGACCCAATAAACCGACAAGCCTAGGTATCCCATGGCTGTCGTCAGCTCGTGCCGTCAGGTGTTGGGTGGGCCGGTAGCTCAGAGGATTAGAGCACCCTAGTGCTCTGATACCATTTTCTGTAACACCCTCAAGATATTCGAGGTATATTACAGCACCGTGAATCCCTATATGGGTCCCACCAGGCTGAACAGCATCATACTCATCGACTCACATAAACGACAGAACAATACCATGTCATAAAGACGCAAAACAAAATAATCCACCCGGTTCAACCGGTCAATATAACATCATCATCCAACACAACATAATAAGCAACAATACAATCCGAACGAACAAGAACCCCTTAAGTACTCGAGTACAACTATTAGTTCAAAAACCACAAAAGATGAAAAGGTAAAAGACACTAAAACGTCACTCGTGCACAATCATCACGCACGGCCATCATCGTATCTTGGTCCAGCGCCCGCTCGTCTCGATGAACCTGACCTGAAATTCATAAAACGAATTTCCCCAAAACGGGTCCCCAGAGGGGTTAGCAATTACGCTAGTACAAGTAACGAGATGAACAACTTACATCTTACACATATAGTAAATGCATGCAATAGAGAAAACCGTTCGAAAGCACTCATTTCCGGAAATGCCAATATCAAATCACATTTGTAAAATTCACCACAATTAACCGTCGATCCACACCTCCGTGGACCCCTACTGAGACCCCGTCGGATCTAACCCGTAGTGGTTAAAAGCAAAGCTCGTCGATCCACACCTCCATGGACCCCTACCGAGACCCCGTCGGATCTAACCCGTAGTGAGCATACACACACACACCATTTCTCATACAATACTACTATGTCAAGATTGGAAGTTCATAGAGATACTTGCCTCGATTTAATAGACGATGACACGAACGGAACGGAGAATCAAGCACAACCGCGAGGAACCGACGAAAATGAACCTAACGATTCGAATAGCACAATCACAACCACTTCTAAACGATTATGGAAATGGAATACACCCGGAAACCCGCCTACGATTCATGTATATTTGTAACAAAAATAACAACGAGGGCGGACCACAACCAAACCCTCTCGATTCCGTAAAAATCCACAAAATATCCATGAATCCGTAGGAAACTAAAGATACTAACAATATTATTCGTATTCATCATGAATCCACCAATGAACGGAACGAATCGGAAGAAAAACCCAAAACCCCCAAATTAATCGAAAATAGGGTTCTAGAAACATTACCTTTGAAGATTCAAGTACTAAGATCCATAGAACACGCGTTAGATTGATTATCCGAGACTCACAACCGAAGGGAAATGATGAAAATCGACCGGATGAAGAATGCTTGAGAAGTTCTCCCCTCCTAGGTTTCTCTCTCTCTCGCGCAGTGAAATGAAGAATAAGACGGCCGATTTCGTCTAATAAGGACGAGTTTGCCTGATTGACCGCTTTGTGTGCCGCGGCACGGCTTAGGTGTGCCGCGGCACAGGCCAAAAATTTTCTTCCAGGTTTCGGCATTGTCTGCAGCGGCTGCGTGTGCCGCGGCACCGGTCTGATTGGGTTTTGGTCGCAGAAGACACACGAGTGTGCCGCGGCACCGAACAGGTGTGCCGCGGCACTGGCCTGGCACTGTGCCGCGGCACCGGATGGGTGTGCCGCGGCACACAGTACAGTTTGTCCGACCAACAACTGAAGGGATTTGTGTGCCGCGGCGCACACACCTTGTGCCGCGGCCCACACCCCCTTTTGGGTTCCAAAATGATAAAAATGATCCGGAAAGAGAATAAAACGATAGGAATCAATATTTGGGAACCAACAACACGAAATGGATCCACGGCAATCCCGAAACGGCGGTTCCGCACAACAATAACGAGAATACAGTTCAACAGTTTGACAGGAAGGACACGCTGAGAAGTACACGAGGGTCACTACGATCGAGAAATACACCAAAAACGAAAATACAAGGGAAAGAAAAATACGGATATTACAGCCAGGGCCTTGTGGGCCACGGCCGAGGGTTATCGTCCGAGGCTGCCCGTTAGCGCGCGCTAGTCCGGAAGGTGTAGCGCACGGTAGGACGTGCCTGTATAAATATGACAGAGTAGCCATATTTTCACCCGTTTTTCATTTCCATCTTTTCCTCTCCGCGGATGGAGACTTGGCGATCCAGGAGACATGTTGTCAAGCAACTAATCCACGAAGATTGTGAGTTCATATCATCGATTAATCCCTCTATAACCTCCTTTGATCCAGCGAATCAAGGTGAGATTTCCTATAACCCTATTTTGGGAAAATTTGGGGTTTTTGCGTTTTTGTCCGGTTCGTTCCGTGTTGTTGATTAATACACGATGGGTATGATTAATATTGGTACTATTCTTGTGTTTAACATCATTTAATCCGTTGTTCTTCGTCGAATCGAAGTATATTTCTTGATTTCCTTCGAATTGACTTTTTGGGGGATTTGTCCTCGATCTCGTTTTTCATCCGTTTTCGATGGATCGATTATGGTTAAATGATGTTGTTAAACATATTCTATGGATTGTATATCCATATTTCAACTTGGAATTCCGTTTTCGTGATTTGACGTAACGAATTGTGTTCTTGGCCGTTTTGGGGGAAATCCTTGAACCTTCGTCATTTGTTCTTTGAATTTAGCGGCTTTGGGTCGTACTTTGGAATTCATTTTCGTTGTTATTGTTTTCGTTCATAGTTCTTTGTTGTGGATTGTCGTTCGGTGGAGTCGGCGAGTTCGTAGTCGGTTCGTGCCAACCTATTTCGGTCGATTCTCCGCGTTGTTCTTATTCGAGGCAAGTACCTTGTCCATACATTTCTTGTTTCGTGGATATAATTATTGGTGATCGTATTGGTATGTTTGTTTGTTTGTTTGAAATGAGTTTTCAAAAGATTCGGCTAGCCTCGTTAAAAGGCTCACTTTCAAAACGCGTGTGTTTTGTAAATTGTGTGGGTTGTAAGTGACTATGTGAATCCTATGGATACGTTTGGTGTTGATGATGCACTTGGTATTTGCGTGTGGACGCATATTGTTTCATTTCGGTGCATTGTGGTTTGACGTGGTGTTTTGCTAAGCGTTTGATGCCTCTGGGTGAATGTTTTGGATATCCTTGGTGTGATATGTTATTTGTGCATGATTGTTTCGCTAGCCAGCTCGGGAGGGTCCTTTGAGGCCTCGGGTGGGATTCATGGTGGCATCCTGGTCCTAGGCGATGCCTGTGTTTGATTGTTTCGCTAGCCAGCTCGGGAGGGTCCTTCGAGGCCTCGGGTGCGATTCATGGTGGCGTCCTGGTCCTAGGCTATGCCTGTGTTTGATTGTTTCGCTAGCCAGCTCGGGAGGGTCCTTCGAGGCCTCGGGTGGGATTCATGGTGGCGTCTTGGTCCTAGGCGATGCGCGTGCGTGATTATGTTCCGTTGATTTTATGTCCGTTGAGGACACGTGATGTTGGGCTCTGACCCTGTAAATTGTTGGTGGTTTCCTATTTGCGAAAACAAAACCTTTGGGTTGTGACCCTGTTGATTTTTGGAAAGATAAGGATTTTAAAATCCTAAGTTGTTTTCTATCAAAACTCTCGATGGCATTTAAACGGTTTTATAAATTGTTTTCCCTTGATTTGTGACCTTTCGGTTTTAGAATATTTTACCAAACTCTTGCCTCGGGAAGTGCTTTTCGTTACGTTTGGATTTTTTTTGAGGATTCCTGGTTATTGTTATTCGTGGAATGTGAATTGTATGGCTCGTATTTTTGCATTTGTACTTGTACTAGCAAAACAGTGGAGTTTTGCTAACCCCCGAGTATTCGGGGGGTGGATGTCTATTTTTGCATTCAGGTTTTGGAGCATAGCACAGGGTCGGCACGAAGGATGATGAAAGATGAACGATACTAATCACACGAGGATCCGTCGATGTCGTATTGGTCTAGTTGTATTTTCTTTTCCGCTGCAGTATATTTTTCCCGTTGTACGGGTGTGGTTGTATTTTGACCCCTGCGTGGGCACGAGTTGTATTTGAGTTGTATGTATTTATTGAAAGACCAAATCGGTCTACTGAGCCATTTTAGCCTTATAAGGCAATGTTTGATTTTAGTTATCAGCCTGGTAGATCCTCGAGAAGAGGGTCTACGGCGTGTAATATCCCTGAGCGGATTGGGGGTGTTACATAAAATGCCCTCGAGAGTTTTAATAGAAAACAATTTAGGATTACCGAATCCTTATCTTTCCAAAATCAACAGCGGTCACAGCCCAAGGGTTTTGTTTTCGCAAATAAAACCAACCATAATACACAAGGTTAAAAACCCACGTCATGCGTCCTCGACGGACATAAAACACACACGCACCCGTGAAGTTTCACTCGTGAATCCAGGTCGAAGCCAATGGAATTCCCTCCGTGGCCCCGTCGAACCCTCCCGAGGTGAGTAAACACATTCACAAAACATAAGTAACCGCACTCGTGAATCCAGGTCGAAGCCAATAGAATTCCCTCCGTGATCGCATCGGACCCTCCCGAGGTGAGCGAAAAACAATCACAAAATATACACACGTAGCGGTGAATTTTCACTCGTGAACCCAGGTCGAAGCCATTGGAATTCCCTCCGTGGTCCCGTCGAACCCTCCCGAGGTGAGCAAACACATTCACAAAACATGTACACGCATCGCCTAGGACCGGGACGAAGCCACAAATCCCACTCCGTGATCCCGTCGAACCCCCCGAGCTGGCTAGCGAAATACTCAAGCACCACACGTCGCATAAGACCGGGACGAAGCCACGAATCCCACTCCGTGATCCCGTCGGACCCCCCGAGCTGGCTAGCGAAATAATCTCAAGCAAGAGTAACATATCACACCAAGGATATCCAAACAATTCACCCAGAGGCATCAAACACTTAGTAAAACAACACGTCAAACCACAATGCACCGAAATGAAACAATATACATCCACACGCAAATACCAAGAGCATCATCAACACCAAACATATCCATAAGATTCACATACTCGTTCACGAATCACACCAATCACAAAACACACACGGTTTTGAAAGAGGGCCTTTAACAAGGCTAACCAAATCTTTTGAAAACTCATTTCAAACAAACAAACAAACCAAGACGATCACCAATCATCATATCCACAAAACAAGAAAAGTATGGACAAGGTACTTGCCTCGAATAACAACAACGCGGAGAATCGACCAAAGTAGGTTGACACGAACCGATTATGAACCCGCCGACTCCACCGATCGCCAAATCACGTCATAAACTACGAAGGACAATAATAACAATGAAATGAATTCCATAACACGACTCAAAGCCTTTGAATTGAAAGAACGAATGACGAAAGTTCAAGGATTTCCCCCAAAACGGCCAAGAACACGATTCGTTCCGTCAAATCACGAAAACGGAATTCCAAGTTGAAATATGGATATACAATCCATAGAATATGTTTAACAACATCATTTAACCATAATCGATCCCTCGAAAACGGATGAAAAACGAGATCGAGGACAAATCCCCCAAAAAGTCAATTGGAAGGAAATCAAGAAATATACTTCGATTCGACGAAGAACAATGGATTAAATGATGTTAAACACAAGAATTCTACCAATATTAATCATACCCATCGTGTATTAATCAACAACACGGAACGAATCGGACAAAAACGCAAAAACCCCAAATTTTCCTAAAATAGGGTTCTAGGAAATCTCACCTTGATTCGCTGGATCAAATGAGGTTATGGAGGGATTAATCGATGATATGAACTCCCAATCTTCGTGGATTAGTTTCTTTACAACATGTCTCCTGGATCGCCAAGTCTCGAGCCGCGGAGAGGAAAAGATGGAAATGAAAAACGGGTGAGAATATGGCTACTCTGTCATATTTATACAGGCACGGCCTAGCGTGCGCTACACCTTCCAGACTAGCGCGCTCTAACGGGCAGCCTCGGCCGATGACCCTCGGCCGTGGCCCGCAAGGTCCTGGTACTGAAGACTCAATCTGCCGGCCAAATCCTGCCTGCCCGACCGCGATAGCGCACGCTGTGCGGACGCTAGCGTGCGCTAGCCGATCTGTCCAGAACCCTCTGGACTGAACTGCCCGGCCAGGTAACGTACGCTAGCCGGCCGACAGCGTGCGCTACGCCTGCCGACTAGCGCGCACTACCTGCCGATCCTTCCTGATTCCAGAACCCCAGAAACCCCACTGTCCGGCCCGATCGCGTGCGTTGGTCGACCAAGCTAGCGTGCGCTATACCCTCGGGTCTAAATAAAAGTGTTTCTAAAACATTGAAAATATCTCGAGGTAGAAAATTTTGAAACGTGTTGTGGCACCTTGGATGTATCACGAGAAAATAATTCATTTTAAAAGTACGTCTCGAAATTTATTTTCTAGGATACTCAAGGTTTTCAAAGATAATTCAATGGGCTAGAATGTCCAAAAACTTCAGGTAATTACACAAAACTTTATAGCGTCGTGGGTCCCGCGCCGGAACCCACCAGGCTAAAAACCATTTACAAAAATGCCCAAAAAGCCGATGACGGTAATATTTCAAAAACTCACAAAAGCCATTTACAAAATACTAAATACCGTCATAAGAATTTCGCCAAAACGATCAAGGCCATAATGCCAAAAACTTAGTTTAGGGAACCAGTTTTCGAAATAAAACTCAGTTTGCAAAATACCGAAAGCCGGTTAAAAGAACTCACGCAGCGGAAAAAAAAATACAGTTCAACATGCACAATCCAGCAACATTACTCCTCATATGAACGAAATATTAGAGTCAAATAACCACATATCACGAAATGAAAATCCATAAGAGGATTCCGTCACTTAACAAATAATCATAAAAATAGCTCGTGTCACACGAGGCACAACACAAGGAAGGGAGTTTTACATCCATAGGTCGCACGTAAGTGACGACCGCCCCTCGATACTAATCACGACCAATGATCTCAAACGACGCGTCGCGATGCGACTAAGTCAGACAAAATCCGACAAGACAAAACTCAACAAACACAATTTGACTCGATAGCCTAGGTTTCCCCAGGCTAATCTGATTTTAAAATCGTATACTCTAGTTATTCGAAAATAAAACCGATAAGTTAATAATCGTTTTCAAGACCTTTTCATACACGACAAGGGCTTAACAGCGGTAGCATTTTATAAAATGTCCTAAACACTATTATACACGACCTTTAAATACCGACACAAGGTTTTATTTGAAAATACACGGCTGGCTCGCCCAAATTCATGTCACTTTTCAAAAACCCACAATACGATCAAGTCGAAGAAAATTTTCAAGCATGCACGCCACAAGTATTATTATTAATAGAAACACATTGGTTGTAAATATTAATAATTAGCTAAGTACCATCAATTCCCGAACACACGCATATACGGCATTCAAAAATCACCAGTTCAACAAGCGCAACTCGGAAATACTAACTCCAAGCATATGTCAAACTATCTCTTCAAGTTTAACAGCGTAACCAAAGATCACCGATTTGGACATATGTCGAAACCAGCTATGTGAGTTTCTCAACAAAGTTTGCCATCAATACCTTTCCCAGAACATTTCAATGTTCAAAACTTCTACATCATACTGCACCCTTCGGTGTCCAAACCATCAGTACATTCGGCTCAACATACATTTAGTATATCGCAATTACCAAACACAGATTCCATCATGCAACAAAAGACTAGAGGGTCAAGCCCTCTCACAGTATACCTAGGAGCAAATCTCGGATCTTTCGATCATCAACGATCCCACCAACACTAGGAAGTTTAGCGATGGAAGGCTCGCAGAACGACAAACGGTCAAGCCCAGAATGGCGCACATACTCTAGAGAGATAAAGGACTGCGCAATACTAGAATCAAAAGTACACGAACCGGATGGATCGAAAAACAACTCGACAATAAGTACGAGAGAGGCAATCACAGTTCAAGAAGTGGAATTTCAATACGAGAAAACAAGAGAATCGAGTAAGGAAAACTTACGAGCCTTTGGATGTCTTGAGATGCGGCGGTGTGACAATGTGCAAAACAAAACATAACTAGACCCGAATAACCGAAAAGCCTAGGTATCCATAAACCTAGAGCTCGATACCATTTTACGTAACACCCCAAGATATTCGAGGTGTATTACGGCGCCGTGGACCCCTACATGGGACCCACCGGTGACACAAGAAAACACCACTCGACTAACCGCCTCGGTTAGCAAGGAAACAATTGTTAACAACAAGAACATAAAACAACACGTCGGTACAACCGGCATAATAAACATCAACCGACAAATACGGTGGCTCAACAAAGACCAATCACAATCCGAAAGGAAAAGCCTAAGTACTCGCGAGTACAATCTATAAGTTTACAATTTGGAAAACATCCACATCAAAAGAGACAGTAGGGAAATAACAAGACTCAATTGCACATGTCAACAACTTTGGCTGACATCCTCGTACCATCCAGTAGCCGCTCGTGCGGTGAACATAACCTGAAATCCATAACAAGAATTTCCCCGACAACGGGTCCCCAAAGGGGTTAGCAATTACGCTAGTACAAGTATCCAAGGCAAACCAGTCGCTTACACATTTCATAGTACATGCACCAATATCATTTCAAAAACCAAAACCAGACATGTCTTTTCTGGAAACAAACAGTCACAATTAATTTACCTAGTACCAGGACGAAGCCACGAATCCCACTCGAGGCCTCTAAGGACCCTCCCGAGATGGCCACATTCACAAAATAAATCTAGCACCACACGTCACCTAGGACCGGGATGAAGCCACGAATCCCACTCGAGGCCTCTAAGGACCCTCCCGAGCTGGCTAGCGAATCAAACTCATGAATCCAGGACGAAGCCATAGATTCCCTCGAGGCCCCGTCGGACCCTCCCGAGGTGAGTAAAGCACACACAATATACATTACCATTTCACGTTAAGCATAAAGGTTTCCAAGAATTACTTGCCTTGAATAATTGACGACGCAACGAACGGAAAGGAAAGTCACCAACAAACGCTAGGAACCAACGAAACCGAACCTAATGATTCGAAGAATACAATCACAACCATTTCTAAATGAATACGGAATTGGAATACACCCGAAAACCCGCTTACAATTCATGTATATTCGTATATAAACAACAACGAGGGCGGACCACAACCAAACCCTCTCGATTCCATAAAAACCACGAAATATACCATGAATCCGTAGGGAAACTAAGTATACCAACAAGATTAATCATATTCCCAAAACAAGAATAGTATGGACAAGGTACTTGCCTCGAACAACCACAATGCGGGGAATCGACCGAAGTAGGTTGGCACGAACCGACCACGAACCCGCCGACTCCACCGAACGCCAACTCGCGATAATAAAATACGAAGGACAATGACAACAATGAAATGAATTCCATAACACGACTCAAAGCCGTTGAATTCAAATAACGAACGACGAATGATCAAGTGTTTTCCCCAAAACGGCCAAGAACACGATTCGTTCCGTCAAAACCCGAAAACGGAATTCCAAGTTGAAATATGGATATACAATCCATAGAATGTGTTTAAAGACATCATTTAACCATAATCTATCTATCAAAAACGGATGAAAAATGAGATCGAGGACAAATCCTCCAAAAAGTCAATTTGAAGGAAATCAAGAAATATACTTCGATTCGACGAAGAACAATGGATTAAATGATGTTAAACACAAGAATACTACCAAGATTAATCATACCCATCATGAATTAATCAATAATACGGAACGAATCGGACAAAAACGCAAAAACCCCCAAATTCACGAAATTAGGGTTCTAAGGAAGATTACCTTGATTCGCTGGATCAAAGGATGATGACGGATGATTGATTGATGATATGAACTCAAGAACTTCATGGATTTGTTGTTAAACAACATGGCTCCATGGTAAGATCACCTCGGTAGGGAAGAGAAGGAGAAGAAGGAGAAAAATGGCCAAAACCGTGTGCGGGGCCATAAATAGCCACAGTGTGCATGGCCCGCGGGAGTGTGCCGCGGCACATGCTCAAAATTGGCTCCCAGTGTTCGTCTGTGTGCCGCGTCCCAGCGGGCGTTTGCCGCGGCACGCGGTACAGACGGTTTGGCCGTAAAATGCCACAGAGTGTGCCGCGGCCCTGCGGCATGTGCCGCGCCCACAGTGACGGCCCGCCCGGCCGAAGCCGCCGAGCACTACCGGCCGTGACTCGGCGAAGCTGCCGAGCACTACCGGCCGTGACTCGGCCAAGGCACCGGGGCCAGATTGCCTTGGCCATGACTCGGCCGGCCAACTCCAACGGCCCGAACGACCGAAACCCGAACACGAATACGAATCGATGATACGGTTCTGACGTACTCGCAAATACGAATCTAAGAGCTAAGAGAACACACACCGACCACTCGAAGGCTCGGAATTCGACAACGGAAGTAATTACCCAAAACTTTGGGAAATTACGAAAATGGCCCAAAACGTCCGAAAATCACGATACGCGATCGAAACACCAAACCAAAGCCCGCAACATTAATAATAACATTAAATGAACTTTTAAGAAACTCGAAACAACAGTTTCGGACGAGATTCGCAAGAATCGAACTCAAGTGCGGAAAAGTCGCTAAAAAGCTCGGAACTCAACAAAACGATACCGAAACGAACTCAGATGACAAAAAGTGCAGAATTAATCATTCTCAGAATGACGAAACGGTCATGAGCGAGTCGCCAAAACGGACTTCCGCCGAAAAAAAAGAAATTACCGGAAATCGAAATTACGGGTATTACATTAAAAACTTAATAATCTTGCAAGAACTACTAAAAATTAACCAAAAAATAGAATTTATCGTGCATTCTGAAGTAACATACAACCTATTCCCCCATCGAGCTGTAACACCCCCAATCCGCTCAGGGATATTACACGCCGTAGAACATTTCCTCAAGGATCTACCAGGCTGGTAACAACATATAACAACTCAACCATGCCTTTAAGGCTAAAATGACTCAGTAGACCGATTTGGTCTTTCAATAAATACTTACAACTCAATTACAACTCATGCCCACGCAGGGGTCAAAATACAACCACACCCGTACAACGGGAAAAAATATACTGCAGCGGAAAAGAAAATACAACTAGACCAATATGACATCAACGGATCCTCGTGTGATTAGTATCGTTCATCTTTCATCATCCTTCGTGCCGACCCTGTGCTATGCTCCAAAACCTGAATGCAAAAATAGACATACACCCCCCGAGTACTCGGGGGTTAGCAAAACTCCACTGTTTTGCTAGTGCAAGTACAAGTGCAAAAATACGAGCCATACAATTCACATTTCACAAATAACAATAACCACGAATCCTTAAAAATCCAAACGTGACGAAAAGTACTTCCCGAGGCAAGAGTTTTGGGTAGATATTTCCAAAACCGAAAGACAATAATTAAAGGGGGAAAAAATTTATAAAACAGTTTAAAATGTAATATCCGCAATTTTCGATTTTCGGTAAATTTCTTTTTTCGGCCGAAGTCCATTTTGACGACTCGCTCATGACCGTTTCGTCATTCTGAGAATGATTAATTCTACACTTTTTGACATCCGAGTTCGTTTCGGAGTCGTTTTGTTGAGTTCCGTGCTTTTTAACGACTTTTCCGCACTTGAGTTCGGTTCTTGCGAATCTCGTTCGAAACTGCTCTTTCGAGTTTCTCGTAAGTCCGTTTAACTTTGTTAGACGTGTTGTGAACTTCGGTTTGGTTATTCGATCACGTATCGTGATTTCCGAGCGTTTTGGGCCATTTTGTAATTTCTGGAAAGTTACGGGTATCCGTATCTGTAATTGTTGTCTCGACCCGTTTCTTGGTCGCGTATGACTAATTATAGTATTATGTCTTCATTCCGGGTCGTTGATGTTGTCCGCGAACTTTTCGTCGTGTTCGTTCCGTACGTTTTCGGAAATCGAGTCGTCGAGCCCTGACGGTTGCAGGACTGGCCGGACGGTTGCGGGACTGGCCGGACGGTTGTGGGTTCTGGCCGGATGATTGCGGGTACCGGCCGTACGAGTGCGGCAGGAACCGGCGTAGCGTACGCTACGGCCGGAAGTCTGCGCGCGCTAGCTCGGCAGGTATAGCGCGCGCTAGCTTGGTCGACCAACGCACGCTATCGGGCCGGATAGTGGGGTTTCTGGGGTTCTGGAATCAGGAAGGATCGGCAGGTAGCGCACGCTACGCCGAGCGTAGCGCGCGCTAGTCGGCAGGCGTAGCGCACGCTGTCGGCCGGCTAGCGTCGTTACTGCCGGGCGGTCGATCCGCAGGGTTCTGGACAGATCGGCTAGCGCACGCTAGCGTCCGCGCAGCGCGCGCTATCGCGGTCGGGCAGGCAGGATCCGGCCGGCAGATTGAGTCTTCAGTGCCAGTGTAACACCCTCAAGATATTCGAGGTATATTACAGCGCCGTGAATCCCTATATGGGACCCACCAGGCTGAACAGCATCATACTCATCGACTCACATAAACGACAGAACAATACCATGTCATAAAGACGCAAAACAAAATAATCCACCCGGTTCAACCGGTCAATATAACATCATCATCCAACACAACATAATAAGCAACAATACAATCCGAACGAACAAGAACCCCTTACGTACTCGAGTACAACTATTAGTTCAAAAACCACAAAAGATGAAAAGGTAAAAGACACTAAAACGTCACTCGTGCACAATCATCACGCATGGCCATCATCCGTGTACTGGTCCAGCGCCCGCTCGTCTCGATGAACCTGACCTGAAATTCATAAAACGAATTTCCCCAAAACGGGTCGCCAGAGGGGTTAGCAATTTCGCTTGTACAAGTAACCATATGAACTACTTACATCTTACACATATAGTAAATGCATGCAATAGAGAAAACCGTTCGAAAGCACTCATTTCCGGAAATGCCAATATCAAATCACATTTGTAAAATTCACCACAATTAACCGTCGATCCACACCTCCGTGGACCCCTACCGAGACCCCGTCGGATCTAACCCGTAGCGGTTAAAAGCAAAGCTCGTCGATCCACACCTCCGTGGACCCCTACCGAGACCCCATCAGATCTAACCCGTAGTGAGCATACACACGGCACAGCCTGCGTGTGCCGCGGCACCCGGTACAGTTGGGTTTAGGTCGCAGAAGACACACGAGTGTGCCGCGGCACTGGACAGGTGTGCCGCGGCACCGGCCTGGCACTGTGCCGCGGCACCGGATGGGTGTGCCGCGACACACAGTACAGTTTGTCCGACCAACAACTGAAGGGATTTGTGTGCCGCGGCGCACACACCTTGTGCCGCGGCCCACACCCCATTTTGGGTTCCAAAATGATAAAAATGATCCGGAAAGAGAATAAAACGATAGGAATCAATATTTGGGAACCAAAAACACGAAATGGATTCACGGCAACCCCGAAACGGCGGTTCCGCACAATAATAACGAGAATACAGTTCAACAGTTTGACAGGAAGGACACGCTGAGAAGTACACGAGGGTCACTACGATCGAGAAATACACCAAAAACAAAAATACAAGGGAAAGAAAAATATGGATATTACATTCTACCCCTCTAAAAATAAGTTTCGTCCCGAAACTTAAGAAACAAACAACTACGGGTACCTAGCACGCATGCTATCCTCGGTTTCCCAAGTTGCTTCCTCGACACCGTGTCTCGACCACTGCACTTTGACCAAAGGGATGGTTTTATGCCTCAGTCGTTTCTCGCGATGCTCCAAAATCTTCAAAGGACGCTCCTCAAAAGTAATATCTTCAGCAATATCAATCTCGCCATAATAGATGACGTGACTAGGATCCGGGACATATTTCCTCAACTGGGAAACATGGAAAATGCTATGAACATGACTCAAGGCCGGAGGTAACGCCAAACGGTATGCCAACCCACCGACTCGCTCGAGGATCTCAAAGGGGCCGATAAATCTCGGATTCAACTTTCCTTTCTTCCCGAAACGAAAAACTCCCTTCGTCGGCGACACTTTTAGCAAAACGTGGTCTTCCACCTCGAATTCCAAAGGTCGACGACGGACGTCGGCATACGACTTCTGTCGACTCTGGGCAGTCAACATCCGTTCCCGAATTACTTCTATCTTCCGCCTCGTCTCCAAAACGACATCCGGCTCGGTCCCGACCAAATCGGACGCCTCATTCCAACAAATAGGTGATCGACATCGCCGCCCATAAAGTGCCTCATACGGTGCCATCCGAATCGACGCGTGCCAACTGTTGTTGTACGTGAATTCGATCAGCGGCAAATGTTCCTCCCAGTCACTACTCCAATCGAGAGCACAGGCACGCAACAAGTCCTCGAACGTCTGGATAGTGCGTTCCGACTGTCCATCCGATCGGGATGAAAAGAGGTACTCAAACGCAACCGGGTACCCAACGCCTTATGCACCGCTTGCGAAGTGCGATACAAAACGTCCATCACGATCCGAAACAATAGACTTCGGGTACCATGAAGTCTCACGATCTGCGCGATAAACACACGAGCTAACTTCTCCGGCCCCAAGTGTCCTTGATGCCCGTAAAATGTGCCGACTTGGTCGAGGTCAACAATCACCCATACCAAAATCATGCCCGACCACGAAAAAGGCAAACACCTAACGAAATACATCGATATATCTTCACATTTCCATTCTTGAACTGGATGTGACTGCAATAATCCAAATGGTCGATGCTCGATCTTGACTCCGACAAGTCAAACATCTCGCTACAAACTGTGCGACCTCATCCTTCATATCATTCCACCAGAAATTTCTTCTCAGGTCCTTGTACATCTTACTCGAACCAGGATGAACGGAATAAGGTGTAGCATGTGCCTCCCGTAAAATACTCTGTCTCAACTCTGAGTCGTTCGGCACACAAAGCCGACCCCGAAACCTCAAAACACCATCTTCGTGAATCACAAATCCAGGAGACTTTCCTTTAAGAGCGTTCTCTCGTATTTGAGTAATCATCGGGTCCTCTAACTGCTTCAGCTTAATCTCATCGATCAAAGACGACGAAATTTCCAAAGCACGAAATTGTCCGACAGTTCCCGGCAACAGAACCTCAACATCTAACTCGATTAAAGCTCGCCGAAGCTTGGACTGAGATGTAAGGATCTCAAGCAATCGCAATGCAATCGGTTTCCGACTCAAGGCGTCGGCCACGACGTTCGCCTTGCCCGGATGATAAAGGAT
The DNA here is from genome assembly GCA_033398695.1 of Orobanche coerulescens. Taxonomy (NCBI): domain Eukaryota; kingdom Viridiplantae; phylum Streptophyta; class Magnoliopsida; order Lamiales; family Orobanchaceae; genus Orobanche; species Orobanche coerulescens. Next base: position 107,802,242 of record CM065817.1, on the reverse strand, counting down.
TTCGAGGTCATAATCCTTAATCAGCTCTAACCACCTCCTCTGTCTCATATTCAACTCCCGCTGAGTAAATATGTATTTCAGACTTTTATGATCGGTAAAAATCTGACATGCAGAGCCGAAAAGATAGTGACGCCAAATCTTGAGCGCAAAAACGACTGCCGCTAACTCCAAATCATGAGTAGGGTAGTTCAACTCATACGGCCTCAACTGTCTCGACGCATAGGCAATGGTCTTGCCGTGCTGCATCAATACGCACCCAAGACCCTGACCCGAGCATCGCTATAAACGGCAAAACCCTCGTTGCCACATGGCAACGCCAAAACCGGGGCTGAAGTCAAACGCTTCTTCAGTTCCTCAAAACTCGACTGCCTCTCGTCATTCCAGACGAACTTCTAGGATTTCTGGAGCAACTGCGTAAGTGGCCGAGCCAGTTTCGAGAAACCCTCGACGAACCTACGGTAGTAGCCAGCCAAACCCAAGAAACTACGGAGCTCCTTCACATTCTTGGGCGGTGCCCAATCCAACACGGCCTCAATCTTCTGCGGATCCACACGAACCCCCTCGGCTGAAATCACGTGACCTAAAAACATCACTTCCTTCAGCCAGAACTCACATTTCGAGAACTTTGCATAGAGTTGCTCGGTCCTCAAAATGTCTAATACTACCCGCAAATGATGGGCATGCTCTTCCTCATTCCTCGAATAAATAAGAATATCGTCAATAAAGACGACGACGCACTTATCCAAATACTCGATAAAAACTTTGTTCATCAACTGCATGAACACCGCCGGCGCATTAGTTAACCCGAAAGGCATGACTACGAACTCATAATGTCCGTACCTCGTCCGAAAAGCTGTCTTCGGCACATCGGACTCTCTCACCCGGAGCTGATAGTACCCCGATTTCAAATCAATCTTTGAGAATACCGCAGCTCCCTGCAACTGGTCGAATAAGTCGTCAATTCTCGGCAAAGGATACTTGTTCTTGATGGTCACCTTGTTTAGTTCGCGATAGTCGATACACAAACGTAGTGAGCCATCCTTCTTCCGCACAAACAGGACCGGTGCGCCCCAAGGCGAGGCACTCGGTCGAACATACCCCGACTCAAGAAGCTCACTCAACTGCTTCTTCAGCTCGGACATCTCTGAAGGTGCCATGCGATAGGGTGCCTTCGAAATAGGAGCCGCACCCGGCTCTAACTCTATAGCGAACTCGACCTCACGATCCGGTGGCAATCCCGGTAACTCGTCAGGAAAAACATCAGGAAATGCATTAACGATTGGAATCGACGAAAGCTCGACTCCACCACTCTCCGCCTTCAAGGCGTAGCACCAATAGCCGGTACACCCCTTTCGCAGGAGTCTCATCGCCTTCAAGGCGTTAATAACGAGTTTCTGGTTCCCCCTCTTTCGCCCGGCGAAAGAGTGCTCGGTGCCATCATCAACTAACATGGTGATGATTCTCGTGCGGTAGTTCATGATTGCACCATGCCGCTCGAGCCAATCATCCCCGAGAATTAAGTCCTCACCCTCAATACCCACAACAATAAGATTAGAGGGCCAAGCCCTCACACAAATAAACACAGAACAGTCTCGAACCTCTTGATCACCAACGATCCTATCACCGCTAGGAAGCTTAACGATGAAGGGCTCAAAAGGCGTCAAACGGTCGAGACTCAAACGGCGCACACAATCCAGAGATATGAACGAATGCGTAGCACCGGAATCAAAAAGCACACTGACAGGATGAGAAAGAATATAAACGGTACCTGTCGCCACGGTAGCTGCTGGATCATCGGCTTTCCGCATCTCATAGACACGCGGGTGGGCTGAGCCGACACTGGAAGCTCCCCCCTTAGAGGGCTGACCCCGACCTCTCCCCCGACTAGCACTCGGCGGGGATTGAGGAGCAAACGATCCCTGATTCACACTTGGTTCCCTAGGCGCTGGAATGGAAGCCCGGGCACCAAGAATTTTCTCCCTCTCAAAGACAGACCTTGTGGCTACTGCCACACTGATTACACGTCGGCAAAGGGCTCAAACAAGTACGACTGATGTGGCTGTACGACCACAATTGAAACACTTCACATCACGAAAAGGAGCACTGGTTGTTCCAAGAGGACCCCAATGAACGCTACTGACCACCGCCGGGGAAGTTAGCAGATTGGGATCTCGCCGACCCCCACTCTTGTGGCCCGAAAAGTTCCTGCGGACTTCGCTTCTTACTCTCGCGGGCCGCCTCACTCGCCGTCACAGACATATCATAAGCAAGGGCCCCGCTGGTAATCTTTCAATGTAGTGCATACAAGCCCCGAAATATAGTCCCGAATCGGCAACTTCATCCGTCTGGAGAAATGGAAAATTTTGTCGCTCTCCTCGACAACTTGGGTCTTCACATAACCCAACCCCTTGTTAAAATCAGCAATGGCTTGAGATACGGGGATATCCCGCGGTTGAGCATCATAAAATGCATGTACCCGAGCACTGTCGACGGCCACGGCAATATTCGATCTCCATCAATTCTTGAAACTCACCACGAAGCAAAGATGGTCGTTGTGCCCAACAGCCTCCCACCACCCCGTAAGGCCCCCGTGAGAAAGTATTGAGCAATAGGGACTTTACGGTCCCTGGGATGCTTAGTGGCAACGAAGACCTTAGATATCTCCTTGATCCACCCTTCCCAGCCAATCGGGTCTGAAGCTCCCGAAAACTGAGGAGGATGCATCTTGATGACATCTTGGAGCCAACGATCCGCTCCGCCCCGATTAGCGTGGGTCTGATCCGGGTTCTGAACCGCCTGAGCTATCGCCGCCATTGGATTCACCATTTGCTGCATAACGGCCGCAATACCGAGGTCGGCACGCTCCTGAGAAGAAGCATGGCTATGACGGTCGCCGGTACTGCCGGCTCCCGAAGACTGTGACGTGGCCGCCCCACCGGCTGCCCCACGTCCCCGGCCGCGTCCACGACCACGACCGCGACCACGACCTCTTCCAGCATCCATACTGGAGTTAAATAAATAGCAAAAGCCATACGAGGGTAAGTACGAGAAAAGAACAATCAAAAGTCGAGAATCAAAGGTATGATACAAGGAAATAATGAACAGAGGAAGGAAAACTTACGGACACTGGTAGTACCGGAATCATGGCAGCGTGACGATGATGTGCAAAACAAAACACCACAAGACCCAATAAACCGACAAGCCTAGGTATCCATAAACCTAGTGCTCTGATACCATTTTCTGTAACACCCTCAAGATATTCGAGGTATATTACAGCGCCGTGAATCCCTATATGGGTCCCACCAGGCTGAACAGCATCATACTCATCGACTCACATAAACGACAGAACAATACCATGTCATAAAGACGCAAAACAAAATAATCCACCCGGTTCAACCGGTCAATATAACATCATCATCCAACACAACATAATAAGTAACAATACAATCCGAACGAACAAGAACCCCTTAAGTACTCGAGTACAACTATTAGTTCAAAAACCACAAAAGATGAAAAGGTAAAAGACACTAAAACGTCACTCGTGCACAATCATCACGCACGGCCATCATCTGTGTACTGGTCCAGCGCCCGCTCGTCTCGATGAACCTGACCTGAAATTCATAAAACGAATTTCCCCAAAACGGGTCCCCAGAGGGGTTAGCAATTACGCTAGTACAAGTAACGAGATGAACAACTTACATCTTACACATATAGTAAATGCATGCAATAGAGAAAACCGTTCGAAAGCACTCATTTCCGGAAATGCCAATATCAAATCACATTTGTAAAATTCACCACAATTAACCGTCGATCCACACCTCCGTGGACCCCTACTGAGACCCCGTCGGATCTAACCCGTAGTGGTTAAAAGCAAAGCTCGTCGATCCACACCTCCATGGACCCCTACCGAGACCCCGTCGGATCTAACCCGTAGTGAGCATACACACACACACCATTTCTCATACAATACTACTATGTCAAGATTGGAAGTTCATAGGGATACTTGCCTCGATTTAATAGACGATGACACGAACGGAACGGAGAATCAAGCACAACCGCGAGGAACCGACGAAAATGAACCTAACGATTCGAATAGCACAATCACAACCACTTCTAAACGATTATGGAAATGGAATACACCCGGAAACCCGCCTACGATTCATGTATATTTGTAACAAAAATAACAACGAGGGCGGACCACAACCAAACCCTCTCGATTCCGTAAAAATCCACAAAATATCCATGAATCCGTAGGAAACTAAAGATACTAACAATATTATTCGTATTCATCATGAATCCACCAACAGAACGGAACGAATCGGAAGAAAAACCCAAAACCCCCCAAATTAATCGAAAATAGGGTTCTAGAAACATTACCTTTGAAGATTCAAGTACTAAGATCCATAGAACACGCGTTATATTGATTATCCGAGACTCACAACCGAAGGGAAATGATGAAAATCGACCCCCGGATGAAGAATGCTTGAGAAGTTCTCCCCTCCTAGGTTTCTCTCTCTCTCGCGCAGTGAAATGAAGAAGAAGACGGCCGATTTCGTCTAATAAGGATGAGTTTGCACAGTTGACCGCTTTGTGTGCCGCGGCACAGCTTAGGTGTGCCGCGGCACAGGCCAAAAAATTTCTTCCAGGTTTCGGCATTGTGCCTCTAAGATACTGCGTGCAGCCGCGCACTGATTGGGTTTAGGTCGCAGAAGACACACGAGTGTGCCGCGGCACCGGACAGGTGTGCCGCGGCACCGGATGGGTGTGCCGCGGCACACAGTACAGTTTGTCCGACCAACAACTGAAGGGATTTGTGTGCCGCGGCGCACACACCTTGTGCCGCGGCCCACACCCCCTTTTGGGTTCCAAAATGATAAAAATGATCCGGAAAGAGAATAAAACGATAGGAATCAATATTTGGGAACCAACAACACGAAATGGATCCACGGCAATCCCGAAACGGCGGTTCCGCACAACAATAACGAGAATACAGTTCAACAGTTTGACAGGAAGGACACGCTGAGAAGTACACGAGGGTCACTACGATCGAGAAATACACCAAAAACGAAAATACAAGGGAAAGAAAAATACGGATATTACAGCCAGGGCCTTGTGGGCCACGGCCGAGGGTTATCGTCCGAGGCTGCCCGTTAGCGCGCGCTAGTCCGGAAAGTGTAGCGCACGGTAGGACGTGCCTGTATAAATATGACAGAGTAGCCATATTTTCACCCGTTTTTCATTTCCATCTTTTCCTCTCCGCGGATGGAGACTTGGCGATCCAGGAGACATGTTGTCAAGCAACTAATCCACGAAGATTGTGAGTTCATATCATCGATTAATCCCTCTATAACCTCCTTTGATCCAGCGAATCAAGGTGAGATTTCCTATAACCCTATTTTGGGAAAATTTGGGGTTTTTGCGTTTTTGTCCGGTTCGTTCCGTGTTGTTGATTAATACACGATGGGTATGATTAATATTGGTACTATTCTTGTGTTTAACATCATTTAATCCGTTGTTCTTCGTCGAATCAAGTATATTTCTTGATTTCCTTAGAATTGACTTTTTGGGGGATTTGTCCTCGATCTCGTTTTTCATCCGTTTTCGATGGATCGATTATGGTTAAATGATGTTGTTAAACATATTCTATGGATTGTATATCCATATTTCAACTTGGAATTCCGTTTTCGTGATTTGACGGAACGAATTGTGTTCTTGGCCGTTTTGGGGGAAATCCTTGAACCTTCGTCATTTGTTCTTTGAATTTAGCGGCTTTGGGTCGTACTTTGGAATTCTTTTTCGTTGTTATTGTTTTCGTTCATAGTTCTTTGTTGTGGATTGTCGTTCGGTGGAGTCGGCGAGTTCGTAGTCGGTTCGTGCCAACCTATTTCGGTCGATTCTCCGCGTTGTTCTTATTCGAGGCAAGTACCTTGTCCATACATTTCTTGTTTCGTGGATATAATTATTGGTGATCGTATTGGTATGTTTGTTTGTTTGTTTGAAATGAGTTTTCAAAAGATTCGGCTAGCCTCGTTAAAAGGCTCACTTTCAAAACGCGTGTGTTTTGTAAATTGTGTGGGTTGTAAGTGACTATGTGAATCCTATGGATACGTTTGGTGTTGATGATGCACTTGGTATTTGCGTGTGGACGCATATTGTTTCATTTCGGTGCATTGTGGTTTGACGTGGTGTTTTGCTAAGCGTTTGATGCCTCTGGGTGAATGTTTTGGATATCCTTGGTGTGATATGTTATTTGTGCATGATTGTTTCGCTAGCGCTCGGGAGGGTCCTTTGAGGCCTCGGGTGGGATTCATGGTGGCATCTGGTCCTAGGCGATGCCTGTGTTTGATTGTTTCGCTAGCCACTCGGGAGGGTCCTTCGAGGCCTCGGGTGCGATTCATGGTGGCGTCTGGTCCTAGGCTATGCCTGTGTTTGATTGTTTCGCTAGCGCCTGGGAGGGTCCTTCGAGGCCTCGGTGGGATTCATGGTGGCGTCTTGGTCCTAGGCGATGCGCGTGCGTGATTATGTTCCGTTGATTTTATGTCCGTTGAGGACACGTGATGTTGGGCTCGACCTCGTAAATTGTTGGTGGTTTCCTATTTGCGAAAACAAAACCTTTGGGTTGTGACCTGTTGATTTTGGAAAGATAAGGATTTTAAAATCCTAAGTTGTTTTCTATCAAAACTCTCGATGGCATTTAAACGGTTTTATAAATTGTTTTCCCTTGATTTGTGACCTTTCGGTTTTAGAATATTTTACCAAACTCTTGCCTCGGGAAGTGCTTTTCGTTACGTTTGGATTTTTTGAGGATTCACGGTTATTGTTATTCGTGGAATCTGAATTGTATGGATAGTATTTTTTAATTAGTACTTGTACTAGCAAAACAGTGTAGTTTAGCTAACCCCAGAGAATAATCGTGGTGGATGTCTATTTTTGCATTCAGGTTTTGGAGCATAGCACAGGGTCGGCACGAAGGATGATGAAAGATGAATGATACTAATCACACGAGGATCCGTCGATGTCGTATTGGTCTAGTTGTATTTTCTTTTCCGCTGCAGTATATTTTTCCCGTTGTACGGGTGTGGTTGTATTTTGACCCCTGCGTGGGCACGAGTTGTATTTGAGTTGTATGTATTTATTGAAAGACCAAATCGGTCTACTGAGCCATTTTAGCCTTATAAGGCAATGTTTGATTTTAGTTATCAGCCTGGTAGATCCTCGAGAAGAGGGTCTACGGCGTGTAATATCCCTGAGCGGATTGGGGGTGTTACATAAAATGCCCTCGAGAGTTTTAATAGAAAACAATTTAGGATTACCGAATCCTTATCTTTCCAAAATCAACAGCGGTCACAGCCCAAGGGTTTTGTTTTCGCAAATAAAACCAACCATAATACACAAGGTTAAAAACCCACGTCATGCGTCCTCGACGGACATAAAACACACACGCACCCGTGAAGTTTCACTCGTGAATCCGTGTCAAGCCAATGGAATTCCTCCGTGGCCCCGTCGAACCCTCCCGAGGTGAGTAAACACATTCACAAAACATAAGTAACCGCACTCGTGAATCCAGTCGAAGCCAATAGAATTCCTCCGTGATCGCATCGACCCTCCCGAGGTGAGCGAAAAACAATCACAAAATATACACACGTAGCGGTGAATTTTCACTCGTGAACCAGTGTCGAAGCCATTGGAATTCCCTCCGTGGTCCCGTCGAACCCTCCCGAGGTGAGCAAACACATTCACAAAACATGTACACGCATCGCCTAGGACCGGGACGAAGCCACAAATCCCACTCCGTGATCCCGTCGAACCCCCCGAGCTGGCTAGCGAAATACTCAAGCACCACACGTCGCATAAGACCGGGACGAAGCCACGAATCCCACTCCGTGATCCCGTCGGACCCCCCGAGCTGGCTAGCGAAATAATCTCAAGCAAGAGTAACATATCACACCAAGGATATCCAAACAATTCACCCAGAGGCATCAAACACTTAGTAAAACAACACGTCAAACCACAATGCACCGAAATGAAACAATATACATCCACACGCAAATACCAAGAGCATCATCAACACCAAACATATCCATAAGATTCACATACTCGTTCACGAATCACACCAATCACAAAACACACACGGTTTTGAAAGAGGGCCTTTAACAAGGCTAACCAAATCTTTTGAAAACTCATTTCAAACAAACAAACAAACCAAGACGATCACCAATCATCATATCCACAAAACAAGAAAAGTATGGACAAGGTACTTGCCTCGAATAACAACAACGCGGAGAATCGACCAAAGTAGGTTGACACGAACCGATTATGAACCCGCCGACTCCACCGATCGCCAAATCACGTCATAAACTACGAAGGACAATAATAACAATGAAATGAATTCCATAACACGACTCAAAGCCTTTGAATTGAAAGAACGAATGACGAAAGTTCAAGGATTTCCCCCAAAACGGCCAAGAACACGATTCGTTCCGTCAAATCACGAAAACGGAATTCCAAGTTGAAATATGGATATACAATCCATAGAATATGTTTAACAACATCATTTAACCATAATCGATCCCTCGAAAACGGATGAAAAACGAGATCGAGGACAAATCCCCCAAAAAGTCAATTGGAAGGAAATCAAGAAATATACTTCGATTCGACGAAGAACAATGGATTAAATGATGTTAAACACAAGAATTCTACCAATATTAATCATACCCATCGTGTATTAATCAACAACACGGAACGAATCAGACAAAAACACAAAAACCCCAAATTTTCCTAAAATAGGGTTCTAGGAAATCTCACCTTGATTCGCTGGATCAAATGAGGTTATGGAGGGATTAATCGATGATATGAACTCCCAATCTTCGTGGATTAGTTTCTTTACAACATGTCTCCTGGATCGCCAAGTCTCGAGCCGCGGAGAGGAAAAGATGGAAATGAAAAACGGGTGAGAATATGGCTACTCTGTCATATTTATACAGGCACGGCCTAGCGTGCGCTACACCTTCCAGACTAGCGCGCTCTAACGGGCAGCCTCGGCCGATGACCCTCGGCCGTGGCCCGCAAGGTCCTGCATCAAGACTCAATCACCGGCCAAATCCCGCTGCCCGACCGCGATAAGCGCCAGGCGTGACGCTTAGCGTGGCGCTAGCCGATCTGCCCGTAACCCTCTCGACCGAACCGCCTGCCAGGTAACGTACGCTAGCCGGCCGACAGCGTGCGCTACGCCTGCCGACTAGCGCGCACTACCTGCCGATCCTTCCTGATTCCAGAACCCCAGAAACCCCACTGTCCGGCCCGATAGCGTGCGTTGGTCGACCAAGCTAGCGTGCGCTATACCTGCCGAGCTAGCGCGCGCAGACTTCCGGCCGTAGCGTACGCTACGCCGGTTCCTGCCGCACTCGTCCGGCCGGCACCCGCAATCATCGGCTGAACCCACAACCGTCCGGCGCCCCGCAACCGCCGTGGCTCGGCGACTCGATTTCAAAACGCATTTTAACGAACACGACGAAAAGTTCGCGGACAACATCAACGACCCGGAATGAAAACATAATACCATAATTAGTCATACGCGACCAAGAAACGGGTCGAGACAACAATTACAGATACGGATACCCGTAACTTTGGGTAAATTACAAAATGGCCCAAAACGCCCGAAAATCACGATACGTGATCGAATAACCAAACTGAAGTTCACCACACGTATAACAAAGTTAAACGAACTTACGGGAAACTCGAAACAGCAGTTTCGAACGAGATTCGCAAGAACCGAACTCAAGTGCGGAAAAAGTCGTTAAAAAGCACGAAACTCAACAAAACGACTCCGAAACGAGCTCGGATGTCAAAAAGTGTAGAATTAATCATTCTCAGAATGACGAAACGGTCATGAGCGAGTCGTCAAAATGGACTTCGGCTGAAAAAAGAAATTTACCGAAAATCGAAAATTGCGGATATTACATTCTACCCTCCTTAAAAGAAGTTTCCTCCCGAAACTTAAAACAAGTAGGGGGAAGAAATATTCCGCCAGGAAAAACTCAACAAGAGACACAAGAATGCGTAACTAACGCCCAACGGCGAAATGTTACAAACAACGCAAAGGAATATACGGCGTGAAAACACGCTCCACGACGACCAACACAACGTCGCCGTTAGGGATATAATAAAACCAACATATGACAAGTGTCATCAAACTGATAATATAGCCAAGTCAATTATCCGACAATCACAAAACACAACGAACGAAAATCAATATGATTGACCAACCCAATGGTACATCAATCAAAACGCGAGCCAACCGCTGAACAAATACAGAATCCCACCGCCCAAGGGTTGGAAGATCGAAAACGAGACTAATTTCCCGAACTTAAGGGAATTAGGAAGGAGCCTGAATGCTCAACAATCACGAAACGAGAACAAAAACCGAACAAGCAAACGATCGAGACGACAAAGATCGAACAATCATGTCCGAAACACGAAGGATAATAAAATTCAAACAACAACTCCCAGGATGATCTGGTGAGAACTACAAGACATGCATTCCCATAAGATCCACAAGAAAGGGAATAGCGATTGAAAAGTCACAGCGACAAACGAGTTATTCCAAAACAATACTACACTCGTTCGATCAACAAAAGCAAGGGGTAGGACAAGCTCAGAAATGTCAACGAACATAATGAGTCGACAGAGTCGAAAACACAAGAGTTCCAAATCCGATCCACTTAGAATAAAAGAACTAATAGAACCCGATGATGTCAGTCCCGAACAAGGTTCAAAAGAATCGAACTGAACCCAAAAAAGTCACATCGATAACCAGATCGACCAACAATAAGATCACAGCTCGTTCGGACGATGAAACCGAAATACAGAACAAGTTCATAAAGTGTCAACGAACATGAGCGAATCGATAGACTGGAGAAAGAGAAAATACCGAAGTCAAAACAGTACGGGTGTTACCTCCGACCTCGTCCACGAAATTCATAAAAACGGGAGCAAGGTAATAAGACATTAAACAACCGACACATAACGGAACCATCACTGATGCACACGATCATACCAAACCAAGCTCTAATAGCTCGCACATGCCCGACAATGCAGAAATCACCACGAGGCGACAACATTCAACACCAACATCCCGTCTCTCACAGGGGGCTAACACAACAAATGTGTGGAAAACGACTCAACGCTCACACCACCAATTCGATCATACTCGGGAGCAAATATCAAAATGACAACGCGAACATCATACATACATACCCAGCCCTCAAACGAGAATGGATAGGTTTTAAAAACGAAAACCTCATTTTGAAAATAATTTAGAAGAACACCGTTGATCTTGAGTATCACCTTTCAAAAAAAAGTACAAACGTGAAACATCGTTATCGAGACTTTGGAGAACCTTTTCGCATTTGATAAAAATGAGGACACTTTCTCTTAGTGAAAACTTTCAAAATATTCGACCCTCGGATCTAAATAAAAGTGTTTCTAAAACATTGAAAATATCTCAAAGCATTTTGGTCCTCGAGGTAGAAGAATTTTGAAACATGTTGTGGCACCTTGGAAGTACCACGAGAAAATAATTCATTTTAAAAGTACGTCTCGAAATTTATTTTCTAAGATACTCAAGGTTTTCAAAGATAATTCAATGGGCTAGAATGCCCAAAAATTTGAGTAATTACACAAAACTTTATAGCGCCGTGGATCCCGCCGAACCCACTGTGCTAAAAACCATTTACAAAAACGCCAAAAGGCCGATGACGGTAATGTTTCAAAAACTTACAAAATCCATTTACAAAATGTTAAATACCGTCATAAGAATTTCGCTAAAATGATCAAGACCATAATATCAAAAACTCGGTTAATGGAATTGATTTTTGAAATAAAACTCAGTCGGTAAAATACCGAAAGCCATTACAAAAGAACTCACGCAACGGATAAAAGAAAAAAAGTCAAACATGCACAATCCAGCAACACTACTCCACACATAAACGAAATATGAGGGTCAAATAACCACATATCAAGAAATCAAAATCCATAAGAGGATTCCGTCACTTAACAAATAAATCATAAAAATAGCTCGTGTCACACGAGGCACAACACAAAGAAGGGAGACTTACAGCCACAGGTCGCACGAAGATGATGATCGCCCCACGATACTAATCACGACCAACAAACTCAGACGACGCGTCGCGACACGACTTAGTCAGACAAAATCCGGCAAGACAAAACTCAATAGATACCACTGACCCGACAGCCTAGGTTTCCACAACCTAAGCTCCGATACCATTTATGTAACACCCCTAATCCGCTCAGGGATATTACACGCGGTAGAACCTTTCCTCAAGGATCTACCAGGATGGTAACAACATATAACAACTCAACCATGCCTTTAAGGCTAAAATGACTCAGTAGACCGATTTGGTCTTTCAATAAATACTTTCAACTCAATTACAACTCATGCCCACGCAGGGGTCAAAATACAACCACACCCGTACAACGGGAAAAAATATACTGCAGCGGAAAAGAAAATACAACTAGACCAATATGACATCAACGGGTCCTCGTGTGATTAGTATCGTTCATCTTTCATCATCCTTCGTGCCGACCCTGTGCTATGCTCCAAAACCTGAATGCAAAAATAGACATCCACCCCCCGAGTACTCGGGGGTTAGCAAAACTCCACTGTTTTGCTAGTGCAAGTACAAGTACAAAAATACGAGCCATACAATTCACATTTCACAAATAACAATAACCAGGAATCCTTAAAAATCCAAACGTGACGAAAAGTACTTCCTGAGAAAAGAGTTTGGCTAGATATTTCCAAAACCGAAAGACAATAATCAAAGGGGGAAACAATTTATAAAACAGTTTAAAATGCCCTCGAGAGTTTTAATAGAAAACAATTTAGGATTACCGGATCCTTATCTTTCCAAAGTCAACAGGGGTCACAGCCCAAGGGTTTTGTTTTCGCAAATAAAACCAACCATAATACACAAGGTTAAAAACCAACGTCATGCGTCCTCGACGGACATAAAACACACACGCACCCGTGAAGTTTCACTCGTGAATCCAGGTCGAAGCCAATGGAATTCCCTCCGTGGCCCTGTCGAACCCTCCCGAGGTGAGTAAACACATTCACAAAACATAAGTAACCGCACTCGTGAATCCAGGTCGAAGCCAATGGAATTCCCTCCGTGATCCCATCGGACCCTCCCGAGGTGAGCGAAAAACAATCACAAAATATACACACGTAGCGGTGAAGTTTCACTCGTGAACCCAGGTCGAAGCCATTGGAATTCCCTCCGTGGACCCGTCGAACCCTCCCGATGTGAGAAAACACATTCACAAAACATGTACACGCATCGCCTAGGACCGGGACGAAGCCACAAATCCCACTCCGTGATCCCGTCGGACCCCCCGAGCTGGCTAGCGAAATACTCAAGCACCACACGTCGCCTAGGACCGGGACGAAGCCACGAATCCCACTCCGTGATCCCGTCGGACCCCGAGTGGCTAGCGAAATAATCTCAAGCACGAGTAACATATCACACCAAGGATATCCAAACAATTCACCCAGAGGCATCAAACACTCAGTAAAACAACACGTCAAACCACAATGCACCGAAATGAAACAATATACATCCACACGCAAATACCAAGTGCATCATCAACACCAAACATATCCATAAGATTCACATACTCGTTCACGAATCACACCAATCACAAAGCACACACGGTTTTGAAAAAGGGCCTTTAACAAGGCTAACCAAAGCTTTTGAAAACTCATTTCAAACAAACAAACAAACCAAGACGATCACCAATCATCATATCCACAAAACAAGAAAAGTATGGACAAGGTACTTGCCTCGAATAAGAACAACGCGGAGAATCGACCAAAGTAGGTTGACACGAACCGATTACGAACCCGCCGACTCCACCGATCGCCAACTCACGTCATAAACTACGAAGGACAATAATAACAATGAAATGAATTCCATAACTCGACTCAAAGCCGTTGAATTCAAAGAACGAATGACGAAAGTTCAAGGATTTCCCCCAAAACGGCCAAGAACAGGATTCGTTCCGTCAAATCACAAAAACGGAATTCCAAGTTGAAATATGGATATACAATCCATAGAATATGTTTAACAACATCATTTAACCATAATCGATCCATCGAAAACGGATGAAAAACGAGATCGATGACAAATCCCCCAAAAATTCAATTGGAAGGAAATCAAGAAATATACTTCGATTCGACGAAGAACAATGGATTAAATGATGTTAAACACAAGAATACTACCAATATTAATCATACCCATCGTCTATTAATCAACAACACGGAACGAATCGGACAAAAACGCAAAACCCCCAAATTTTCCCAAAATAGGGTTCTAGGAAATCTCACCTTGATTCGCTGGATCAAAGGAGGTTATGGAGGGATTAATCGATGATATGAACTCCCAATCTTCGTGGATTAGTTGCTTGACAACATGTCTCCTGGATAACCAAGTCTCCAGACGCGGAGAGGAAAAGATGGAAATGAAAAACGGGTGAGAATATGGCTACTCTATCATATTTATACAGGCACGGCCTAGCGTGCGCTACACCTTCCGGACTAGCGCGCGCTAACGGGCAGCCTCGACCGATATGTAATATCCGGTATTTTTCTTTCCCTTGTATTTTCATTTTTGGTATATTTCTCGGCCATAGTGACCCTCGTGTACCTTTCAGTATGTCCTTCCTGTCAACTGTTGAACTGTATTCTCGTTATTTTTGTGCGGAACCGCCGTTTCGGGGTTGCCGTGGATCCATTTCGTGTTATTGGTTCCCAAATGTTGATTCCTATCGTTTTTATTCTCTTTCCGATCATTTTTATCATTTTGGGACCCAAAGAGGGTGTGGGCCGCGGCACAAGGTGTGTGCGCCGCGGCACACAAATTTCTTCAGTTGTTGGTCAAACAAACTGTACTGTGTGCCGCGGCACACCCATCCGGTGCCGCGGCACAGTTCCAGGCCAGTGCCGCGGCACACCTGTCCGGTGCTGCGGCACACTCGTGTGTCCTCTGCGACCAAAACCCGCTGTCACGGTGCGCGGCTGCAATGCGGTCAACCCCTATAATTGTGTCGCGTTTTGAGCGTCATTGCTCATTTCCTTCTTCTTCTTCCTGCGACGCGAGAGAGAGTGAGAGAGGGGGAGAGTTCTTCATCATTATTTATTGGGGGGTTGATTTTCATCATTTTTCTTCGGTAGCGAAGCCCGGACAATCAATCCAACGCGTGTTCTACGGATCTTAGTACTTGAATCTTCGAAGGTTTGGTTTCGTTGATTCCTAGTGTTCGTCGGTGATTATCCTTTCCGTTCGTTGCGTCATCAAAATACTCAAGGCAAGTATTTTTGGAAACCTTTATGCTTAACGTGAAATGGTAATGTATAGTGTGTGTGATTGCTCACCTCGGGAGGGTGCGACGGGATCACGGAGGGAATCCAATGGTATAGCCCTGGATTCACGAGTTTGTTTCGCTAGCCAGCTCGGGAGGGTCCTTAGGGATCACGGAGCGGGATCAATGGTATAGCCCTGTTCCCAAGGCGATGCGTGTGCGTGATTTGTTTTATAATATGGCCAGCTCGGGAGGGTCCTTAGGGATCACGGAGCGGGATCAATGGTATAGCCCTGTTCCCACGGCAAATTGTTTGGTATTTAATTAGGAAAAGACATGTACGGTTTTGGTTTTGAAATGATATCGGTGCATGTACTATGAAATGTGTAAGCGATTGGTTTGCCGTGATTACTTGTACTAGCGTAATTGCTAACCCCTTTGGGGACCCGTTTGGGAAATTCTTGTTATGGATTTCGAGTTATGATCATCCGGACGACGGCGCTCGGACGATGCGAGATCTTGGCGAGTCGTTGACATGTGCACTTGGGTTTACTTATTTCTTTTGTCCACATCGATTTGGTTGTTTTCTATATTTATAAACTGATAGACTGTACTCGCGAGTACTTAGGCTTTACAATTCAAACCCCGTGTTGTATTATTTTAAATTGCCACACTGTCGATGGTTGCTCATTTCGTCGGATTGCTTCGGGTGTATTTTTCACATGATGTATTATTTGATTGTGTATCCTCCCTAACCGAGATGGTTAGTCGAGGGGTACCCGCTTGTTGTAGCCTGGTGGGTCCCATGTAGGGGTCCACGGCGCTGTAACATACTCCGAATATCTTGGGGTGTTACAGAAAATGGTATCAGAGCCTCTACATTTATGGATACCTAGGCTTGTCGGTTATTTGGGTCTAGTCGTATTTGTTTTGCACATTGTCACACCGCTCCCAGCATCCCAGTACTTCCAGTGCTCGTAAGTTTTCTTATTCGGCTCTTTTGTTTCTTGCATTGTATTTCCACTTTTGAATCGTAGTTGCTTTTCCTCCCTTACTCATCATCGATATATTTCTGTTATCTCTCAACCTCAGTATGGATGCCGGAGGAAACCGTGGACGTGGTCGTGGTCGTGGACGCGGCCGAGGACGTGGGGCAGCCGGTGGGGCGGCCACGTCGCATTCTTGGCCGGCGATGCGGTGACCGTCACGGTCATGCTTCTTCTCGGGAGCGCGCCCGATCTTGGTATTGCGGGCATTATCGGCAAATGGTTAACCGGATGGCGGCTATAGCTCGGTGGTCAGAACCCGATCGGGCCGTGCTTGTCGGGCGGAGCGGATCGTT
Source organism: Orobanche coerulescens (assembly GCA_033398695.1). Taxonomy (NCBI): domain Eukaryota; kingdom Viridiplantae; phylum Streptophyta; class Magnoliopsida; order Lamiales; family Orobanchaceae; genus Orobanche; species Orobanche coerulescens. Next base: position 107,785,519 of record CM065817.1, on the reverse strand, counting down.
GGCAGGATGTCATCAAGATGCATCCTCCCGGTTCGGGAGCTTCGGACCCGATCGGCTGGGAAGGGTGGATCAATGAGATATCCAAAGTATTCACTGCTACCAACTGCCCCGAGGACCGTAAGGTCCCTATTGCTCAATACTTTCTCACGGGAGATGCTACAGATTGGTGGGAGGCCGTTGGTCCCAAAGATCATGTTGCTTCGTGGGACGAGTTTCAGGAGTTGATGGAGACCGAGTATTGTCCATGGCCGGTCAGACAGGCTCGAGTGCATGCTTTCTTTGATGCTCAACCACGGGATATCCCCGTATCCCAAGCTATTGCCGATTTTAACAAGGAGTTGGGCTATGTGAAGACCCAAGTTGTCGCTGAGAGCGACAAAATTTTCCATTTTTCCAGGAGGATGAAGCTGCCCATTCGGGACTATATGTCTGGGCTCGTCTGTACTACCCTGAAGGATTATCAGAGTCGAGCCCTTGCTTATGAAATGTAAGTGACGGCGAGTGATTTGGCTCGTGAGAGCAAGAAGCAGAAGTCGGTCGGAAACTTTTCTGGTCCCAAGAGTGGAGGCCAGCAGAAATCTCGAGCTGCGAATATTTCTACGGGCGGTTCGGCTCGTTTCTCTGGGAGCTTTCGGGGTGCCGCCGGAACCCCCACTCGTGAGCTCACATGCTTTAACTGCGGCTTTTCAGGTCATAAGAACCAGGACTGTCCTCGTCCGCCTTTAACTTGTCATACTTGTGGTCAGTCGGGCCACAAGGCTTCTTTTTGTGATCAGCTCAGACAGCTTCGCGGTGCCCGTTCTTCTCACCCATCACCTATGGAGCCGAGTGTGAACCAGGGCTCATTTGCTCCGCCGCCTCCACCGAGTGCCGGCCGAGGTAGGGGTCGGGGTCAGCCCGCTAGGGGTGGAGCTTCCAGTGTCGGCTCTGCTCAGCCGCGTATCTATGAGATGAGGAGAGCCGATGATCCAAAGGCTCTTCGTGGCGGCAGTACCGTTCATATTCATTTCCATCCTGTCAGTGTGCTTTTCGATTCGGGTGCTACGCATTCATTCATTTCTCTAGAGTGTGTACGCCGTTTGAGTCTCGACTGTTTGACACCTTGCGAGCCTTTCATCGTTAAACTGCCTAGCGGTGATAGAATTGTCGGTGATCGAGAGGTCCGAGACTGCTCTGTGTTTATTTGTGAGAGAGCGTGGCTCTCTAACCTTATTGTCGTTAATATTGGGGGTGAGGATTTGATTCTTGGGGATGATTGGCTCGAGCGGCATGGCGCGATCATGAACTACCGCACGAGGATCATCACCATGTTAGCCGAGGATGGCACCGAGCACTCCTTCGCGGGGCGAAGGAGGGGAAATCAGAAATTTGTCATTAATGCCTTGAAGGCGATGAGTCTCCTGCGAAAGGGGTGTACTGGTTATTGGTGCTATGCCTTGAAAGCGGAGGATGGTGGAGTCGAGCTTTCATCGATTCCAGTCGTTAATGAGTTTCCTGATGTATTTCCTGACGAGTTACCGAGATTGCCACCGGATCGTGAGGTTGAGTTTGCTATAGAGTTAGAGCCGGGTGCGGCTCCGATTTCGAAGGCGCCGTATCGCATGGCACCTTCAGAGATGGCAGAGTTGAAGAAGCAGTTGAGTGAGCTTCTTGAGTCGGGGTTTGTTCGACCGAGTGCCTCGCCTTGGGGCGCACCGGTCCTGTTTGTGCGGAAGAAGGATGGTTCACTACGTTTGTGTATCGACTATCGCGAACTAAACAAGGTGACCATCAAGAACAAGTTTCCTTTGCCGAGAATCGATGACTTGTTTGACCAATTGCAGGGAGCTGCGGTATTCTCGAAGATTGATTTGAAATCGGGGTACTATCAGCTTCGGGTGAGAGAGTCCGACGTGCCGAAAACAGCTTTTTGGACGAGATACGGACATTACGAGTTTGTAGTTATGCCTTTCGGGTTAACTAATGCGCCGGCGGTGTTCATGCAATTGATGAAAAAAGTCTTTATCGAGTATTTGGATAAGTGTGTCGTCGTCTTCATTGACGATATTCTTATCTATTCGAGGAATGAGGAAGAGCATGCCCATCATCTGCGGATAGTGTTAGACATTTTGAGGACCGAGCAACTCTATGCGAAGTTCTCGAAATGTGAGTTCTGGCTGAAGGAAGTGATGTTTTTGGGTCACGTGATTTCAGCCGAGGGAGTCCGTGTGGATCCGCAGAAAATTGAGGCAGTGTTGGATTGGGCATCGCCCACAAATGTGAAGGAGGTCCGTAGTTTCTTGGGTTTGGCTGGCTACTACCGTAGGTTCGTCGAGGGTTTCTCAAAACTAGCTCGGCCACTTACACAGTTGCTCCAGAAATCCGAGAAGTTCGTCTGGACCAATGAGAGACAGTCGAGTTTTGAGGAACTGAAGAAGCGTTTGACTTCAGCTCCGGTTTTGGCGTTGCCATGTGGCAACGAGGGATTCGCCGTGTATAGCGATGCTTCGGGTCAGGGTCTTGGGTGCGTATTGATGCAGCACGGCAAGACCATTGCCTATGCGTCGAGACAGTTGAGGCCGTATGAGCTTAACTACCCTACTCACGATTTGGAGTTAGCGGCGGTTGTCTTTGCACTCAAGATTTGGCGTCACTATCTTTTCGGATCTGCATGTCAGATTTTTACCGATCATAAAATTCTGAAATACATATTTACTCAGCGGGAGTTGAATATGAGGCAGAGGAGGTGGTTAGAGATGATTAAGGATTACGACCTCGAAATCCTTTATCATCCGGGTAAGGCGAATGTCGTGGCCGACGCCTTGAGTCGGAAACCGATTGCGTTGCGAACGCTTGAGGTACTTACGCCTCAGTCTGAGCTTCGGCGGTCTTTGATCGGGTTAGATGTTGAGGTTTTGTTGCCTAGATCTGTCGGGCAACTTTGTGTCTTAGAAATTTCGTCGTCTTTGATCGATGAAATTAAGCTGAAGCAATTAGAGGATCCGATGATTACTCAAATCCGAGAGAACGTTCTTAAGGGAAAGTCTCCTGGGTTTGTGATTCACTAGGATGGTGTTTTGAGATTCCAGAGTCGGCTTTGTGTGCCGAACGATCCAGGGTTGCGACAGGGTATTTTGCGTGAGGCACATTCCACACCCTATTCCGTTCATCCTGGCTCGAGTAAGATGTACAAGGACCTGAGGAGGAACTTCTGGTGGAATGATATGAAGGAGGAGGTCGCACAGTTTGTGGCGAGATGTTTGACTTGCCAGCAGGTCAAAATCGAGCATCGTGACCATTTGGGTTATTGCAGTCAGTTCCCGTTCCGGAATGGAAATGGGAAGATATATCGATGGATTTTGTTTCGAGTTTGCCAAGATCGAGGTCGGGCATGAATATGGTATGGGTGGTTGTTGATCGTCTGACCAAGTCGGCACATTTTCTGGGCATCAAGGACACTTGGGGCCCGGAGAAATTGGCTCGTGTGTTTATCGCGCAGATTGTGAGACTTCACGGTACTCCGAAGTCTATTGTTTTGGATCGTGATGGCCGTTTTGTATCGCACTTTTGGCAGGCGATGCATAAGGCGTTAGGTACCCGCTTGCATTTGAGTACCTCTTTTCATCCCCAGTCAGATGGACAGTCGGAACGCACTATCCAGACATTCGAGGACATGTTGCGTGCTTGTGCCCTCGATTGGAGTAGCGACTGGGAGGAGCATTTGCCATTGATCGAATTCAGTACAACAATAGTTGGCACGCGTCGATTCGGATTGCACCGTATGAGGCACTTTATGGGCGACGATGTCGATCGCCGATTTGTTGGAACGAGGCGTCCGATTTGGTCGGGACCGAACCGGATGTCGTTTTAGAGACGAGACGGAAGATAGAATTAATTCGAGAACGGATGTTGACTGCCCAGAGTCGACAGAAGTCATATGCCGATGTCCGTCGTCGACCTTTAGAATTCGAGGTGGGAGACCACGTTTTGCTGAAGGTGTCGCCGACGAGAGGAGTTTTCCGTTTCGGGAAGAAGGGGAAGTTGAGTCCGAGATTTATTAGACCCTTCGAGATTCTCGAGCTGGTCGGTGGGTTAGCATACCGTTTGGCGTTACCCCCGACCTTGAGTCACATTCATAGCGTTTTTCATGTTTCCCAGCTGAGGAAATATGTTCCGGATCCTAGTCACGTCATCGATTATGGCGAGATTGATATTGCTGAAGATATTACTTTTGAGGAGCGTCCTTTGAAGATTTTGGAGCATCGTGAGAAACGACTGAGGCATAAGACCATCCCTTTGGTCAAAGTGCAGTGGTCAAGACACGGTGTCGAGGAGGCAACTTGGGAAACCGAGGATAGCATGCGTTCTAGGTACCCTGATGTAATACCCAGTTGTAATTCAGTAATTATCATTCAGTATTTTTCATTCAGTAATTGATACTCAGTAATTTCATTCATTATTGATCATTTGTCACTCAGATTCAGTCATGGTATTTATCATTCAGAGTAATTGTATCGTGTATCAATCGCCATTCATCACTAATCTGATTGGAGTTTCGTGCCGTGTTTATCATCATTGTCATTTTCGTTGCAAGCTGTGCTTGAGGAGTAGCGCACGCTACATACTCCTTTTAGCGTACGCTAATTGAGTATAGGTAGCGCACGCTACCGCTCAGCTTTAGCGCACGCTAAGGCTACCTTGGCTGCAGTCCAGAAGGTACTGGACTGCAGGTGAGAATATTTGTAGCGCACGCTACGAGTGGTAAGTAGCGCGCGCTAACGGGTCGTAGTAGCGCACGCTATATGTGTGGAGTAGCGCGCGCTAAGGACGGATCAGGTTGAGTCCAGTGGCTACTGGACTGCACTGGATTAATTCATAGCGCACGCTATGCATTGTTGTTAGCGTACGCAACTGATATATTAGCGCACGCTAAATAATGGTTGTAGCGCACGCTATCGAGGTTAGATCAGAAGGCAGATGGTTTTCTGGACTCCAGTACTGGGCGACAAACATTTCGCTAGCGCACGCTAACAATGGATATTAGCGCACGCTAGTAGTATGGCCGTAGCGCACGCTACAAATAGGTACGTAGCGCGCGCTACCGTGTTCGGACAGTGGGTACTGGACTACCCAAATTATTCGTTAGCGCACGCTATGCACAAGGGCTAGCGCACGCTAACCTGGACTGAGTATAAATTGGACAGTTTAGTAAGAGTTCGTCATTTTTCATCTCATTTCATTCCTTCGGTAGTTTTGGACGATTTCGAGCGATTCGGAGAGGATTCTTCGAGGTGTAATCATCAATCATCATCTTCAAGCTCATCTTTCGGATTGATCATCATTTCATCATCTTCATCACATCGAATCAAAGGTATTAATTTCTTGGATCTAGAATTTCGGATTTTGGGTTTTTCCTTCCGATTTCTTCGTGTAAGCTCGGATTATCCTTGGAATATGTTAGTTATGGATTATCTACTTGGATAAATATATTCCTACGGATTTAATGGTTGTTTTCGGAATTGTTTTCAAGAACCCTTGGGGTTGACTTCGGTTAATTGGGGATTTTCCGATTGATGTCGTTGTAATCATGAATTATTGGATTCCTAATGGATTATTGATATCATTGAAGTGTTTTGTTAGTTCGAAATACTCATCTTGGAGTTGGTTTCGATTCATTCGAGCTCGGATATCGTTGTGTCGACGTTTGAGTCGATTATGATCGTTTTTGATTTGCGTAATGAACGATTGTTGGTAATTATTGTTATTCAAGGTTGTTCGAGCGACCGGTATTTCACTTAGGACGTTGTTCGTGGACGGACATTCTTCATCGGTATTGAGTAAGTTAAATCTTACTCGGTTAAAAGGATACTCATTCCTTTTGTTGTTGATTGCTCATAATCATAATTCATTCATCATAATATTAATCATTTTGAGACTTGTAAGTGTCGAATAATAATTTCATTCACGCGGAACGACTGTTCCAAATCATTTCATTGGGTTATCAATCATGTCACTATTACTTTCATATCGGTGAGTCATCTTGGTTTTGGTTCAATTATTATTCATTGGTATTCATCATGGTCATTCTCGTTCATGTGACCTTCCGGGTTCATATTGCGTGGCCGGGTGTGGCTGTGTGGAATTTTTAGTCGGGCACACGATGGTCATGTATTGGGTTCACCGATACATTGGACTGTGCACACGGTAACGCTTACCTCCGTGAGACTAATTAGGTACGAGGACGGATGTGTCCGGACATTCGTCTTGTACACTTGCACAGAACATTACGGGCGTACTATGGTACTCCTCTTCAGCGTAATTCATAATTGAGAATATTTCATAACTCCAGTTAATTCATGATTGTGTAATTTCAACTCTTGAGGATTGTTGTTACGTATGGCCCGGCCGTTGGGGATTTTGTTTTCGTGTCACGGCAAGGCAAAGGCACGGGAAGAGCATGTTGACGGCGAGTCGATGATACTAGTAGGGGCCCCGATGCATTGATCATTTATTCGGTCATTTGTGTTTCCTTTATTTATTCAGCTGCAGACATTCCGTTTGAATGCTCATTTCATTCATGTTGTGTATTTTATCGTTACATAAAATACACATGTATTCTATTTTATCACGGGTGTGTTGTATAAAACTCCTCATCGGAGTAATTGATGTTGTAATGTGGTTCGGTACTACATTTATCTGTAATTCATTCATTTTCATTCGCCCGGTGGGTCCCGGTCGGGGTCCACAGACCGTAATATCCGCCTAGTTTGGGGTGTTACAGAGTTGGTATCGGAGCGTGGTTTTGAATACTACCCTCCAAGTCATGTCTCGTTTGAAATCATCGTCATCGGACTAGTATCATTGGACTTTCGCGTCACGTGTGACCTGTGCAAATGCCGAGCCAATCAGACCAAGAACTGTAAGATTTCTAATGCCATGGTATAATTTCTGGCATTAATCATTCATTCATAATTCATCAGTTAACAATCCTCAATCATCATTGTCACTTTGACCAGGACGGTCAGGTTAACTCATTAATCAGTCAATTCATTTCATTATTCAGTTATTGATCAGGAAGAACAAATCATTAATCTTGTTAACTCATTCAAGATAATCATTTCGGTAACTTCATCAGATAATCATGTCACGTCAATTAATCATTCATGTAATCGCTGTACTTGAGCGCCTATGCTCATTTTCATCATTTCATAATATAATCATAATGTGATACTCATGCGAGACATATAATCATCATATGACTTTCCACTTCAGTATGGAAAGGGCTGGCAGAGGACGTGGAGGACGAGGCCGTGGAGCGGGCCGAATTCCGAGAACTCGTGCGAATACCCGTGCAAACGCGAGGAATAATGCTAATTCATCGAGCAGCGACGCTGCCACTCACTCACCTGGACGCGATCATTCACTGTCAGGGAGTCGTACCCGGGACACGGCTGAGTCAGAGGGTGTTCGGGTCGACCCACTCGCATTTATGCAAGGCATGATGGCCCAAATGACCCATATGGCTCAGTTGATGGAGACGATGCATAACTCCGTCAATCAGAATCAGCAGGCTCCTCCGCCGCCACCGCAGAGGCAAGAGAGGAATGTGAGTAACATCATCGGCGATATCTCTCGCCAAAGGCCACCTACTTTTGAGGGCTCGTCTGAGCCGGCAGATATCATTCATTGGCTCGAGCATTTCGAGAAGCTGTTTGCTATGGTAGAGTGTCCCGAGGGACACAAAGTTTCTGTTGCGGCTTACTACCTTGGTAAGAGCGCACATTCTTGGTGGTTGTCGTTGAAGCCCACCGAAGGATCTTGCACTTGGGATCAGTTCAAGACTCTCATGATGGAGAGGTATTATCCGGCCCCACTCAGAGAGGCCAAGCCGCCGAATTGCTCACCCCCGACCCCTCAACAGACGAGGATGTTCTCGCCATTGCCGAGAAATTTCAGGAACTTCTTCCTTTCGCCTCGTCCATCATTCATTCAGAGGCGGATAAAATCAAGTATTTCAGCAAGAGGCTGAAACCCCGTATGAGACTTCAGTTACTTAATCATAATTGCACCATGTTGGCCGAATTCATTGAGAAAGCTCTCACCTACGAGCTTACTGCTAAAGAGATTGCTAAGCAGCAACCTTCGTCTGCTAGCAAGAAATCGAAGAATCGAAATCAGTCTGAAGGCGGTCAGACAACCTTCAAGAAACCCCGTGCGGGCTCTGATTTTTCTGAGCGACCTTCGGTGTCGTCTAAACCCGCGGAATCTCAATCTCGAGCGGCCAGTTCGGCCATCACCTGTTTTAACTGTGGGGAACTTGGTCACCTCAGTACCAAGTGTCCGAGACAGACTATCACATGTCATAATTGTCGGATTGCTGGGCATAAGGCCCGTTTTTGCCGTAGGGACTCCAAACCTACTCAGACGTCATCTCAGGCCCCTAAGCGATCGGCCGTTGAGAATCAAGCCACTCAATCGGCGTCGTTTAAAACGCAGGAGCGACTAAAGGTGGAGCTTTTAGCGGCCAGACAGGAGCGTCCTGGTGCAGGACTAGCAAGCCCGGATTTATGAGATGAAGAAGACCGATGATCCGAGGCCCGAATGATCTCGTACACTCGATATTCTATCTCAACTTTGTGTGTACTCTTTTCGAATCGGTGCATCGCATTCATTCATTTCCGAGTCATGTTTGAGTAGACTACGTGCAGGTAGTGCTACTAGATGTGAGCCTTATGTCATTGGCCTACCCGATGGTAGACGAATTATCGTGTCGGGAGATTCAGAATTGTCCGATTCGGTTTCATGGTCGTGTATGGCGGCGGACCTAATCGTGGTAGATTTGCCGAGGATGACGTCATCTTGGGTATTGATTGGATGGATCGTCATGATGCCATCATTAATGTCCGTAGCGTATGGTCACTATCATTTCGCACGATGGAGTTGAATGTGTGTTTCGTGGAGGTAATCCCATTTGCTCGTAAGGTCATTAATTCAATGAAAGCGAGAAGGTTACTCAATCGGGGATGTGTCGGTTATTGGTGCTTTATGGCCAAAACCGAGAAGTCATCAATAATGTTAACGGATATTCGGTGGTGAGGGAATATGCCGATGTTTTCCAGACGAGCTACTGGTTTGCCTCCACAGAGGGATGTGGAATTCACGATTGAGTTGGAGCACTGTACGTCCCCGATATCGAAGGCGCCGTGCGGATGGCCCCGAAATGCAGGAATTAAAGAACCAACTTGAGGAATTGTTCGAGAAAGGTTATATCCGACCGAGTGCGTCCCCGTGGGAGCACCGGTGTTGTTTGTCAAGAAGAAGGATGGTTCATTCCGCTTATGTATTGATTATCGGGAGTTGAGCAGGTGACGATCAAGAATAAGTATCCCTTACCCCGTATTGACGATCTCTTAGATCAACTTCAGGGAGCTTCAGTATTTTCCAAGATCGACTTAAGATCTGGATATCATCAGTTGCGGATTCGAGAGTCGGATATCGCGAGAACAGCGTTTCGCACGCGCTATGGTCATTATGAGTTTGTGGTTATGCCGTTCGGATTGACTAATGCACCTGCGGTATTCATGGAGTTAATGAATCGGGTCTTCATCGACTTTTTGGATCGGTTTGTTGTTGTCTTCATCGATGACATTTTGATTTATTCTCGTGACCGGGAGGAACACGAGTTTCACCTTCATCTAGTGCTCGACATGTTGAGACGAGAACAACTTTATGGGAAATTTTCTAAATGTGAGTTCTGGATGTCTGAAGTGACTTTTCTCGGACATGTAATTTCATCAGACGGAGTTCGTGTCGATCCTCAGAAGACGGAGGCTATTCGAGATTGGCTACCTCCGAAGAACGTTAAGGAAATCCGAAGTTTCCTCGGATTAGCGGGTTATTATCGGCGATTTGTAGAGGGATTTTCTCGAATCGCTCAACCCTTAACGAACCTTTTGCGGAAGGATAAGAAATACACGTGGTCCGACGCGTGTCAACGGAGTTTTGAGGAACTCAAGAGTCGGTTAATGTCAGCACATGTACTTTCCTTACCGCAGGGGACGGAAGGATTTGTGGTCTATAGTGATGCGTCCGGACAGGGTCTCGGATGTGTGCTCATGCAGAACGGGAAGGTTATTGCCTATGCTTCACGGCAATTGAGACCTTACGAGGTTAATTATCCGACCCACGACACTGAGCTAGCAGTAGTGGTGTTCGCTTTGAAAATTTGGCGTCACTATCTTTATGGCGTTACACATCGAGATATTCACCGATCATAAGAGCTTAAAGTATATATTTACTCGAAGGAGTTAAATATGCGCGAGAGGCAGTGGTTGGAATTAATCAAAGATTATGATATCGAGATCTTTTACCACCGGGCAAGGCGAATGTTGTCGCCGACGCCTTGAGTCGTAAGTCCGTTCAGAGCGGATGCTTGCCGTTTATGATTCGAGAAGGAGCTTCAGGAATTCCTTAGACCCGAAATCGAGGTCTGGCTTCAGCGAGTTCAGGGGCAGCTTTGTATGTTAGAGATTTCATCGTCACTCGAGGAGGAAATCCGAGAGAATCAGGGTTCGGACCCATCATTGTTGCGCATCCGAGAGGATGTAGCTCAGGGGAAAGCCCCTGGATTTGTGATCCACGAGGATGGACTTTTGCGTTTTAAGAATCGGTTGTGGGTACCGGCGAATGACGAGTTGAAAAACTCGATTTTGAAAGAAGCTCATGCTACCCCTTATTCTGTTCATCCGGGGTCTAACAAGATGTACAAGGACTTGAAACAAAATTACTGGTGGAGTAATATGAAGCGAGAAGTCGCAGAATTAGTTTCGAGATGCTTAACCTGTCAACAAGTAAAGATTGAACATCAGCGACCGGCGGGTATGCTGAAACCCCTTCCTATTCCCGAATGGAAGTGGGAAGACATTTCTATGGATTTCATCACGAGTTTGCCGACGAGTCGTCGTGGCATGAACACGATCTGGGTGATCGTGGACCGCTTAACCAAATCAGCTCATTTCCTTGAGATCAAGGAAACGTGGGGTCCCGAGAGACTTGCTCAACTGTTCATCAAAGAGATAGTCAGACTCCACGGTACTCCTAAAAGTATCGTTTCCGATCGTGACGGACGGTTTGTGTCGCACTTTTGGAAATCAGTTCAACGTGCTATGGGAACTGAGCTTAATCTCAGTACCGCTTTTCACCCTCAGTCCGACGGACAATCAGAGAGGACCATTAAGACATTAGAGGACATGTTTAGGGCATGCGTCCTCGATTGGAAAGACGATTGGGAAGCCCAACTACCATTGATCGAGTTCACGTATAATAATAGTTGGCATGCTTCAATCAAGATGGCACCTTACGAGGCCTTGTATGGTCGTCGTTGTCGATCTCCGTTGTGTTGGGACGACTTATCAGAATCAATCGGCACCGAGCCCGATATGCTTATAGCCGCCCGTGAGAAGGTAGCTTTGATAAGGAGTCGTTTGTTGACAGCTCAGTCGGCGAAATCATATGCGATAACCGTAAATGCGACCATTAGAGTTCGAGGCAGGTGACCACGTGTTGGTCAAGGTATCCCCGAGTCGTGGTATCTTCCGTTTTGGGAAGAGAGGGAAGTTGAGTCCGAGATTCATTGGACCGTTTGAGATTTTGGATCGAGTAGGCGAGTTAGCTTATCGATTGGCTTTACCTCCGGCGTTGAGCCGAATTCATAATGTGTTTCATGTCTCTCAGCTGCGGAAGTATGTTGCCGACCCGAGTCACATACTTCAGTTCGATGAAATCGAGATTGCCGGTGATCATTCATATGAGGAACGTCCTATACGAGTTTTAGAGCGGCGAATCAAGCAGTTGAGGAATAAGACGATTCCTTTGGTTAAAATTCAGTGGTCTAGACACGGAGTCGAAGAGGCTACTTGGGAAACCGAGGATAGTATGCGGGAGAGTTACCCCGAGTTGTTTGACCCTTAGTTTCGGGGACGAAACTCTTTTAAGGGGGGGTGTATGTAATACCCAGTTGTAATTCAGTAATTATCATTCAGTATTTATCATTCAGTAATTGATACTCAGTAATTTCATTCATTATTGATCATTTGTCACTCAGATTCAGTCATGGTATTTATCATTCAGAGTAATTGTATCGTGTATCAATCGCCATTCATCACTAATCTGATTGGAGTTTCGTGCCGTGTTTATCATCATTGTCATTTTCGTTGCAAGTCGTGCTTGAGGAGTAGCGCACGCTACATACTCCTTTAGCGTACGCTAATTGAGTATAGGTAGCGCACGCTACCGCTCGGCTTTAGCGCACGCTAAGGTTACCTTGGGCTGCGATCCGGAAGGTACTGGGTGCAGTGAGAATATTTGTAGCGCACGCTACGAGTGGTAAGTAGCGCGCTAACGGGTCGTAGTAGCGCACGCTATATGTGGAGTAGCGCGCTAAGGACGGATCGAGTTGAGTCCGGTGGCTCCGGATCGCCTTTGATTAATTCATAGCGCACGCTATGCATTGTTGTTAGCGTACGCAACTGATATATTAGCGCACGCTAAATAATGGTTGTAGCGCACGCTATCGAGGTTAGATCAGAAGGCAGATGGTTTTCTGGACTCCAGTACTGGGCGACAAACATTTCGCTAGCGCACGCTAACAATGGATATTAGCGCACGCTAGTAGTATGGCCGTAGCGCACGCTACAAATAGGTACGTAGCGCGCGCTACCGTGTTCGGACAGTGGGTACTGGACTACCCAAATTATTCGTTAGCGCACGCTATGCACAAGGGCTAGCGCACGCTAACCTGGACTGAGTATAAATTGGACAGTTTAGTCAGAGTTCGTCTTTTTTCATCTCATTTCATTCCTTCGGTAGTTTTGGGCGATTTCGAGCGATTCGGAGAGGATTCTTCGAGGTGTAATCATCAATCATCATCTTCAAGCTCATCTTTCGGATTGATCATCATTTCATCATCTTCATCACATCGAATCAAAGGTATTAATTTCTTGGATCTAGAATTTCGGATTTTGGGTTTTTCCTTCCGATTTCTTCGTGTAAGCTCGGATTATCCTTGGAATATGTTAGTTATGGATTATCTACTTGGATAAATACATTCCTACAGATTTAATGGTTGTTTTCGGAATTGTTTTCAAGAACCCTTGGGGTTGACTTCGGTTAATTGGGGATTTTCCGATTGATGTCGTTGTAATCATGAATTATTGGATTCCTAATGGATTATTGATATCATTGAAGTGTTTTGTTAGTTCGAAATACTCATCTTGGAGTTGGTTTCGATTCATTCGAGCTCGGATATCGTTGTGTCGACGTTTGAGTCGATTATGATCGTTTTTGATTTGCGTAATGATCGATTGTTGATAATTATTGTTATTCAAGGTTGTTCGAGCGACCGGTATTTCACTTAGGACGTTGTTCATGGACGGACATTCTTCATCGGTATTGAGTAAGTTAAATCTTACTCGGTTAAAAGGATACTCATTCCTTTTGTTGTTGATTGCTCATAATCATAATTCATTCATCATAATATTAATCATTTTGAGACTTGTAAGTGTCGAATAATCATTTCATTCACGCGGAACGACGGTTCCAAATCATTTCATTGGGTTATCAATCACGTCACTATTACTTTCATATCGGTGAGTCATCTTGGTTTTGGTTTAATTATTATTCATTGGTATTCATCATGGTCATTCTCGTTCATGTGACCTTCCGGGTTCATATTGCGTGGCCGGGTGTGGCTGTGTGGAATTTTTAGTCGGGCACACGATGGTCATGTATTGGGTTCACCGATACATTGGACTGTGCACACGGTAACGCTTACCTCCGTGAGACTAATTAGGTACAAGGACGGATGTGTCCGGACATTCGTCTTGTACACTTGCACAGAACATTACGGGCGTACTATGGTACTCCTCTTCAGCGTAATTCATAATTGAGAATATTTCATAACTCCAGTTAATTCATGATTGTGTAATTTCAACTCTTGAGGATTGTTGTTACGTATGGCGGCCCGTTGGGGGATTTTGTTTTCAGGTCACGGCAAGGCAAAGGCACGGGAAGAGCATGATGACGGCGACGAGTCCCAGTGATACTAGTAGGGGGCCCCAGTCTGTTCAGTCATTTATTCAGTCATTTGTGTTTCCTTTATTTATTCCGCTGCAGACATTCCGTTTGAATGCTCATTTCATTCAGTGTTGTGTATTTTATCGTCACATAAAATACACATGTATTCTATTTTATCCTGGGTGTGTTGTATAAAACTCCTCATCGGAGTAATTGATGTTGTAATGTGGTTCGGTACTACATTTATCTGTGTAATTCATTCATTTTCATTCGCCTGGTGGGTCCCAGTCGGGGGTCCACGGCACTGTAATATCCGCCTAGTTTGGGGTGTTACACGTGAGTTGTTTGTTTCTTAAGTTTCGGGACGAAACTTATTTTAGAGGGGTAGAATGTAATATCTGGTATTTTTCTTTCCCTTGTATTTTCATTTTTGGTATATTTCTCGGTCATAGTGACCCTCGTGTACCTTTCAGTATGTCCTTCCTATCAACTGTTGAACTGTATTCTCGTTATTGTTGTGCGGAACCGCCGTTTCGGGGTTGCCGTGGATCCATTTCGTGTTATTGGTTCCCAAATGTTGATTCCTATCGTTTTTATTCTCTTTCCGATCATTTTTATCATTTTGGGACCCAAAGAGGGTGTGGGCCGCGGCACAAGGTGTGTGCGCCGCGGCACACAAATTTCTTCAGTTGTTGGTCGAACAAACTGTACTGTGTGCCGCGGCACACCCATCCGGTGCCGCGGCACAGTGCCAGGCCAGTGCCGCGGCACACTCGTGTGTCATCTGCGACCAAAACCCGCCTGTACCGGGTGCCGCGGCACACGCAGGCCGTGCCGCGGCACACTGCCGAACCCTGGGAGTAATTTTTTGGCCTATGCCGCGGCACACCTCAGCTGTGCCGCGACACACAATGCGGTCAACCCCCTATAATTGTGTCGTTTTGAGCGTCCGCTGCTCATTTCCTTCTTCTTCTTCCTGCGACGCGAGAGAGAGTGAGAGAGGGGGAGAGTTCTTCATCATTATTCATTGGGGGGTTGATTTTCATCATTTTTCTTCGGTAGTGAAGCCCGGACAATCAATCCAACGCGTGTTCTACAGATCTTAGTACTTGAATCTCCGAAGGTTCGGTTCCGTTGATTCCTAGTGTTCGCCGGTGATTATCCTTTCCGTTCGTTGCGTCATCAAAATATTCAAGGCAAGTATTTTTGGAAACCTTTATGCTTAACGTGAAATGGTAATGTATATTGTGTGTGATTGCTCACCTCGGGAGGGTCCGACGGGATCACGGAGGGAATCCAATGGTATAGCCCTAGATTCACGAGTTTGTTTCGCTAGCCAGCTCGGGAGGGTCCTTAGGGATCACGGAGCGGGATCAATGGTATAGCCCTGTTCCCAAGGCGATGCGTGTGCATGATTTGTTTTATAATATGGCCAGCTCGGGAGGGTCCTTAGGGATCACGGAGCGGGATCAATGGTATAGCCCTGTTCCCACGGCAAATTGTTTGACTGTTTAATTCCGGAAAAGACATGTCTGGTTTTGGTTTTCGAAATGATATCGGTGCATGTACTATGAAATGTGTAAGCGATTGGTTTGCCTTGATTACTTGTACTAGCGTAATTGCTAACCCCTTTGGGGGACCCGTTTTGGGGAAATTCTTGTTATGGATTTCAGGTTATGATCATCCGGACGAGCGGCCCGGGGACGATACGAGGATCTTTGGCAGTCGTTGACATGTGCACTTGGGTTTACTTATTTCTTTTGTCCACTTCGATTTGATTGTTTTCTATATTTATAAACTGATAGACTGTACTCGCGAGTACTTAGGCTTTTCAATTCAAACCCCGTGTTGTATTATTTTAAATTGCCACACTGTCGATGGTTGCTCATTTCGTCGGATTGCTTCGGGTGTATTTTTCACATGATGTATTATTTGATTGTGTATCCTCGCTAACCGAGATGGTTAGTCGAAGGGTACCCGCTTGTTGTAGCCTGGTGGGTCCCATGTAGGGGTCCACGGCGCTATAACATACTCCGAATATCTTGGGGTGTTACACGATAACCCTCGGCCGTGGCCCGCAAGGCCCTGGCACTGAAGACTCAATCTGCCGGCCGGATCCTGCCTGCCCGACCGCGATAGCGCGCGCTGCGCGGACGCTAGCGTGCGCTAGCCGATCATCCCGTAACCCTGCGATCCGAACTTCCGGCAGTAACGTCCGCTAGCCGGACGACAGCGTGCGCTACGCCTGCCGACTAGCGCGCGCTACGCTCGGCGTAGAGTGCGCTACCTGCCGATCCTTCCTGATTCCAGAACCCCAGAAACCCCACTGTCCGGCCCGATAGCGTGCGTTGGTTGACCAAGCTAGCGTGCGCTATACCTGCCGAGCTAGCGCGCGCAGACTTCCAGCCGTAGCGTACGCTACGCCGGTTCCTTCCGCACTCGTCCGACCGGTACCCGCAATCATCCGGCCAGAACCCACAACCGTCGGCGATCCATGGCCGTCGGCGATCCATAGCCGTCAGGGCTCGACGACTCGATTTCCGAAAACGTACGGAACGAACACGACGAAAAGTTCGCGGACAACATCAACGACCCGGAATGAAAACATAATACCATAATTAGTCATACACGACCAAGAAACGGGTCGAGACAACAATTAGAGATACGGATACCCGTAACTTTGGGTAAATTACAAAATGGACCAAAACGCCCGAAAATCACGATACGTGATCGAATAACCAAACTGAAGTTCACCACACGTATAACAAAGTTAAACGAACTTACGGGAAACTCGAAACAGCAGTTTCGAACGAGATTCGCAAGAACCAAACTCAAGTGCGGAAAAAGTCGTTAAAAAGCATGAAACTCAACAAAACGACTCCGAAACGAACTCGGATGTCAAAAAGTGTAGAATTAATCATTCTCAGAATGACGAAACGGTCATGAGAGAGTCGTCAAAACGGACTTCGGCCTAAAAAAGAAATTTACCGAAAATCGAAAATTGCGGATATTACACGAGCTACCGAGCGCAGGTTCAACAGCCAAATATAGCTGTTTTATTCAACTTTTATGGGATAATTATAATCTGAAAGCTCTATGGTTTTGGTAAAGGGATTGAATTTGATTCGGATAGAAGTAAGAGAATAAAAATTTAGGGTTATGGGGAGAAGTCGGAATTGGCGCTGCAACTGTCAAGGAAGAAGATGAAACACAGAGAACTTAGGTAAATTGTTATGGGAGAAGGGAGAGGCTGCGAAAGAAGATGAAACACAAACTTAGGGTTAAGTGTTTTAAGGGTTTCTAATGTTGGTTTTTAATATTGATTTACTAATTAATATTCATTGTTATGGTTATTCTATTTAATATTGTAAAACAAGGTAAATTATCCCTGTAGCTAAATTGGTTTCTGTTCGGTGATATCATCACCGCGTCTCAGGGTTCGATCCCTGGAATGTATAATTTTTTTTTTCTATTATTGATATTTAAGTGTCAGTAAATGCTGATACTCAAGTTACTGATACTTAAGTGTCAGTATCTTATGACACAATTATGTTAAAAACAAAAAATGAGTCAAATGTCTGAAGTTACTGACATTTTTGATAAAGTGTCAGCAACTAAGTGTCAGTAAATGCTGTTTTTGTAGTAATGTTTCTAATGAGTAATATGTCATCTACATAAAAAACTAGGAAGACAAATATGCCTAACTAACCTTCTTCGACACACATGGTTCATCTTCATTTTGAATAAACCCAAACTCTTTGACAGTTTCATCAAAACGAAGGTTCCAGCTCCGAGAAGCCTGCTTCAACCCAAAAATAGATCTTTGAAGCTTGCAAACCTTTTTGCAATTTTCTAGTTGAACAAAACCCTCAGGTTGTTCATGTACACATTCTCGAGTAAGTTTTCATTAAGAAACGTTATTTTGACATCCATTCACCATATCTTATAATCACAGTATGCGGAAATAACAATAAAATTCTGATTGATTTAAGCATGACTAATGGTGAAAATGTCTCATCATAGTCAACACCATGAGTTTGTCTATAACCTTTTGCAACTAGTTTAGTTTTATAGGCTTGTAGATTGTCGTCCATGTCTTTCTCCTTTTTGAAGACCCATTTGCACTCAATGGTTTTAACACCCTCAGGTGGATCTATCAAGCTCCAATATTGATTGTCGTACACGGACAACATCTCTAACTTCATGGCCTCTAGCCATTCCTCGAACTCTGGTCATGAAGCAGCATCTATAGAGGTACTGGGCTCTTTATCTATGAGTGATGCATCATCGTACTCTGTCATAAGATACCCATATCTCTCAGGTTCATGTCGGACCCTATAAGATCTGCAAGGAACTTGTGTACTTTGAACTGGGTCCTCAACTACTTGTTGAGCCTGTTCAGTTTCCATCGATAAAGCAATGTCTTCTTGTGGTTATCAAGTTTCCTTGAGAATTAATTTTCTCCCACTATCTCTTCTGGAAATAAATTCCCTTTCTAAGAGGACAACATTTCGAGCAACAAATACATTGTTCTCTATGGGTTTATAAAAGTAGAATCCTTTAGTTTTCTTATGATATCCCACAAATAAACATCTTTTAGATCTCGCTACCAATTTTTCAAACACTTGTTGTCTTACGAACACTTTGCAACCCCAGATCTTTAGAAAAGACAAGTTTGGTCTCTTACCCATCCATTTCTCATATGGTGTCTTTTCAACCGCTTTGGATGGAACACGGTTAAGGGTGAATGGTATTGTTTTTAAGGCGTGAACCCAAAATAATAATGGAAGCTCTATTCAACTCATCATGGATTGAACCATATCTAATAAAGTTTGATTCCTCCTCTCGAACACACTGTTATGTTGAGGTGTTCCAGGAGGAGTAAGTTGTGAAACAATTCCACAACTCCTAGGATGATCATCAAATTCTAGCTCAAGTATTTGCCATCGAGATCCAATCAAAGGGCTTTTATCATCTTTTGATGTTGATTTTGTACTTCACTCTGGAATATTTTGAACATTTCAAAAGATCGACTGTGTTTCCAAATTGTTTTCAAAATGTGGTTTTCATTTTTAAAACCTATCATTCCTGTTTACGGTCCGGGAATGTATATGTGATATTCGCATTGTCGTTAGAATGTTAGCTCCCGAGTATGATGGAATCGGTGGCATGAATGTTGAGTCGTTTGCCACGCATTTGTTGTGATTAGCCCTATGTGGGAGGTGAGATGTTAGTATTAAATGTTGTCGCTTTGTGACGATTTCTGTGTTATCGCACCAGTATGAGCTGTTGGAACTTGAGTTTGCACGTTTGTGTAAATGCGTGATTGTTTCATGCTGCTTTGTGATTATGTGCTGGTTATCCTTCGGGCAATTGAGATCGCCGAAAGATGTCGTCGTTGCTGTGGTGTTGATGTGTGTGTTGCTTTATGATAGTAACCATCGTATGTGTTGATATGTTATGCCAAGTTGGCATCTCCGGTTTGTTGTTTTGCGATGTTATGTTCCATTGTATCTAGCATTTGTATATTCGGTATGCCGAGTCGAGGTGTTTCAACCGTGGTGTGTCGGGGGCATGCACGTGCCAATTGTCATTCTCGTCAGTAACATATTTCAAGTGTGGACCCGAGAGACACAAGATCCAGTTTTGCGAGCTGGGTTCCGAGTCTTTCGGGGCGCGAACTTCAGTATAGATATCAGGATCGGCTCTAAGAGGCCATGGGGAATGTTTCCGTCAGCTGCTTTTGTGTTGTTACCTTGCTTCCGTTGTTGTGGGTTGCGGGGACGACCTTTCTTTTATAATAGGTCGAATGTAATACCCGTATTATTTTTGACTTCTGCATTTTCTCCTTCTAAATTCTATCGACTTGCTCGTGTTTGTTGACAATTTTTGAACTTGTTTGGTGTCTCGGTTATCATCATTCGAACGGGTTATGACCTTGTTTCGGATCGATCTGTTTATCGTTGTGACTTTTCCGAGTTCGGTTCGATTCTTGTGAACCTTGTTCGGAAGTAACATCTTTTAGTTTCTACCAGCCCTTTAATGTCTTGAGTTGAAGTTTGGACTTTGGAGTCATTGTTCGACCGTTGTCATTCGATCATTGTTGTTCGATCATTATTACTCGATCATCGTTTTTCGATCGTTGTTGTTCCATCATTAATTTTCGATTGTTACTCGATCATTGTTTTTCGATCGTTGCTGCTCGATCACTGTTTTTCGATCATTGTTGTTCGATCGTCGTTGTTCGATCATTATTGTTCAATCGTGGTTGTTCGATTGTTGTGGACTGATCTCGTACCACGAAGACTTGTCATTAACCGTTAGTCAGCTGTTTCGAGTGTGGCCAGATGGGTCACCGCGCCGTGCATTGTGAGACGGTAGCTGATGGTTTTTGAGGATTTCGGCGTAGTCCGAATTGTTTGTGATTGTCCTTGTGAATTGTTCGTGTTTACTTTCTGTTTTCTTGACTGTGCGTGCTTCCTGGTAATAGGTGCTTAGTGTTTTGTGGTTGTTCGGATAATTGACTCGATTGTATTATCTGTTTGATGACGCTTGTCACTTGTTGGTTTTATTATGTTTCTACCGATGGCGTTGTGTTGGTCGTCGTGGAGCGTGTTTTCACGCCGTATATTCCTCTGCATTGCTTGTAACGTTTCGCCGTTGGGCGTAAGTTATGCTTTTCTTATGTATCTCGTTGAGTTTTCCAGGCGGGATATCGCTTCTCCATACTTGTTTTAAGTTTCGGGATGAAACTTCTTTTAAGGAGGGTAGTATGTAATATCCGCAAATTCGATTTCCGGTAATTTTATTTTTTTGGCGAGAGTCCATTTTGACGACTCTCTTGGAACCATTTCGTCATTCTGAGAATGATTAGTTCTACACTTTTTGACATTCGAGTTTGTTTCGGAGTCGTTTTGTTGAGTTCCGTGCTTTTTAGCGACTTTTCCGCACTTGAGTTCGATTCTTGCGAATCTCGTTCGAAACTGCTGTTTCGAGTATCCCATAAGTCCGTTTTACTTTGTTAGACGTCTTGTGAAATTCGGTTTGGTTATTCTATCACGTATCGTGATTTTCCGGCATTTTAGGCCATTTTGTAATTTACCCAAAGTTGTGGGTATCTTCATTCGTATTTGTTGTCTTGACCCTTTTCTTGGTTGCGTGTTGTTGTGCGGCGATTAATACGCCTCGATAGGCGATCGGCATCACGATCAGAGAAGCCAACCATGGAAGACATACTCTGGACAAACGCCCAGAGTTCGGCACAATACGGCGACCGTCTTTTGGTACCCAACAATCGTCTTTTGATATCTGGCGATCGTCTTTAATGAGCGAACCAGAGGCGATCGTATCGTGCCACGTATGGATCCAGCATCTGTCAAAGTCGTCGAAGACCGAATCTTGGACGATGGCCCACGTGCGGATCTTCAAAGGGCGCCGACAGATAGGACCTTTGACCCCAGCCTGTCACCTACCACACCTACCGACAAGGCCGCCGAAAGGTACAAAGTGGGTCCTCCCCGGACAGCTACCCAGGACGCATGCTGGCTTCCCATTGGCTCGCACAGCTGGCCACCAGCAGCAGCCCCAGACTTTAAGGGAACAACCCCACGTGACGGGACGATCGGCCATCTTATTATAATATAGAAAACGGCGGTCGCCCGCGATCGCCTGAGGGGTCCTAACTACCTTGTCCCCTATAAATAGAGAACTCACTGCAGTGGCCAAAGGGACGCGATTTTACCATGAATACAGTGCAAAATACGCACAGAAAGAGAATCAAAGACTCATGTGGCAACCACTTATACATTCATAGTGATATTCATACACACTTATCATACATCCCAAGCAAGAACTCATAGATTTACATATCTGGTTCTTCCGGCAATCTACGCGCTATACAGCCTAGATAACTAGAAGTCTTTACACTCATTGTAACAAATTCTAACATTAATATTTGTACTCGACAGTATATTTACTAATAACATCTCGCGAGAGCATTCAAGCCCGGGATTAACAACCCTGAGAAATCTTGTGTCGTTTCTTTTCTCACGGAAGTGTTCTCGCATTTGTTTGTTACTCGATCATTCCAGCAATTCTATCTTCGGATAATATTTTGGGTAAAAACAATTGGCACTAGAAGGAGGGCTGATCTAAACCTTCATTTTCATTCCTACCGTCTCGAAGAACACTCACTGTTCTCCGGACATATACTTGAAGAAACACTCACTGTTCTTCAATAGAAAAGCCGTCAGAAAAATGACATCTGCAACGACCTCCAAGGGAGCCACCCTAAGATCCGCCGGAAATCTCGTTCCGGCCCGGACCGAATCCCATCCCGCAGCGGAAGGCGACCGTGGCGACGCTAGGCTCCCACTCCCGCCCCCGAGGGACGGTTATAGCCTCTCACTCGATCAGTTCTAGACCGCGGAACAGATTGAGGAGGCTATAGCCATCCTCAGGGAGCGACAGAAGGCCTACGACTCGCCCACCATCACTCCATCGGCCGTCCGCCGGGCAAGCAAGCGGAAGCTTAAGGGAATCTATGTTGAGAAATCGACAGAAAGCCCCGAGCCGTAGGAGAAGGCTCTCGTGAGGCGGGACGATTCCGTCTTCAGCCGCCTAGGGAGCGATCCATCATGGCGACCCGGGCACTCAGGCCCCAGCCGGGAGACATCGGAATCCGAATCCTTTACCAGGAGTTCGGCATATCCGACTCCCAGGAGACAAGTCGGTCAGCGAGCCCCTGCTCGCCCAAGGAAGGAACCCACTGGCAGGGAGCTCGTCATTCACCACGGGGCTAGGGGATCAGTACACAACCGTCTTGGTTCGCGCTCTGAGAGCCAATCGGCAAGCAGTCAGGCGACGGCGATGGCCGCCATGCAACGCCAGCTCGACGAGATGAAGGCGCTCCTGGAAATTAGGGAAGGTGCCAGGAGATCGATCATTTGATCAAGTGAACCACTCACGACTCAGATCGAGCTCGCCCCAGTCAAACCAACGATCAGTCCCCCACAAACACCTCTATATGAGGGGAGATCGGATCCAGAAAACCACTTGAGCAAATTCCAGATCTACATGACCGGATGCGGAGCATCAGATGCGACCAAGTGTCGAATGTTCCCATTAACACTAGGCGACCTCGCCCACAGGTGGTACATCTCACTACCACCTCGCTCAATCAACTGCTTTGAGAAGCTGGTGAAAGACTTCACGTCGTACTTCGCCGCCAAAGTCGCTCGCCCTGAAGGCCCCCACCGCATGATGAAAATCAAGCAGGGGAAGGACGAGTCAGATGAAGATGACATCGACCGGGTAGACGAGATAGTCCTCACCGGCGATCCCATCAGCGACGAGCTTGCTCTCCACTCAGTCCTGAGCGGGTTCCACGGACGCTCGCCCATGTTCAGGCACCTAACAAATAATATCCCGCCGACCTACTCGGTCTTCCACGTCAGAGTCGCCGACTTCTTGGCCAGGCAGAGGATGCTCTCCCTCCGCTTAGATGAGGGACCATCCGAAGAAGGAAAGGCGGCATCCCATGTCTAGAAGAAGGTGGTCGCCAAGCCCAGAAAGGCGGTCGCCAAGCCGCCTGGCGAGTTCAAAGCCTTCGAGGATGTAAAGGTCCACCTTCTCCACAACCTCAACTTATCTCCGGCCCACATCTTCAACGCAATCAAGGGTCGCGGGTGGCTTTCCAAACCAAATCCGATAAGGGACCACGGTCATCTACACCGTAGCAAATTTTGTGCCTACCATAAGAGTCACGGCCACAACACCAGGTAATGCCGCGACCTCCGCAGACAACTCTGGCGACTGTTTCAGGAAGGCAAACTGGACAACTTGGTCACCAAGCCAGAGCCTAGGACGGAAAGGACCGGAGGGCGCGAGCACCGACCGAACGAGAGAACTCCTCCCAATCCTTTCGCCAGAATCGAGCATGAGCTGGAGTGCTCTGATGAGTCGGTCCCTCCGATCAACCCTGGCGGTCGGATCAATATGCTTCAAGCAGGAGGTGGAAACTTCGGGGGCCTTTCCCCAGTTTCCACCATGTCAAACAGGAAGTGAAAGGCCGAGCTGAGGGCGTTCGCCAGGGTCTATGTCGTGGTACCTCCGGAGCCGACCATCTCTAAAGACGCACTCATCACCTTCTCCAACAAAGACAGGGAGGGAGTGCAATGCCCCAAAGAGGATGCCTTTGGTGATCTCACTTTGTATCCTTGGGAAGACGGTCGATCGCGTGCTGGTCGACAATGGGAGTTTCGGCAACATCATATTCAAATCCGCCCTAGACCAACTCTGCAACTTAATCAAATTCATCAAGCCATTCGACACTGTGCTCCAAGGGTTCGGCGACAACACAGTCCAAGCCTACGGAAGGATCAAGCTCTCCGTCGAGCTAATATGCTTTTATGATCCCAAGGTTAGGATTACTAGGAACCTAAGTTTTGTAATCATAGATAGGCCCAACATCTATAATGGGTTCCTAGGTCGCCCTTTTTTAGAAACCTTTGAGGCGGTCGCCTCGTCTTTCTTTTACTGTATCAAATTCCCCACTGCCGATGGGACGGTCGGTACTTTAAAAGGAGATCAGCTAATGGCAAAAAGGTGTTTGAATTATTCCTATGTCGTTACTGCTTTCAATACTTCCCATGCTATATGTAACATTGAAGCGATCGACGATCAACCCATGGAGATCGACAAGCCGAGCGCATCACACCAACCCGACTTAGGGGACGCCATCTCGGTTTGGTTAACGGACGACATCGAGCCAAGGATCGGTTTCGAGCCAAGTCTCGACATCGATCCAAGAATCGAGTCCAGAAATCATTCCAAACGAGAAGCGACCGTCCCCGTCGAAGAGTTGGAGAGTATAACGATAAATCCGGCTCATCCAGAAGGGGAAGTACAGATCGGCGCAAGCATCGACCGCGAACTAAAAGGGGATCTGATCAAATTGCTACGTAAAAACATCGGAGTCTTTGCCTGGTCGCATCAACATATGGTCGGCATAAGTCCTGAGCACGCTTGCCACTATCTAAAGATTGACCCGGCAATGAAGCCTGTTCACCAAAAACGTAGGAAATTCGGTCCCGAAAAATACGCGGCGCTCGACGTAGAAGTCCAAAAATTACTCAACAACAAATTAATCGGGGTAGCTACAGACGAACCACAATGGGTCGCCAACGCGGTACTCGTCAAAAAGCCAACTGGTTCATGGAGGTTATGCATCGACTTCACCGACCTCAACGCGGCATGTCCAAAAGATCACTTCCCGATGCCTCATATTGATCACTTGGTCGATAGCACAGCAGGTTGCGAAATGATGTCGTTTATGGATGCCTTCGCCGGATATCACCAAATCCCAATGGCGGAGAAAGACATAAAACACACATCTTTCCACACGGAAAAAGACATACTTTTGGGTCCGAATGCCGTTCGGCTTGAAAAACGCAGGGGCAACCTACCAGTGACTAGTCAACAGAATGTTCGCCAATCAGATCGGCAAGACCATGGAGGTCTACATTGACGACATCATGGTCAAAAGCCTCAAGAAGGAAGATCACCTCAATGATCTCTCCGAGACGTTCGCCATCCTCGAAAAATTCAACATGAAGCTAAACCCCAAGAAATGCAACTTCAGGGTGGGCTCCGGGAAATTCCTGGGGCACATTGTGAGCCAAAGGGGGATCGAGGCGAACCCCACCAAGATACAGGCGATCCTTGACATGCAGGAGCCACGAAACATCAAGCAGGTACAACGCCTCACAGGTTGTCTAGCCGCCCTCAACCGTTTCATATCTCGACTCGGCGATAAAAGCAAGCCTTTCTTCGCGACCATCAAGAACAAGAAGTTCGCATGGACGAAGGAAAGTCAGATAGCGTTCGCCAAAATAAAGGAATATCTATCTAACCTCCAGATCTTGGCAAAGCCGATCCCCGGTGAGAAACTGTTCCTTTACCTGGCAGCCTCGGAGGTCGAACTGAGTGCCGTTTTGGTGCGAGCAGAGGGACAAGCCCACTTGCCGATCTACTATGTTAGTCAAGCGCTCCATGACGCTGAAACACGTTATACACCATTGGAGAAGATCGCCTACGCCCTTGTCATGAGTGTCAGTAAACTAAGGGCTTATTTCTTCGAACATCAAGTGGAAGTCCTGACAACTCTACCTCTAAGACAAGTTCTACACCGACCAGACACCAACGGGCGACTTCTTAAGTGGTCACTGGAGATCGCCCAATACGGTATCACCTACGCTCCTCGAACGACGATCAAAGGCCAAGCTCTGGCGGACTTCGTGGTGGAACTAACATTCCCTCACAGTCCAACCCAGGTTGGCCGACCTACCTGGAAGTTATATGTGGATGGATCGGCGACCAATTAGAGAACAGGGGCAGGTATTGTCCTCATCAGTCCCGACGGACAAAGTTTCACTAATGCTGTGCGTTTCAGCTTTCGTGCGACCAACAATGAAGCCGAATACGAAGCCTTGGTAGGCGGGCTCGATCTAGCCCTCGCCCTAGATGTTCGTCGCCTCCATATCTTCATGGACTCCCTTTTGGTCGTGAACCAAGTCAAGGGAGAATATGAGGCGCGCGGCGAACAGATGGTCAAATATCAAGAGCTGGTCGCCGAAATGTGCACAAAATTTGAAGAAGTGGTAATCAAACAAGTCCTGAGAGAGCACAACTCCCAGGCCGATGCCCTTTCCAAACTAGCATCATCGGATGGGGCAGCCGACTTCTCCAATATCCAAATCACAAAGTCAGCAAGGTCGGCGATCGACAGAAGCCTGGTTACCACGACCGCCATCGCCGAGGAGAACTAGATGACTCCGTCCATCAAATACTTAAAGTACGGAACGGTCCGTGACGACCGTGTTAAAGCTCGCCAACTCCAGCTCCGTGCGACCAGATATACCTTATTGGACGACCGGCTTTACAAGCGAGCCTTAGGCCTTCCCCTCCTCAAGTGTATTACACCGGAGGAAGGTCGGCTCTTCTTAGCCGAGATCCATGATGGGATTTGCGGAAACCATGCGGGCGGGCGAGCTCTCATCCATAAGACAACCAGGCAAGGTTTTTTCTAGCCATCACTTCAGAAGGATGCGATCGCCTATGCCAGATCGTGTCATAAGTGTCAGATAATGGGCCCCAACATTAAACTATCCCCCGAACAGCTCACCTCCATGTATAGCCCTTGGCCATTTGCACAATGGGGCATCGACCTTATAGGCCCCTTGCCGACGGCTCCAGGGGGCTGTAAGTTCGCCATCGTAGGGGTCGACTATTTCACCAAATGGGCTGAGGCCGAACTGCTCAACAAGATCGGCCAAGAGCAAGTGATCAAGTTTATCTGGAGAAACATTGTATGCCGGTTCGGTCTGCCCCGGGCCATCATCTCCAACAACGGAAAACAGTTCGACGGCTTAGAAGTCATGCAATTCTGTGAGAAATAGGGAATCAAGAGATTGTTTTCAGCACCCTATCACCCTCAGACGAACGGACAGGTAGAGGCTGTGAACAAGATCCTCAAACACACAATTAAAGCGCGACTCGAATCCAGGCAAGGGCGATGGGCGAGCGAGCTTCCAGACGTTTTGTGGTCTTATCGAACGACAACCCGTAATTCAACCGGCGAAACCCCATTCACCCTCGCCTTCGGAACAAAAGCGGTGATTCCTTCGGAGATCGCCGTCCTCAGCCATCGAACCGAATAGGAGATGACGACCGACAATGATGTGGCCCGACGAATCGACCTAGACATGCTCGAAGAACGACGGCTGACCTCAGAAATGAAGAACACAATCCACAAAAGGAGAGCCGAGAAGTTCTTCAATTCAAAGGTCAAAGGAAGAAGGTTTCAAGTGGGCGATCTCGTCCTCAAGAAGATCCAAACCCACACAGGCGTTTTTGGTCCGAACTGGGAAGGACCTTTTAGGATATCTAAATGGCTGACTAAGGGAGCCTACGAACTTGAACATCCTAACGGTACCCCGGATCAATACCCCTGGAACGCCATGCATCTGAAAAAATACTACCAGTGAAAATTTTGTATTCAATTTCAACTGCCCAATGTACAAGGAATATAATGAGATTTTTTCCTATCCCATCTATTCTGGCGGTCGCCCCACCAGACATATCGCATACCGCCGACGATCGTTGATCATGATGATCTGAGGTAGAATCAATGCAGCCATGGTCCTGGAGGTCGATGGAACCGACAGCTTCGCCCATGTAAGGTTCCTTCGGGCTGAGACCGCCCGCCCTTCGTTTAAATACGAGGCCGGCGTAGCCAAAGGACCCTCCAAAATGATCAGGGGACACGTTCGCACATCCTCAAATTACGTCATCTAACATGATGTACTCGGACAAGGCGACGCGCCCGTACCCCGTCACAACGTATACCGACGAGGGTCGTCATCTAACGTGCCGACCCGAGGTAGAAAGGTGCTTACAAAGCCGCGGACGTGGAGTCAAATAAACCGACTACGCCCCATGCAAGGACTCCTCCAGACCAAGATCGCATACCTTTCGTTTAAATACAAGGCAGGCGCAGCCTAAAGGAGGACCCTCACAATAAAGTGAGTCGCGGGATAGGCAATGTCCCTCGCATACAAAGACACGGTTGTGGAGATCGGTCCATCGAATTCCGCGACCGTGCACGATCCCTCAGAGTCGGAAAAACTGAAGATAGCTCGCCTAACAAACTTGTTTTTGCACCCTTACTTACGATAAGTAAACAAAAACAAGGGGGTAGTGAATAGGGGAGCTAGTCCTAAGTGCAATCGAAAGAAAGGAACCGCACCCGATCGGCTTCGCTCAAATACACGCAGGACGATCGGCATTGTTCAAACAATATCTACAAGTAAGAATTTCGATTCGAAACATGTCAATACATTCGACATTCAAACAACCAGTCGGACGAACAAGACATCGGATGCAATCATACACATACTTGTAAAAATTGCACGCAAACATTCAAGAGCGATCGTACATAAAAAAGACACAGTGCGAAAAAGGAATATTTCATTCATTATCAAAAGGAGTTCGTACAACATGAAGCCCGAAGGCAATACAAAGAGAAAGCAAAAATTACAAGATACAAGGAAAACAAAAATATCTCTCAAGGCCCCGCCGGCTGGTCATCGCCCTCAGGTTGCGGATCGGCTTGGGCCCCCCCATCGGCCTCAGGATGAATGAGTTTGCCAGTATACCAACTCAAGTCGATCCCAAAGTCGACAAGGTCAAGGATCGGCAAAGAGAACTCCGGGTGCAGAGGGTGCTCAAGTGCATAAACCTTGAATCTCTCCATAAGAGGACCGACCTCGATCCCTACCTTCTTGGCGGCTCTGACAGCATCGACGTAGGCCAAATAATAGGCAAACTCGCCGATGAGCGCCACATTGAGATAGGGATCGGTCTCGATCGCCTTCATCTGCCCCTTCAACTCCATGGTCGTCTTCTCAGCCTCCGCCAGCTCGACCACCTTGGCGGCGTTCTCCCCTTTGACCTTCTCTAGCTCCTTCTTCGCCGCCTCCAGCTCACCGCTGAGCCGATCCACCATCGCCTTCAGCCCGGCCACCTCCTCCTGCGAAGCCGCATACTTCCGGCGGGTTTCCTTCTCCTGATCACGGGGCAGTCGGCGGCCTCCTTGAGCGGCTCGGCTCACCTTGATCGGTCAACGTCCTGTTTAGCCTTTTTGGCCGTCTCCACATACTCCTTCTCCATAGACTGGATCCGATTGGCAAACTCAATGCTTCTATTCCGTGCGGCCTCGAGGTCGCTATGGAGACGAGCAGTGGAGGGTTGCCCCTCAAAATCCCTAGCAGCTTGGACGGCCATCGTCGCCGTCTGGAGACCCAGGGCAATGGTCGCCTGCATGGTATCTCCAGATCGCCGACGAGCGATAGCATCAAGATCGGTCATCCAAGCCTTGGGCAGAGAAGTGATAGCCTGCTGGACGTAAGTAGGGACGTCGAGGGACTTTTGCGGAGCCTTACTCGACAAGAAGTCCAGCACCATAGGAGCGACGTCTGGGTCAGCAAGACGGGCCCTGCAGCACAAACCAAAGAGACCAGGTTGTTAGTCTATATCTCACTCAAAATGCCTAACTCGGAAATTTCGATACTTTCTTACCTGTTGACCAGCTCGGGATCGCGGCCAAAATAAGGCTTGCCCCGAGAGGTTTCCGCCTCAGCGATCGCCACCTTCTTCGTGGGGCCGCCCGATGACCGGGAGCCGGACGCCGAGGGCCTAGGGCCTGATCCCTCCGTCATCGGGATGGCATAAATAGGAGCCGTAGCAACCGGAGGCTCAAGAATGGACATATCCGCCTCAGTAATCGGTAGGGACTCCTCCGGCCTCCGCCTCTTGTGGCGCTGAAGTTGTTCCTCTTCCTGAACTACCGGCTCAGCGACCGGCACCTCAGCAGGCCTCATCACCGGAGCAGGGCGAGACGTCGTCGCAGGAACACGACCAGTCTTCTTACCCAGGTGAAGGCGACCGATGAGTCCTGGGTTAGACATAGAAATCTCTGGGGGTGGCTCGATAAAGAGGGGAAAGTGAATCTCTGTCAAAGAGGAAATACCAACAAGTTAGACAACTACTTAAACGCTACGACCTCCTGGAGACAATCGTCAAGCAAGAAAGCACCACTTAAGTTTATACCTGGAGCTCTCAAGTGACGAGGGAAGCGAAACAATCAAGCCCCCAGCCGATGAAGTTCGTTACCAAGCGAGCGAACGTCAATGAAGGAATCTGGCAGGGCACGAATCCGCTCCCAAACGATCCAGAAATCGAAAGGGAGATCGCCGATCGCTAGAACGAGAGGTCCTGCAAAAAGAAAACAAAATTAGATCAGTCCAAGACAAGCTCAATCAAGGGGAGACTTAAAATCCTTACTCGGATTCCTCTCCCGAAAATTGGTAGGAATCTCCAACTCCTCCTCCGGTCTGTCACTCGATGCCGATCGCCACGCTCCGCCGACCCAGCACCATTTTGCCAGGTCGCCGCGGGTCGTGTTCGGCACACCAAGGACCACTCTTCCCATTTGGCCATGGATATGATTACCACCGATCGACCCTTTCTGCGCAGCCAGTTTAAACAGATAGTTCATCTCCATCGCAGAAAGGAGGCGGAACAACCGATGACCGCCAAACAGCGTCAAAGTGCAGATGACATGTAGCCAAGCATTCGGCGTCAGTTGGAGCGGCGCCAGATTCCAGGCGATCAGCAAGTAGGAGACGGCGAATGGGAGAGGAAATCGCAGACCGGCCTCCATGATCATCTCACTAACGACGACCATCCTCTTGGGCGGTTGATCGGCACGTTCATTTTCCGATGGCACGTGCAGGGAGACGTCAGAGGGAATATGATATTTTGCCCTCCAGCGGTTCACGTCTTTCCGGGTCGCCGAACTCCGGATCTTACCAAGGGTCTACTGAGACGGGTCGGCGGCCCGAAACACCGTCCGTTTCACATGTTCATAAGGATGAGTGGCGGAGTAGGCTTCGAAGTCAAATTCCGGATAGGGTCCGGCGAGCCACTCCATAATCTTGGCAAAAGCCATATAGGTGGGGCCAAAAACACTCTGCCGTTCCCAAGTTAGCCGCTCCAGTTCGTCCTCATCCGCCAGCGAGCCCCCCTGCTCCGGCGTCGCCGCCGTCCTCGCCATTGTGGCCTCGTTGAAAAGCTCTTCGAGTTCTGCGGGTACAATCCCCGCACAAATGGCCTCAACGGCCGTTTCCATGTCGACTCCAATGGGAATCTCCTCGCGGTCAGGCGAAGCCGCAGCGGCGGAAGAACTTCCGGTCTCAAAGGTTTTGGATCCTCCCGACATATTATAGAAAGTAAAGGGAGAGAGAAGATTGATTTTTCTTACCTAAAGAAAAGAAGACGATCGGCACAAGAAGCTCCAAAAATTTTTGCAGAGTTTCGGCTATGAATGCAAGGACGCGTAAAGAGTAAAAGAGAAGAAGCCCTAGCCCTTTTATAGATGGAGGCGGGGGTCTAAGTGCAAATGGGTGAAATCTCGAGGGCTGGATCGCAACCGTCAGAGTGGGGATGCATTAAATGCTGCCCTCGAATCCCGCATATGCATCTTTTCGAGGGCACGCCAGCCGACAAGTCTGAAAAACCGTCGGACTCCCCCAACAGCGGCGCGATGCGTGTCCTTGCAGCGTTTCGAGAGCCCGCCTTCGTTTCCCGCTGCTCCCAGCGCAAAGGGAGATCGCCCAGATTTGAATACAGATCGGCTGATCGACTGAACATCGGCGATCACCAACAGTGCCACCTCACCCCGTGTTTTCAACATCGAGGTGAGCTGGGGGGCAATTGTTGTGCGGCGATTAATATGCCTCGATAGGCAATTAGCATCACGATCAGAGAAGCCAACCATGGAAGACATACTCTAGACAAACGCCCTGAGTTCGGCAGAATACGGCGACCGTCTTTTGGTACCCAGCGATCGTCTTTTGATATCTGGCGATCATCGTTAATGAGCAAACCAGAGGCAATCGTCTCATGCCACGTATGGATCCAGCATCCGTCAAAGTCGTCGAAGACCGAATCTTGGACGGTGGCCCACGTGCGGATCTTCAAAGGGCGCTGACAGATAGGACCTTTGACCCCAGCCTGTCACCTACCACACCTACCGACAAGGCCGCCGAAAGGTACAAAGTGGGTCCTCCCCGAATAGCTACCCAGGACGCGTGCTGGCTTCCCATTGGCTCGCACAGCTGGCCACCAGCAGCGGCCCCAGACTTTAAGGGAACAGCCCCACGTGACGGGACGATCGGCCATCTTATTATAATATAGAAAACGGCGGTCGCCCGCGATCGCCTGAGGGGTCCCAACTACCTTGTCCCCTATAAATAGAGAACTCACTGCAGTGGCCAAAGGGACGCGATTTTACCGTGAATACAGTGCAAAATACACACAGAAAGAGAATCAAAGACTCATCTGGCAACCACTTATACATTCATAGTGATATTCATACACACTTATCATACATCCCAAGCAAGAACTCACAGATTTACATATCTGGTTCTTCCGGCAATCTATGCGCTCTGCAGCCTAGATAACTAGAAGTCTTTACACTCATTGTAATAGATTCTAACATTAATATTTGTACTCGACAGTATATTTATTAATAACATCTTGCGAGAGCATTCAAGCCCGGGATTAACAACCCCGGCAAATCTTGTGTCGTTTCTTTTCTCATGGAAGTGTTCTCGCATTTGTTTGTTACTCGATCATTCCAGCAATACTATCTTCGGATAATATTTTGGGTAACAACACGTGTGATTAATTGTTGCATGGTATTTCATTTTTGGTCGATGATGTTGCCCACGAGCATTTTGTCGTGTTCATTCCGTGCGATTTCGGAGAATCGGGTCGTCGAGTCCTGGTGGTCGGGCACTAGCCGGACGGTTGCGGGCACTGGCCGGATGGTTGCGGGCACTGGCCGGACGGGTGCGGCAGGAACCGGCGTAGCGGACGCTACAGCCGGAATGTAGCCCACGCTACAGCCGGTTAGCTGCGCGCGCTAGTCGGCCGAGGCAGTAGGTTCTGGACTCTGCGCACGTTACGACCGGCAGGTAGCGCGCGCTACGGCCGGAAGTCTGCACACGCTACCTGTTCGAGACAGTAGGGCATTGAGGTTTTGGGTTGCGGCCCGGGCCGATAGCGCACGCTAGCTCGACAGCCTAGCGCACGCTAGGCTGCACCAGTATAAATGTGACAGAGCAGCCCAGTTTCGGTCATTTTTCCCATTTCTCTCTTTCTCTTTCGCGGATGGGGCCTTGGGGATCTTGAAGCCATGTTGTTGAACAACAAATCCACGAAGTTCTTGAGTTCATATCATTGATTGATCAGCCTATATCATCCTTTGATCCAGCGAATCAAGGTGAGATTTCCTAGAACCCTATTTTGAGAAATTTTGGGGGTTTTGTGTTTTTGTCCGATTCGTTCCCAATTGTTGATTAATCAATGATGGGTATGATTAATCGTAGTATTATTCATGTATCTAACATCATTTAATCCATTGTTCTTTGCCGAATCAAAGTAAATTTCTTGATTTCCTTCGAATCGACTTTTTGGGGGATTTGTTCTTGATTTCGTTTTCCATCCGTTTTTGATGAATCGATTGTTGTTAAATGATGTTTTTAAACCTATCTTATGGATTTTATATCCATATTTCGATTTGGAATTCCATTTTCGTGTTTTGACGGGACGAATCGTGTTCTTGACTGTTTTGGAGGAAACACTTGAACTTTCGTCATTCGTTCTGTGAATTCAACGGCTTTAAGTCGTGCTATGGAATTCATTTTCATTGTTGTTATTGTCCTTCGTAGTTTATTATCGCGAGTTGGCGTTCGGTGGAGTCTGCGGGTTCGTAGTCGGTTCGTGCCAACCTACTTCGGTCGATCCTCCGCGTTATGATTATTCGAGGCAAGTACCTTGCCCACACTTTTCTTGTTTTGTGGATATGATAATTAGTGATCGTCTAAATGTGTTTGTTTGGTCGTTTGCATTGAACTTTCAAAAGATTTGGTTTAGCCTTGTTAAAGTCTTGTT
Organism: Orobanche coerulescens; assembly: GCA_033398695.1. Classification (NCBI taxonomy): domain Eukaryota; kingdom Viridiplantae; phylum Streptophyta; class Magnoliopsida; order Lamiales; family Orobanchaceae; genus Orobanche; species Orobanche coerulescens. Next base: position 107,750,890 of record CM065817.1, on the reverse strand, counting down.
TTCAAAACGCATGTGTATTGTGAATGGTGTGTCTTTTGAATGACTATGTGAATCCTATGGATATGTTTGGTGTTGATGATGCACTTGGTATTGCGTGTGGACGTATATTGTTTCATTTTGGTGCATTGTGGTTTGACGTGGTGTTTTGCTAAGTGTTTGATGCCTCTGGCTGAATTGTTTGGATATCCTTGGTGTGATATGTTATTGCGCATGATTGCTTCGCTCACCTCGGGGGTTCCGACGGGATCATGGAGGGAATTTCAATGGCTTCACCCTATATTCACGAGTGGTGAATGAATTTTACTCACCTCGGGAGGGTTCGACGGGGCCACGGAGGGAATTCCAATGGCTTCACCCTGGATTCACGAGTAAAAACTTCACGAGTTGTTGTGTGTGTTGTGTGAATGTATTTTGCTCACCTCGGGAGGGTTCGACGGGGCCACGGAGGGAATTCCAATGGCTTCACCCTGGATTCACGAGTAAAAACTTCACGAGTGCGTGTGTTTGTTTTGTGAATGTGTTTGCTCACCTTGGGAGGGTTCGATGGGGCCACGGAGGGAGTCCAATGATTTCGCCCTGGATTCACGAGTGAAACTTCACGGGTGCGTTTATGTCCGTCGAGGACGCGTGACATGGGTTTTAACCTTGTGTATTGGTGTGGGTTTCATTTGTGAAAACAAAACCTTTGGGCTGTGACCCTGTTGATTCTTGGAAAGATAAGGATTCGGTAATCCTAAATTGTTTTCTATTAAAACTCTCGATGGCATTTTAAACCGTTTTATAAATTGTTTCCCTTGATTTGTGATCTTTCGGTTTTGGAATGTTTTACCCAAACTCTTGCCTCGAGAAGTACTTTTCTTTACGTTTGGATTTTGAGGATTCCTGGTTATTGTTATTCGTGGAATTGGAATTGTATGGCTCGTATTAGCATTTTGTACTTGTACTAGCAGAACAGTGGAGTTTTGCTAACCCCCGAGTATTCGGGGGGTGGATGTCTGTTTTTGCATTCAGGTTTTGGGAGCATAACACAGGGTCGGCTCGAAGGATGATGAAATATGATCGATACTAATCACACGAGGACCCGTATGTTGTCGTATTGGTCTAGCTGTATTCTATTTCCGCTGCAGTATTCTTTCCGCGTTGTACGGGAGTGTGTTGTATTTCGACCCCTGTGTGGGCATGTATTGTGTTTGAGTTGTATGTATTTATTGAAAGACCAAATCGGTCTATTGAGTCATTTTAGCCTTAAAGGCATTTTTGAGTTGTTCGATGTATTTACCAGCCTGGTAGATCCTTGAGGATGTAACACCCCCGAGATATTCGAAGTATATTACAGCGCCGTGGACCCCTACATGGGACCCATGTAATACCTCCGGTATTCCATGCTTGATTACTTTGTACTGTGTGAATGATTGGTAATGTGACGTCATTTCTATTTATGTATTCCATTGAGTGCTATAGAATTGTACGATGTGAATGAAACGGGGGTGACACACCTTGACGCCGTGGGACGATCGTCGGTGTGAATATGACAGTGGCCAACGTCTTGTTCCCCGATAATTGTTGACGAGTGGAAGGGATGGTCACCCCAAGATGGTCAGAATGTGGTTTGAGGCTAAAAGGGTTTGTCTAACGCGCGCTATAACCCATGCCTAACGTACGCTATATTTCGATCGTTACATATGTTAAGGTAGCTACATTACGTACGTAACGGGTGGGTCGGTCTTCCGACCAGAATCTTTCTTTTGACACGGACAGGGCTACTTTCGGCGGGCTAGAGGACAAACGAGTCAAGTGTTCGTTACGTATGTTATGTCCCAAATTTAACGTATGTAACACTTGGGCACATTTCGGGCAGCAAGTTCTTTACGTACGTTGTCAGCACACTGCTACGTACGTAATACACCTTACGTACGTAATACCCTTATCGTTAACGTACGTTATCAAAACCAAGTTTTATAAAATGATAGTTCCCTTCTTCATTTGCACGACCCAACATCACAAACTACCACCCTTGGAGAAATTCCTAGCCCTATACCCGGTTCTTAAGCCTCTTAAACACCTGAATTAACATTGAGGAGGTGGATTCTTGAGCTTCGGTGAAGATTATCCAAGTCGTTCAAGTCACTTCTCGTTTTCCTCGTAGTTCTTGTGAATCCTTCAACCATCTTCATTATTCTTCTTCCAATAAGGTAAGCCACCAATCCCTGGAGTTATATCTTCGATTTTTTCTTATTTATACTTATTATATTGCGGGTATTGGGTAGATTTTGCTAAACTTCGTATACAATCTTGTCGGATGAAATTGTAGTAACCGGAAATTTCGTTTCTCATATGTTTCGTTTCGTGCAAATGAAATTTCACTTCAAATCATCACTAGGAATGTAAAATTTGACGAATCAATTGTGGGGAAATTCGTAGTAATCCGTCACCGTATGTTCCATTGTCCGTAGCCACCCTTACCTTGTGATTTTTGACACTTAGAAAACTAAGGAAATAATTCGATAGTATAATCAATATTGGTTGCCAAACCACCGAAGTTGTTGTGCAATAAAATCCGTCGATTATAGTATTCGGGATATAGAATTGTATTAGAAAGCATAAGATTCGATTTCGCCATAACAATTCGTTGACACCGAAGAATAATAGGATTATCTTCTTGAGTATATCGATATACCTAATGTTAATTTTAAGATTGAACGAGATAATGATATACAACACTTGAAAACTTAGAGACGATACTCATACCGACAATTAAAACTACACTAGGGATCCGGTTAGGAAAGGGAGACTAGTTTATTCATTATAATCCGTATGAGGTGTTAATCGGATGTTTCGTGGCTAGGTTAAGTTCGAGCGGGCGTGGGGACTTCGTTATCATAAAGCACCGACTACCGGATCACAGGCAAGTGAAATCTTGCTCGTGAATTTTCTAATACCAATGTTATACCGTATATGTGTGCGTGCCATTTTGATAAAAGCCGACGTTTGTCTTTCTCTAAAGATGTTATAAATGGGCCGATGTGTTGGGGATAAAACCTGTATGGTACCCGTGTGGAAATGTGTTAGGGGGTAAGACCCGAATTGGGCGCCTATGTTCCGGGGTATTCCCGTGTGGATACTTCCGTGACCCTTGGTTGCGACCTTGGGGGCTTATGTGTTAAAGAGAAAGACTCGTCGGTTAAGTGATGAAATATTCCCTGTGATTACTAGGTACTGTGATTGTAAAGATGTCGTATATCGTTGTTAGTAGTTGTTATTTGGTATGCATTCTCGACCACAGTTACAGTATGACTCGTCGTACCAGGTAAAATTGTTCATCATGTGCAGGACATTCCCGAGGGGTCCGGTCAGACTTGAGCGGTGTTGAAATTATCTCTAGCCGCTGTTTTAATTGGAATAAATTGTTTTCTTTGGGAAAACCTTTGTTGTGTAATAATTGGACTTCAAATTATATTTCCCTTAAATCTTTCGATTCACATTATGTAATCCTTGAATTTAAGGTTTTATCACGATTTTTCTTGAAATGCCTATTTTTCTAACTAGCCTTCTGGGTCCCACGTGGGATTCATGGCACTGTAATACCTCGGGATATTTTGGGGGTGTTACAGAAAATGGTATCGGAGACGCCAAACTCTTGGTTTGAATAAAACTTTCTCCTATATTTTTTTTTCTTTCTCTCAAAATCCAACACCCCAAGCGATCGAAGCTCCTCGTGGGAATGCAAGTAAGTGATATGTGTGTGTTTCTATTTTTGTACAACATTTAATTGAAAATCATGCGTGGAACTGGCTTTAGATTGATACCGTTAGTGATGGCACGCCGAGGAGGTAGAAGGGTGGTGAATGACGCTCAGGGTTCCGCCGCGAACCACAATGAGGATGGGAACACCGCCGAGACCCATCCTGCTGGGGGCCAGCCGCCACCAGTTAACCAAAACGACCAGGAGGCGGAACGCCAAAATAACAACCCTGGAGGCATGGATCCAGCTTTTGTTCAGGCCCTTGCCCAGCCTATCGCCATGGGAATTGCTCAGGTCAATCAGGCAGAACGGATACCGGTCATCAATGTGGAAGAAAACGCAGGAAGAGATCGATGGTTGGGAGAGATGCTGAAGGCTAGGCCTCCATTATTTGACGGGACAGGAGAGAAACACGTGGGCGATCGATTTGAAATGGAGGCGCCTTGAAGTAATCGGATGCCCGAGAAAGCGAGAAAGGTGCCGCTCGGAATTAATCAACTCCGTGACAACTGCCGCACGTTGGTGGAGGACTTACGAGGCGAGAGGACCGAGTGGTCGGGTGGACCGAATTTGCCCGGCCGCTACGGGCGAAATCATCCCAGATCAGCCCGAACCGCTCGCGCACGAGACTTTTTCACCGGCCCTCAGAACATGCCAGTACCAGAGATCATTCGGGCCTACCGAACCGAGCTAAGTTACATCTCCCAGATGGTTCCATCAGAAGATCAACGAATATGCCATCTTGCGCAGAGGTTACCGGAGGATGTACAACGCTATGCCGCCGGATTTCACTGCACGACCCTGAGAGCATACGAAGACGTAGTCACAGCATATGCCGGTACAGTTGTTAATACCGACATCGGGCATAACTCGAATAAGCAGAAGACATCAGTTCAGCCTGGGAGCAACAACAAAACGAATTCGGGGCCCGCATCTTCTTTTAAGCCGGCGATTTCGTACCAACAGAACGGTGTATCTGATCGGACTTACCGTAGGGACTGTTTCAATTGTGGCATGACCGGGCATACTAAGGATCGGTGTCAGAAGACGGCTACCAAATGTTTCACTTGCGGAAAGGGTGGACACATGTCTCGCTACTGCTGGCGGGCCAATTCCACTCAGAGCCCAGCTTCGCAACCAAGTCAACAAGGCTCTGTGCAATCCCCTAGGACGCCTGCTGTTTCCAACTACCGAGCTCCATCCCACCAGAGCCAACCGCCACTGCATGGTGCCGGACGAGGCCGTGGGCGCGGCGGAGGTACCTCGTCCTTTTCGGAGTCAGTACCGTCTCGTGTATTTGAGCTGAGGGCTACGGATGGTCAGCCTGCGCCAGCTATCTCAGGTACTCTTCTTGTTAACTCTCAGCCAGTGCATGTACTATTTGATACCGGAGCCACCCATTCGTTTATATCTGTGGAATGTGTTGAACGCTTAAATCTTGTTTGTTTACCTTGTGAGCCCTTTACTGTTAAACTACCCGAGGGTAGTAGATTAAGCGGCGATCAAAAGGTTCGAGACTGTCGGATCAGCATCGACGATCATAGTTGGACCGCTAATCTTATGGTCTTCCCACTCCAGAATGAAGATATCATATTAGGAATGGGTGGATGCCATTGCACAGAACAATCTTGGATACCTACCACCTGACTATTTCTATTTCGGCTCATGACGGTACCACATATGTCATCAGCGGACGTGAACACTTTAGTACAAAAGGATCTCTCAGCATTATCGCATCGGAAGCCTCCTGCAGCTCTCGAAGTGAATACTATTGGTGTTATGTTCTTCGAGAGGACACTTCACAACTTGCAATCACAAACATTCCGGTGGTGAATGAGTTTCCAGACGTTTTTCCTGATGAACTACCAGGGCTGCCACCGCACCGAGAAGTTGACCTTTCCATTGAACTCGAACCGGGGACGAGACCTATTTCCAAAGCTCCTTACAGAATGGCACCGGCCGAGATGAAGGAATTAAAGATACATCTCGAAAATCTGTTGGAAAAAGGGTTGATCCACCCAAGCACCTCACCGTGGGGCGCGCCGATACTTTTCGTTAAGAAGAAAGATAACTCTCTACGCTTGTGCATCGACTACAGGGAGATGAATAAGGTTACTATCAAGAATCGTTATCCACTACCAAGGATTGATGACCTCTTGGATCAGTTACAAGGGGCAGTCGTGTTTTCAAAGATCGATTTACGGTCCGGATATCACAAATTGAGGATTCGGGAGGAAGATATACCCAAGACTGCATTTCAGTCGAGGTATGGGCATTACGAATATATCGTGGTATCATTCGGGTTGACTAATGCCCCAGCCGTTTTCATGGAACTAATGAATAGAGTTTTGATTGATTTCCTCGATAAATGCATGGTGGTTTTTATCGACGACATCCTGATATATTCTCGAAGCCGACAGGAACACGAGGAACATTTGAGGCAAGTACTGGGCGTGTTAAGACAACACCAACTTTATGCGAAACTGTCCAAGTGCGAATTCTGGATGCCGGAGGTAATTTTTCTCGGACATGTTGTCTCGGCAGAAGGTGTCAAGGTCGACCTACAAAAGATCGAGACAATAACGAGTTGGGAACCTCCAAAGAATGTCAAAGAGGTTAGGAGCTTCCTAGGACTGGCGGGTTACTATCGAAGATTCGTCGAGGCTTTTCTGTATCGCCCGGCCGTAACGAACCTACCGAGAAAGAGCACCAAATTTGTATGGACTGCAGACGCGAGAAGAGCTTTGACGAGCTCAAGAGTAGGCTAACTACGCCCCATACTAGTGTTACCACAGGGTACAGAAGGATTCATTATATAAACGGATGCATCCAAGCATGGACTAGGGTGTGTCTTCATGCAGAATGGCAGAGTCGTTGCGTACGCATCCCGACAACTGAAGCCGTACGAAGTAAATTACCCGACACATGACTTGGAGCTAGCCGCGGTGGTGCATGCCCTCAAGATTTGGAGGCACTATCTTTACGGAGTTACTTGCAAAGTTTTCGCGGATCACAAGAGCTTGAAATATATCTTCACGCAGAGAGAATTAAACATGAGACAGAGGCGTTGGCTGGAGCTAATCAAGGACTACGATGTGGAAATTTCTTATCATCCCGGAAAAGCCAACGTGGTAGCTGATGCCCTTAGTCGGAAAACTACACAAGAGGTGATGGTATCCAGCATATCAGTTCAGCCCAAACTGCAGCAAGAGATCAGGAGAAGCAACACCGAAGTATGGGTGCAACGTAGGCAAGGACAATTATGCTCAATCAATATACTTTCGTCCTTACTAGACGAGATACGTCTAGCACAGATGGAAGATCCTGAATTACGTGCGATTGGTGAAAGAATCGAGAAAGGAGATGTTTCCAACTATAAGATTCAGGGTGATTTGGTGAGGTTCAAGAACAGGATATGCATTCCACCGAATGACGGAATGAAGCAGACTATACTGAAGGAGGCGCACTCCACTCCCTATTCTATTCACCCCGGAGAAAGCAAGATGTACAAGGATTTGCGACAGAGTTTTTGGTGGAAGAACATGAAGTGGGAAGTTGCTAGGTTCCTCGCCCGATGTATGACATGCCAACAAGTGAAAATCGAACACCGCAGACCAGCCGGAATTATGCAACACCTACCCATCCCGGAGTGGAAATGGGAGAGCATATCAATGGACTTTGTCACTAAGCTACCTACGGCGGTGGGAGGAAAGGATACGATTTGGGTCATTGTTGATCGATTGACAAAATCAGCACATTTCATTCCTATTCAAGAGACAACCGGGACAGAGCAGCTGGCCGTCATTTTCATCAGAGAGATCGTCAGGCTACATGGTGTTCCCTCATCCATCATTTTGGATAGGGACACCAGATATGTGTCTCGTTTTTGGAAATCCGTCCATAAATCTATGGGGACACAAATACACTTTAGCACGGCTTATCATCCTCAGACAGATGGACAGACCGAGCGTACGATTCAAACCTTGGGAGATATGTTGAGGGCGTGCGTGCTCGATTGGGGAAAGGATTGGGCTAGACATTTGGGATTAGTGGAGTTCTCGTACAACAACAGCTGGCATGCAAGCATAGCCATGGCACCGTTTGAGGCCCTGTATGGGCGAAGGTGCAAGTCACCATTATGCTGGGATGATGCCTCCGACACCGCGGTTACCGAGTTGGATCTTATCCAGGAGTCCATTAAGAAGATCTCTATAGTTCGGAAGCACATGCTGGCCGCACAGAGCCGGCAGAAATCTTATACCGAAAACCGACAGCGACCGTTAGAATTTACGGTCGGGGATCATGTTTGGGTCAAAGTATCACCTATGCAAGGTATTCGGCGTTTCGGCCAGAAGGGCAAGTTAAGCCCGAGATTTATAGGTCCGTTTGAGATATTGGACCGGGTAGGGAAGCTCGCGTATCGATTAGCTCTACCGCCGCATGTAGATGGAGTGCATAATGTTTTTCACGTCTCCCAGTTGAGGAAGTATGTCTATGACCCGAGTCACAAGCTCAATTTCGAAGAAGTGGAAATTTCCGATGACGCTACCTTTAGGGAGGTACCGACCGCCATTCTGGACCGGCGTGTAAAGATGTTAAGAAATAAAGCCATACCCCTCGTGAAGATTCAGTGGTTGCACCACGTCACGGAAGAGGTAACTTGGGAAACCGAGTCGAGCATGAAGGAGAGTCATCCCGAGTTATTTTCTTAAGTTTCGTGACGAAACTATTTTAAGAGGGGTGATATGTAATACCTCCGTTATTCCATGCTTGATTACTTTGTACTGTGTGAATGTTTGGTAATGTGACGTCATTTCTATTTATGTATTCCATTGAGTGCTATATAATTGTACGATGTGAATGAAACGGGGGTGACACACCTTGACGCCGTGGGACGATCGTCGGTGCGAATATGACGGTGGCCAACGTCTTGTTCCCCGATAATTGTTGACGAGTGGAAGGGATGGTCACCCCAAGATGGTCAGAATGTGGTTTGAGGCTAAAAGGGTTTGTCTAACGCGCGCTATAACCCATGCCTAACGTACGCTATATTTCGATCGTTACATACGTTAAGGCAGCTACATTACGTACGTAACGGGTGGGTCGGTCTTCCAACCAGAATCTTTCTTTTGACACGGACAGGGCTACTTTCGGCGGGATAGAGGACAAACGAGTCAACTGTTCGTTACGTACGTTATGTCCCAAATTTAACGTACGTAACACTTGGGCACATTTTGGGCAGCAAGTTTTTTACGTACGTTGTCAGCACACTGCAACGTACGTAATACCCCTTACGTACGTAATACCCTTATCGTTAACGTACGTTATCAAAACCAAGTTTTATAAAATGATAGTTCCCTTCTTCATTTGCACGACCCAACATCACAAACTACCACCCTTGGAGAAATTCCTAGCCCTATACCCGGTTCTTAAGCCTCTTAAACACCTGAATTAACATTGAGGAGGTGGATTCTTGAGCTTCGGTGAAGATTATCCAAGTCGTTCAAGTCACTTCTCGTTTTCCTCTTAGTTCTTGTGAATCCTTCAACCATCTTCATTATTCTTCTTCCAATAAGGTAAGCAACCAATCCCTGGAGTTATATCTTCGATGTTTTCTTATTTATACTTATTATATTGCGGGTATTGGGTAGATTTTGCTAAACTTCGTATACAATCTTGTCGGATGAAATTGTAGTAACCGGAAATTTCATTTCTCATATGTTTCGTTTCGTTCAAATGAAATTTCACTTCAAATCATCACTAGGAATGTAAAATTTGACGAATCAATTGTGGGGAAATTCGTAGTAATCCATCACCGTATGTTCCATTGTCCGTAGCCACCCTTACCTTGTGATTTTTGACACTTAGCAAACTAAGGAAATAATTCGATAGTATAATCAATATTGGTTGCCAAACCAACGAAGTTGTTGTGCAATAAAATTCGTCGATTGTAGTATTCGGGATATAGAATTGTATTAGAAAGCATAAGATTCGATTTTGCCATAACAATTCGTTGACACCGAAGAATGATAGGATTATCTTCTTGAGTATATCGATATACCTAATGTTAATTATAAGATTGAACGAGATAATGATATACAACACTTGAAAACTTAGAGACGATACTCATACCGACAATTAAAACTACACTAGGGATTGGGTTAGGAAAGGGAGACTAGTGTATTCATTATAATACGTATGAGGTGTTAATCGGATGTTTCGTGGCTAGGTTAAGTTCGAGCGGGCGTGGGGACTTCATTATCATAAAGCACCTACTACCGGATCACAGGCAAGTGAAATCTTGCTCGTGAATTTTCTAATACCAATGTTATACCGTATGTGTGTGCGTGCCATTTTGATAAAAGCCGACGTTAGTCTTTCTCTAAAGATGTTATAAATGGGCCGATGTGTTGGGGATAAAACCTGTATGGTACCCGTGTGGAAATGTGTTAGGGGGTAAGACCCGAATTGGGCACCTATGTTCCGGGGTATTCCCGTGTGGATACTTCCGTGACCCTTGGTTGCGACCTTGGGGGCTTATGTGTTAAAGAGAAAGTCTCGTCGGTTAAGTGACGAAATATTCCCTGTGATTACTAGGTACTGTGATTGTAAAGATGTCGTATATCGTTGTTAGTAGTTGTTATTTGGTATGCATTCTTCGACTGGTTACAGGTATGACTCGTCGTACCAGGTAAAATTGTTCATCATGTGCAGGACATTCCCGAGGGGTCCGGTCAGACTTGAGCGGTGTTGGAATTATCTCTAGCCGTTGTTTTAATTGGAATAAATTGTTTTCTTTGGGAAAACCTTTGTTGTGTAATAATTGGACTTCAAATTACATTTCCCTTAAATATTTCGATTCACGTTATGTAATCCTTGAATTTAAGGTTTTATCGCGATTTTCTTGAAATACCTATTTTTCTAACTAGCCTTGTGGGTCCCACGTGGGATTCATGGCACTGTAATACCTCGGGATATTTTGGGGGTGTTACAACCCACCAGGTTAAAACAAGGAAACACCACTCGACTAACCGTCTCAGTTAGCGAGGACATACACATTTAAATAGTACAACATATAAAGATACGCCTGGAGCAATCGGCATAATAAACATCGACCGACAATATAGCAATTTAAGTTAATACAAAACGAAGTTCGAAGTGAAAAGCCTAATTACTCGCGAGTACAATCTATAAGTTTATAAATGTGGGAAACAACCAAATCGAAGTAAACAAAAGAAATAAGAAGACCCAAATGCACATGTCAACGACCCTGGCCAACATCCTCGTACTGTCCCAGCACCCGCTCGTCCGGAAGAACATAACCTAAAATCCATAACAAGAATTTCCCCAAAACGGGTCCCCAAAGGGGTTAGCAATTACGCTAGCATAAGTAATCAAGGCAAACCTATCGCTTAAACATTTCATAATACAATGCACCAAAACATTTTGAAAACCAAAACTAGACATGTTTTTTCTGGAAACAAACAGTCAATCACATTTCCCTGGGACCGGGACGAAGCCACAAATCCCACTCGAGGCCGCTAAGGACCCTCCCGAGCTGGCCATATCATAAAACAAATCACGCACATGCATCGCCTAGGACCGGGACTAAGCCACAAACCCCACATGAGGCCTCTAAGGACCCTCCCGAGCTGGCTAGCTAAACAAACTCATGAATCCAGGGCTAAAACCATTGGACTCCCTCCGTGATCCCGTCGGACCCTCCTGAGGTGAGCAAATCACAAACAACATACATTACCATTTCACGTTAAGCATAAAGGTTTCCAAAAATACTTGCCTTGAATAATTGATATCGCAACGAACGGAAGGAAAAATCACCGATGAACGCTAGGGACCAACGGAACCGAACCTAACGATTCGAAGAACATAATCACAACCAACTCTAAACGAATATGGAAATAGAATACACCCGGAAACCCTCCTACGATTTATGTATATTCGTATAAAATAGCAACGAGGGCGGATCACAACCCAAACCCTCTCGATTACCCAACAACCACGAAATATACCATGAATCCTTAGGAAAACCAATAATATCAGCAAGATTAATCATGCTCATCATGAATTAACCAACAAAACGGGACGAATCGGACGAAAATCCCAAAAACCCCAAATTATACAAAAGTAGGGTTCTAAGAGATTTACCTTGATTCAAGAGGTAGAAGATGATTAAATGATGATAACTTGGTGTTAGAGACTCAAAATATTGGATGGATGATGATACACGATCCAAACTTCAGCCTCCAAAATCGCCTAACCCTCGGATAAGAAAAAGAGGGAATGAAAAATGACGCTGAAAAACGCGACTGTCCCCTTAAATACCTCAGAGACGCACGACCACCACGCATGACCAAGTGCTCGTGCGTCTGGTCGTGCGCCAGGCCACTGCCCAACTTCTGTCCTCACGCACGAGCACAGCGCACGAGCACTAGCTCGTGCTTCCTGCTCGTTCGTCCCTGGGAGTTACTTCCGAACATTGGTTGCGTATGAGCAGCGGGCACGACCAATTGTTCGGGTGATTGGTCGTGCGCTAGGACACTGCCCAACTTCTGACCAACACGCACGAGCAACGCACACGAGCACCAGCTCGTGCTTCCTGCTCGTGCGTCTCTGGAGTCCTTTGCGTAGCATTTGGCTATGCACGAGCACCAAACACAATCGAAAACTCGTGTGGCCTGCTCGAGTGCAAGAACCACAGGTTAACCTCTATCCCGACATGACTCCGAAAACATCCAGAACGTAACCAACTCAAAAGGGAAAGACATCAAGAGTTCACGATGCTCTCTAAGGGACAATACGACAACATAATACAATACGCCATCGAATCACCAAGCAAAAGCTCACAACGTCCATAAGGCCATAAGATGAACTTGCGGCAACCCCGAAACGGCGGTTCCGAATGACGATTTATGAGAATACATGAAATAGCGACGAAAATGACATAAAACACCAAATTGAGTAAAACGAGTCTGAAACAAGCTCGAACAACAAGAAGTCTAATATTAAATACCCTCGAAATGTCAATACGGTTACGAGCGAGTTTCTAAAAATGAAAAATACACCAAAATGAGAATACCGAAAAAAAAGAAAAAATACGGATATTACATTCTACCCCTCTAAAAATAAGTTTCGTCCCGAAACTTAAGAAACAAACAACTCGGGGTACCTAGCACGCATGCTATCTTCGGTTTCCCAAGTTTCCTCTTCGGCATCATGCCTCGACCACTGCACTTTGACCAACGGAATGGTCTTATGCCTTAGTCGCTTCTCACGGTGTTCTAAAACCTTTAGGGGATGCTCTTCGAAGGTAATATCATCGACGACATCAATCTCTCCATATTTGATGACGTGACTAGGATCCGGAACATATTTCCTCAGCTGGGAAACATGGAAAAAGCTATGAACATGACTCAGGGCCGGGGGTAATGCCAAACGGTATGCTAACCCACCCAATAAATCTCGGACTCAACTTCCCCTTTTTCCCGAAACGGAAAACTCCCCTCGTCGGCGACACCTTCAGCAAAACGTGGTCCCCCACCTCGAATTCCAAAGGTCAACGACGGACATCGGCATATGACTTCTGTCGACTCTGGGCAGTCAACATCCGTTCCCGAATTAATTTTATCTTCCGCCTCGTATCTAAAACAATATCCGGCTCGGTTCCGACCAAATCGGACACCTCATTCCAACAAATCGGTGATCGACAACGCCGCCCATAAAGTGCCTCATACGGTGTCATCCGAATCGACACGTGCCAACTATTGTTGTACGTGAATTCGATCAATGGCAAATGCTCCTCCCAGTCATTGCTCCAATCGAGAGCATAAGCACGCAACATATCCTCAAATGTCTGGATAGTGCGTTCCGACTGTCCACCTGACTGGGGATGAAAAGAGGTACTCAAACACAAACGAGTGCCCAACGCCTTATGCACCGCCTGCCAAAAATGCGATACAAAACAGCCATCACAATCCGAAACAATAGACTTCGGAGTACCGTGAAGCCTCACAATCTGCGCGATAAACACACCAGCCAACTTCTCTGGGCCCCAAGTGTCCTTGACGCCCAGAAAATGTGCCGACTTGGTCAGACGATCAACAATCACCCATACCATATTCATGCCCGACCTCGATCTCGGCAAACTCGTAATGAAATCTATCGATATATCTTCCCATTTCCTTTCTGGAATAGGAAGTTACTGCAATAACCCTGCCGGTCGCTGATGCCCGATTTTGACCTGCTGACAAGTCAAACATCTCGCTACAAACTATGCGACCTCTTCCTTCATATCATTCCACCAGAAATTCCTCTTTAGGTCCTTGTACATCTTACTCGATCCAGGATGAACGGAGTAAGGTGTAGCATGGGCCTCATGCAAAATACTCTGTCTCAGCTCTGAGTCGTTCGGTACACAAAGCCAACTCTGGAATCTCAAAACACCATCCTCGTGAATCACAAACCCAGGAGACTTTCCCTTATGAACGTTCTCTCGGATTTGAGTAATCATCGGATCCTCCAACTGCTTTAGCTTAACTCATCGATTAAAGACGACGAAATCTCTAAAGCACAAAGTTGCCCGACAGCTCCAGGCAACAAAACCTCAACATCTAACTCGATCAAAACCTGCCGAAGCTCAGACTGAGACGTAAGGATCTCAAGCGTTCGCAACGCAACCGGTTTCCGACTAAAGGCGTCGGCCACGACGTTCGCCTTGTTCGTATGATAAAGGATTTCGAGGTCATTATCCTTAATCAACTCTAACCACCTCCTCTGCCTCATATTCAACTCCTACTGAGTAAATATATATTTCAGACTTTTATGATCGGTCAAAATCTGACGTGGAGAGCCGAAAAGATAGTGACGCCAAATCTTGAGCGCAAAAACAACTGCCGCTAACTCCAAATCATGAATAGGATAGTTAAGCTCATACGGCCTCAACTATCTCGATGCATAAGCAATGGTCTTGCACTAGTAGAAAAAACATCAAAGACTTCGGTACGTCTCACTTCGGTAATGTATATTAGTGAAGTAAAAACAAACAACAACTTCGCTTTTCAATTTAAGGAAGTAAACTACACACATAGACTTCAGTAAATGGTATCAAATAGAAAGGCAGGAGATAGTTAGAAATTTTAAGTTCCAAAGACTTCGCTAATTATATAATTACTGAAGTAAAAAGTGTGAATTTTTTTTTGACGCAATATTTTTACAACAGTGAAGTATATTATGCTGAACCTGTCGCAAATATCCAGACTCCCAAAATTTTTCACCCTCCAAAAAACCCTCCTCCTTCGCCCGCTCATTTCCTCCAATATTTCCTCCCAAAAATTTTTCCCGCTCCAGTAAAAAAACCTATACTACCGCTTCGCCCGCGATTAAGCTTCTTGTGGAGACCGATTATTAGGGTTCTTTCATCGGCCCTTCAAGGTTTTTCAGTTTCATCGAATTTTTTGGGGATATTTTCAATCTAGCTTTTATTATAGTTTTTACTCACACATTTTCTTTTGTTCTTCTCATAATCGAATGTCTGCTGGCGAAATTGCTCATAACCGGACGACTGGTGGTGACATTGTACGAATTGGCTTAGGTAAGGTCTTTCTTTGGGTTTTTATTCTTCACAGTATATGTGTGGTGGGGTTTCTGTATGTGTTTGTTTCTGTATGTATGTGAATATTGTGTTTCTGAGTTTCTCAGGTCTTTCTTTGGGGTTTTTCTTTGCAGATTCTGAAAAAAGTTTTTTTCTATGGATTAATTTTGGGTTTTGTGGAATATATGTGTATTGTTTGAGTGTATTGTTTGGGCGGTTTTCATTGGGGGTTCAAGGTATATGTTGTTTTCGCATATATGTTAATTAGGGGCCATGTTTGGGTTATGTTAATTGTGTTTTTGTATAGTGTGTTTGAGTGGTGTTAGTCTTAATCGGGGTCTGTGTGAGTGATGTTAATTTGTGATCATGTTTCTGTATATTGTCTTTGTTGATAGTGTTGGTGGTGATTCTGTTTGAGTTTGTTTAGTGTGTATGTATGTGAGTATTGTGCAAGATTTGATGCAAGTTTTAGTGTGTTTGTTAATTAGCAAGATTGTTGGCAAGATTTGATGCATGAGTTGTAGAGTGCTTGATTGATGTGATAAAATTTTATATTTGGTTGTCAATGCATGAGCTGAAGAGTATTGCATGATCAGATTGAAGAGAATGTATCATTGATGATCATAAATGTGTCCCTTGGAGCTAAGTGGATTATTTACTCATATTAATTTTGGTTCGATCTAACTAGTTTCAAAATTTATTTATATAGATTTTCTTCCTTGCTTAAAGAAAGATCTCTGACTACTTTGCAGAAGACAAGATCAGTGGTAAGAGCACGTAATTTGCCGAGCTGTTGTTAGAATTCAGTAGTTAGTAATGGATAGATCTTGGATTAAATCAGATAGGAGGAGTGCAGTATATGGGGAAGGTGTCGAAAAGTTCATTAGAGATTGTTTAGAGAATTCAGAAATTGATCAGAACTTCATTCCTTGTCCATGTTGCAAGTGCAACAATATGAAAAAAGGGTCGGTGAAGATGTTGCGAGAGCATCTTTATTTCGACGGTTTTAGTCCAATTTACACCAATTGGATTTGGCATGGGGATCAGAGCCTAAATGATGGTGAGAGTGTCAACCAAGATCCATTTGATGGTGACATGAATGAAGAAGTGGGTGATATGTGTGAGGCAGCCTTTGAGAAGTACTCAAAAGATCCTGAAGAGTTTGTCAAATTTGTCGAGGAAGCAGAAAAACCCTTGTATAAAGGCTGTCGACAGTATACAAAGTTGAGTGCGCTTGTAAAACTCTACAATATAAAAGCAAGACATGGGATGACAGATACCCTTTTTTCGGATCTACTAGCCGATTTCGGGGATATGTTACCAGAGAACCACAACCTACCATCCTCAATGTACGAAGCTAAGAAGACTTTGAGTTGTTTGGGGTTGAAGCACGAGAAAATACACGCGTGCTCCAACGATTGTATCCTATATAGGAAACAATATGCAGATCATACCCGCTGCCCAAAATGTGATGTGTCCAGGTGGAAACTAACTAAGAACAAGAAGGAGAAGATCGGCGTCCCGGCCAAGGTTGTTTGGTATTTTCCTCCCATTCCAAGATTCAAAAGAATGTTCAAATCTTTGGAGACTTCAAAGAACCTAACCTGGCATGCTGATACTCCAAAAGTTGCTGGTCAATTACGACATCCATGCGATTCTCCCGCATGGAAGTTGGTTGACCATAAGTGGAAGGATTTTGAGGAAGAGTCAAGAAATCTTCGTCTGGCGCTCGCTACTGATGGAATTAATCCTCATAGTACTATGAGCAGTAGACACAGTTGTTGGCCTGTAATGTTAGTCACGTATAACTTGCCTCCAGAGATGTGCATGAAGAGGAAATTCATCATGTTAACAATGCTTATATCCAGTCCAAAGCAGCCGGGAAATGATATAGATGTCTACCTTGAGTTGTTAGTTGAGGACTTGCAGTTGTTGTGGGAGGGAGTTGATGGTGTGTATGATGCATATAGAGACCAAATTTTCACATTGAGAGCAGTTCTGCTATGGACAATTAACGACTTCCCTGCATACGGAAATCTTAGTGGATGTGCTACACATGGATACTTCGCGTGTCCAATATGTAGAGTAAATACACATGCAAAGCACTTGGCCAAGGGGAAGAAAATGTCTTTTGCTGGCCATAGACAGTTTCTTAAAGAGTCTCATCCATATCGAAGACTGACGAAGGAGTTTAATGGCATGGAAGAACTTGGAGAAGCACCCAAACCATTATCTGGAATAAAATTGTTCGAGAAACTGTCGCACATCAAGTTTCAGTTTGGTAAGAAGGTCAATGTGGGAGCTAAAAGAAAGAAAAAAAGAAGTGAGCAGATAGAGGAAGACGACGAGCAGACTGTAGAAGATGCTAAGTTCAAAAAATGTTGGAAGAAGAAGTCTATCTTTTTCGATGTTCCTTATTGGAAGCACTTGCATGTGAGGCACTGTTTGGATGTTATGCTTATTGAGAAGAACGTCTTGGAGTCTTTGATGAATACTCTGATGAATATCAAAGGCAAGACTAAAGATAATGTAGAGGCAAGGCTAGACTTTGTGGAGATGGGGATCAGGCCAGAACTAGCACCCGAAGTTGGGGAGAAGAGAACATTTCTTCCTCTTAGCGCATGCTCGTTCACGAAAAAAGAAAAGCTGCAATTCTGCACATCATTGAAGGATATAAAAGTGCCGGAGGGTTTCTCTTCAAACATGAAAAGTATTGTTTGCCTCGATGAGTTGAAGCTGTCGGGCCTAAAATCACATGATTGTCATGTGCTAATGCAACATTTCCTGCCTATACTTATACGTGATGCTCTGCCAAAGCATGTGAGATATGCTGTTATGAGATTTTGCTTCTTCTTCAAAGATCTTTGTTCGAAAGTCGTCGACGTACTCATGCTAGATAAGCTGCAATCTGACTTGATTGAGACCCTTTGCCTGTTGGAGCAATACTTTCCACTCTCTTTCTTCGATATCATGGTTCACCTTACAGTCCACCTTGTTCGAGAAGTCCGGTTATGTGGACCAGTTCACTTTAGGTGGATGTATCCATTCGAAAGGTGCATGAAGGTGTATAAAGGATATGTGGCAAGTCGAAAACACCCCGAAGGCTGCATTGTTCAACGATATGCTACAGAAGAGGCTGTCGAGTTTTGTTCGGAATACATGAAAGATCTCGATCCTGTTGGGATACCTATTTCAGTTAGAGACCTCAATACCACAAATCTCGGTTTCCTAGACGGACGGGCTGCAAAACTGGTGGAAGAAGTTGACTTGCATAGGGCACACAAAATTGTGTTAGAAAACTGTGAAGAAGTGTCTCCCTTCATCATGTAAGCCTAATTCAATTTTCAAAAATTACACATTCATTGTTTATAATTTTCTATACATACTATATATGGTGTTTCTTTGAACTAATAATGTGATGTATATACACTTCTACAGTGAGCATAAGGCCCATTTGAAAGTGCTGAATCCAAAAAAAGTGAAAGATGACAAGTGGATACAAGATATTCACAACAAGCAGTTCACTGGGTGGTTCAAAAGGAAGGTGGCTGAGGAAATAAATAGTTGCAATGGGGGGACGACGTCAACATTAACATGGTTGGCACATGGGCCACGTGCGCGAGTCATTAAGTACAGTAGCTATGTCATAAACGGTAGTTTGTACCAAACAAAGGCCCGAGATGATGAAAGAGTTTGTCAAAACAGTGGGGTGTCTCAAGTGGCGAACACGATGCTTGTTAGCAGTGCAAAAGATAAGAACCCCTTGTTTGCAGATGTCTGCTACTATAGAGTAATCGAGGAGATATGGGAGTTAAACTATCATCAGTTTCAAGTTCCTGTTTTCAAGTGCGCATGGGTTCCAAATGATAAGGGAATAATCACGAACGACGAATGTGGATTCACCTTAGTCAATTTGAACAAACGGGGTCATAGAAAAGAAGAGTTTGTGCTAGCAAGTCAATTTAGTCAGGTTTTTTACATTGATGACCCGTTAAGAAAAGGATGGTCAGTGGTTCTACCAATTCATAAGAATAATGGGGAGGGGGAGAATGAGGAAGTGACTACCATTCCACTTTCTCGTCCTTTAGATGACTTGGCAACTCATTATATTCCTACTCATCAATGATATGTTAGGCCGGGTAGTAAGGATGGTAGTAAGGGTGAGGGTGTTTGGGTGGTGAAAAAGAAAAAATGATGTAACAGTTTGTTATGTATTGCTTAAAGTGATGAACATCAATTTATGTTATTGTCTTTTTCTTGTACATGTTATGATTGTTATGTGTTCCTGTTACGTTATAATGTTTTATGTGCTTTTTCAGCTTTATTATTTATTTTTATCTGAATTATGAAAAACTTGTATGATGTATTTTATGGGTTATTGCAGGAAAAAAGCAGATGTCTCCTAAGAAAACAAAGAAAATGAGTGTTCAGCAAAGCAAGAAGATGGTTAATGCTTCTGAGAAGCGGGCACCTGAACATGAGGAGGCTAAACATCCTGTAGCTACAGATGAAGAAGTACCTGTTCACGAGCAAAAAAGAACCAAATGGGGTCCATCATCTATGTGGAAGTTGGTTAAGCTGAGGGCAAGAGGGAATAAGGTTAAGGTCCGTTACGATAGCCTTGGGCGGGCTTTGTATGAGGATAATAAGGCCTTGCAGTCATAAATTGGACATGTTTCAAGATCCACGGTTCCATGCAACATAGATAACTGGAGGTTCGTTCCAAAGGATATCAAAGATAAGATCTGGGAAGAGATACTGGTAAGACTAAATGTTGCAATGTTATATATGTGTTTTATATGATATCAGATATTTGTTGATGGTTTGTTCTAATATTAACAATTTTTTTGATAATTGGCAGAATGTATTTGAATTAGCGTCACAAACTAAGAAGACGGTGTTGGCTTCCGCGAACCAGAAATGGCGTGACTGGAAGACTAAAATGACTCAGAAGTTTGTGTGGCCATTTCGCAAAAATCCTGTTCTGGTGCGATCTTCTCCACCCACTGAATATCACATCTCAGCTGAAGTTTGGAAAGAGTTTGTGGATAAGAGAATGGACCCTTCGTGGAAGGTATTAAAAGTTGACATTTTTTCCATTTAAATCTCTCAAATATGTACTTATTTGGGAATCATCCAGATTACACACAAGGAGCAGAAGGATCGGACTAAACAGATCAAATATCGTCACAAGGCATCTCGAAAGGGTTATTGCGGTCTGGAAGCTGAGCTAGTAAAAAAATTATTTAATCACCGTATTTAGATTTTTATAAAGCTGTTGTCGTGTGACCCTTCCCCGGACTTGCCCTTTTTGTATTCAGATATTTATAAACCTTTGGGTGACGTAATAGTTTTTTATCGTTAAAAAACAGAGAAAGAAGGGATTACTTGGTGAGGATGACGAAATCGATAGATCGCTGCTCTGGATCTTAGCCCGCCAAAATGACAAAGGTCATATAGCATATGAGGAGACAGCAGCAGATATTGTGAGTATTTTTAACTAATTAGGCTCTTTAATTTAAATTCAAATACTTTTGCTCTTTTTGTCTTATCTTATTATCTAAACACTTTCTTTTACATGTATGGTGTGTGGATTGTTCTAGGAGGAAGTCTTGAAGAAACAAGCTAAAGGAGATTTTATTCCACAAGGATCTCATGATGCTTTAACTGAAGCGTTGGGAACAAACGAGAAATATGGAAGAGTAAGAGGCATAGGAGGGTTCGTCAAACCACAAGTTTATTTCGGAACTGCACGAAAGACGAGAAAACCAATTTCAAAGGCCTTGGTTGAGAACCTAAAAGAAAAGACTGAAGAAGTGTCTAGTTTGAGGGCTGAAGTAGACAGATTGAAAGCTGAACTTGCTGCAGAAAAGGAAGCAAAAAGCCCGACTACTTCATCAAAGAAATCGTCAAACATGGCCAATCCAGTGCTGGACACAAACCAGGTGGGACTGGATGACTGTGATGCTCCAAAGCCAATGGTAATTCACCGTTATACCCTTTAGGATGACGATATATTTTGTTAATTTGGTAAAATGGCCTAAAAATTGATCTTAAACAGAATTTTAAGAAGGCAAAAAGCAACTTGATGGAAGACTTTCTCCGTGAAGGAATTTATGGATTGCTGAAGGTTATTTATTTAAAATATTACACCACTGCATTCCTGTATGTATGTAGGCACTTGTATACATTCTTTCTTCCTCTTGCTGTTTTAATTGCATACATTCTTGACAGAGGAAACAAATCATTGAAGCTGCTGAGATATCTGTGGGGAAAGATGGAGTGGTTGGCGGTCCAAAGGCGAAGGTTACTTATAATTTTAATTACTTAAAGACTTTCAACATTTCATTCACTTTATAGCATCTACCTGATTTTAATCAACATATTTTTGTCAATAGAAGGGTAGGAAGTCCAAGGTCCTCCCAGCACAAAAAGATGTTGAAGAAGCAGCTCCAGATCTTAAGGTCATTTGACTTTCTTATAAATATTAAGTCGATATATTATTTCCACATATGTACATCAAAGCTAATTCTTACCTTATTGTTCTTTCAAGGGGAAAAAGAACAAGCTGAATGTAAGACAACCTATTAGCAAATTAGATGAGGTCGATCCACATGAAATAGAGGTTTTCAACTCTAGAGTTTTCATTATCCATGCCATTTTTTATTATATGATCCTATGTTTAATTCTCATCGTATGATACTGTTTAGGGGAGATCTTGCACTCTGGCCAAAGGACAAGTTGACCATATTATTGCATATGGGACAGTAGTGTCGGTTGGAGGGCCACATGTGTTGATCCATACTGTACCAATTGGCAAAGACAACTGGAAAGTGTCTATTGACGGTGTCGTCGAGGATGGGTATGATGAGGATCTCCCTGTTCCCATTAAAAATGGTCCACTAACTATTGCGGATGCCCTTGGCGCTATCGTTGCTTGGCCAAAAGACATGGTAATTCTAGCCAGTTCAGAGGTAATTCTCTTGTATAATGGGTATATAGATGTTTTGTATATTAAGAATAGATAGTTAGAACATTATGGCTTACATTAATTAAATATTGTGCAGGAGAAGGTTGATTCTCCCGAGAAAGAAGAAGCTGCTCATGCACTCATCGATCTAACTAATGCTCATGAAGATCCTCTTGAGTTGAATCAGGTTGGGAAGAAAATCAAGTCGGGAAAGAAGGATGATGATGTTGTTCGATCGAAGTTGAAGGAAATAGAGAGATCATTACCCATGGCTTGCAAGTTTGTATATTCTCACGCTGATAGATTCATGACCAATGATACTTCCTTGCGCGTTGTACTTGATGAGGCAATGTTTGGAGGGAAAAAAATAGTCTGGCTGTCGAGAAATCAAATCTTTGACTTCATGGAAATGAAAGCAATTGGTGGTATGCATATATTGGCTTATATGGGGTAAGATCTGTACAAGATAATACAATTGCATCTTATGTTTTTTCCTCTCTTATTATGTATCTCTGGTAGACCTATGGCCTTGATACAATTGTAATCGTATGGCCTAATGCAGTAAGCTCTTCAATAACTTGAATGCGAAAAATCATCCGTATTCTTTTTGCTTCGTGGATCCTGGGTGCGTGGATCATGCTTTAGAGAAGAGTGTGCAGGAAAAACACATCATTGCTCGCTTGATGACATCACCGAGGGACTGCATTTGCCTTATCTCATATAACAATGGGTAAATAATACTATTTCTGTTATGATAATGCATATCATATTATCATGTGACATTATTAATGCTTCTTTACCAATTACGCAGTAACCATTGGATCCTGACTGTGGTCAATGATGACAAGAACATGGTCTACCTGATTGATCCCCTTGGCAATAGAACTCGATTAGATGGTTGGAAGAATACTGTGATCAGGTATATATATATAAGTAGCAGGCTAGCAGCATATATGCTGATTCTTTTCTTGAAGATTCATTAATGTTCCAAAGGTATAATTCTTCTATTTTTAAATGTAGCGCTGTGAAAACCATCAATGCATCCAGAGGATATAATAAGGCTCCGGGTTATAAGCAAATCACTGTAAGTGTATGGATATATCATTTTGCGAACTATATATATATTCATACAAAACCTAAGGGTCTAATTGTAATATTTCTGGATATTTGCTGTAATTACCCTAAACCTCAGGGGTACTTTTTATTATTTTTAATCTTTTCTGAAAAGCAGCCATATAAGGAAACCCCACTTCTGACCTTCTTCCGTCAACTGGAAATAACCAGAAAAAAAAAAGTTATTTGGATATTATGTTCATTCCAAGTTTGCAGCATATGACATACTCGGAAGAAAAAAATGACAATAAAATGCAACTTACACAACTTTTCGCACGAGTGAATATATATATTTATATATATATAAAAATTTGACATCTGATTCATGGCTTTTAAATTTTATAGGGCAATCTGAAACAAGAACTATCCTCCCTTCACTGCGGATTTTGTGTCCTCCGCTACATCAAAGAGATCGTTGAAAGCGAAGATACATAGCTTGAGAAGATGGTAATTTTCACTCTGTCATCCTTTTCTATTATATGATTTCCAGAAGATGGTAATTTCCACATCTAGTCTGTTTTGGTACTGAAATTTTTTGATGTTGATGCATCTTTTATGAATGTACTTAATCTAATTTTTTTTTGTTTCAATCTGATTTGATCAGTATCATGGTTCAGTCAAAGACCACTACTACACTCAGGAGCAGTATGATGAAGTCAGGAACGAGTGGAGCGAGTTCGTCTACACGTTTGTTGATGGTGCTTAGGCTCGCTTCATTGTCAGGAAGTTCTTTGTCTAGTTTCAGTTCAGTACTATATATGTATGGTCTTGGTTGCAACACTACTGGTACTCAGGTGATGATGGTGAATGTCTGTTGGTATAGTTAGATTAGAACATGTCGTTTCATCGGGTAAATATGGTGAATGTTTGGTTGATGTATGCAGTCTATTATCTAGACCTATGCATGTGTCTCGTAGATATTATGGAAGTTTATTTGATGTTGGCATATTATAGTTATGCCCAATGCAAACTTGTGAATCACGCGAATCTGAATATTTGGCATTTTTGTACGACAATCCGCCGTTTATAGATGAAAGTGTGGTTTATTACTATTATCAATGCTTATGATCTTGTGTTATTGAATTAGGATCTTGTGATTTGAGTTTGTTGGATTTTTAATGAGGTTGATTGATGTATTTGAGGTTGTGTTGTTGAGATCTTGTGAATTGAGGTTTTTTATTGGATGGATCATTTTTTTGTACAACAGGGATTCTATATTTACAAATTGAAAAGAAATATGCAATGTGGTTATTTACTTCGGATTAAAAACGAAGTCAGAGATATATAATTAGCGACACAAAATAGAATAAGCGAAGTAAAAAGGAGTGTAATGCTTCGGCTAAATAAATAAAAGTGAAGTAAATGTGGTATCTTTAACTTCGTTACCTATTAATAAGCGAAGTCGGTAACATTATTTCACTTCATCTGTATATATTTTACCGAAGTGAATAGGAAATATACACTTCAGCGATTATAAAATAAGTGAAGTGTAAGGACCTTTTTTACTTCGGAAACCCCCATATTCGGGTTCTAAAAACCGATATAGACTTCGGTTATTACGATATTAGACTTCGCCTAATAAGCAAAGTCTAAAGTATACCTTTAACTACACGAACATAGACTTCGGTAATTATAACATTTTTACTTCGGATATTATCCGAAGTCTTTGACGTTTATTCTTATAGTGTTGCCGTGCTGCATCAATACGCACCCAAGACCCTGACCCGAAGCATCACTGTAAACAGCAAAGCCTCCATTGCCACACGACAATGCTAAAATCGGGGCTGAAGTCAAACGCCTCTTCAGCTCCTCGAAACTCGACTGTCTCTCGTCATTCCAGACGAACTTCTCAGATTTCTGGAGTAATTGTGTAAGCGGCCGAGCCAGTTTCGAGAAACCCTCGACGAACCTACGGTAGTAGCCGTCAAACCCAAGAAACTATGTATCTCCTTCACATTCTTGGGCGGCGCCCAATCTAACACTGCCTCAATCTTCTTCGGATCCACACGAACCCCCTCGGCTGAAATCACGTGACCTAAAAACATCACTTCCTTCAGCCAGAACTCACATTTCGAGAACTTCGCATAGAGTTGCCCGGTCCTTAAACTATCTAACACTACCCACAAATGATGGGCATGCTCTTCCTCATTCCTCGAATAAATAAGAATATCGTCAATGAAGACGACGACACACTTATCCAAATACTCGATAAAGACTTTGTTCATCAGCTGCATGAACACCGTCGGCGTATTAGTTAACCCGAAAGGCATAACTACAAACTAATAATGTCCGTATCTCATCCGAAAAGCTGTTTTCGGCACATCGGACCCCCTCAGCCGGAGCTGGTAGTACCCCGATCTCAAATCAATCTTTGAGAATACCGCAGCTCCCTGCAACTGATCGAACAAGTCATCAATCCTTGGCAAAGGATACTTGTTCTTGATGGTCACCTTGTTTAGTTCGCGATAGTCAATACACAAACGCAGTGAACCATCCTTCTTCCGCACAAACAGGACCAGTGCGCCCCAAGCCGAGGCGCTCGGTCGAACATACCCCGACTCAAGAAGCTCACTCAACTGCTTCTTCAACTCGGCCATCTCTGAAGGTGCCATGCGATACGGCGCCTTTGAAACCAGAGCCGCGCCCGGCTCTAATTCTATAACAAACTCGACCTCACGATCTGGTGGCAATCCCAGTAACTCGTCAGGAAATGCATCAGGAAATTCACTAACGACTGGAATCGATGAAAACTCGACT
This sequence comes from Orobanche coerulescens, assembly GCA_033398695.1. Taxonomy (NCBI): domain Eukaryota; kingdom Viridiplantae; phylum Streptophyta; class Magnoliopsida; order Lamiales; family Orobanchaceae; genus Orobanche; species Orobanche coerulescens. The sequence continues at coordinate 107,724,700 of CM065817.1, read as the reverse complement.
CCACCATCCTCCGCCTTCAAGGCATAACACCAATAACCAGTACACCCCTTTCGCAGGAGTCTCATTGCCTTCAAGGCGTTAATAACGAACTTCTGGTTTCCCCTCTTTCATCCCGCGAAAGAGTGATCGGTGCCGTCCTCGGCTAACAGTGTTATGATTCTCGTGCGGTAGTTCATGATTGCGCCATGCCGCTCAAGCCAATCATCCCCGAGAATCAAATCCTCACCCTCAATATTAACGACAATAAGATTAGAGAGCCAAGCTCTCTCACAAATAAACACAGAGCAGTCTCGGACCTCTCGATCACCAACGATACTATCACCGCTAGGAAGTTTAACGATGAAAGACTCGCAAGGCGACAAACAGTCGAGACTCAAATGGCGTACACATCCCAGCGATATGAACGAATGTGTAGCACCAGAATCGAAAAGCAGACTGACAGGATGAGAATGGATATGAACGGTACCTGTCGCCACAGTGGCTGCTGCTGCCGGGCAGCCCCGACAACCCCGAGCTGCCGGGTCCGGCCATATTTCGGCTCGTCTTTTCGTCCCGAATCCAAAAATAATATTTTTCTAATTTTTATATTACACAATTAAATCAGTTTTTCAAAAGAAAAATAGATTTATATTGTAACATAAAATCATGAAATATTAATTTTTAGATGAACAGTTGAAAATCAACGATTAATGCGATTATGATTCCAAATCATAAATCATCCAATCAAGCATTCCAAATGTTAAATATCGTATATACGATCGCAAGACCTACACTCCGATACTACTGTTGGGATTCGGTGCCTAAAACAAAGGCCATACGGAAGCGGTAAAATAAAAATTAATTCGATCCGAATCCCTACGAGGATCGATCGAGCTAAGTATATACGAATATTATATAAAACACAAGAGATATAGAAACTCACCCTTGTAGTCCGTTGATTAAATGGATTCCTTCTCTTGAACTATTCCCCAAGCTTTAGATTGATCTCTACGAATCCAATCTGCTCCAAGCTCTTGGATGATCCAACGCCGAAAGTACCGCGTCTCTACTTGCCACGCGCCGGAGAAACGACCGAAACGACTATATCTCGTTATCCTCCAAGGATACGGCTAGAACAAGATTATGGGAGCTTAAATATAAATATTATTACACTCTAAGTGTTTAATCTTTTTCTCTCTATTTTTCTCTCAATCTTTCTCTAAGAAAATTGAAGGAAAAATGAACAAGATGAAAATGAAGTTGAAGACTAAAATGAAAACTATTCTCTCTTCCAAAAACCAAAACCCACGGCTGGAATATATGCTTGATGGATGTTGTGAGTGTTTTCAAAGTCTTCAATATATTCTCTCTTCAACCACCTCAAATCACCTTTCTATATAAAATGAGATATAAAATCTCAAAAGTCTTTAGTCATCAACCTACCAAGGATGAGACCAAGACCATGAGGGAAAAGTATAAGGTGGGGCGTCCTCTAAAAGGAACTGGACAAGTTCGGTCTGTTTCAGACTCCCGTGAGTCCAAACAGATAAACTCCGATTTCGTTCCGATGTATTTATATCGACTAATTAATCTAATTAATTATTCATCAAATACATAATGACATAATTAATTTCTCCAAGAAATAATTATATTCATGAATTAAATTAATCACCCAGTAATATATTTAATTCATTTGGCCGTAAAATAATTTATCCAATAAATTAATTTAGACATCCAATGTCCCAAAATCAATTAGACATCCAATGTCCAATAAATTAGATATCCAATATCTAATATTAATAATGAGAGAATAAGCTCGATTCATTCCGTCGTCAATCCTATTGCGCGACTCTGTAGGTTCGTCTCAGTCAGCAATGAGAGGAACCAAAGAGTAGTAGCAACACCTAGCCAGCCTAGCGGCCTACATCGTACCCCAACTGAGAACGAATGATTGAGATCATTCAAGAACCATTATGTCATGAATATATACCAGTATATGTATAAACCCTTCTTTCAAATGTCCCGATCAAGTTATAGGGTCACGGTCAGTCAAACCCTATCTGTACTTGACTCTATGCATGCGTTAATGCAAATCGAGATCATCGAGCTCTCGCGTATCCAATACAACTAGCTTTAATGCTTTGGCCAAAGACTTATGATCTCATCTCTCAATAACCGCATAGGACATTTAACCCGCTCACTAATAGGAGAAAGAATTCTATCGTGGTATTCAGTATGACTTGCTACTTACCCATCAAGATGCACGTCGAGGTTGACCCACACCTTCCGGTTTATAAGGTTGAACTACTCTAATGAAAATCTTGACGTCACAAGCACATCCCTACTAAATCCTCAAGTCAAAGGTTCACGAATACCTATCACAATCTTTCGATTCCGTCATTGACTGTCCCAGAGTCAAATCCGTGTGATGAATCGAGGGTGAGTCAGTTAGAGTATACTAATCCAATTAGTATACCTATAACGTGTGCTCCCACTAACCACTAGCATTCGAAAGGCACTCCCCATGTCAAAGAACACATCATACAAGTCTTCACATATACTTATTGCCCAGTCAAGTGTCATCGACTTGCGAACGATTAAGTATTTGAGCTATAAACATTTCCAGTGCCGACCTCCTTATCCAATAAGGAGTGGAACGTTTTGCTCTCAAATACATGGACTAGTTTCTATACGTATATTTACGAGTTAGGAACGCCAGTAACTACCAGTAAATAAAGAAACATTCATTGCCTTATATAAATGATTTACATAATTACAAGTACAATGCCCTCACTCAACATCCTCTGAGTGGCATTCGAGGGCATATTCCTAACACCAACTACGCGAAGCCTGCTTAACTCCCTAAATAGAACGCTGAAGCTTGCACACCTTATGAATATCGACATCAGATACAAAGCCTTTAGGCCGCTCCATATAGATCTCTTCGTCGAGAAATCCATTATGGAAAGCCATCTTTACGTCCATCTGCCCTATCTTATAATCCTGGTAGGGAGCTATAGCAAGCATCATTTGAATATACTTGATCATAGCTACAGGCGAGAAAATATCGTGGTAATCGATCCCTTCCTCTTAAGTATAACCCTTTGCCCCAAGTCTGTCCTTATAGGTATCAACCTTGCCACCCCCATCAGTTTTTCTCTTGTATATCCACTTGTTCCCAATGGGCACAATATCCTTGGGGTGGTCTACTAGAGTCCACACCTGACTGGCTTGCATCGAGTCTATCTCAGCTTCCATAGCTTCCCGTAATTTAGTGGAGTCCACATCCACCATTGCCTGGTCATAGGTCGCGGGGTCGGTCTCTTGGCTATCACCTGGAACCTCATGGAGAGTCGGTTCCTCCAAGTGCAAAGCCATACCTCTCTGATAATTAAGATACCCTACTAGACCTACAAGGTGATTGTACTTGTGTTTCAGAAGGTTCGGTTCCAATTTCTTGTACAGGTGTCTCATGAGGAGTTTCATTGTATTCTTCCAAAGAAATACTTCTACCTGTTCCACCATCCTGAATGAACTCATCTTCTAGGAAGTGTGCTTGCAACTTCTCCAGCTTAGTTTTCTTGACATAGGCGGGACATCTCCAAATCCTAATATGATTAAGACTTGGTTTCCTACCCTCCCACATCTCATCTGGAGTCTTAGGAATAGACTTGGAAGGACATCAATTCAAGATATAAGCAGCAGTAAGAAGCGCATGACCCCACAGGTAAGTAGGTAAGTCGGTGTAGATAAGCATGGAACGGACCATGTCCAACAAGGTTCGGATCCTTCTTTTCTACACACCATTTAACTGAGGAGTTCTTGGGGGTGTAAGTTGTGACACTATTCCATGTTCCTTTAGGAACTCATCAAACTCTGTACTCATATACTCACCACCTCGATCCGACCGAAGTGCTTTTATAAGATTACCAGTTTGTTTTAAGACTAGGGCTTTAATTTCCTTCTTAAAATCCTCAGATTTATGTATCATTAAGTACACATAACCATACCTAGTACGATCATCTGTGAACGTAATGAAATACTGATATCCATGATATAATGCTTCCAAAGCACCACGTACGTCGGTATAGACTAATCCAAGCTTATCAGTGGCTCTTTGAAAAGTCCCTATGAAGGGGGACTTAGTCATTTTACCTTTAAGGCGAGAGTCAAAAGTCCATCCTTTTTCATTTTATAAACCTTGGTCTGACCAATATGACCAAGTTTAAGATGCCATTTCAAAACTTGATTAGTTTTGTCCCTACCACGCTTCCTAGTCATAGTGTTCACAATGACTTTGTTACTTTAGGTTTAGATGATACAGTACATTTAACAATGTAGCAGTGCCTACTAATGGATTTTAAAAATAAATATTGCAGTACTATCACCAATAAAAAATGAAAAGTCTTTCCGATCCATGACCCAAATAGATACAATATTTTTAACCCCCTTGGGCAAAACAAATACATCATCTAATGTTAAAACAAATCTGGATTGCAAATCCAAAATAAGTGATCATATATCAGTTGTTGCAACACTATGCCCGCTTCCGACAATAATCATCACTTCCCCAGCTCCAAGCTTCCTACTTTGTTTTAGATCCTGATTCATGGTACAAATGTGAGAACTAGTACCTTAATCCAGTATCCAAGAAGTAGAAAATACAGTAGTAGAACAATTTATTTCCAAAACTAAAAGTTCCATACCTGAAGCGCCATGAAGGATCGGACAGTCTCTTGCCCAGTGGACTAGCTCACCGCATTTGAGACATGCGTCCGTATTCATCTTCTTTCTCTAGGAACTATCGGGGCCTTTCGCGTACCCTTAAAAGCCTTACTTTGTGAGCTCGTCTTCTTCTTGTTCTAGTTCTTTTTCTTCTTGTTCTTGGACTTCCGAGATCCAGAAGAAATCACAAGTTTGTTCATCTTGGACTTCACCCGCGAAGTCTTCATCTGAGACTAAGCGGTTACAAGTTTGTTCATCAACCGCGCTAAATTCCAAGCAATTTCATTATAGTTGAAGTTCATAACAAATTGAGAGAATGAATCAGGAATAGATTGTAGGATAAGATCGGTTTGGAGAGAAACATGCATCCTAGAATCAAGAGCCTCCAATCTCTCGATCATAGAGATATTTTTTAGGATGTGGTCCCCGACTTTCTCACCTTCATTCATTGAGAGTTGCTTAGATATCTCATATCTAGCAGATCGACTGTGCTCACCTAAATCTTGGTTAAGTGAGATAAGATCTGCCTAGCAGAAGTCATTTTCACATGAGCTCTGTAAAGATCATTAGACATAGAGCCCATCATATAGTCACGGATTCTAATGTCATCCTTAACCCACTTTTTGTGGTTTTCAACATCTTCCTGACTGCATCTGGTCCGCACTGGAGCTGCCAGAATTTCTGTATCCAAGATGTATCCCAGCGCCTCCATACTGAGGACAATCCTCAGATTGTGGAGCCTATCCACAAAGTTTGGTCCGGTTAAGTTGTTCTTCTCGAGTAGAATTGTGAGTGGGTTCATTGTCATTTTGAGCGTTGATATTTTGTTTATCTGTAATAAGTGTGACAGATTTATTAGTGACTCATTTGATTATGATATGAGTTTAGAATTAAGGACTTTTCTATTCATTTAACCTAGCTCCCACTATTTTTATCGGATTGATATACTCCCTTGTGAAATCTGGAAGTATTTGTTCGCTTTACTTCATAGTGGCGATCGAGTTCTTTATAAATTTTAATAGAGGGGAACCGAACAAGTTTCTGGTCTACTGATGTTTATAAAGTGGTGTCCAATACCAACCCATCTAATGGATGATTCGATCTTCTTTTTGCCCTTGTTCACTCCCCTCAACCTATACGGTTTCTATAGTTCGTGAACAAGTTATGTTTATACCATCGACGCTGATCAGTTTCATAATTGAATCATACCCGGAAACTAAACAGGTTTCTAGGAATAAAATTTGCTCCAACCAAGGCATCCAATGCTCTCCCGGAATTTATCGACCTTCCCCGAACGACTACCCCGATAACTCGGAAGCATGACACATCCGATTTGGATTTTAATTTTTTGAGAGCTCGACAGAGGGAATGAAAACCTTGAAACCTTTTAAACATAATATTTTGTCATGGGAGAATTTTCGCGATTAATGTTACACTTTGCACATTAATTAATTTAAGCGCGTTTGTGGGCATTCATACCATATGAATAAATATTCACAACCTAGTTTTTACCAACATGTAGTTCATAGACCGTTCCTAGAACAAAAACATCGTAATCTAATTACATGTCTTGAGTCTTGAATCTTCGTCCTCTCGAACGGATCTTCCTCCGGTCTTCATCAATACATGTAAATTTTAATTGAAAAATTGCATCCTATAATACAAATTTTTCTAGTAGAATAAATAGGCTCAAAACGGTCTTTATAACCCAATCGAATAAAACAAAAAATTCAAAAGTAGGTCCATGAACTACATCACCATTCACAAGCATCCATCCAATAAATACTAAATAAACGAAAATAAGTAATTCAATATATTGATCCAACCAATATATAAAATTAACTAACTAATAGAATTAATCCAATTAATTCACAGACACAGAAATATTAATCCGTTCGTATGATCCGGACGATTTTAAATATTTCACAACAATTAATATCCTCAAAATAAAAGTAACAAGTATTTTATTTAGTCAATTAAATCCAATTTAAATTGCCGAAAATTATAATAATGAAACATAAAATGAAACGGAGTCGGAACAAAAATGTCCCGGAGCCCGACCTGTGGCCCGGCAGCCCCTATCGGGCCATGGCCTAGAGGAGTAGCCCTCTTGGCCGCTGCCTACCCAATGCAGGCAGCATTCTGCTGGGCACTGCCCGGCAGCTTTCCGGTTGTCGGTCCGACGACTGTTCCGGCTTGTTTTTCATCCCGATTTTAAAAATTATATTTTTTAATTTTAATATTACACATATAAATCAGTTTTAATAAATAAAATTCAGACTTATATAGTAACATAAAATCATGAAATATTAATTTTTAGATGAACAGTTGAAAATCAACGATTAATGCGATTATGATTCCAAATCATAAACCATCCAATCAAGCATTCCAAATGCTAAATATTGTATATACGATCGCAAGACCTACGCTCCGATACCACTGTTGGGATTCGGTGCCTAAAACAAAGGCCCAACGGAAGCGGTAAAACAAAAATTAATTCGATCCGAATCCCTACGAGGATCGATCGAGCTACGTATATACGAATATTATATAAAACACAAGAGATATAGAAACTCACCCTTGTAGTCCGTTGATTAAATAGATTCCTTCTCTTGAACTATTCCCCAAGCTTTAGATTGATCTCTACCAATCCAATCCGCTCTAAGCTCTTGGATGATCCAACGCCGAAAGTACTGCGTCTCTACTTGCCACGCGCCGGAGAAACAACCGGAATGACTAAATCTCGTTATCCTCCAAGGATACGGCTAGAACAAGATTATGGGAGCTTGAATATAAATATTATTACACTCTAAGTGTTTAATCTTTTTCTCTCTATTTTTCTCTCAATCTTTCTCTAAGAAAATTGAAGGAAAAATGAACAAGATGAAGATGAAGTTCAAGACTAAAATGAAAACTATTCTCTCTTCCAAAAACCAAAACCCACGGCTGGAATATATGCTTGATGGATGTTGTGAGTGTTTTCAAAGTCTTCAATATATTCTCTCTTCAACCACCTCAAATCACCTTTCTATATAAAATGAGATATAAAATCTCAAAAGTCTTTAGTCATCAACCTACCAAGGATGAGACCAATACCATGAGAGAAAAGTATAAGGTGGGGCGGCCTCTAGAAGGAATTGGACAGGTTCGGTCCGTTTCAGACTCCCGTGAGTCCAAACAGATAAACTCCGATTTCGTTCCGATGTATTTATATCGATTAATTAATCTAATTAATTAATCATCAAATACATAATGACATAATTAATTTCTCGAAGAAATAATTATATTCATGAATTAAATTAATCACCCACTAATATATTTAATTTATTTGGCCGTAAATTAATTTATCCAATAAATTAATTTAGTCATCCAATGTCCCAAAATCAATTAGACATCCAATGTCCAATAAATTAGATATCCAATATCTAATATTAATAATAAGAGAATAAGCTCGATTCATCGTCAATCCTATTGCGCAACTCGGTAGGTTCGTCTCAGTCAGCAATGGGAGAAACCCAAGAGTAGTAGCACCACCTAGCCAGCCTAGCGGCCTACACCGTACCCCAACTGAGAACGAATGATTGAGATCATTCAAGAACCATTCTGTCATGAATACCAGTATATGTATAAACCCTTCTTTGAAATGTCCCGATCAAGTTATAGGGTCACGGTCAGTCAAACCCTATCTGTACTTGACTCTATGCATGCGTTAATGCAAATCGAAATCATCGATCTCTCATGTATCCAATACAACTAGCTCTAAAGCTTTGGCCAAAGACTTATGATCTCATCTGTCAATAACCGCATAGGAAATTTAACCCGCTCACTAATGGGAGAAAGAATTCTATCGTGGTATTTAGTAGGACCTGCTACTTACCCGTCAAGATGCCCATCGAGGTTGACCCCCACCTTCCGGTTTATAGGGTCGAACTGCTCTAATGAAAATCTTGACGTCACAAGCACATCCCTACTAAATCCTCAAGTCAAAGGTTCACGAATACCTATCACAACCTTTCGATTCCGTCATTGACTGTCCCAGAGTGAAATCCGTGTGACGAATCGAGGGTGAGTCAGTTAGAGTATACTAATCCAATTAGTATACCTATAACGTGTGCTCCCACTAACCATTAGCATTCGACAGGCACTCCCCATGTCAAAGAACACATCATACAAGTCTTCACATATACTTATTGCCCAGTCAAGTGTCATCGACTTGCGAATGATTAAGTATTTGAGCTATAAACCTTTCCACTGCCGACCTCCTTATACAATAAGGAGTGGAACGTTTTGCTCTCAAATACATGGACTAGTTTCTATATGTATATTTACGAGTTAGGAACGGCAGTAACTACCAGTAAATAAAGAAACATTCATTGCCTTATATAAATGATTTACATAATTACAAGTACAATGCCCTCACTCAACATCCTCTGAGTGGCATTCGAGGGAATATTCCTAACTCCAACTACGCGAAGCCTGCTCAACTCCCTAAATAGAACGCTGAAGTTTGCACACCTTATGAATATCGACATCGGATACAAAGCCTTTAGGCCGCTCCATATAGATCTCTTCGTCGAGAAATCTATTATGGAAAGCCATATTTACGTCCATCTGCCCTATCTTATAATCCTGGTAGGGAGCTATAGCAAGCATCATTTGAATAGACTTGATCATAGCTACAGGCGAGAAAATATCGTGGTAATCGATCCCTTCCTTTTAAGTATAACCCTTTGCCACAAGTCTGGCCTTATAGGTATCAACCTTGCCACCCCCATCAGTTTTTCTCTTGTATATCCACTTGTTCCCAATGGGCACAATATCCTTGGGGTGGTCTACTAGAGTCCACACCTGATTGGCATGCATCGAGTCTATCTCAGCTTCCATAGCTTCTCGTAATTTAGTGGAGTCCACATCCACCATTGCCTGGTCATAGGTCGTGGGGTCGGTCTCTTGGCTATCACCTGGAACCTTATAGAGAGTCGGTTCCGCCAAGTACAAAGCCATACCTCTCTGGTAATTAAGATACCCTACTATACCTACAAGATGATTGTACTTGTATTTCAGAAGGTTCGGTTCCAATTTCTTGTAGCGGTGTCTAATGAGGAGTTTCATTGTATTCTTCCAAAGAAATACTTCTACCTGTTCCACCTTCCTGAATGAACTAATCTTCTAGGAAGTGTGCTTGCAACTTCTCCAGTTTAGTTTTCTTGACATAGACGGGACATCTCCAAATCCTAATATGATTAAGACTTGGTTTCCTACCCTTTCACATCTCATGTGGAGTCTTAGGAATAGACTTGGAAGGACATCAATTCAAGATATAAGCAGCAGTAAGAAGCGCATGACCCCACAGGTAAGTTGGTAAGTCGGTGTAGCTAAGCATGGAACGGACCATGTCCAACAAGGTTCGGATCCTTCTTTACTACACACCATTTAACTGAGGAGTTATTGGGGGTGTAAGTTGTGACACTATTCCATGTTCCTTTAGGAACTTATCAAACTCTGTACTCATATACTCACCACCTCGATCCGACCGAAGTGCTTTTATAAGATTACCAGTTTGTTTTAAGACTAAGGCTTTAATTTCCTTCTCAAAAGCCTCAGATTTATGTATCATTAAGTACACATAACCATACCTAGTATGATCATCTGTGAACGTAATGAAATACTGATATCCATGATATAATGCTTCAAAAGCACCACGTACGTCGGTATAGACTAATCCAAGCTTATCAGTGTCTCTTTGAAAAGTCCCTGTGAAGGGGGACTTAGTCATTTTACCTTTAAGGCGAGATTCACAAGTTCGAAAGGGATCCAATCCCAATGGGCCCGTAAGTCCATCCTTTTTCATTTTGTAAACCTTGGTCTGACCAATATGACCAAGTTTAAGATGCCATTTTAAAACTTGATTAGTTTTGTCCCTACCACGCTTCCTAGTCATAGTGTTCACAATGACTTTGTTACTTTAGGTTTAGATGATACAGTACATTTAACAATGTAGCAGTGCCTACTAATTTATTTTCAAAATAAATATTGTAGTACTATCACCAATAAAAATGAAAAGTCTTTCCGATCCATGACCCAAATAGATAGAATATTTTTAACCCCCTTAGGCAAAACAAGTACATCATCTAACGTTAAAACAAATCCGTATTGGAAATCCAAAATAAGTGATCCTATATCAGATGCTGCGACATTATGCCCGCTTCCGACAATAATCATCACTTCCCCAGCTCCAAGCTTCCGACTTAGTTCCAGATCCTGATTCATGGTACAAATGTGAGAACTAATACCTGAATTCAATATCGAAGAAGTAGAAAATACAGTAGTAGAACAATTCATTTACAAAACTAAAAGTTCCATAACTGAAGCGCCATGAAGGATCGGACAGTCTCTTGCCCAGTGGACTAGCTCACCGCATTTGAGACATGTGTCCGTATTCACCTTCTTGCTGTAGGAACTATAGGGGCCTTTCGCGTACCCTTAAAAGCCTTACTTTGTGAGCTCGTCTGCTTCTTGTTCTTGTTCTTTTTATTCTTGTTCTTGGACTTCCGAGATCCAGAAGAAATCACAAGTTTGTTCATCTTGGACTTCACCCGCGAAGTCTTCATCTGAGACTGAGCGGTTACAAGTTTGTTCATCAACCCTGCTAAATTGCAAGCAATTTTATTGTAGTTGAAGTTCATAACAAATTGAGAGAATGAATCAGGAATACATTGTAGGATAAGATCGGTTTGGAGAGAAACATGCATCCTAGAATCAAGAGCCTCCAATCTCTCGATCATAGAGATATTTTTTAGGACATGGTCCCCAACTTCCTCACCTTCCTTCATCGAGAGTTGCTTAGATATCTCATATCTAGCAGATCGACTGTGCTCACCTAAATCTCGGTTAAGTGAGATAAGATCTGCCTAGCAGAAGTTATTTTCACATGAGCTCTGTAATGATCATTAGACATAGAACCCATCATATAGTCACGGATTCTAATGTCATCCTTAACCCACTTTTTGTGGTTTTCAACATCATCCTGACTGCATCTGGTCCGCACTGGAGATGCCGGAATTTCTGTATCCAAGATGTATCCCAGCGCCTCCATACTGAGGACAATCATCAGATTGTGGAGCTTGTCCACCAAGTTTGGTCCGGTTAAGTTGTTCTTCTCGAGTAGAATTGTGAGTGGGTTCATTGTCATTTTGAGCGTTGATATTTTGTTTATCTGCAGTAAGTGTGACAGATTCATTAGTGACTCATTTGATTATGATATGAGTTTAGAATTAAGGACTTTTCTATTCATTTAACCTAGCTCCCACTATTTTTATCGGATTCATATACTCCCTTGTGAAATCTGAAAGTATTTGTTCGAATTACTTCATAGTGGTGATCGAGTTCTTTATAAATTTTAATAGAGGGCAACCGAACAAGTTTCTGGTCTATTAATGTTTATAAAGTGATGTCCAACACCAACCCATCTAATGGATGATTCGATCTTCTTTTTTCCCTTGTTCACTCCCCTCAACCTATACGGTTTCTATAGTTCGTGAACAAGTTATGTTTATACCATCGACGTTGATCAGTTTCATAATTGAATCATACCCGGAAACTAAACAGGTTTCTAGGGATAAAATTTGCTCCGACCAAGGCATCTAATGCTCTCCCGGAATTTATCGACCTTCCCCTAACGACTACTCCGATAACTCGGAAGCATGACACATCCGATTTGGATTTTAATTTTTTGAGAGCTCGACGGAGGGAAGGAAAACCTTGAAACCTTTTAAACTTAATATTTTGTCATGGGAGAATTTTCGCGATTAATGTTACACTTTGCACATTAATTAATTTAAGCGCGTTTGTGGGCATTCATACCATATGAATAAGTATTCACAACCTAGTTTCTACCAACATGTAGTTCATGGACCGTTCCTAGAACAAAAACATCGTAATCTAATTACATGTCTTGAGTCTTGAATCTTCGTCCTCTCGAACGGATCTTCCTCCGATCTTCATCAATACATGTAAATTTTAATTGAAAAATTGCATCCTATAATACAAATTTTTCTGGTAGAATAAATAGGCTCAAAACGGTCTTTATAACCCAATCGAATAAAACAAACAATTCAAAACTAGGTCCATGAACTACATCACCATTCAAAAGCATCCATCCAATAAATACTGAATAAACGAAAATAAGTAATTCAATATATTGATCCAACCAATATATAAAATTAACTAACTAATAGAATTAATCCAATTAATTCACAGACACAGAAATATTAATCCGTTCGTATGATCCGGACGATTTTAAATATTTCACAACAATTAATATCCTCAAAATAAAAGTAACAAGTATTTTATTTAGTCAAGTAAATCCAATTTAAATTGCCAAAAATTATAATAATGAAACATAAAATGAAACGGAGTCGGAACAAAAATGTCCTGGAGCCCGACCCGTGGCCCGGCAGCCCCTATCGGGCCATGGCCATGAGGAGCAGCCCTCTCGGCCGCTTCCTACCCAATGCAGGCAGCATTCTGCCGGGCACTGCCCGGTAGCTTTCCGATTGTCGGTCCGGCGACTGTTCCGGCTTGTTTTTCATCCCGATTTTAAAAATTATATTTTTTAATTTTAATATTACACATATAAATCACTTTTAATAAATAAAATTCAGACTTATATAGTAACATAAAATCATGAAAAAATAAATTTTCGACGAAATATTTAATCAAGCATTCAAATGCTAGATATCTTAAATACGATCGCAAGACCTCGCTCTGATACCACTATTGGGATTCGATGCCTAAAATGAAGGCGCATCGGAAATAAAACAATAATAAACCAAACCCCTAAATCAGACCAATCATGCATCATATATATACGAATATAAATGTAAAAGAGTAAAGTAATCGAAAACATATCCTTGTAGTCATTTGATTAAATATTGATGAAGAGCTTTTACACAAACCGAATTTTGTAAGCCTTCTTGAAAAAATCTCCGAGTACCGAAAATACCGTGCCTCCAGTAGCCACTCACCAGAAGATGACCGAAAAAACTTATATATATTTATTCTCTAAGAATACGACTAGAAATATATATAAGAGCTTATTAAAATTATTTATAACACTCTAAGTGTATAAATATATTTTTCTCTCAATTCTTCTTCTTCCAATTTCCTTAGAGAAAATGATGAAGAAACAAAGTGAAAAACTCTCTACTCCTCACTTCCTTGTTGCTGTCGTAAGGTCCCTCAAATGGGAGGATAATGAAGGCTTTTTATTTGCAAAGTCTCCTCACAAAGTTAAAAAAGACTTCCATGAAAGTATACACCAAGTGTATAATTCTCTCCCCACATAATATTCTCAACCTCACTAAAATAATCAAATCTCACAAAAGAACAAAATATGGGATATATTACTGGGGGCAACAAAAAATAATGGAGGAGTTGGTTGTTTCGGTCGGAAACAGACCATCGTGTATCTTGTCCGACATATACACATTGGTACGTTTCAAGTAAAATTAACACAATTAATTAATCTAATTAATTAATTATATTCAAATATTATTTTCTAAAAAATAATTATTTATGAATTAAATTAATTACCCAGTGATTTATTTAATTCACCGAAGCGATTTAATTTATCCAATAAATTAAACTAGACATCTAATGTCTAAAATTTAATTGAGTAAGCTCAAATTAATCCATCGTCTCCCTAATGGGCGACTCGGTAGGACTGTCTCAGTAAGCAATGGGAGGAACCAAAGAGTTATAGCACTACCTAGCCCACCCTGGCATCCTACACTGTAACCTTACTGAGAACGAATGATAGGGATCATTCAAGAGCAATAATTATGCCATGAATACTAGTATACGTATAAACCCTTCTTTCATATGTCCCGATCAAATCATAGGGTCACGATCAGTCAAACCCTATCTGTGTTTTGATGATATGCCAGAGTTAATGCAAATCGAGATCACCGAGCTCTTGTGTATCCAATACAACTAGCTCCAATGCATTGGCCAAAGACTTATAATCTCATCTTCCAATAACTGCATAGGACATATACGTGTTCACTTATAGGAGAAAGAATCATATCTTGGTATTTAGTAGAATCTGCTACTTGTCCGTCAAGACGCACGTCGAGTTGACCCCCACCTCTCGGTTTTCTGGGTCGAACTATCCTAGTGAAAATCTTAAGGTCACAAGCAGACCCCTACTAAATCCTCAAGTCGAAGGTTTGTAACACCCCCATACTCATATGGTATCTTTACCGGCTACCGTTTGAACCGGACTAGCCAAAATATTAATAGTTATTTTGGTAACTCTTCTTGGTTTTTTAGGAAAACCACACCTATGAACGGATTTGATAAGTCTTTACTGGTTACAGTTTGAACCAGACTAGCCAATTACTTCTTTAGATTGCTAAATTGGTAACATTGAATTTTGAAAATGAATTTGAAAACTAGAGCTGATCAGGATCAAAAAAGTAATCAAAATCATCAGGATCCTGAGCATATTGATTAGAACTAGAACCCTCACTTGAAGCATGAGAAGATTCTGTCTTATTTTTGAGTAACTGAATATAATCTTTTGCAAGTTGTGGGCAGTCTTCCAACATTTGAAGGATCTTCATTTGTTGTGAAGACAAACTGGAACTCGAATTTATATCATTACAAATTTTCTTATCCTTAGCTTTTGATTTTGCTATAATAGGATGAGTTGGTTTGGAAGAGATCTTTGAATTTGGAAATGAGGGTTTTTTCCCTGTTGAAAAGAAAGTTGAAACGACATCTAAATCACAATACGAAGTTGTGAAATTAGACCACCATTTTATTTTGAATTCTCTGATGATAGAGATAGGATAAGGAGCTGGATGATACTATTGAAATTGAAAATTCCAGCAAACTATCCAAGGGACTTTGAATTCAGAAAAATAACCAATGAATTTTTCAAACTAAGATCCTTTGGCATTTTGAGTATAAAATTTGAATGCACTATAGACATTTGTAGGAAGAATTTCTATAGTTGGTCCAAACTGAATCCACCATTCACAAAACCAAATGGGGTAAGTCTTGACAAAATCTTTATGAAAAGTAAAGAACCATGAATGATCAAAAGGACTTTTGAAGAAAGTATAGAACCAAGCTTTTTTGTAGTCAGGATATGAATATCCTTTTGGAGTGAAGTTTCCAGAAAAGTTTTTGTTTGAGAATGGAAAAGTCCATTCATTAGATTTGAAAATCTTTTTAATAATGCATATTGAAAAACCAGTCCTCTGAGGATTCTTAGGGTCTGGATTATGAATTAATTCAATAGAACCAGAGTCTACCAAAATATATTCATAAAATTTTTGAGTTTTTAAAGAATCTTCAGGGTACCAATGACAATCCTCAGGAAAGTATCTTTGGATAATACTTTGAAGAGTTTTGAAGTCTGGAGCTGTTGTAAATCTTGTAAGAGTAATATGTTCAACAACTTGTTTAGTATAGTAAGGGGTATGAATAGATTTTCTTTTGGAATCAACCTTCTTGTTTAGTAAAGTAAGGGGTATGAATATATTTTCTTTTAGAATCAACCTTCTTTGAATCAACCTTCTTTGGAGTAACCGGGTTATATATTTTTCGAGGTTCAGGTCCTTGAATGGCTTGTTTGTAAGATAAAGGAGGAAAGTTGTTTGAAATTTGAGGAATCTTACCTAATACTTGAAACTGGCTATGGGAAATAGGTTTTTGTAACAGCCCGAAAACGGTGGCTATTACAGTGCCGTGGACCCCTACCGGGACCCACCAGGCGATATCACGATATACACTTACAACCTGACAACGTGGCACCGTACCACAATATTTATCAAAACCCCGATGTGGAGTATAAGTTATACATGTCTTTAATACGAGCAAACGTACACAGGATCCAAATTCGGTACAGACCATATGACGATGGGCAATACCTAACAGATTATAGTACATTCATCCGACATAAAGTAAAATGAAAATCACAATAAAACATAACCGAACATCAAAAGACTCGGGCCCCCTGAAATAGCATCCTTCAAAACCCTCCGTTGCCATTGTGCTCCTCCTGTGCCTTTCCCTTTCCTCGCCCTGAAATACAAGTATTTCGCCCCAAACCACAGGGTCAGCTATACATGATAATAATTCTCATGACATTATACAATTCATATATATACGGATCTCAAAGAAAATAATTGACTACTGAATATACCCCACAGGCGTATAAACAGTCAGTCCTAACTGTCGAACATAACCAAATATACGAACGACCATATAATATGGCTCAAGACGGGCGTCACAGTACGCACGATCCGGAAATGTGTCCGTGCACATGTCCACCCCGTATACGGAATCCAGAATATACGTGGGAATATGTACCTAGTTAGCCTCACGAACTACGTCTCGTGTGCACGATCTAAATGCGGAAAACATCCGCGCATGATCATCAAGTGCCCGGCTAAAAATCCTACACATAACCAATCGGCACACAGATATGACTCCAGAGATGTCACGATACAACGTGACAATGAAACTAAATGAATTACACTTTTATTGAGGAATCGAACGACTCATCAAAGTGTCAACAAAGCTCAAAAGGACCAACGGTAACAAGAACGGTAATTTTGGGTATATCATCCCAACACCATGATAATACGATCAAGAACATCACCATATTACGAATCGTAGATTCTTAGAACATTTCATACACACGAAACGCATAATAATCACAAGAATTCAACCATCATTATAACCAAGCAAGATAACTTGCCTCAATTCCGTAGATGAATAATCCTTCTTTGAATGATCAAACGAACGGTATCCCTGTCTAACAATACTCACGTGAACAAGCAACCTTGAATGAAATGTAATTCATTCAACAACACATTCGTACGATAACGGTATCATTACATAAACAATATTCGTAAATTTACTTGAATAAATCAATTATCATATTAATCACTTTAATGTTCTAATTACAAATCATCATATGTTTATCATGTTCATTCACATATTCGAACATTAATGTCAAATACTTGAAGTCCAGATTATTACCAATGTAACATTGTGAAAACAATCCTTTCAAATCATCGGCACTTCTGATTATGATATAAGTTTGTGTTTAGTTACGTTCCTCGTTATTTTACCAATGATTACATTAAAACCGATTCCTATATGAAAGCATAAGTTTAAGTTTTTTTTAGTGAACTAGGAACATCATCTTAATTTACATTTCTCAATACACACGGACTAATGAAATGGAATTTGGCTACTCCATATACCGCATTGTATCACCATGGACATTATCATCATATTAATGTAGTGATTAACACCCCTTCAAGTTATCAACGAAATCGATTAACTTGAACATATGAAGATTACAACGGTATTCTATCAAAATCCATTGTTTTACTTTTGAAGAAGTTATTAAAAACCTAGTTATATCATTGGATACTTGGAATTCTAAATGTAACTTCATCCCATCTTGTGAAAATTATCTTCAAAGGGTTAACATAATTCTTCCAACAATTTATTACGAAGGTATTGGTTTTAGAGGCCAAAATTATGGTTCCATATTACCTTTCAAGAATCAATTGGATGTTCAAGACAAGATTAGTATCTCTCACCTCTAATCATTAAGGATTTCATCCCTAACATGTTCCTAGTGTTGAGACTATAATCAACTTCCGATTATCATGTTATAAATCAGGTTTTATCTATCATTATCAACACAACCATATTATGAAGTTATTATACATCAAGAAGTAATACTAATACCCCTAATGTTGATCTTCACTTAGTTTGAGCATGATTCAATTAATTTATCATGTTTACACTAGCTTAACTAACATTATGAAGTGTTTATATGCTAACATCATCATAAGCATAGATGTAGTATGAGTTTAAGAGAAACCAACCTCAAAATGAAGAACAACACCAACACTTCAAAGAACACACTTCAATTTCCAAATCTTCAAGTCACAAACCAAGTGCTGAAGCTCCAACACAAGATAGAAGGGATAGAAATCGATTTGGCAGGGTGGGGAATCGTTTTCTCAGTGGGGAGGTTGAATGGGTCGAGCAGGAAATGAAAGGCAAGTCATATTTTTATAACGTGAACTCAGCATTATGTACGTTAAAGAGAGAGGGTTAACGTACGTTAAAGCCCTTACGTATGTAATCTCATGAACATTACGTATGTAGTCGATTTATCAGATTTCTCTGTCTTAAAACACACCAGTCATTACGTACGTAAATCTCTAGCCATTACGTACGTAATGGGCATTGACTTGGCTGTCGCGATCAACTTCCGACCACCACCTACTCACTCGGCCCCACCCGCCGAAAAGTGATCTGCTGAAAGATCCCCCGCATTACGTACGTTAACAAGTAAAGGTTACGTACATAAATCGGTTGATACAGCGTACATAAGGAAGCTAGGCTAACGTACGTTAAGTTCCGTAACAAGCAAAAAATGAAATTCTCCCAATATCACCCAACAATTAATATAGTATGAATGACCAGGATTCCAACTTAACAGAATTCGTCGATTTATTTGGTACAACAATACAGATATGGTGAGAAAATACTTGGTTTAAATCAGAAAATACAATAGTAAAGGCGAGGGTATTACATACTCCCCCCTTAAAAAGGAGTTTCGTCCCCGAAACTAAGGGGTAAATATCTCGGGGTATTTCTCTCGCATGCTAGCTTCAGTCTCCCACGTAGCTTCCTCGACACCATGTCTCGACCCCTGAATTTTTAATAAGGGAATCGCCTTGTTACTCAGCTGTTTGATTCTTCTATAAAGTATCTGCACAGGATGTTCTTCATACGAATGGTCATCGGCTATTTCGACTTCGTCGAATTGAATAATGTGGCTTCGGTCAGCAACATACTTCCTCAACTGAGATACATGGAATACGTTGTGAATCCGACTCAAAGCTGGTGGTAATGCTAAACGATAGGCTAGGTCGCCTACTCGTTCCAGGATCTCAAATGGACCAATATACCTTGGCCTCAACTTGCCTCTCTTCCCGAATCGGAAAACACCTCTAGTAGGAGACATTTTGACTAGTACATGGTCACCAACCTCAAACTCGAGTGGTCGTCGACAATTATCTGCATATGATTTCTGGCGGCTTTGGGCCGTTAATAGACGACTCTTGATCAGGGAAATCTTCTCGCGGGCTGCCAATAACATATCAGGTTCCGTACCAATAGATTCAGACAAATCATCCCAACACAAAGGGGACCTACAATGACGACCATATAATGCCACATAAGGTGCCATCTTGATCGAGGCGTGCCAGCTATTATTATATGTGAATTCTACCAACGGTAGTTGGGCTTCCCAGTCGGGCTTCCAATCGAGAGCACACGCCCTCAACATATCCTCTAGAGTTTGAATAGTTCTCTCAGACTGACCGTCGGTCTGAGGGTGAAAAGCCGTACTGAAGTTCAACTGTATACCCATCGCACGATGAACCGCCTTCCAGAAGTGCGACACGAATCGTCCGTCACGATCTGATACAATACTCCTAGGGGTACCATGCAGTCTCACAATCTCTTTGATGAATAACTGGGTCAATCTCTCAGGGCCCCACGTATCCTTGATCTCCAAGAAGTGGTCCGATTTAGTCAGTCGATCCACAATCACCCAAATCGTATTCATGCCTCGACGGCTCATCGGCAAGCTAGTAATAAAATCCATCGATACGTCTTCCCACTTCCACTCGGGAATCGGAAGCGGTTTCATCATGCCAGCTGGTTGTTGATGCTCAATCTTGACCTTCTGACAGGTCAAACATTTCGAAACGAATTCGGCAACCTCCCGTTTCATGTTACCCCACCAATAATACGGCTTCAAATCCTTATACATTTTGTTCGATCCCTGGTGTATGGAATACGGGGTAGCATGAGCCTCCTTCAGAATAGTATTCCTCAACTCTTCGTCTGCTGGTACACATACGCGGTTTTTAAAGTGTATCAGTCCATCCTCGTGAACCACAAATCCAGGGGCCTTTCCCTGATCGATTTCTCCTCGAATTCTGGATAAGAATGGGTCCGTAATCTGTTTCGTCCTAACCATCTCATCCAGGGATGTGTTGGAACATTCTGTTCCATGCATAATTTAATAATGTTTTGATGATTAAAGTTGCTAAACAAAACAAAACAACGAAGAGGCGAAGCAAAGCATCAAAGGAAACGAAGTGCAAAAAAAACTAGAAAAACACAAAGCTAACGTACGTAACGTGGGATCACTAACATACGTAATAAATGGAATTTTACGTACGTAATGAATGTTATATAGCGTACGTAAACGAGTTCAAACCAGATGAACGTTGGAGGAGTCAAAGTCAGAAAAGCATGCAACGGACATATGACGTCAGCAGTGACGTAAGGGTTAACGTATGTAACCAATGAAATGTTAACGTACGTAATCAAAAATGACGAAACTCCCTGAACTATTTTGTGAAGAAACTAACGTACGTAACCAGGCAGGGTTAACGTACGTAAAGGAACTTACGTACGTAATGTAAGAGCTATAGCGTACGTTATGAAAGAACAGGCAGCTAACCGCTAGTTTGTTCATGAAGGCTATAAATACCATGCTTATGGTATTGATCATACACAACAACTCAAGCAAACGAGACATACATCTGAGAATCATATTGATACTATTGTTGTTGTAATATTGAGCTTACATTGAGTGATTGAGTGCTATACATAAAATCATACACGAGTGGTAAAAGAAAAGATACGATTGGATTCGGTGTTATTAGGATCAAGGATCTGGCATTATTAGAATCACAATCGATATCTAAGTGAGGTTTATCTAGTACCCATAGAAATCTAGAGTGGTTGATTCCTTGTCCGATAGAAAAGGAAAACGGTTTAACTTGGACCGACGCAAAGATAAGTACGAGTGGTTTATCACGGACCAATAGAAGATGTGATTGTAAACGGTTATACCTCGACCGATAGAAGAGAGGCGTAGAGGTTGCTATCTTTAACCTATTGAGAAAGATAAAGATGTAGGTCACAAGTCGTCCAGGAATAAGTCTAGAGGGGGAGGTGAATAGACTTATTGAAACTCTTAAACTCTTTTTCTTGAAGAGTGAGTTTCTTCAGCTGATAGGTAAACAAATGACTTGGAGTCGTTTGTTCTTGATACGTGCGGAAGTCAGCTGATGAGGAATTTAAAACAGCTAATGAAACACTTAGCAATGAATGTAGCAGTTAAAGTATGATGCAATAAAACAGTAAAGAACGCAGACAATTATAGTGGTCTCAGAGGTGGGGTAATCCTCTACTAATCCACTTTTCTCCAAACCAGTTGGAGATGAATTCACTATAATTCTCAACCAGTGATAAATATTACAGTGATTCAAACAAAACTACAACAGCTTCCAACCAGTGGAAATCCATGCCGTTGTACCACACTTGACTGCCTTGCACCTCTTGATCCTCGATCCTTGGATGCCTTTACAGTCTCTTAACTTCAACCAGTGAAGTACCCCGAACTCAGGATTATAGACAAGAGTTTTTTTCTTCTCCAACTAAGAGCTTCTTTAAGTATGAACTTTTTAGAACCGCTCTTTTCACAATGCTGTATTTCGCTTTTTGATAGCTTTAAAGTATGTTCGCACCGGTAGTTGTTATCGTATGCTCAGCTTCAAATCTTCGGATATATATAGGTCACGATCTTTGAGCTTTTCCTTATAGCCGTTTGCAAATCTTTTCAACAAATCCGTCCGTTGGAGAGGTAGACTTCATTGTTTTCTTTCTGAACGTTGCAAGGCTGGATTCCCATATTTTAATCTATCTTCCGACCGTTGTGAAGACTCTGCATGTGATGCGCCGAATCTTTTGAATATAAAACGATTAAAGTCTTCAAGGTGGGTCTGGATGATTTATTTAAATCATATCTCTTGCGGGAATCTCTCCAATTTGTCTCTTCATGTTGCATGTGACTTTCCGTAATACTTGGCTTTTCAACGCATGCTGACGTGGACTTGGAGTACTTGGCTGATCTCGACTAGGCTGATGTGCAGTTAACTTCTCTGCAGTATGGACCTCACCTCTCTGATGTTCTTAGGTTGGAACTTGACTGATCAGGTGACTTGTCTGAAGTATCTTGGCTGCAGTCTGGTCAAACATCACTGATGATTTTTGTTGACCAGAACTATTCTGACTTGACTCGGCTGTACCTCTCTGATGTTCTTAGCTGATATTTAGTACTTAGCCAATTTTCAGCCTAACTTTATTTTTGGCCTATAGAAGATACTCATTTGGTTCTTCTTTACATTTTGCCAAGTTTTATACTTAACATTATTTGGCCTATGGAAGATACTCATTTGGTTCTTCCTTACATTTTTGCCAAGTAATAAACATTTGAATTTATATTGATGACATCATCAAAATCTAACAAGTATTCCTAACAAAAGAGAGGACGTAGGCTCGTTTATAGCGGAACCTCTATAAATCCGTGCGTCATTTATTTTCCGTAATTTTATTTACGCTTCCGCAAACGGCGCAAATATCCGATCCCGTACCCAACAATTGGTATCGGAGAGGTACTCCAATACGCGGCTTAACATCCGAGGAGATGATCCAATGGCATTTCAATTTGCTCCTGTCGAAGGCCTTGCTCTCAACCGACCACCATTCTTCGATGGTTCAAATTATTTGACATGGAAGAAAAAGATGTCAATCTTTATTCGTGCCTACGATATAGATATTTGGAAGATTATTTGTCTCGGCCCAAAAGTTCCTATCAAATCCGACGGTACGCTCAAATCTTTCGAAGAATACGACGATGCCGATTGGAAAAATGACCATCTAAATTGTAAGGCTACTCAACTCTTATTTTGTGCCTTAAATCCGAAAGAGGTCAATCGAATCTCATCGTGTGAGAGTGCGAAAGAAATATGGAAAATTCTAGAAATCACACACGAAGGGACGACTCAAGTCAAGGAGACGAAGATAAATATGCTTCTCCATGACTATGAGTTATTCATGATGAAGGGTGACGAGTCCATCACCAATATGCTCGACCGATTTTCGGTCATCACCAATGGACTAGCTTCATTTGGCAAACCATTATCTAGTAGTGAAAAAGTCAAGAAAATCTTAAGATCACTACCTAGCGAATGGGACGGCACCGTGACCGCAATTATGGAATCCTAAGATCTCAACACGCTCGATTTTAGCGCCCTTGTTGGTTCGCTAATTAATTATGAGATCGTGTTAAAATCACGAAGTGTCAAGCCGAAACCGAAAGAAAAATCGCTAGCCATGAAGGCTAAGATATCGAGAAAGAAGGAAGAAATCCCGATGGAGGAAAGCGACGAAGAAGCGGCATATTATGCCAAGAATATTAATAAATTCCAAACTTTATTAAACCGAAGGAAGAAGGATATCTCGAGCGAAACAAAGAAATTCGACAACTCTTGTCGACTATGTGGAAAACTAGGCCACTTCGCTAAGCATTGCCGTGCCAAACCCAAGAAGGAGGTTCACGTGGCAACATGGAGCGATGAAGACGAAGATGATGATTTCATCAATCAAAATAATCTCGCTCTCATGGCCCGGAGTTCGTTCGACGACAGCGACGTCGAAAGCCAAGTAAGTACATCCTCCCGTAACGAAATTTTTGATGCATTTGAGTTATTACATACAGATTTCCAAAATGCTTTATCGGAAATTAAATCCCTTAAGTCTAAAATTAAATCTTTGGAAATTGAAAATTCTAAAATTATCGAGAAGGGAAAATTTGTCGAAATCGATCATTCGAAATGCATTGAAAATGAGAATATTTTGAAGAATGATCTTTCAAAAGTTCAAGATGAACTAAAATCTTTGACAAGAAAATTCTCGTGCGACAACGATAAATTTGAACAAATGTTATGTGTTCAAAAATATACTTTAAATAAAGAGGGGTTGGGATTCAAACCACGTTCGAAAAACGAATCCGTTAATTTTAAAATACCCCATTGCGAAAAGTGTTTGAAAATCGGGCATCACGTTTCAAATTGCAAAAGCCCTCGCCGGACGATAAAAATTAAGAAAATTTGGGTTCCTAAAGGAACAAATAATTCAAATATTGTTTATGTCTCGAAACAAAAACCAACTATAGGTTGGATCCCCAAAAATTAATTTATGTATTTTACTCGGGGGGAGTATTTTTTTTAAAGGGAAATATTATTCTCAGGGGGAGTTTTTTTTTACCCTTTATGCAATTTTTCATAAAATGTATCATGCATATTTTATATTTTGGTATTATTTATTTCAATTGATATTTTATCCACTTTTTGATGAAAACAAAAAGGGGGAGAGAATGGAGAAGGAGAAAAATAAGTCGAAAATGGGATTAACCCAAAAAGGGGGAGAAAATCGAAAAATGAAAAGGAGAAGTCGAAAATCGAAAAATGAAAAGGAGAAGTCGAAAATGACAGAAAAAGAAAAATGCGGAGACGTCGAAAAGACGATGAAAATTTGAAAATGAGAAAAGAAAAGGAGAAATGAAAAGAAGGAGTCGAAAAGAAATGGGAGAAGAAACTAACGAAACGGACAAAGTCGAATACTTTGGCCTGTACACATTTACATATATTTGTATTTTCGCAGGTAAATCCCATTGACGAAGTGTTGTTTTGTAATCATCAAAAAGGGGGAGATTGTTGGAACATTCTGTTCCATGCATAATTTAATAATGTTTTGATGATTAAAGTTGCTAAACCAAACAAAACAACGAAGAGGCGAAGCAAAGCATCAAAGGAAACGAAGTGTAAAAAAAACTAGAAAAACACAAAGCTAACGTACGTAACGTGGGATCACTAACGTACGTAATATATGGAATTTTACGTACGTAATTAAAGTTATATAGCGTACGTAAACGAGTTCAAACCAGATGAACGTTGGAGGAGTCAAAGGCAGAAAAGCATGCAACGGACATATGACGTCCGCAGTGACGTAAGGGTTAACGTACGTAACCAATGAAATGTTAACGTACGTAATCAAAAATGACGAAACTCCCTGAACTATTTTGTGAAGATACTAACGTACGTAACCAGGCAGGGTTAACGTACGTAAAGGAACTTACGTATGTAATGTAAGAGCTATAGCGTACGTTATGAAAGAACAGGCAGCTAACGGCTAGTTTGTTCATGGAGGCTATAAATACCATGCTTATGGTATTGATCATACACAACAACTCAAGCAAACGAGACATACATCTGAGAATCATATTGATACTATTGTTGTTGTAATATTGAGCTTACATTGAGTGATTGAGCGCTATACACAAAATCATACACGAGTGGTAAAAGAAAAGATACGATTGGATTCGGTGTTATTAGGATCAAGGATCCAGCATTATTAGAATCACAATCAATGTCTAAGTGAGGTTTATCTAGTACCCATAGAAAGCTAGAGCGGTTGATTCCTTGTCCGATAGAAAAGGAAACGGTTTAACTTGGACCGATGCAAAGACAAGTACGAGTGGTTTATCACGGACCAATAGAAGACGTGATTGTTAACGGTTATACCTCGACCGATAGAAGAGAGGCGTAGAGGTTGCTATCTTTAACCTATTGAAAAAGATAAAGAGAGGACGTAGGCTCGTTTATAGCCGAACCTCGATAAATCCGTGCGTCATTTATTTTCCGCAATTTTATTTACACTTTCGCAAACGGTGCAAATATCCGATCCCGTACCCAACAGGATGATGAAATCTCAAGCGTGCAAAGTTGTCCCTGAATGCGCTGTAACCAGACCTCAATCTCTGGTCTCATGAACTCTAATTGCAACTCCCTCTGGGCGGTCAAACGAGCCAGTAGCTACTCCTGCACTGTCTTACGGCTCAAGGCATCGGCAACCACGTTTGCCTTGCCTGGATGATAAAGGATCTCGATATCATAGTCTTTGATTAGCTCTAACCACCTCCTTTGTCTCATATTCAAATCCTTCTGAGTAAAAATATACTTCAGTCTCTTGTGATCCGTAAAAATCTGGCAGGTAACTCCATACAGATAGTGGCGCCAGATTTTTAAAGCAAATACTACGGCTGCTAACTCCAAATCATGAGTCGGGTAGTTGACCTCGTAAGGACGCAACTGTCTGGATGCATAGGCGATCACCTTCCCGTCCTGCATTAATACGCAGCCAAGGCCCTGTCTCGATGCATCGTTATATACCACGAATCCTTCCGTTCCTTTAGGTAGAACCAAAACAGGTGCTGAAATTAATCGACTTTTGAGTTCATCAAAACCTTGCTGACATGCTTCCGACCACAAGTACTTCTTATCTTTCCTCAACATATTAGTCATCGGTTGAGCAATTTTGGAAAATCCTTCCACGAATCGTCTGTAATAGCCTGCTAGACCCAGAAAACTACGAACTTCCTTCACGTTCTTTGGAGGTAGCCAGTCTCGGATAACTTCTGTCTTCTGTGGGTCTAGTCTCACTCCATCTGCTGATATTGCATGTCCCAGAAAAATAACTTCATACATCCAAAATTCACACTTAGAAAATTTTCCATAGAGTTGTTCTCGCCTTAATGCATCGAGAACCTCGCGGAGGTGACACTCATGCTCCTCATGATCACGAGAGTAGATCAGGATGTCGTCAATAAAATTGACACAAAACGATCCAGATAATTAATAAAAACCCGATTCATCAATTCCATGAATACTGCAGGTGCATTAGTCAGTCCGAATGGCATGACAACGAACTCATAATGCCCATAGCGAGTGCGAAAAGCTGTCTTCGGGACGTCAGACTCTCTAATCCGCAATTGGTGGTACCCGTATCTCAAGTCTATCTTGGAAAATACAGCGGCTCCCTGGAGCTGATCTAATAGATTATCGATGCGAGGTAAAGGGTATTTGTTCTTAATTGTTACTTTGTTCAGCTCACGGTAATCAATACACAAATGCAGCGATTCGTCCTTCTTCTGTACGAATAACACCGGTGCTCCCCAAGGGGATGCACTGGGTCGAACATATCATTTCTCAGTTAACTCGTCAAGTTGTCATTTCAACTCCTGCATCTCAGTCGGGGCCATACGATATGGTGCTTTCGAAAGTGGGGGCGTCCCTGGCTCCAACTCAATGGTGAATTCTACCTCTCGTTGTGGGGGTAGTCCTGGAAGCTCTTCTGTAAATACATCTGGATAGTCTCGAACTACTGGAATATCAACTAATTCGACTGGTCGGTCAGTTGTATTGGTCATGTAACACCAATAACCAATGCATCCCTGGTTCAGTAATCTCACAGCCTTCATAGCGCTGATGACTCTCCCAGAATGATTGGGATTATCACCCCGAAAAATACACTCGACGCCATCATCAGATGTGACGGTCACCATTCGCTTACGGACGCTAAGCACAGCATCGTGACGATCCATCCAGTCGATACCCAAGATTACATCATCTTTAGGTAAATCAACCACAATCAAGTCGGACAACCACTCACGGTTGTTCATGCGAATCAGACAGTTCTGTACTTCATGACTCCCAATAATTCTTCTACCATCGGGTAGACCAATTACATAAGGTTCACAATCGGTAACATGATTCAATTGCAAACGACTCAAACAAGAAGTAGACAAAAAGGAGTGTGAAGCACCAGTATAAAAAAGAACACAAACGGGATGAGAGTTGATCTCGAGAGTACCTGCAATCATGCTGGCTTCGGGATCATCGGCTTTCTTCATCTCGTAGACTCTGGGTTTTGCAACCCCGGAAGCAGGTGTACCAGCTTGATTTCCACGGCCCATCCCTTTGTTTGCCCCGGTAGTCTAGTAAGAAGCGGACGGAGGAGCACGTTCCTGAACAGGAGACTGTACTGGAGCAAGAGATGCTACTGCAGCACGCCCGGGTCCACCCCTGCAATAGCGAGCACGATGTCCATTCTTTCCACAAGTGTGACAGGCAACGGCCGGCTTCGGATACTTGGAGCTGACATGTCCCTGGTCCCCACAGTTATAACACACGACAAGTGAGTTGATTGCCCGAGAGTGCGTTCCTGTCGGTTTCGGTGCCATAGGTGGCCGTTCAGAAGGATTTGGTACAGGCTGGGTCTTCTTGAACATCCCGATTCTTGTCTCCACAGTGCAGTTCCTGGATCTCTTGTTGGAAAACTGAGGCTGCTTCTTGGAAATCTCCTTCGCAGTAAGTTCATATTCCAAAGCCTTCTCAATAAACTCCGGTAGGGTCGTACAGTGGTGATTGAGTAATTGCATCCTCATTCGGGGTTTAAGCCTCTTGAGGAAATATTTGATCTTATCAGCTTCCGAACGAACAACTGACGTAGCAAAAGGGAGAAGTGCTTGGAATTTTTTAGCAATCGCTAACACATCCTCGTCTTCCGATGGATCGGGGTTCAGTAATTCGGACAGTTTGGGTTCACGGAGGGGTGCAGGATAGTAACGATCTAGCATAAGATTCTTGAATTCCTCCCAAGTACTCGCACCATCGGCAGGCCTTACAGAAACCCACCAAGTATGGGCACTCTTACTAAGGTAGTAGGCTACCACAGCAACTCGATTTTCCTCTGGGCACTCCACCATCTCGAACAGTTTCTCGAAATGCTCTAGCCAGTGTACAATGTCAGCAGGCTCAGATGACCCTTCAAAAGTTAGAGGTCGTTGTCGTGATATGTCACTAATAATCCGGCTCACGATCCCGCCATGCACCAGAGGCGGGGGCTGTTGCCCCTGCTGTTGACCAGTAGTATTCCTCTGCATAGCTTCCATCAGCTGACCCATTTGGGTGATCTGGGCCATCATGCCCTGCATCACAGTGTAAGGATCGACACGTGCATTTTCTCCCGTGTGGTGTGATTGGTTCCTAGAAGGCGAATCACTGCCTGCGGAACACTGTTCCACATTCGCGCATCTGTTGGCTCGTGGTATCGGGATTCGGCCTCTTCTGCGGCCTCGTCCCCCTCTGCCACGGCCTCTCAGATTCCTTTCCATACTGAAAGAATCAAGTCACAAGTACAGTTTCAAGTTATCAATCATAATTCATGCTAAGTTAATGGCAACAGGGAATTTCATATCCAACAAAGCAGTTCGTAAAGAAGCACTGGCACCGCAGGTGCTACACATTAAATATCATATCAACATAAAGTTGAAACAATTCCAAATTAATTTAGGTTTTCCTCAAACAGATGAATTTTACCACATGTTAGCAAGATGCCAAGATAAGTAAAGAGACCGATACGTCATCAATATCATGCCAGTAATCAAATTATGGCTCATGAGAACATACCGTATTCGACGGGTCAGGCGCTCGCACAGGTTACACGTGGCACGAAGGTTTCTTGATGCTATTTCGATTCTACAATGACTCAAAAGAAAACACACTCTCTGATACCATCTTACGTAATGACCCAGCAGTGGCTATTACAGTGCCGTGGACCCCTACCGGGACCCACCAGGCGATATCACGATATACACTTACAACCTGACAACGTGGCACCGTACCACAATATTTATCAAAACTCCGATGTGGAGTATAAGTTATACATGTCTTTAATACGAGCAAACGTACACAGGATCCAAATTCGGTACAGACCATATGACGATGGGCAATACCTAACAGATTATAGTGCATTCATCCGACACAAAGTAAAATGAAAATCACAATAAAACATAACCGAACATCAAAAGACTCGGGCCCCCCGAAATAGCATCCATCAAAGCCCTCTGTCGCCATTGTGCTCCTCCTGTGCCTTGCCCTTTCCTCGCCCTGAAATACAAGTATTTCGCCCCAAACCACAGGGTCATCTATACATGATAATAATTCTCATGACATTATACAATTCATATATATACGGATCTCAAAGAAAACAATCGACTACTAAATATAGCCCGCAGGCGTATAAACAGTCAGTCCCAACTGTCGAACATAACCAAATATACGAACGACCATATAATATGGCTCAAGACGGACGTCACAATACGCCCGATCCGGAAATGTGTCCGTGCACATGTCCACCCCGTATACGGAATCCAAAATATACGTGGGATGATGTACCTAGTTAGCCTCACGAACTACGTCTCGTGTGCACGATCTAAATGCGGAAAACATCCGCACATGATCATCAAGTGCCCGGCTAAAAATCCTACACATAACCAATCGGCACGCAGATATGACTCCAGAGATGTCACGATACAACGTGACAACGAAACTCAATGAATTACACTTTTATTGAGGAATCGAACGACTCACCAAAGTGTCAACAAAGCTCAAAAGGACCAACGGTAACAAGAACGGTAATTTCGGGTATATCATCCCAACACCATGATAATACGATCAAGAACATCACCATATCACGAATCATAGATTCTCAGAACATTTCATACACACGAAACGCATAATAATCACAAGAATTCAACCATCATTATAACCAAGCAAGATAACTTGCCCAATTCCGTAGATGAATAATCCTTCTTTGAATGATCAAACGAACGGTATCCCCGTCTAACAATACTCACGTGAACAAGCAACCTTGAATGAAATGTAATTCATTCAACAACATATTTGTACGATAACAGTATCATTACATAAACAATATTCGTAAGTTTACTTGAATAAATCAATTATCCTATTAATCACTTTAATGTTCTAATTACAAATCATCATATGTTTATAATGTTCATTCACATATTCTAACATTAATATCAAATACTTGAAGTCCAGATTATTACCAATATAACATTGTGAAAACAATCCTTTCAAATCATCGGCACTTCCGATTATGATATAAGTTTGTATTTAGTTACGTTCCTCATTATTTTACCAATGATTACATTAAAACCGATTCCTATATGAAAGCTTAAGTTTAAGTTTTTTTTAGTGAACTAGGAACATCATCTTAATTTACATTTCTCAATACACACGGACTAATGAAATGGAATTCGGCTACTCCCTATACCGCATTGTATCACCATGGACATTATCATCATATTATTGTAGTGATTAACACCCCTTCAAGTTATCAACGAAATCGATTAACTTGAACATATGAAGATTACAACTGTATTCTATCAAAATCCATTGTTTTACTTTTGAAGAAGTTATTAAAAACCTAGTTATATCATTGGATACTTGGAATTCTAAATGTAACTTCATCCCATCTTGTGAAAATTATCTTCAAAGGGTTAACATAATTCTTCCAACAATTTATTACGAAGGTATTGGTTTTAGAGGCCAAAATTATGGTTCCATATTACCTTTCAAGAATCAATTGGATGTTCAAGACAAGATTAGTATCTCTCAACTCTAATCATTAAGGATTTCATCCCTAACATGTTCTTAGTGTTGAGACTATAATCAACTTCCGATTATCATGTTATAAATCAGGTTTTATCTATCATTATCAACACAACCATATTATGAAGTTATTATACATCAAGAAGTAATACTAATACCCCTAATGTTGATCTTCACTTAGTTTGAGCATGATTCAATTAATTTATCATGTTTACACTAGCTTAACTAACATTATGAAGTGTTTATATGCTAACATCATCATAAGCATAGATTTAGTATGAGTTTAAGAGAAACCAACCTCAAAATGAAGAACAACACCAACACTTCAAAGAACAGACTTCAATTTCCAAATCTTCAAGTCACAAACCAAGTGCTGAAGCTCCTACACAAGATAGAAGGGATAGAAATCGATTTGGCAGGGTGGGGAATCGTTTTCTCAGTGGGGAGGTTGAATGGGTCGAGCAGGAAATGAAAGGCAAGTCATATTTTTATAACCTGAACTCAGCATTATGTACGTTAAAGAGAGAGGGTTAACGTACGTTAAAGCCCTTACGTACGTAATCTCATGAACATTACGTACGTATTCGATTTATCAGATTTCTCTGTCTTAAAACACACCAGTCATTACGTACGTAAATCTCTAGCCATTACGTACGTAATGGGCGTTGACTTGGCTGTCGCGATCAACTTCCGACCACCACCTACTCACTCGGCCCTGTAATATCCGCGTTTTCTATTTTCGGTAATTTCTATTTTTGATGTATGTTCGTTCCGGACAACTCGCTTAGCACTGTTTTGGAATTCTGAATCTATTTTGTTCTTGGAGTTTTTCCGTCTGGTCGAGTTTCGAGGATGCTTTTGCATAATTTCATTTTGAATTATACCTTGCCGCATGTGCGTTCGATTCTCGTAAAACTTGTTCGTTTTCATTATTTCTCGATTCGTATATGTTTGTATGGTTGAGTTGGTCGTGTTGGAACTTTCGGTTTGTTAATCCGACGTTGTATCGCGATTTTTCGGGCATTTGGGCCGTTTTTGTAATTTTCATAAGTTTGGGGAATTTCGCCTTATTTGCTTCGTTTCAAACTCTCTAGTGATCGAGATTATATTCTCTTTCAACGCTCAACTTTGTCGTCTTGGTTATTACGTGTTTATGATTACGGATTACGGTCTTGCTTCGTTTTTCGGCACTTGTCTTGTTGTTGGCGTGATGGGTATGCGAAGCTGCTTTGAGTAGCGCACGCTACTCGGGATTTACTGCGTGCGCTATCATTGTGTGGTTAGCGTCGCTAACACGGGTTCGTAGCGTGCGCTATCGATTTGTGCGATTTCGGTCGATGGGTTCGATACCTCGATCTTGGACCGGCGTATCAGCTAATGGCGTTAACGCACGCTAATCCCGATACTAGCGCACGCTAACCATGTTAGTTTGCGACGCTAACGGTGGTCAAGGCGACTTCGCCATGCCCCTTAGCGCACGCTAATGCTTATGCATAGCGTGCGCTAAGTCATTAAATATAAATAGGGCAATGATCAACTTCGTCATTTTCCTTCATTTCCTATCCTTCTCGGCTTTGAGCGATTCCAAAGTGGGTTAGGGCCGATTCCGATTGTAGATCACCATACACTACCACCGTGCATTCCTTGCGTGGATTCTTCAAGCTCTAATCACTTTCCACCATCCGAATCAAGGTAAATATTCCCAAAACCCTTGTTTTAAGATTTTGGGGAATTTTGGGGATTTCTTGGGATTTAACTCTCTTAGTCCGAATTATTCTTGGGCTATCGCTAGACTTCGATCGTGCACTTGTAACCCTTCATTTTATTGATGATTCGTGGTTTTAAATTCCAAGTTTTCCATTGTTCGTCACTTATAGTCGACGATACCCAAGTTTTGTTCGACTAAGGGTTTGGGTTGAACTAGGTTGTATTCAATCATTTACGTAGTTTTATGATTTGTTGTCCATCGTTATTTTTTTATGCTCGGATTTGTGAATGTTGTTCGGGCGAAACCTTTCCGTCCGCCGTTTTCCTTCACGTAGTATTACTCGAGCAAGTACATGTATTACATTTCGTTATGTATATTGTGATTTTCGAAATGAATGATGAATGGTGATTTTTGAGTGCGTGAGTTGTGTTCCTTCCACCGGAGTGTCCGACGGGATGTCCGGGGTCGATACTAAGGGTACGGCCGCGGAAGTGGACTTGGGTGCGTGTGTGGTTGAACTTCCACCGGAGTGTCCGACGGGATGTCCGGGGTCGATACTAAGTACGGCGCGGAAGTGGTATCCCACCGGAGTGTTCGACGGGATGTCCGGGTCGATACTAAGGGTACGGCCACGGGATACGATTGTGATTTTGTGATACCGTGATGATTGGAAATTGATGTGATTGCCAATGTAGTATTAGGAATATATATGTGGCAAATGACTTACGTTTGGGACGATTGTGTAAAACCGTATTTTGTATATAATGTTGTGTAATTGTGTACTTGCACTAGCTATTCGAATGCTAACCCCTTAAATGGGGAAATGCGTCTTATGCATTTCAGTACGGAAGAGCCGAGGAGCAGGCACGGGGCACGCACGCGAAAGATGGGATGGCTTGATGATAGTGGCTCGAGTCTGTATTGTACTTTTACTTTTCGTCATTGCATTTGTCGAGTATTGGAGTTAAACCGCTTACTTCGAATTTTGGTTTAAGTCCTGCGTGGGCAATGAATTGATATTTACATTATGTTTCATGTACTCCGTTGAAATGTTTTGGCGAGGCCACGGCCTGTTACTTTTGAGTGCATCTTTTGGGTTTGTCATTGTGGTTATGTGTCTTGTGTTAGCTGGTAGACCTCACGAGGTTTCTACGGCGTGTAAAGTCCCCTTTGTGTATTGGGGTGTTAAAATTATGGTATCTGAGCTTAGGTTTTGAATACCTAGGTGTCGGTTAATTTTGGGGTGCATTAGTTGCGTCATTAGAGTCAGTCGTTGAGCCTAATATCATCATGCTACCGTCTTTTCGTGCGACCCGTGGCTATAAGTCTTCTCAAACCCTTTTATTCTGTATTCGTTTTCTTGCGTTGTTCGGAATTGAGGATTATGATTACCAACCTTGTAAATTGTGAATTTTTCTGATCTTGTTCTTTTCGTATTTTCTTCAGTATGTTGAGAGGTCGTGGTAGACCAGCTAGGGGATGCGGCCGAGGCCGTGGTCGGGGTGCTGATAATGAAGAGGGCTCACTTTCTCAGTCCTCTGCAGACTCAGCCTCTCACTCAGTGCCGTCGGGTAATAATGCCGACGCCGGGGCTACTGCCGTACTTCATCAGCTAGTAGACCAGCTTGCTCAGATAGCTCAGGGTGGACGCCAGAATCCGCCCCCGACACCTGAAGAGGAAGCAAGTAAGTGGCTTCAGACGGTGTCTAAGATGCACCCTCCTCGTTTCTCCGGATCTTCTGACTCCCTCGGTTGGGAGAATTGGCTCTTTCAGCTGTCGAGGGCCTTTGATGCCGTAGCTTGTCCCGAAGAGAGGAGGGTACATATTGCCCAGTACCTCCTGGATAAGGAAGCTGCGGAGTGGTGGGAGGCCGTTGCGCCCAGAGATCGTCGGGCCACTTGGGATGAGTTCAGGGCTGCTATGGAAGCAGAATATTGTCCACCGCCAGTAAAGGAGCGCAGAATTGTGGAGTTTTTCACCGCTACACCTCAGGATGTGCCGATTTCTCAGGCCATTATTTCCTACAATCAGCAGTTGGGTTTTGTGAGAGATCAGGTGAGGACGGAGGCTGATAAAATCCGTTACTTCAATATGCGCATGAAACCGCATATCAGGCAGAGTATGGCACCGCTCATGTGTGCCACCTTGAAGGAATATCAGGATCGCGCCCGCGATCGAAATGGCTGTCCCGGAATCGAGTCGGTTTGAAGCTAAGAAGCGAAGACCAGCGGGTTCTCGGCCGGTAAAGGTGGTCGATTGAGGTCTCGCTCTGTTCCTACACACGGGAAGAGACCATTTCGGCCATTGGGGATCTCGGGGTAATCGTTCGATCCGATCTGTTGCTTCGTGGCGGTGGTTTGTTTTAAGCGCAACCAATATGAGCATTTGATGAAGGATTGCCCTTTTCCTCCATTATTTGTTTTACTTGCGGGCGACGGGCATCGGGCAGCCCATTGTGAGAGGGCCACCGGGGCCGCTAGAGTCCCGACTACCACCGCCGATCGGAGGAGCACGGCATTCGATTACTCATGTTCCGCAGGTTCGGGCCGTGGTAGGGGTCGGGTCACCGGATTACCGTCTGGCGTCGAGTTCGGGTTGATTCACCCCGGTTGTATCGGATGAGGCGTACGAGAGGAGACAGACGTTCGGTGGCGTCAGTACCACTCGATCCTTACTCATCCGGTTTGGTACTTTTTGATTCGGGTGCTACCCATTCCTTTATTGCTTCGGATTGTGTGAGTCGTATTGGTTTGACCGCTTGTTTGAGTGTGAGCCGTTTGTAGTGGGTACACCCGGTGGAGATCGTATGGTTGGGGACCGGGAAGTTAGGGATTGCCCGGTGAGGATCGGGGCGGGATTGGCCCTCGAATCTCATTGTTATAGACCTTAAGGGTGAGGATTTGATCCTCGGGGACGATTGGTTAGATCGTCACGGTGCTATCATGAACTATCGGACTCGTACCATCTCGATAGTTGCCGAGGACGGCACCGAGCATACTCTAGTCGGTTGTAAGCCGGGTAGATCGGGAGTGTGATTAGCGCCTTGAAGGCGATGAAACTTTTGAACCAGGGTTGTGTCGGCTACTGGTGTTTCGCTCTGCAGGTGGAAGATGGTGGGGTCGACATATTGTCGATTCCGGTTGTTAGCGAGTATCCGATGTATTTCGGATGACTTGCGGGATTACCACCACATCGAGAGGTGGAGTTTCCTATTGACCTTGAGCCGAATGCGGCCCCTATTTCTCGAGCACCGCACCGTATGGCACCGTCGGAGATGCTAGAGTTGAAGAATCGATTGGGAGAGTTGTTAGATAAAGGGTATATTCGACCGAGCGCATCGCCTTGGGGTGCGCTGTACTTTGTCAAGAAGAAGGATGGATCGCTTCGTTTATGCATCGACTATCGAGAATTAAACAAGCTAACCATCAAAAATAAATACCCTTTGCCCGGGATTGACGATTTGTTTGATCGGCTTGAGGCGGCAGTCTTTTCGAAGATTGATTTGCGATCGGGCTACTACGATTGAGGATTCGGGGCGTCGATATTCAAGCTGCCTTTCGGACGAGATATGGCCATTACGAGTTTGTGGTTATGCCTTTCGGGCTAACCAATGCCCAGATGTTCATGCGGTTGATGAACAAAGTTTTTATTGAGTATCTGGACAAATTCGTAGTCGTTTTTATTGACGATATTCTCATCTATTCACGGAGTCGGGAGGAGCACGCCTTACATCTTCGGATTGTATTAGACATTTTGAGGGCTGAGCGGTTATGCGCGAAGTTCTCTAAGTGTGAGTTTTGGCTCGAGAATTACGTTCCTCGGGCATGTGATTTCAGCGAGAGGAGTTCGGGTAGATCCGCGAGAAGATAGAGCGGTGATGGCTTGGGAGCCGCCTAAAAATGTGAAGGAGGTGAGGAGTTTTACGGGTCTTGCCGGCTATTACGTAGATTCGTTGAGGATTTTCGAAGATCGCTAGACCGCTCACTCGGTTGCTCGAGAAAACTTCGAAGTTCGAGTGGGTGGAGACAGGCGGGGCAGGTTTTGATGAGTTAAAGAGACGTTTGACTACCGCACCCGTGTTAGCGTTGCCTCAGGGGAACGAGGATTTCGTAGTGTACAGTGATGCTTCGGGCCTTGGTCTAGGATGTGTTTTGATGCAGAGAGAGAGTGATTGCATATGCGTCCCGCCAGTTGAAACCTTGTGAGGTGAATTACCCCACGCATGATTTGGAATTAGCTGCGGTCGTTTTTGCCTTAAAGATCTGGAGGCATTATCTCTATGGGTCGTCATGTAAGATTTTTACCGATCACAAGAGTTTGAAGTATATCTTCAGTCAGAAGGAGTTAAATATGAGACAACGTAGGTGGTTGGAGCTAATTAAAGATTACGACCTTGAGATACTTTACCATCCGGGTAAGGCTAACGTAGTGGCGGATGCGTTGAGCCGTAAGCCGATAGCGTTGCAGATGTTAGAAGTACTTACTCCGCAGAGTAGGATCCAGCGAGATCTTATTTGTCAGAATATTGAGGTTTGGGTTCAGAGAGTTCAGGGCCAGTTATGTGCATTAGAGATCACTTCGTCCTTGACCGATGATATCAAGGCGAAGCTTGATATGATGATCCGTGTTTGGTCGGTGAGGAGGATG
Source organism: Orobanche coerulescens (assembly GCA_033398695.1). Lineage (NCBI taxonomy): Eukaryota > Viridiplantae > Streptophyta > Magnoliopsida > Lamiales > Orobanchaceae > Orobanche > Orobanche coerulescens. The sequence continues at coordinate 107,686,356 of CM065817.1, read as the reverse complement.
TGAGGCGGGGAAAGCCCTGGATTTGTGGTTCGGGATGATGGCGTTACGAGATTTCGCGGCGGACTATGTGTAGAATGTTGTTGAGTTGAGACGAAGATCTTGAGTGAAGCTCATACCACGCCTTACTCCATACATCCTGATACGAGTAAAATGTACAAGGATGTGAGGAGTAACTACCGGTGGAGTAATTTAAAGAGACGTTAGCGAGTTTGTGTCGAGGTGTTTGACTGTCAAGAGTTAAGATCGAGCATTAGCGACCGCTGGGCTTTTACGACCACTTCCTATCCGGAGTGGAAATGGGAGGATATTTCTATGGATTTCATTACGGTATGCCTAAGACTCGAATTTGGAATGAACATGATTTGGGTTATTGTCGATCGTGACCAAATCAGCTCATTTCTGAGTATTAAGGACACTTGGGGGCAGAGAGACTTGCACGAGTGTTTGTTTCGGAGATCGTGAGGTTACATGGGACCCTAAGAGTATTGTTTCGGATCGTGATGGCCGGTTCATATCACATTTTTGGCGATCCGTTCATAGAGCCTTGGGGACCGAGCCGAGACTTAGCACATCCTACCACCCTCGGAGCAGACGGACGAGCGGACGATACGAGACGCTAGAGGATATGTTGCGAGCACGTGCTTTAGATTGGAAGGATGATTGGGAGTCGCACTTGCCAGATCGAGTTCACGTACTACTATAGGTGGCTCGACTCGATCAAGATGGCACCATTCGAGGCATTGTATGGGAGGAGGTGCTGATCGCCGTTGTTTTGGGTCGATGCGTCGGAGCTGTTGGGTACCGAGCCCGATATGGTAGTTGAGACGAGGGAGAAGATTGCTCTCATTCGCGATAGATTGTTGACGGCCCAGTCGGCAAAGTCTTATGCCGACACGCGCCGGCCGTTGGAGTTTGAGGTGGGAGATCATGTGTTGCTTAAGGTGTCGCCGACACGGGAGTTTACCGCTCGGTCGGAAGGGTAAACTTAGTCCGAGATTTATTGGGCCGTTCGAGATCCTAGAGAGAGTCGGAGAGCTTGCATATCGGTTAGGTTTACCGCCGTCACGAGCCACGTTCATAACGTATTTCATGTTTCCGACTTAGGAGGTACATATCGGACCCTAGCCATATTATCGATTTTGGAAAGATCGGGTGGGACCCGACCTTACCATTGAGGAGAGGCCGATTCAGATTTTAGAGCGTCGGGTGAAGCAACCGTCATAAAACCATCCCTCTCGTTAAAGTTCAATGGTCGAGACATGGGTCCGAAGAAGCCACATGGGAGACGGAGGAGAGTATGCGTCGAGATACCCCGAGTTGTTCGCGTTGTAAGTTTGGGACGAAACTTATTTTTAGGGAGATAATGTAATATCCGCGTTTTCTATTTTCGGTAATTTCTATTTTGATGTATGTTCGTTAGGACAACTCGCTTAGCGCTTTTGGAATTCGAATCTATTTTGTTCTTGGAGTTTTTCCGTCTGGTCGAGTTTCGAGGATGCTTTTGCATAATTTCATTTTGAATTATACCTTGCCGCATGTGCGTTCGGTTCTCGTAAAACTTGTTCGTTTTCATTATTTCTCGATTCGTATAAGTTTGTATGGTTGAGTTGGTCGTGTTGGAACTTTCGGTTTGTTAATCCGACGTTGTATCGCGATTTTTCGGGCATTTGGGCCGTTCTTGTAATTTTCATAAGTTTGGGGAATTTCGCCTTATTTGCTTCGTTTCAAACTCTCTAGTGATCGAGATTATATTCTCTTTCAACGCTCAACTTTGTCGTCTTGGTTATTACGTGTTTATGATTCTGGATTCTGGTCTAGCTTCGTTTTTCGGCACTTGTGCGCTGTTGGCAGCAGTGGACTGTGCATAACTGCTGCCTGAGTAGCACACGCTACTCAGGATTTACTTGCGTGCGCTATCATTGTGTGGTTAGCGTACGCTAACACGGGTTCGTGGCGTGCGCTATCGATTTGAGCGATTTGGTCGATGGGTTGATTACCTCGATGCTGGACCGAGCAGACGCTAATCGGCGTTAACGCACGCTAATCCCAGTACTAGCGCACGCTAACCATGTTAGTTTGCGTACGCTAACGGTGGTCGGAAGGCGACTGTTACGCCATGCCCGCTAGCGCACGCTAATGCTTATGCATAGCGTGCGCTAAGTCTATTAAATATAAATAGACAAAGATCAACTTCGTCATTTTTCCTTCATTTCCTATCCTTCTCGGCTTTGAGCGATTCCAGGCGGGGGTTAGGGCCGATTCCGACTGTAGATCACCATACACTACCACCGTGCATACCTAGCGTGGATTCTTCAAGCTCCTAATCACTTTCCACCATCCGAATCAACGTAAATATTCCCAAAACCCTTGTTTTAAGATTTTGGGGAATTTTGGGGATTTTTTGGGATTTAACTCTCTTAGTCCGTATTATTTCTTGGCTATCGCTAGAATTCGATCGTGCACTTGTAACCCTTCATTCTATTGATGATTCGTGGTTTTAAATTCCTAGTTTTCGATTGTTCGTCTCTTATCGTCGACGATACCCAAGTTTTGTTCGACTAAGGGTTTATTGGGTTGAACTAGGATGTATTCCATCATTTACGTAGTTTTAAGATTTGTTGTCCATCGTTATTGTGTTAGGATCGGATTTGTGAAAGTTGTTCGGGCCGAAACCTTTCCGTCCGCCGTTTTCCTTCACGTAGTATTACTCAGGCAAGTACATGTATTACATTTCGTTATGTATCTTGTGATTTTCGAAATGAATGATGAATGGTGATTTTGAGTGCGTGAGTTGTGTTCCTTCCACCGGAGTGTCCGACGGGATGTGCAGGGGTCGATACTAAGGGTACGGCCGCGGAAGTGGACTTGGGTGCGTGTGTGGTTGAACTTCCACCCGGAGTGTCCGACGGGATGTCTGGGGGTCGATACTAAGGGGTACGGCCGCGGAAGTGGTATCCCACCCGGAGTGTTCGACGGGATGTCTGGGGGTCGATACTAAGGGGTACGGCCACGGGATACCAGTTGTGATTTTGTGATACCGTGATGATTGGAAATTGATGTGATTGCCAATGTAGTATTCCGGAATATATATGTCGCAAATGACTTACGTTTGGGACGATTGTGTAAAAACTGTATTTTGTATATAATGTTGTGTAATTGTGTACTTGCACTAGCTATTCGAATGCTAACCCCTTAAATGGGGGAAATGCGTCTTATGCATTTCAGGTACCGGAAGAGCTGAGGAGCAGGCACGGGGCACGCACGCGAAGGATGAGATGGCTTGATGATAGTGGCTCGAGTCTGTATTGTACTTTTTACTTTTCGTCATTGCATTTGTCGAGTATTGGAGTTAAACTGCTTACTTCTGAATTTTGGTTTAAGTCCCCTGCGTGGGCAATGAATTGATATTTACATTATGTTTCATGTACTCCGTTGAAATGTTTTGGCCGAGGCCACGGCCCTGTTTACTTTTGAGTGCATCTTTTGGGTTTGTCATTGTGGTTATGTGTCTTGTGTTAGCCTGGTAGACCTCACGAGGTTTCTACGGCGTGTAATGTCCCCTTTGTGTATTGGGGTGTTACAGGCCCCACCCGCCGAAAGGTGATCTGCCGAAAGATCCCCCGCATTACGTACGTTAACAAGTAAAGGTTACATACGTAAATCGGTTGATATAGCGTACGTAAGGAAGCTAGGCTAACGTACGTTAAGTTCTGTAACAAGCAAAAAATGAAATTCTCCCGATATCACCCAACAATTAATATAGTATTCGTCGATTTATTTGGTACAGCAATACAGATATGGTGAGAAAATACTTGGTTTAAATCAGAAAATACAATAGTAAAGGCGAGGGTATTACAGTTTTGAAGTATAATCTTCAGCAGTTTGCATCCTTGCTTTGCTGTTCATCTGAAAAATTTCAAGCTAAATAAAGGCTAGCTTCTTTCTCGAGATATTTGAGTTTATGAATAACAGTATATAGATTATTAATAAAAATTGGATGAAAAGTTGAATCAGAAGAGAAACTGTCAGCAAGCGAAGACCAGTATTTGACATGATATTTGGCAAGGGCAATGTGTAATTTGAGGGTTTTAAGACCATTGGAAGGAGGATTAAAAAGAACTTGATTACGAAGGGACTGATAATTATTCATCTCGAGTTTTTCCCTGTAAAAATTCTCTTGTTAAAAAATCTGGAAGTGAATTTGAAGATCCTTTTAAATACTCTATTTCAAAATAAAAAACACTTAAGATGGCCTGCCATCTAGCAAATATTTGTTTTGAAACTATATTTTTAACATCTTTTTGTAAAATCTCCTTAGCAGATTTACAATCTATTCTAAGCAGAAAAGTTTTGTTATAAAGGTCGTCTTGGAATTTTGAAATACATAAAACTATGGATAAAATTTCTTTCTTAACCGTTGAATAGTTCTTTTGAGATCCAAGCCAAATCCCTGAATGAAATCTAACAATTTGCTCTTTACTAAAATTGCCTTGTAAAAGTTTTTGTTTGAGTATTCCTCCATACCCGAACTTAGATGCATCGGTTTCAATAACAAGAAATGCGTCTGGGTTAGGTATTCCTAAACAAGGAAGGGTTTGAATCTGCTTTTTGATAAGTTGAACAATTTTAGTATGTTCTAATGTCCATGGTTCAGGATTTTTAGTTAATCTTTGATATAAAGGTTTGCAGATAATTCTGAGATTTGGAAAGAAATCTGAGATATAATTCAGACATCCTAAAAATCTTTGTAACTGTGTTTTATTAATAATTTCATTAGGAAATTTTGAAGTAAATTCAATGGCTCTGGAAATAGGTTTAATGGTTCCTTGGAATATATCATGACCTAGAAATCTAATTTTGGTTTGAAATAAATTTAGTTTGGATTCTGAAATGGCTAATCCATTTTTAAATACAACCTGTATGAATATTTTTACATGTTTTATATGTTGATCTATTGATTCTGAAAATATGAGTACATCATCAATATAAATGATTATGAAATTAGTATAGGGGGTAAATATATTATTCATAATATTTTGAAATTCAGAAGGAGCATTTTTGAGTCCGAATGGGATAACATTCCATTCATAATATCCAAAAGGGACAGTAAAAGCAGTTTTGTATTTATCTTTTTCTGTTATTTGAATTTGCCAAAATCCTGATTTCAAATCGAATTTTGAAAATATAGTAGCTTTAAAAATTCTATTAATCAGATCTCTTTGGTTTGGAATAGGATACCTAATCCATTGAAGTACTTTATTTAATGATTTGTAATTAATAACGAGTCTAGGAATTCCTCGTTCTTTCTCAGCACTTTTATTAACATAAAAAGCTGGATAACTCCAAGGGGATTTGCTAGGCCTTATTAATTTTTTGTCAAGTAAACTTTGAATTTCGATTTTGCAAGTTTCTAATAATTCTCTGTTCATTTGAATGGGTCTGTCTTTAGTAGGAATATTAATATCTTTAAAATCCTTTTCATAGGGGAGTTCAATAGTATGTTGTTTTCTTTCCCAAAAAGCATTAGGAACTTCTGAAGATATTTTTGATATTATTTATTTTCTAATAATTTTAATTTTTTGAATAATATCTTTAGTCTTCAACTGTTCTTCAATTATGAGTTAAGGTATTTCTTGCTTAAGATGATTAATCTGGGCTTTCTTATTTTTAATTGAATTAACATTTTTGAAAATAGATGATTCTTTTAATAACGATATATCTTTGATTTTTATTTGATCTATGAATTCAAATAATATGGGATGACCGATAATTTTGGTATTTATTCCTTTGTGATTAGTAACATAAGGGTATATTGAGGTAAGAAAAGGGGTTCCTAATATCATATCAATATTAAGATCTTTGATAAGAATAAATTGAGTCCTAAAACAGTACCCTTGATTACAAATATGAGCTTTAGTTAATTTATATTTTACATTTAGTGGAGTTGAATTAGCACCAACTAATCTTTCTTTAGTTTTTTCAAAGTATTTGGTAGGGATTAATCCCTCTTTGACACAATTTTGATCAGCACCACTGTCCATAACACATATAACATTTGTTTTGAAATTATTAATAACTAAAGTTAGATATACATAATGTTTTTGAAAAGTCATTTTATTGATAATTTGAATATATTGATCTTCATTAATCAAATCTTCTATTAATTTGATTTCATCTTTATTAATAGGTAAATGAATACTATCATCATCACTATCTTGACTAATTCTTTTTTTCTTAAAAATTGTTTCTTCTGTTTTATCATGATTAATATTTTTAATCCTTTCTTCTAAATTATATATTTTTGAATTTCTTTCCATATCATTGATTTGTATATGTTCCAATTCCATATTAATTTTTGAAATTTGTCTGTTAAGAAGTTTAATTTCTTCTCTGAGATCCATTGTATTAATTGGTTTGATTCTTTTGGAGGTAGTAGGTATGTTTTTATCAAAGAGCTTTGATAAACTAAAAGGTTCATTGTTAGGTTTATCTTTTGTTAATATTAATGTCTTGATTTTTTGAAGTAATTCTTTTTTGTCTTCTGGATCCTGAATCTTATCATCCAAATCTAATAGGAATTCTGGATTTATATTATTATTAATCATATTGACATAAATATTAGAACTTTGATTGCCATAATCTTCACTATCACTTGAATTATTAATTTGATTATAAAGTTCGTCATCTGATCCATCATACGAATCAGAATCTGAACTACTAGGTTCGATTTCATTAATAAATAAATTAAGCATTTTATCCTTTAGTTCAGGATAATTCATTAATTTTTTTCTTCATATGACATGTAATACCCGTAATTTCGATGTCTGGTAATTACTTTTTTTTTCCGCAGAAGTCCGTTTTGACGACTTTCTCATGACCGTTTCGTCGTTCTGAGAATGATTAATTTTACACTTTTTGACATCCGAGTTCGTTTCGGTGTCGTTTTGTTGAGTTCCGTGCTTTTTAGCGACTTTTCCGCACTTGAGTTCGATTCTTGCGAATATCGTTCGAAATTGCTGTTTCGAGTTTCCCGTAAGTCTGTTTAACTTTGGTAGACGTGTTGAGAACTTTGGTTTGGTTATTCGATCACGTATCGTGATTTTCGGGCGTTTTGGGCCATTTTTGTAATTTACCCAAAGTTATGGGTATCCGTATCTGTAATTGTTGTCTCGACCCTTTTCTTGGTCGCATTTGATTAATTATTGCATTATGTTTTCATTTCGGGTCGATGATGTTGTCCGCGAGCTTTTCATCGTGTTCGTTCCGTATGTTTTTGGAAATCGAGTCGTCGGGTCATGGCGGCTGAACAGCTGGCCGGACGGTGGCGGGTCCTGGCCGGATAATTGCGGGCACTGGACGGGCTAACGCGGCAGGAACCGGCATAGCGCGCGCTACTACCGGAAGACTGCGTGCGCTAACTGGCAGGAGTAGCGCACGTTATGCGGCCGACCGACGCACGCTAGCGGGCCGAGGCAGTAAGGCAGTGGGGTACTGGACTCGGGTGGATCGGCAGGTAGCGCACGCTACCACCAGACACTACGTACGCTATGACCGGCAGGTAGCGCACGCTACGGCCGAAAGGCTGCGCGCGCTACTTGGCCGAGCAGTGTCTCTGGACTGCGGCCTGGGCCGATACCGTACGCTAGCTCGGCAGCCTAGCGCACGCTAGTCCGGCCCAGTATAAATGTGGCAGAGCAATCGCATTTTCATTCATTTTTCACTTCCTTCCTTCTTTGTCCGCGGTTGGCGATTCGGAGGTGACGAAGCCATGTTGTTTAACAACAAATCCATGAAGTTCGTGAGGTTATATCATTGATCAATCATCCTATAACATCCTTCGATCCAGCGAATCAAGGTGAGATTTCCTAGAACCCTATTTTGAGAAATTTTGGGGGTTTTGCGTTTTCGTCCGATTCGTTCCGTATTGTTGATTAATTCACGTTGGGTATGATTAATCTTGGTAGTATTATTGTGTTTAACATCATTTAATCCATCGTTCTTCGTCGAATCAAAGTATAATTCTTGATTTCATTCGAATCGACTTTTTGGGGATTTGTTCTCGATCTCGTTTTCCATCCATTTTTGATGGATCGATTGCGGTTAAATGATGTTGTTAAACATATTCTATGGATTGTATATCTATATTTCATCTTGGAATTCCATTTTCGTGTTTTGTCGGGACGAATCGTGTTCTTGGCCGTTTTGGGGGAAACATTTGAACTTTTGTCATTCGTTATTTGAATTCAATGGCTTTAAGTCGTGCTATGGAATTCATTTCATTGTTGTTATTGTCTTTCATATTTTATGACCGCGAGTTGGCGATCGGTGGAGTCGGCGGGTTCGTAGTCGGTTCGTGTCAACCTACTTCGGTCGATTCTCCGCGTTGTTCTTATTCGAGGCAAGTACCTTGTCCATACTATTCTTGTTTTGTGGATATGATGATTGGTGATCGTCTTGGTGTGTTTGTTTGTTTGTTTGAAATGAGTTTTCAAAAGATTTGGTTAGCCTTGTTGTAGGCCCTCTTTCAAAACTGTGTGTTTTGTGATTGGTGTGATTCGTGAATGAGTATGTGAATCTTATGGATATGTTTGGTGTTGATGATGCACTTGGTATTTGCGTGTGGACGTATATTGTTTCATTTCGGTGCATTGTGGTTTGACGTGTTGTTTTGCTAAGTACTTGATGCCTCTGGGTGAATTATTTGGATATCCTTGGTGCGATATGTTACTTGTGCTTGATTATTTCGCGGCCAGCTCGGGAGGGTCCGACGGGGCCTCGAGTGGGATTCGTGGCTTCGTCCCGGTCCTAGGTGACGTGTGGTGCTTCAGTATTTCGCTAGCCAGCTTGGGAGGGTCCGACGGGGCCTCGAGTGGGATTTGTGGCTTCGTCCCGGTCCTAGGCGATGCGAGTACGTGTTTTGTGAATGTGTTTGCTCACCTCGGGAGGGTTCGATGGGACCACGGAGGGAATTCCAATGGCTTCGACTGTAATACCCGTACTTATTATTGACTATTTGACCTTACCATTCTTCCTGTTTTGTCGCTCTGTAGACTCTTTGTGATGGCGTCGGCGTTGATCTAGAGTTTCATGCCTGTTTGGATCATGATCGTGCCGCTTAGACCTGTCGGAAGTGTTCTGGGTCAGGGAGGTAGCGCACGCTAGGCCGATGCTAACGCACGCTAATTCTGCGTGAGTAGCGCACGCTAGTTTTGAGCCTTAGCGCGCACTAACGGACTGAGTCGGCAGAGGCGGTGAGGTTTCAGACTTTCTGGACTAGCAGGTAACGCACGCTAGGCAACAGCTAACGTACACTATATGTGTTGCGTAGCGCACGCTAGTGCTCAGTGTTAACGCACGCTAGCGGACTGAGAGAGTGAACTGAGATTTTGGCAGGACACCAGTTAGCGCACGCTAGGGATGCTTCGTAGCGCGCGCTAAAGTCTTATGACTGTAGCCACTGGACTACCAGGTGACCCGTTAGTGCATGCTAATATTGAGGCGTAGCGTGCGCTAGACTGGGACAGTATATAAGGGGACAGTCAACCCCTGGACTTGTCATTTCACATCTTTTCCACTTTTTCCGATCGGGAGAGCTCGGGAGAGGCGATTTGGGGCGATTTGAGGCAGTCCTTCTTCAGATATCGTCATCTTGGGTTGGATAACAAGGATTATGCAACATCTAATACATTTCTATCCTCCAAATCAAGGTAAAATCCTTAGAACCCTATTTTTTGGGAATTTTGGGGTTTTTCTTAGATTCGTTCGATTATTCTGGTTTGAGGCTTGAGTACTTTGAGATTATGATGTATCTATCCCGTATGCATGCTTTTCCTACGATTTTACGGATTGGATTGTGCCGTTTTCGGACTTGTGAGGGTTTGGACGATTTTCCAACCTCTAGTTGTTTATCCGTATATTTTCATGAATCGTAGACGGGTTTCGGGAGTTTCTTCGTGTAATTTGAATATGGATAATTGATTATCATATTCCTTGCGAATCGTTTAGGTGCCGGAAGTGCGTTCTTGGACCTACCAAACTCATACCCTTTTTCCATTCGATTTCTCGATGTCTAGGCAAGTATATATTTATGAATGTACGTTCTCGACTTTGAAAGTAAGATATATTAATGGCATGATTACTTATATCCACTCTGGGGTGGGCCGACGGGTCCGCTGAGGGTTTCGTAGCCTCTGGTGCGATTCCACGAATGATATGAACGAACCACTCTGGGATGGACCGATGAGTCCTCTGAGGGTTCCGTAGCCTCTGGTGCGGTTCCACGGTATTCATATATGTATTGATGTGATGCTATGAGATTTAGTTATTCCGGAATACTAGTCTTGGATTGATGAATTGACGGTTACATTTATTTTATTGTCGAGTAGTATTGTGTTTCATACTTGATATACTTGCACTAGCTATTTGACGGCTAACCCCTTTATGGGGGAAATACTTTTTATGTATTTCAGGTTCCAGGAGAGCGGACAGGCAGGTATCGGGTCGGCATGAAGATGGTGGGCAAGTGTGATACTGTGTCTTTCCTCCGGTTATGTTTTGAGTTTTCCGTTCAGTGTTGGTGTACTGGAATGGTTATTGAATACTCGAGTATTGTTTTCCATCTTCCTTGATGTTCCAGCCTGTGTGCCGAGGTTTTGATTTTGTACTGTAATGTATTTGGATACATTGGACATGGTTTGAATACCTTTTGTATCGTCTTTCATTTCATTGTATTTGGACCTTCTCGGTCAAGTGTTATAGTTCCGCATATGATTAGACTTGTGGGTCCCTCGGTGGGGTTCACGGCGCTGTAATATACCCTGAATAACTTGGGGGTGTTTCAGAATATGGTATCAGAGCTTAGGTTTATGGATACCTAGGCTGTCGGTCTTTTGGGTCGATTGAGTCATTGGTTATCTAAAGTATCACTACTTTGCCATCATCAAAGTGCGGCCGGTACTTGTAAGTCCTATTACTCTTCTTATGTTTTCTTACCCGATTTGCTTTTAGTTTGATATTCTTGAGAATCGGTCACTTTTGGATTGTACTTACGTACTTTGTGTATCCTTTAGAATGTTGGCTGACAGGAGACAGAGTCGTGTCCATGGTCACGGATGTGAACTCTTCCTTGAGATTTTGTCAATTTGCTAATTGCGATATTGGTGTGTATCAGTATTGTGTTGAGACTTTATTTGGGAGTCGCATGCTAGTATCACGGGAGATCATCGACTTCACGCACCTGTAAGTATACTGTCTTGGTTATTAGATTGTGGAGACCGACGATTGCTCTTGTGATGAGTTCGGATATTTTGGTTGATGGGCTGGGCTGGGCAGCCCCCTGCCGGGCCGCGGGTTTGGTCCGGGCCTTGTGTTTTTGGCTCCGTTTTTTATATTTCGTTCGGTAATTAATTTCCCACAAATTAAATTGGATTTAATTTGACTAAGATATAATTATGGTAATTTTATTCTTAGGGGAATTAATTTAATGAAATATTTTATCGTCCGGAACAAGCTAAAATTAACGGTTGTTTGAATTAATTGGATTAATTCGTTTGTATGAATTAATTTATATTGATTGGATCAATATTTAGATTAATTATGAATGCCATTTATTTTAATGTGTTTGATGCATTATTTTGAATGGTGATGTGGTTCATAGACTTATTTTTGAATCGTTCGGTTTTATTCGATTGGGTTGTAAAGGCCGTTTTTAGTCTATTTATTTTACTAGAAATATTTGTATCTAGGATGCAATTTTCAATGTAAAATTTATATGTAATGACAAAGACCGGAGGAAGATCCGTTTCGAGAAGACGAAGATTCAAGACGAAGACTTGTAATTAAATTACGGAGCTTTTGTTTTCCAGGAACGGTCCATGAACCACATGTTGGTAGCAATTAGGTTGTGATTAGTTTTTTCATATTGTATGAATGCCAAAAATGCGCTTAAATGATTAATGTGCAAAGTGTAACGTTAATCGCAAAAATTCTCCCACAACAAATTATTAAGTTTATAAGGTTTCAAGGTTTTCCTTCCTTCCATCGAGCTTTCGGGAAATTGAAATCCAAACCGGATGTGCGCATTGGATGCCTTCGGTTGGAGCAAATTTTATCCATAGAAACCTGATAGGTTGCCGGATAAGATTCAATTGTGAAACTGATTTGCGTCGATGGTATAAACTTAACTTGTTCACGAACCATAGAAACCGTATAGGTTGAGGGGAGTGAACAAGGGGAAAAAGAAGATCGAATCATCCCTTAGATGGGTTGGTGTTGGACACCACTTTATGAAAATTAATAGACTAGAAACCTGTTCGGTTGCCCTGTATTAAGATTTATAAAGAACTCGATCACCACTATGAAATAGAGCGACGATACTTCCGGATTTCACATGGGAGTGTGTTGTTCCGATAAAAATAGTGGGAACTGGGTAACAAGAATAGAAAAGACCTTAATTCTATACTCAGATCATAATATAACAAGTCACTAATTAATCTGTTATACTTAATAGAGACATAACTCTCAATATGACAATGAATCCACTCGCAATTCTACTCGAGAAGAACACCCTCATTGGACCTAACTTTGTGGACTGGCTCCGCAATCTGATGATTGTCCTCAGTATAGAGGCACTGGGATACATCTTGGAGATAGACATTCTGGTGTCTCCTGTGCGAACCAGAGCCAATTAGAAAGAGATTGAAAACCACGAAAAGTGGGTTAAGGATCACGTAAAAGTCCGTGCTTACATGATGGATTCTAAGTCCAATGAGCTTCAGAGAGCTCATGAGAAAATGACTTCTGCTAGGCAGATTCTATCTCACTTAACCGAGATTTATAGTGAGCACAGCAGAACTGCTAGATATGAGATATCCAAGAAACTATTCGGTGCAAGGATGAAGGAAGGTGAGAAGGTTGCGGAACATTTCCTCAAAATGATATCCATGATCGAGAGATTGGAGGCTCTTGATTTTAAAATGGATACTTCTCTCCAAAACCGACCTTATCCTACAGTCTCTTCATGATTCCTTCTCACAGTTTGTTATGAACTTTAACTCCAATGAGATTGCATGTAATTTAGCTGGGCTAATGAACAAACTTGTGACCACTCAGTCTCAGATGAAGACTCCGCGGATGAAGGAGTCTGCTCTTGTGATTTCTTCTGGACCTTGGAGGTCTACGAATAAGAAGAAAAAGACCAAGAAGCAAATTGGACCACAAGTTAAGGACCTTAAGGGAAAAGACAAGGCCCCAATAGTTCCGAAGAACAAGAAGAAGTAGGATGCTTGTCTCAAGTGCGGTGAGCTAGGCCACTAGGCTAGAGAATGTCCGATTCTTCATGGCGCTTCAGGTACAGAACTTTTAGTTTTGGAAACAAATTGTTCTGCTACTGTATTTTCTACTTCCTGGATACTGGATTCTGGTTCTAGTTCTCATATTTGTACCGTGAATCAGGGTCTGGAGTGTCGAGGCGACCTACATAGGATCACTTCTTTTGGGTTTAGAATCCGGCTTTATTTTGACTTTAGAAGATGTTCTTGTTTTGCCCAAGGGGCACACAAACATTGTATCCATTCCGGTCATGGACCGAAAAGGCTTTTCATTTTTCATTGGTGATGGTTCCTGCAAAATTTATTGCCGAAATAAACTAGTGGGTACTGCTACATTGTTAAATGGATTGTACCATGTAAATCTCAGCAACAAAGTAGTTGTGAATACTATGACTAGAAAACGTGGTAGGGATGAAACCAATCAAGTTTTGAAATGACAGCTTAGACTTGGTCATGTTGGTCAGACCAAGATTTACAAAATAGAAATAGATGACTTATGGGTCCATTGGGATCAGATCCCTTTCCTACTTTTGAATCTTGCCTTAAAGGCAAAATGACTAAGTTCTCCTTCACATGGACTTTTGAAAGAGCCGCTGATAAATTGGGACTAATCCATACCGACGTTTGTGGTGCTTTGGAAGCAGCACGTGATGGATATCAATATTTCATTATGTTTACAGATGATCATACTAGGTGTGGTTATGTATACTTAATGAAACATAAATCCGAGGCCTTTGAGAAATTCCAGGAATTCAAGGCACTAGTCGAAAAACAAACTGGTAATCATATCAAAGCACTTCGGTCGGACCGATGTGGCGAGTATATGAGTATGGAGTTTGACCAGTTCCTCAAGGAACAAGGAATAGTTTCACAACTAACACCTCCAGGTACTCCTCCGTTAAATGGTGTGTCAGAAAGAAGGAACCGAACCTTGTTGAACATGGTCCGTTCCATGCTGGGCTATACTGACTTACCAATTTACCTGTGGGGGTATGCACTCCTGACTGCCGCTTACATCTTGAACAGATGTCCTTACAAATTTATTCCTAAAACTCCACATGAGATGTGGGAGGACAGGAAACCAAGTCTTAATCATATTAGGATTTAGGGATGTCCCGCCTATGTCAAGAAGACTAAGGTGGAGAAGTTGGAAGCTAGGTCCACGAAGGGACATTTTATTGGATTCCTGTCTGGGACGATGGAATATCTATTCTACATGCCTGAAGATCGAAAGATCATTGTTGCTTTACAAGCACACTTCCTGGAAGATGAGTTCATTCAGGAAGGCGGAGCAGGTAGAAGTATTTCTTTAGAAGAATACAATGAAACTCCTCGAGAGATACCTGTGTAAGAAACTGGAACCGAACCTTCTAAAACACAAGTACAACCACCTTGTAGGTCTAGTAGGGTGTCTCATTTACCTGAAAGGTATGGGCTTGTGCACTTGGAGAAACTAGGTCTCCATGAGGTTCCAAGTGATAGCCAAGAGACTGACCCAACGACCTATGACCAAGCGATGGTGGATGTAGACTCTTCGAAATGGCATGAAGCTATGGAAGATGAGATAGACTCGATGCATGTCAATCAGGTCTGGACTCTAGTAGACCGCCCCAAGGGCATAGTGCCTATTGGGAACAAGTGGATCTACAAAAGAAAGACTGATGGTGATGGCAAGGTTGACGCCTGTAAGTCCAGGCTTGTGGCAAAGGGTTATACCCAGAATGAAGGGATCCATTACCACGATAACTTCTCGCCCGTAGCCATGATCAAGTCTATTCGCATGATGCTTGCTATAGCTGCCTACCACGATTATGAGATATGGCAAATGGACGTAAAGACAGCTTTCCTTAATGGATTCCTCGAGGAGGAAATCTATATGGAGCAGCCTAAAGGCTATGTGTCCGAAGTCGATATTCAGAAAGTGTGCAAACATCAGCGTTCCATTTATGGACTGAAGCAACCGTCGCGTAGTTGGAACCTTCGTTTTGACGAGGTGGTCAAAGAGTTTGACTTCTTGCAAAATGAAGAGGAACCTTGTGTATACAAGAGGGTTAGTGGGAGCAAGATCGCATTCTTAGTATAATATGTAGATGACATTCTACTAATAGGAAATGATGTGGGAATGCTCAGTTATGTGAAAGCTTGGCTTTCGAGTAATTTCTCCATGAAAGAATTGGGAGAAGCTACCTGTATTCTTGGTATTCGACTCTACCGGGATAGAGCGAGGAGAACAATAGGTCTTTCCCAAGCCCTCTATATAGATAAAATCTTAAAGCGATTTAAGATGGATGATTCTACAAGAGGGTTCCTACCGATGCGACATGGAATAAAACTCTCCTTGAAGATGTGTCCTCAAAGTGAGGAACAACGAAAGGAAATGAGTAATATACCATATGCTTCGGCCGTGGGTAGCCTTATGTATGCTATGTTGTGTACAAGACCTGACATTGCACATGATGTTAGCGTGGTGAGTAAGTTTCAGGCAAACCCAGGTATGGAACATTGGACTGCCATAAAGAACGTTCTCAAGTACTTGAGAAGGACTAGAGATATGGTTCTGATGTATGGCGGTGGAGCATTGGATGTTGTGGGATTCACTGATTCGGACTTCCAAGGACTGAAGGACGACTCGATGTCTACTTCTGGTTACATATTTACTCTTAATGGAGGAGCAGTGTCTTGGTGTAGCGCCAAGCAAAGCGCGACTGCTGATTCAACCTGTCAAGATGACTATCAAGCAGCCTCGGAGGCTTCCAAGGAAAGGTTCTGGATTAAGAAGTTTCTCGGAGAACTTCAAGTGATGTAATACCAGGTTGTGAATTCATTTATCATCACTCAGTAACTGTCACTCATAATTTTTTTTCACTCAGTACTCATGTTCATTCAGTTGTAACCATCGTTCGGCGTATTTTGGGATCTTCACTGTTTGAGACCGAGCCGAGATTATTGTCATCATCATCACATTTTGGTTTTCAGTTTAAGAGGTAGCGCACGCTACATATTCTAGTTAGCGCGCGCTAATGAGGTGCAGGTAACGCACGCTATAATTCAGTATTAACGCACGCTAGCGCAAGAGAGGCAGGCAGTCCAGAAGGTACTGGGCTGATTTGGGAAATTCGTAGCACACGCTACGAGTGGTAAGTAGCGTACGCTAATGGTGATGGTAACGCACGCTAAGTCACATTAGAAGCGCACGCTAACGCGTGCAAGGCAGAGGACAGTAGGTTCTGGACTTCAGTTTTTGAATCTCGGACATCAGTTAGTGCACGCTAACATCTGGGATAGCGCAAGCTATCGGTAAGATGTTAGCGCACGCTACCAAGTCGTAGCGCACGCTAACGAGGCATTTCAGACCTCACTGGACTGTCCAGTAAACCGCTAGCGCACGCTAAATATCAAGTCATAGCCTGCGCTAGGCTGGGACAGTATAAATAGGACAGTTCGGTCCAACCTTCGTCATTTCTTCATTTCTCAACCATTTCGGACGAGCTTGGGCGATTCGGAAAGGTCTTTTCGAGCTGCAATCATCTAGCATCATCTTCAAGCTCCTAATTTGGATTAATCATCATCTAAATCAGTTTCATCACTCCAAATCAAGGTAATGATTCTTGGATCTAGAATTTCGGATCTTGGGTGTTTTGCTTTCGATCTCTTCGTGTTAAGTCGATATTATGTTGGAATATGTTAAATATGGATTATCTATCTTGGATACATGTATTTCTTCGGATTCATTGGGGTAATTTTCGGAATTTGTGAATAATTGAGGAATTGTTCAAGAACCCTTACGGGTTGACTTTGGAATTTTGGGGGTTTTCGACCAAATGTTGTTGAAATATCGATTCAAGTATTCCTATTGTATTATTGATAATACTCATGAGTTTTTGTGGGTTTGAATCATTCATTGGAAGTTAGTTTCGGATGTAATTGAGTTTTGGTTGTAAACGATTGGAGATTGTTTACGACGCGTTTGTTTAAATGCCCCAAAGAGTTTCGGGTATTGTTGTATCGACTTTTGATTTGGTCGTGATCATACTTGATTCGTGTATTAAGAGAATTGTTGGTATTTGTGTTGTTTAAGGTTGTTCGAGCGGCCGATAATTTTCATTAAGGACGTTGATCGTGGAAGTACCTTCTCGCCTTCGGTTTGAGGCAAGTTTTATACTTGTACTAGTCAATGAGATTAAATGTCATCATATATGTGTATGATTGTGTTGTATCATTCCGAGACTTAGTCTCTTCATGAATTCATTGATATCAAGAGATCGTTTGATACGATACCTTTCGGCAACTATGCCAAATGTTTACTATTGTCCGTTAATGGCCGATTCAAGGCATTGTGATACTCGTTATTAATGTCATTGTCGATAGCCGATTCGCGGTATCGATGTATCGATTGTTGTTAATATTGATGTCAATCTAAGACATCGTTCAGACCATCGTTATTCATGTTGGGGTTGTCATTAAAACCGTATTGGCCGATTGAAGGCATTGGCTTATTCATTTCTCATCTTCATCGTCGGTCACCGATTAAAGGTGCCGGGACATCCTTCGGATCATTGTCATCGATTGGCCGTCCTCAGGCAAATCGAAATGTTCAATCATTCACCATATCATTCTTATCGATTGACTGCTCTAAGGCAATCGAGGTAAGTAATCATTCATCGTATCATTCGTAGCGATTGGCCATTCTAAGCCAATCGAAGCATTTAATCATTCATGGAATCATCCGCTGCATCATTGTTATCGGTTGGCCATTCTAAGGCAATCGAGGTGTTGATTTGGGACTATCAAGGACGGTGTATATCCGTGTGTTACTGTCATCGTGTTGGCCGAATCAAGGCAGCACACTATCATTCATTGTGATACGGCTTCGTGCCGTGGCTTCGGCCCTAATTATGATACGACTTCGTGCCGTGGCTTCGGCCCTAATTGTGATACGGCTTCGTGCCGTGGCTTCGGCCCTCATTATGATACGGCTTCGTGCCGTGGCTTCGGCCCTAATTGTGATATGGCTTCGTGCCGTGGCTTCGGCCCTCATTGTGATACGGCTTCGTGCCGTGGCTTCGGCCCTAATCAATAACAGTTGCAGGCTGTTTTGGCTTCATGTGATTGTGATAATTTGACAGCTTCGGCTGAGTGGCTTTCAAGCATTTATTATTGTCCTGGTAATTTCAGGGGAGCCTTCGGGCATTGTGATTCATAATTAATTCAGTCCTGGTTTGGCTCATGTCGTGTAATTCATTGTGGTATTCTGTGATTTTGATTCGCCGTTGGACACTTATGTTCTAACCTGTCGAACAGGTATTAATAGTATGCCGTGGGCATAGTATTTCACGAATGCTCGGTTCTTACCTTGGTTTGTGAGCATCTCGTATTATTATCATCATTGTACCGTTTCATTCTGCCTTTGGATGCATATCATTTTATACATGTATTTGATGTTCATTATCTGGATGACTGACCCCGTGGGGGCGGAACATGTTTTTCATGTTTTAGGTGCTTGCGAGGAGAGAGTTGAGACACAGGGGCATGATGATGGCGACGAGGCATTCGAGCGCTACTAGTCCGAGTTGTTCATTATTGGTCAGTCAGTTGGAGTGTACTCCAGTCTTGTCAGTTGATGTCGTGTTGTATTACCCGAACAGATGTTCGTGGATGTTGTTGTATTTCATTTTTGGCCACTTTTGTCGTTGAAATTCCTTATCGGAATATTGTGTCAGATGTCATGGTAGGGACTATGATTTTCCCTTGTTGTGTTATTTAATGTATTTTTAGTCATTTTCGCCTGGTGGATCTCCTGGCGTGGGGTCCACGACACTGTAATAACCCAATAGGATTTGGGGGTGTTACAAGTGATACCATGTGCTGAGCTGCCTGTTCCGCTCTACTGCGACAACGACGGAGCTGTAGCACAGGCCAAGGAGCCGAGGTTTCACAACAGCACCAAACATATTGAGAGGAAGTATCATCTCATAAGAGAATTTGTTCGCAAGTGATACATTGTGCTGCACAGAGTAGACTCAGCCGACAACGTCGCTAATCCACTGACCAAGCCACTTTCTCAGACTAGCTTGGAGCGTCATCTGGAGAATATGGGTATTAGATACCATAGTGTGTGGCATATAGTGCAAGTGGGAGATTGTTAGGAATATGCCCTCGAATGCCACTCAGAGGATGTTGAGTGAGGGCATTGTACTTGTAATTATGTAAATCATTTATATAAGGCAATTAATGTTTCTTTATTTACTGGTAGTTACTAGCATTCCTAACTCGTAAATATACGTATAGAAACTAGTCCATATATTTGGGAGCAAAACGTTCCACTCCTTATTGGATAAGGAGGTCAGCGCTGGAAAGGTTTATAGCTCAAATACTTAATCATTCGCAAGTCGATGAAACTTGACTGGGCATTAAGTTTATGTGAAGACTTGTATGACGTATTCTTTGATATGGAGAGTGCCTGTCGAATGCTAATGGTTAGTGGGAGCACATGTTATAGGTATACTAATTGGATTAGTATACTCTAACCGACTCACCCTCGATTCGTCACACGGATTTCACTCCGGGACATTCAATGAAGGAATCGAAAGGTTGTGATAGGTATTCGTGAACCTTCGACTTGAGGATTTAGTAGGGATGTGCTTGTGACGTCAAGATTTTCATTAGAGTAGTTCGACCCTATAAACCGGAAGGTGGGGGTCAACCTCGACGTGTATCTTGACGGGCAAGTAGCAGGTCCTACTGAATACCAAGATAGAATTCTTTCTTCCATTAGTGAGCGGGCTAAATGTCCTATGTAGTTATTGGCAGGTGAGATCATAAGTCTTTGGCCAAAGCATTAGAGCTAGTTGTATTGGATACACGAGAGATCGATGATCTCGATTTGCATTAACACATGCATAGACTCAAGTACAGATAGGGTTTGACTGACCGTGACCCTATAACTTGATTGGGACATTTGAAAGAAGGGTTTATACGTATACTGGTATTCACGACAGAATGGTTCTTGAATAATCCCAATCATTCGTTCTCAGTTGGGGTACGGTGTAGGCCGCCAGGCTGGCTAGGTGGTTCTACTACTCTTTGGTTCCTCCCATTGCTGATTGAGATGAACCTACCGAGTCGCGCAATAGGATTGACGACGGAATGAATCGAGCTTATTCTCTCATTATTAATATTAGATATTAGATATCTAATTTATTGGATATTGGTTTCTAATTAATTTTGGGACATTGAATGTCTAAATTAATTTATTGGATAAAGTAATTTACGGCCAAATGAATTAAATATATTACTGGGTGATTAATTTAATTCATGAATATAATTATTTCTTAGAGAAATTAATTATGTCATTATGTATTTGATGATTAAATAATTATATTAATTAATCGATATAAATACATCGGAATGGAATCGGAATTTATCTGTTTGGACTCACGGGAGTCTGAAATGGACCGAACTTGTCCAATTCCTTCTAGAGGCCGCCCCACCTTATACTTTTCCCTCATGGTATTGGTCTCATCCTTGGTAGGTTGATGACTAAAGACTTTTGAGATTTTATATCTCATTTTATATAGAAAGGTGATTTGAGGTGGTTGAAGAGAGAATATATTGAAGACTTTGAAAACACTCACAACATCCATCAAGCATATATTCCAGCCGTGGGTTTTGGTTTTTGGAAGAGAGAATAGTTTTCATTTAGTCTTCAACTTCATCTTCATCTTGTTCATTTTTCCTTCAATTTTCTTAGAGAAAGATTGAGAGAAAAATAGAGAGAAAAAGATTAAACACTTAGAGTATAATAATATTTATATTCAAGCTCCCATAATCTTGTTCTAGCCGTATCCTTGGAGGATAACGAGATTTGGTCATTCCGATCGTTTCTCCGGCGCGTGGCAAGTGGGGACGCAATACTTTCGGCATTGGATCATCCAAGAGCTTGGAGCGGATTGGATTCGTAGAGATCAATCTAAAGCTTGGGGAATAGCTCAAGAGAAGGAATCCATTTAATCAACGTACTACAAGGGTGAGTTTCTATATCTCTTGTTTTTTATATAATATTTGTATATACGTAGCTCAATCGATCCTCGTAGGGATTCAGATCAAATTAATTTTCGTTTTACCGCTTCCGCTGGGCCTTTGTTTTAGGCATCGAATCCCAGCAGTTGGAACCTTTGTTTTGACGAGGCTGTCAAAGAGTTTGACTTCGTGCAAAATAAAGAGGAACCTTGTTTATACAAGAGGGATAGAGGCAGCAAGATCGCATTCTTATTACTATTTGTAGATGACATTCTACTAATAGGAAACGATGTGGGAATGCTCAGTTCTATGACAGCTTCGCTTTCGAGTAGGTTCTCCATGAAAGACTTGGGAAAAGCTACCTATATTCTTGGGATTCGGCTTTACCGGGATAGAGCGAAGAGAATGATAGGTCTTTCTCAAGCCCTCTATATAGATAAAATCTTAAAGCGGTTTAAGATGGATGAATCTAAAGGAGGGTTCCTTACGATGCGACATGGAATAAAACTCACTTCGAAGATATGTCCTTGAAATGAGGAACAACGGAAGGAAATGAGTTCTGTACCATATGCTTCGGTCGTGGGTAGCCTTATGTATGCTATGTTGTGTACGAGACCTGACATTGCACACGCTGTCAATGTGGTAAGTAGGTTTCAGGCATACCCAGGAAAGGAACATTGGATCGCCGTAAAGAACGTTCTCAAGTACTTAAGGACTAGAGATATGGTTCTTATGTATGGTGGTGGAGAACTGAACGTGATGGGCTTCACTGATTAAGACTTCTAAGGACAGAAAGATGATTCTATGTTTATTTATGGCTATATATATACTCTTAATGGAGGAGCAGTAACTTGGCGAAGCACCAAGCAAAGTGCGAATGCTGATTCCATATGTCAGGCTGAACATCAAGCGGCCTCGGAGGCCTCTAAGGAAGGGTTTTGGATTAAGAAGTTTCTGGGTGAACTTCCAGTGATACCATGTGCTGAGCTACCTATTTCAATTTTGTGCGATAACGACGGAGTTGGCAAGGAGCCGACGATTCACAATAATACAAATCACATTGAGAGAAAGTATCATCTCATGAGAGAATTTATTCGCAAAGGATACATTGTACTACATAGAGTAGACAATGTCGGTGATCCACTAACCAAGCCACTTTCTCAGATAAGCTTGGAGAGTCATATGGAGAACATGGGTATTAGATACTATAGTGTGTGGCATTGAGTGAAAGTGGGAGATTGTTAGGAATATTCCCTTGAATGCCACTCAGAGGATGTATGAGAAAAGGGCATTGTGCTTGTTATTATGTAAATTCTTATCAGAAGGCAATTGTTTGTTTCTTTATTTACTAGAAGTCACTAGAATTCCTGACTCGTAGATATATATATAGAGAAACTAGTCCATGTATTTGAGAGAAAATATTCCACTCCTTATTAGATAAGGGGGATAGGCACTGGAAAAGTTTACGGGTCAAATACATAATCATTCGCAAGTCGATGAAACTTGATTGGGCTTTATGTTTATGTGAAGACTTGTATGGCGTTTGACTTAAAGAGTGCCTGTTGTCACTAATCACTACTTGAAAAGTGGCTATAGTGACGCTCAAAAGCATCACAATATGTAGTCTATTGTGACGCTTTTGGTATAGTGACGCTTTTCAAAAGCGTCACCTGATTTGGCGTTTCATTAGCCCATTATTGTGACACTTTCAATGCGTCACAACAGATATCTATTGTGACACTTTTTTTATATATTGTGACACTTTTTTGCATCTCATCAGTTAGCTTTAGTGGTGCTATTTTCACATTTTGGTGACACTTTCTGGCGTCACAATAGTATGTTATGGTGACACTTTCTGGCGTTGTAATAGTATACTATGGTGACACTTTCTAGTGTTGCAATAATATGCTATGGTGACACCTTCTGGCGTCGCAATAGTATGCTATGGCGACACTTTCTGGCGTCGCAATAGTATGCTATGGTGACACTTTCTGGAGTCACCATAGTAGGCTAAGGTAACACTTTTTGGCGACACAATAGTATAAAGCACTAGCAAAATATGAAACAAAGATGTTTAGTAGTATATACAAGAAAAACAATTTTCTGATCAATTACTCTTACTTTAATAGGTAGTTCTGAATGTTATATAATAAAGTGATTGATACACATGGTTGATGACACACTGCACCTAAAGGGGTGGAGACAAGTAGAGCCGTTTATACCTAGAACATGATAACTATAATGCCTAGCATTTGAAGCCTATAAGATTACAGAACTGTTACAATCAAGCTAACATCAGGATCCTTCGGGGGAGTAATGATCTGAGCTTCTTCATAATATTCTGCATGCCTGTCAGCATTAGCATTCGAGTCATATTCTACTACATCATTGTATACAGATCCATGCAATCAAGTAGTGACAATAGCATATATGATCTGTACCACAATAAATTTGAAGGTTGAAGTACTTACATCGAAAAGGTTCAAAAGAATTTGAAATAGATATATGATTACAGAAAGTTGAAATACCATATACAAGAGAACAAGTATTTTAAATGAGCAACAAAAATAGGTTAAAGACAAACATGATAATCTAACCACAATAATGTATTAGGTTCACAAACAACAATTAGTTTACCAAGCAATGCAACACAATGAGTCATCATTTCATTTTCATCATGACCTGCAGTTCAGAATTTGGAAACTGTTAGCAACAAGAATCATTATTTGAAACAATTGAAAAGAAAAGAAAAAGTGAAAAGAGTCGAAGTACCATTTCAGAACCATATTGGACTTTCCAAAATATTATCCATATACATCTCGATTTTAGATTTTTTGTAGTGTTTGTCTGAGAAAGCTCGATAGGGTGAATCAGTATGGATAGTTTCCATGACAGAACCAAAAAAATTGGTAACGGGCACCTAAAATCAGCAGGAGAGGCGAATAAGGACAATAAATTGACAGACTGAAACAGCTATTTGATCAAGAAGGAACTCGTACTTAAGTAGTTCAGATATACAAAAAATAAGTTTTATCTCACAATATTTAGTAATTTTCTCCCAGTATCGCCTTTGATTTCCTTTATGGACTAGCTCTATTTACAGCATGTGGGGGTACAAAAAAAAAACCCACTGATTTCATATCATGTCATAGCTTAAGTTATAAAGGCAAAGAGCAGAAAAGAAAAATCCAGATGAACTCTCAATACACTGGACTACAATAAAGCCAAAAGAAAAAAAGAGAAGGATCCAAATTCTATATACCTTTTCCAATTGTCGTTGGTATAAATCGGTTCGATAATATGCAGCTGACATCAACATATTTGGATTATAGGACTTGAAAAGACTGCAAATCAAAGGTTAACTCAAGAGTTATGATCAATAATCAAAAGAAATCCGCACTTTTTGGCTGAAGAGAAATATTGAATCATGAATTATATTCCTTTCAGGATAGTTCTGCACAACAAGCTTAAAAGGAAGCATTCTTATTATAATTTTCGCAGAAGAAACAAACATGGAATAGAAATTTATTCCTGTCTTGTTCGGAAGATCAAGAATCGCATTATGATCGGCACGAAACAAAGACCGAATGCCTCCATCAGTCCCAAGTTATATGTAGACAGAAATCTCACTAGATGTCATAGAACAATATATCTTTCATGTTTGCTTCAGCAGTTTTAAGCTACATATCATTCCATATTAGTCAAGGAGCTAATGCCTTGGAACTTCTTTCAATGCCCCATTTTTCATATCATATCAAGAAGAAACTGGAAGCAATTCATTCCAAATAGTGGCTCTCGTTTCTTTTGATCGAATCCCCATCCCTTTTGACAGACTAATTAATCGCTTAGTACAACGATCAACTGATGGCAGTAAAGGCACTGATCCACTTGAGTTAGATATTATTAAAGGTTAAGGAGCATTCATAATTATATTCCAAGCTTATAATGTGAACTCCATGGGTGATCAATAATCTTAGAAAATTCATTGAAAAGCTTAAGGCATAAACGTATATTGAAAGGTCTCATAAATATAAAAATACCCACGTAGAGCTAAAGTGTTCAAAACTCCCCTCAAAGCCACAAAAGCACAAAGACACACAGCGATACAGTCACAAACACACGTAGAGCTAAAGTGTTCAAAACTCCCCTCAAAGCCACAAAAGCACAAAGATATTTCACGTTTTTCACCATTTCCTATTATAGTAATAAAAACATATTTAAAAATAAAATTTAAAATAAAAGTAAAAAAGATTCACAGTTAGCAAACATGCAAAGACCTGCATTTTTCCATCATTTGTTTCACTGCATCTGCTAAATCGTGGCTCTGAAGTTCCTCTGAGTCCTGAAATTTGAGAAACCCATCCCCTCAATGCCCAGTCATGTAAAAAAGTATATGACTACCTTCATCACTCAGAAGTCGTTTAGACCTTGGGATTGCTGTTTCATGACGTCCAGTTAATACTCGCAACAAGTTTTCCACAGTCACTTCATAACCTCGATGATCTACCTAAATTGGATCATGGCACAATCAGAGAGAGATCCAAAGCAAAAAAGAAAAAAAAAATCTGAATTAAACAGTAACCACAGGTACACATGACATTTACAACTTACAAGTCAATGAAAGCATAAAAATCCTGGGGATGCTAAGTATAGGTGAAGTGCGATGGTTTGGGCAAAGAGGCATATGTTTTTACTTGAATGTGGTCATTTACCAATGTTGAGGATAGTGAGAGACAATCTAGATGTTTCCTGAATATTAATATGAAAGAGTAATGATATTAGCAATTCTTGTGATGTTGTCTTTGCATTAAGTTGGAAACAAAACTTTACCCTCATTAAAAGTTAAAATCGATGATATTGGATACTCTTCGTGGCTGTTGAAGATTAAGCAGTGCTGAAAGAATAATCAGAAGAGTGTGGGAAAACAAGAAATTGGTCAAATTAAATGAAGATGTGAATGGCACCAAGAACTTTAGTAAGTGAGAGTAACAACTAACCAAATAACGCAAAACACATAGAAATGAGGAATACCATCGGAAATTCCAAGCTAATATATATAAGTCAAGGAGAGAGTTTTTGTTAATTATTGGGATCTTGCACCTTGCGATGATCTTTTCAATAATGGTTAGCTTCAGAAGCCAACCGCCCTTATAACATAGACCATTCCTTAGGGAATCCCAGTCACGCATATGAATAAGGAGATTAGCAGTATTATCATACTAAACTGAAATGCTCCTAAGATGCTCTTATTAAGACATTTGCCCTGAAACCACAATTTCATTCTTCATTAATTATAGAGGAACTACATTCTTCAACATTAATATGAAACATCACTCATTCAATGAAATTTTCTTTTCTCAAGAAAATAATGACAATAATCTGACCACTGCTTATCTCCTAAATGATTATTGAAGGTTGTATGTTTTAAGAAACTTAACCCTACCTCAACATTATCTCCATACAAGTTCAGACGGTGGTTTTCATTGTTGAAGACCTGGGCAGGATACTTGTTTCGAGCATTGCAAGCCATATCATCAGCCAACATAAGAATTATCCTCGCATCAGGTATCCCTAACCATTTAACGGTTCTAAAGACAAAGCACAGACAAAAGGCAAAAATCACTTTGAAATTCTGTTCTCTGAGCAGCCAATAATGCATTAAATACAACGAATAGGAATAACAAATAGATCCACATTTACCTGTACAGGGATAAAGTATTAGCCATGTGCCTATAGTTAAACCTGAAGGACAAAGCGAGAGCATATTGAAATTATATGATGGTACAGGAACGGCCAGCAAAAATAACAGTAAAATCCAATATTTCATATTTTTTAGGAGGTCTTGGACTATTAACCTACCACAACCTAATGTGGCGGACTCACTACACACAATTGCTCTGAAGTCCCCTCTATATTTTACTGATCCAACAATAGCAAAAACTGATGAAAACAAGTCCGCAAACAGAAACACTTCTAATATAATCTCTAAACCGATGTCTGGAGCCTAATTTGTTTTTTATTTTCCGTAAATCACAGAACTAAAGAGATAAAACAGCACGGCAAAAATGTAGTACTGTCATCCATTTTTTTTTTTTACTTTGAAGTGAAACCTGTCATCAAATTTACTCAAAATGTTTTCAGGAATCAACAAGGTGACGGACGGGAGGCGGCCAAAAAAATCAAATGGATCGAGAGGAATATGATGAGTATCGGGGAAGGTAAAATACCAGAAGCAGGATGTGCAGACAAGAATTGCCCAATTGTTCCTATGCATGGTTGTGGAAGAAGAATCTGATGCACATGACGGGATTCCATTTCAGAGGAAGATTAAAAAAATCGAAATCGATAAAATCCTAGATTTGAATAACTTCTCCATTTCCAATTATTGTTGAGTTCCTCGTCGAATCCAAGTTCTTGTTAGAGCGTCGGGTACTGATTCATTAGATATTATAGAAGCCCCCGAATCCGTGGATGAAAAAAAAGGTTTGAAGCAATTGAAATATAATTTACTCTATTACTGAATGAGAAGGCGGTTGTGGATCGACGAAGACTCGATCCGATTGCTTTAGGACGAAGGAGTCAATTTGATTGAGAATGCGATTTGAGGGGGAAGGAAGAAGGCTCGATAAATCTGTAGTTGCTCACTTCAGAGAAAATGGGAATAGGGAAGTAGCTAGGGCTAGATACGGCAAAATGAATCTGGAGCGTAAGACAAGTAAGAGAAAATTAGTGCGCTTAAAATATCAGCGTCATTAAATCTAATTTAGAAGTGGATGCGTCACTAGATGCATTTGTTATGACATTTTATTAAAAGTGTCGCTAGATAAGTGTCACTATATGAGGTATTTTTTAGTAGTGAATGGTTAGTGGAAGCACACGTTGTAGGTACGCTAATTAGCTTAGTATACTCGAACTGACTCACCCTCAATTCGTCACACGGATTTCACTCCGGGACATCCAATGACGAAATCAAGAGATTGTGATAGGTATTCGTTATTGGGAATAGTGCCATGTGATATTTGATATGCCTAGATTTTCAATTGTCACATTTAGATAAAGTTATTTGATATCATTTATTTTTCGTTGATTATTATAATATGTGCATGTTTTAATATTATAATTGAATAATAGTTATTCACGAATAATAAGATTATTCAAATGTCCCTGGTCCAATCACGTTGAGTGGGGACTCAAGTGATTAATATACTAGTATAAGTTTGATTTATAATCATCAGATGATTATGCATTTGGTACGGATCAAACTTATAGGTATTAGTTGGAGAACCAATACTGGATATACCCGCAATGAGATCATTGCATGGAAATGTCATAAGTGTATCTAAATGTAATAGTATGTCAATAAATCCTTGAACCTAAGATTATCATAGAGTCCAACATGATAACTTCTATACCTTGACATAATCCAACGTCATTTGAAAGATGGTGATCATAAAGGTTAGCGATCGAGATTAGTGGGAGTCATGTAGAGGACAATGAATAATCAAGATGGGGATTTGTCTCTCTCTTTAGTGAAAGAGATATCTGCTGGGGGCCTCGATAAGTAGTACTGAAGGAAATACATGGCCATGCTCAAATGAAGAGTCATTTGATTCAATCGGTCTACTTAAGATCGAGAAAGCATTTGAACATAATAAGTATGACAATTTCCATGACTTGGTTCAAATATGATATCGCACAACAAAGGGATTTGGCCAGTTAAATGGTTTAATGGACTATAACTTATATTATTTGGGTAGTCATAATGTCTTGGTAGAGACCGCTTATGATTTATTATTTAATACGATATTAAATAATTGCCAATATAATATAAGCCTTTTGGGTCACACATATGACAACTAAAGACAAGCAAGAATAATTAATAGATATAATATTGGATATTATATTTATTAAAGAAAATAAATAATGTGTAATATATAATATAGGATATTATATATTTTATTATTTAATTATATCAACTGGAAAAGACAAATATAATATTAGATAATATATTTATTATATGATTAAATAATAAGTAATATATATAAGATATCATATGTATTGTATTATTTAATAAGTTGAGGGGCAACTAAGCAAATACTAGAGTTTGACTCTAGAGTTTACTTGGTATAAATAAAGGGTCTTGGATAAGGATTTTTCATAAGAAAATTACAACCTTAATTGTGTGAGATCAAAAATCGGCCCTCCCCTCTACTGTTCGGCCGAACTGTTTTCAGTCCGGGAAGTCCATTTCGGCCATCTACATCTTCTTCCCTTAGTTGATTTTGATCAATAGTACAAGTCCTTATAGCAAGGAATTATTTGTTGTACTGTTTATCAACTTTATTCGTCAGGATCTAGCAATCCGGATTGTACCAGTTGTTCGTGTGTGGATCACCGAAAGAGGAAGAGGATTTAGTCAGCTTCTAGTCCGGGTTTAGATCTATTCTTCAAATTAAGTTAACTCGACGAACTCTTAATAAATTAATTAAATTACTATATGTAGATCCTCATTTGGGTTTTCGTTATTTTATTCCGCTGCGTCTTGCTCATATTTATTGTATTAGATACACGTAAAACCCAACAGTGGTATTAGAGCCAACTTGCAGTGTTTTAATTATTTATGTAGTACATGTTTTATATTCTTTGAATATATAAAATTATGTTCTTAATCATATTTGTGAAATAGAGATTTTCTAAACAATTATCTGATTTGATTTGATTAAATCAGATCGTCAAAATTCAACTTTTTGGACTGTTTTTCGGAATTTTTTGTCCTGAACTGTTTCGGGACAGTACTGCGCGCTGGGTCAGATCGGGTCGGGCCTGGACCTGCGTATATATATCAATTAAATAAATATATATTTTTGCTGGATCTCGGATTCGGTCTTGGGTTGGGGAGGAAGGAACCCAACTGCCGCGCCAACTGGGCTGCGAGGCGTTGTTGTTCTCATTAGCACGCCGGTTCTATTTATGTGCTGCTACAAAATTAAAAGAAAACAAAGTGCAGCAGAAGGGTTTCGAAACCTGGTTGGTCAGGCTAGTCTAGCACCGCCCGACCATCACGCCTACCGTTCTGGATTTTTAATTTTTGACACTATATTCATATATGTTTGTTTATCAGTCAGTTTTTAATAGTATGTTTAATTAATTATGTGATAATTAATTATGGTTTATGTATGGTGTATGGAATGTCCATAAATTGACCGCTGTGATTGGATGTTTTCAATTTATTATTTGGTTGGTTTTACGGCCTGCGTGTCGTTTAATTATAATTGGCTTTACGTCCTGCGACTCACCTTTTAATGTACTATTATAATTTACGACCTGCATGTCGTTTGCCCTCTTGTAATTTTTCATTAATGTAATGAAGACAAGAAGGAGATGAAGGACGGACTGAGGAGCCAATTGATCGTGTATGACTTTCTAAGGAGTTGGAAGATCAATGAAGACCAATTATACCCTTTAGATTGACCTTTGTGATTTTCATGTCAGCTCATGAGAATCACGTTAGGATTATGGTCATGCTATACAGGGTCCTATGTTTATTATGTCATGTGATGCTATGTATATGTTGGGATAAATATTCCTGTTTTGATAATTGCCAACCTACAGCAATGAAGTGTTAAAGAAGTCAGAATATCGCTAAGTATGGAAGCTATTAGGAAACTCCATATAGCCCGTCCATAGAGCAAAGAGATCTTCTGCAGATTCCATCCCACAGAGCCTACTTCATACAGCAAAAGTAATAGTACGTTGGACACAGCAGTCAGACTGTAGGTGTTTTACTTAGGAAAAGTAAAACACATCCAACAGGACTGAATAGAAAAAGCTTGGAACCGTTGTGAGATAAACATTGTTTATTCATAAAGTATTCACGGTTAAAAGCACCATTTAATACTGATAGGACAACATTTAATACTACCGGAAAGAGACAAGTCTAAATTCTCTGAAGAGCATTTAATGCGAAGACAGAAAGGATGTTTGAAGCATTAAATGAAATCTTCTTTAATTCATCAATCAGCAACCGCTAATCAGAGACTTCAACATCTAACCAACCAGCCATCGGCTACATTTATAATGGATACATTTCCAAGGTTATAAAGAGCCCCACGCACGACGACGTTGATCACCCAAGATTATTCATTCTCGCGTATACTCCGATAGTTTACTCTGAAATTTAGCTATTAATATTAAAGAGAAGAATGTTTCGTGAGCAAACAGCAGTATTCAAGCTATGAAAAATACTAAGTCCTCAATGTAAATTGCACAGCATACAATACACGTTCATCAAAGATATAGCTGCTGCTTGGAATTGTTCTACCCTTACTGTTGAGATTATCATTAGCCTTGTGTGAAATAAATATCCTTACGTATTGTGACCTGTGTGGGAAGAATAGCATTAAAGATGAAGCTTCGATTTGTGTGAGAAGAAGCGAGTCGAAAGAGCTCAGGCCAATCTATGTGAACGCCCCAAAGCTATAGTCCATGTATCATTCTGTGTGAACGATACACAGATAGGTTTAGATAAAGTCATGTAGTTGTGTACGTAGTGATTTTAATAAACTATTTACTCCTGTGTGGAGGACCAGTAGACGTTGAGGGGTTTACCTCGAACTACTTTAAACTATATGTTATTTACTTTTTGTCTTTACTGTTTTCATTCTACTGCGAATTATAAGTATAAACTGTAAAACCCTGTACGCATCAAGCAAACAGGATAACACCCAGTTGCTGTATTTATAGCAACTCATTAAACAGACTTCTGCTATGCAATTAACTTCGAAAATCCTACAGCTTATTGCATTTTTATCTTCTAAGCTGTTTACTATATACTCCGTGGCTAACAAGTGGTATCGTGGCGGTTGATTCTAAAAAGAATTAGTCAATTTTTAACTGAATCAGATCCACAAATCACTAGATTTCGAAAACTGTTATATTTTAATCATCTTTTCTATTTCCTAAATGGACACTTCTATGACAAACAAAGTTCCTATGTTATGGAGCCTTATCTTGCAGCCATGCACGAGAAAATGATATTCGTCATCCAGGAAGGTCCAATAAAGATATTGAAGGTCAATCCTACTGCAAGGATATAAGGACAACCTCACACTGAAATGCTCGAGAAGGAGCGCAAGCAATGGACAACGGACGATCACAAGCATGCGAACCTCGACAATGTTGCTAAGAATATGTTGTTTGTCACTTTCGACAAAGGCACGTTCTCTAAAGTAAAAAGCTGTAAGACAGCTAAAGAAATCTGGGAGAAACTCGAGCTAATTTGCGAGAGAACTGAGCTCTTGAAAGAAAATAAAATTTCTAAACTTACTTAGAAGTTTGGATCTTTTGAAATGAAATCTTCCGAAACGCTTGAGGAGCTTGACCCAGATTCACCGGCATTGTAAGGAACTTGAAGCATTGGCTAAAGTGTATACCCAAAAGGAGAAAAATTTAAAAATATTTAGATCACTCCCTTCCCGATGGGACATTAAGACTACAACTATGCATGTATCCTGTAATCTTAATGATATTTCTACTTTTGACCTCTTGTCTGACCTTAAAGCATTTGAGTATGATATTGACAGGAGAGAAAAGGCCGAAGAGTCACCTGCCAAGACTACAACACTAACTGCTGTATCTGACAGGAGACACAGCTCTGCACCCAGCACATCCAAATCAACACACAAGACTGCAGACAACGATGACTACATACTGTTACAAGATGAAATGGCCCTGCTAATGCACAAGTTCAAAAAGTTCATCAAACAGTCTCGAAATACTCCCTGCAGGCCCAAGCCTTTCTACAAGGTAAGTTCTGAATCTCATTCCTCCAATGATTCTAACTCATGCTATAACTGTAAGAAACCAATGCATTATGCAAATAAGTGTACACATCCGAAAGTGAAAAAGTTGCCAGAAGCTGAGCAACAAGAAAAGGATGAAAGAAGACGTGTCTGGAAAAAAAACAAGCTCAAGGGCCTGATTGGCGAATCAGAAGCCTCACCCGCGTCGAACAAAACCGAGGAATGCCTTCAGGCAATCACTGACAGTGACTCCTCCGACGATGAAATCGAGGATAAAGCATATATCTGCTTTATGGCTAAAGAAATACAGGATGATGAGGACATCAATGATGAAGTAAGTTCAAATTCAACTATTCCTGTAAATAGATCGCATACCTTTGAACATATGATGAATGAATTCAAAAACATTCAAAAGGCCCATGAGACTTTAAAACGAGAAAACATATAACTCAAAATTTCAAATTTAGAGCTGAAAGATGAAAATCACTTGCTGAAGAATAATTATGAGAATATGTCTGTTGATTGCGAAAATGGCAAAGTCAACTTTGAAAACTCATGGAAAGCAATCATCAACTTGACACCCATCTAAATGAGGCTAAGTCTCATAATTAGAGCAAGACAAATGATTTTGTTTTACTTGAAGCCAAAGTAAAAATCGTGAGAAGCGAGAAGGAGTATTAGAGACCATCTTGAAATCATTTGAGAAATCTTCTAGATGGATGGAAGAAATCCTCGGCAGCATGCCCACGATAAACGTGGCTTAGGATATGACTCATTCTCCCATAAGGGAAGACTGGTAGGTATTTGTCAGTGGTGTTGAACCCATTCATATACCTGAAGAGACTCCAAGTCCAAGAAAGGCTACAGCTGCCCCTCGTATAGCAAAGGCTGCGATTCCGCCACAAAATTCATATCACGGACAGCGGAAACCTCAGCCTCCTAGACCTATAAGGCGTGATCAACAGCATGCTCCCCGAGCATATCAAAAGCGCCAACAGCCATTCAGAAAGAAGGCTGTATCTAAATATCACCGTAGTACTACCAACAGAACAGTGCGCCTAGATATTTGATACAGGATCCCCAATATTCATCTAGAAAGCAGGTTGCCGCGCAGTTTCAACAACTCTGGGAATCCAGCTGGAGACCCTGAAGACAAGATGTAAGGCCGAAAAGATGGATCCGCTTACAAGACAGTGATCGTATTGGAATAATAACCCCATATTTTACATACATAACACTTAAGGTTACAGCAATTACGTGCCTGCCCTACGTAGAAATCGCAAGACAGGACCAAAAGTAACCTACATCAAACCAATTGCTGTCAGGCAATTTTGGGCACCTAAAGTCACTAACATTCATGGACCCAACAATCAAAGGGGACCTAAATCTACTTATATTCTTTGCTTACAGGATATCAAAGAGAAGGACATCAGGTACTTTGATAGCGGATGTTCTCGGCACATGACAGGAGATATCAGCAAGCTGTCAGATTATGTAGAAGATCACGGTCCAAATGGGTGCTTCGGTGACAAGTCCAAAGGAGGAACAAGAGGGAAGGGAACCCTACTTATATGAAAGTTCAAAGTCACCGACGTTGCCTATGTTGAAGGTCTATAGTATAATCTACTTAGTATCATCCAGTTCCGTGACAAACAGTTCTCGGTCAAATTCTATATAGATTACTGTAGAGTGAAGGACATCAAGACCAAAGAAATTGTCCTCACAGGAAGCAGATCAGGTAATATGTATATTGCTGACTGGAAGCCTACGAGCTCCACTATTCCTTGTTTTGTTGCCAAAGGCACTGTAGATCAAAACTGGCTATGGCATAAGAGTATGTCTCATATCAACTTCAAGACAATCAACAAACTCGCCAGACATGGAATGGTTAGAGGTTTTCCTAATGTGTCATTCCATAAAGACAACGTCTGTGGACCCTGTCAGAAAGGCAAACAAGTCAAAACCACCCTGAAAAGCAAATCATACCTGTCCACCCACAAGGTTCTAGATATGCTACACATGGATCTCTATGGCCCTGTAGACCCTGTAAATTTGGGAGGTAAGAAATAATGTCTCGTTATTTTTGGTGATTTTTTCTGGTATGCTTGGACAATCTTTCTAAGCAAGAAGAAAGAAACCACAATGAAGTTTCCAGGGCACCTAAGAAAGCCACAGAATGACATTGAGTATCGTGTCCATTCATTCCGATAGAGGTACTGAATTCACAAATTGCTTTATTGAGCAATAATGTTCGTACAATGGAATACAGTAAGAATATCAGCAGTCCAGACTCCTCAACAAAATAGTATTACAGAGTGAAAGAATAGGACGCTCAAGGAAGCAACAAGAACCATGATTGCTGCAAGCAAGTTGCCGCAGCGGTTCTGAGGATAAGCGACAAATACAGCATGCTACACACAAAAACGTTGTATCATCAACAAGTATCACAACAAAACAGCCTATGAGATATGGAATAATAAAATCCATTGGTTGCATACTTTCATATCTTTGGATGCAGGTGTTACATTCTAAATAATGGGAAAGCTTAACTCAAGACCTTTGACGAAAATTCAGATGAAGAGATATTTGTAGGATATTCCTCTGTCAGCAAAGCCTTCAGGATCTTTAACAAAAGAAAGCCGACAATAGAGAAATCTGTCCATGTATTATTTGATGAACCTCATTGTGATCCTATAGGAGTAGAATACTTAACCCATAATATCCGAACACTCTCCATCAATGACCCTCAAACTCTAATAGAGCCTGTCATAGACTTAGAAATCAATCCCACAGCTATAAGATCAGAAGTAGTTGAAGCTGATGCTGTCAAGTTGAAGCCGAGACTATAGCACCACAAGATATATTATGGGATGCTTAATTAGAACCTGATAGGAGATGCTTGAGAGATCATCCACAGTAGTTGATTATAGGTGATACTTATGCTGGTGTATTTACTCGTAGAAGAATACAGAGTACACAAGCAACTGTACGGTGTGTACAAGAAGAAACCAAATCTGAGAAATCTCCATTTCCTGTATGGAAATCTAAAGCTGAACTTAGAAGACTAGCTATGTGCATCCTAGCTATATTTTTAGCGAAATCCGAACCGATTTCGGCTAATGAAGCTTTGAATAATTCTCACTGGATCACTTCTATGGAAGAAGAACTTAACTGTTTCGAAAGAAACAATATATGGTATCTAGTACCCAGGCCAGAACATCAAGCTGTAATTAGAACCAAATGGGTATTTAGAAAAAAGATAATGAGAATGGACTTGTGATCAGGAACAAATCCCGTATTGCCGTACAAAGCTACAGACAGTAAGAAGGCATAGATTATGATGAAACTTTTGCCCCTGTAGCCAGACCAGAAGCCATCAGGATATTTCTAGCCCTTGCCGCCCATAAGAGTTTTATAGTATATTAAATGGACGTTAAGAGCGCATTCCTGAATGGAGATCTTGCCAAAGAAGTCTATGTTGAGCAACCAACAGGGTTTGTCAACACTGAAGGCGGAGACCTAGTATACAGACTACGGAAAGCTCTGTATGGACTTAAGCAAGCACCTAGAGCTTGGTATGAAACCCTGTCCCTGTACCTTATCAACAATGGATTTGAGAAAGGTGCTGTGGAAAAGACTCTATTTAAGATACAGGAAGGTGATAACCTGTTAATGGTGCAAATATATATCGATAATATTATATTGGGTTCTACTAACCTTGCTTTATATCAAAGGTTCTCTCATCTCATGGAAAATAAATTTGAAATGAGTATTATGGGAGAACTTAGTTATTTCCTAGGATTGCAGGTTAAGAAATTGTCTACAGGAATCTTCATCAACCAGGAAAAGTACAGCAAGGAGCTGCTCAGCAAGTTTTGGATGAACAACTCCAAATCATGATAAACCCCCATGAGCACTTCCACGCAAATTAGTGGTGACGAAGCTGGAAAGTCGGTTGATCAATCACTCTACAGGAAGCTTATAGGCTCACTCCTGTACCTAACGGCTAGCAGGCCCGATATCCAGTTTGCTGTAGAAGTGTGTGCTCGGTATCAAGTAGCACCTAAGGAGTCACACTTCACAACTGCCAAACGAATCCTTAAGTACGTGAAAGGAACAATTGATGTAGGATTGTGGTATCCTAAGGAAGGAGGATTCAATTTGGTTGGCTATAGCGACTCGAATATCGGAGGCTGTAAGCTGGATAGGAAGAGTACAAGCGACACTTGTTATTTTCTTGGACTTAGACTTGTTTCATGGTTAAGTAAGAAGCAATTAGCCAACTCGCTTTCTACAGTTGAGTCGGAATATTATGCCGCTCGAAGTTGTTGTATGTAGATTCTCTAGATGCAACAGCAGCTACAGGATTATGGAATCAGTGCCAGAGAGACGCCAATCATGTGCGATAAAACGAGTGAAATCGCAATAACGCATAACCCTGTATTGCACTCGTGAACTAAGCATACTGATATGAAGCATCACTTCATCCGGAATCATGTTTAGAATAAAGATGTTCGAATCGATAAGATTCATACAGATATTCAGTTGGCCGACATCTTTACAAAACCTCTCAGCACAACCAGATTATGCATGCTTCGTCAAGAATTGGGAATGCTACAGCTGAGTCCCTGTAAGTTTCTACGCTTTTCTTGTCAATTGAGGGGGAATGCTGTAAGACCCAAGAATACAGTATCTACTTTAATGAATTGTAGAACAAGTCAGATCTTACTGTAGGACAAAGAAGGCATAAAATCTTCCTACAACTAACGTTTACATTAATTAAGGGGGAATACAGTACGACCCATGAATACAATATTAATCCAAATATTGGTGTAAGAATTGAATCTTATATGTACCTTTTAAGGGGGAACGCTGTATTGTTCGCGGATAGAGCACATACACTGTAGGAAGTTCATGTGCCCTGTTTATATTTCAAACGTCTTATCCATTAATGGTTTTAGAGACACCTAGACTTTATTGCCACAAATACCGCGATTTTAATAATTTCAAATCGTCATTTCGTGCAATAAGGGAAGAAGAACTATCAGAAGTGGGACCGGTCATAATTTAAAAAATTGATGGATTAGATGTACTAGTTACTCTGAATTCATTTTGTACGTTCTTTAAAAGACGGTTCCCATTCTTTAAATCTGACCGTTCACTGTATAACCCTAATCTTCCCTGCACCCTATAAAAGGACTATATTTTGCTCCCTTAGACTCTTTACGCTTTCAGCAAATTAAACGAGTCTTAAGCAAATAGTTTACATATCTTCTGCAATTTTCTACATTTCTCTGTGAAATTCCCAGTTACTTCAAACTTTTCTTCTGCAAAATGTCGACTTCACAAACATCTTCCCTCTCGGTGAAGAAAATGGAAACCATAATTGATGGGCGTATCTTCGCTAGAGCCATGGTGATCGAGAGAATTAACCTTGAAGGAGAAGGCGTGCCGGGATGGAAATGGTTGTTTCGTGGTGAAACATCACGCGTTGTACCGCCTTGCTAGTCACCATGCTAAGTTGTATGATGATCGGATCATGGAAGAATTATACTTGGATTCCTCATTCAAGTACTCATCTCATAGGAGCTGAGGTGAGATTTATGACATCAACTGCTGACGATTCAAGGGATTGAGATCTCTATGAGCAGAGATCTATTGGAGAAGCTGTAGAGGCCGCCGTCGATGGCCAAAAATGGAAGAGTTGGAGACCTTCGGGTCGGAAAGCCTCGACATCCTCTGGAGGTTGTTTCTTGGCGATGACATGGCTAAAAATATCCACCCTCATGCCACAAGAAAAACTTTACTCTACCGTACGTATATCTGCACGACTTCTGTTGCCGAGTGGTTGAGAACCAGACATGAGCCTTTGTAATGTGCACCAACCTCCGCTTCAGAATGATGGTGGCCATCATGTATGGAGAGAAGGTGAACGGTGTCAAATGCCGCTTAAAAGAATTCAAGAAGAGGATACCAAACCCGACCGCTAAGAAATCCTTCGTCCTCATCCTGAGTTACATCCTCATTCATTGCGGAGTGAAGAAGTCTCCAGTTTCTAAGAAGGTTGGCAATGGAAAGTTTATTGGTGGGATGAAATCCATAGTGTTCATCAAATCTCCCTTGCTTGCTAAGAGGCCGCACCCCCAAAGCATGCCAATCTCAAGTGACCCAAGCGACGTCACTGTAAGGATCTCAAGCAAGGAGAAGAATAGGAAGAGAAGTGTTTCCGACAGCAGGTCGCCTCATCCGTCTAGAGGAAGAAGAATAAGACCAAAAAGTCTTCTATCGGTCACCGTAGATGCCCCTTCTGTTCTTGTAGCTGAACCAATCCCATAGGGCGCAACCCCGTTAGAAGAGACGATTCTTTCTGATACAATAGATCCTGAGCCATTGGCGGATATGACAGATGACCAACTGTTTGCCAAGTTGGAAGGTTCTGGTAAGGCGGCTGCCCCATCAGAGCTAAAAGTCGTTACTCCTAACAGGGTACCCACCCCTATACGGAGTCCAATATTCGGGATCCCTCTCCACAATAGGATCCCATACCTGTTGAGGATCCCATCAGGACGGTATACCCAACTACTGTACGGAGTCCTTTCCCAACTGACATTATAAATATTACTCTCCTCTATGTTCAAATCGATGAAACTTACGAACGCTTCAAAATCTGGAAGTCCTACAGGGTCACCCCATACGACACCCTGTACCACTGGGCTGACTGGAGGGATGAGGAATTATTTGCTCTAGAGGTCACGGACACCCAGAACATCGAAGGAGGATCACTTTTGCTACGAGCTAATCTCTGACTATTACAGCCAAAAGAGAAGGCTATACTCAAAGGGGAGTCACAGTCCAGTGACAAAGCACCATACACCAGCCACTACTCCGATACTGACTCGGACGAAGATGACGATGTCATATAGGCCGATCTAAGGATCAGCTGTGAAGAGGCCAGGAAAGGAGAAATGGCCAAACTTTAATCACAACAGGGTCAGGGGACATCTGACAGACAACAGTCCCCTCCCCTGAAACAAGAAGCTTCTCAAGAACGGAACAGGGGGAATCAGTCCTCCTATCATATATGAATATCAAGCTGCTCCCGATTAGGATGCCTAGCCTGTCCATCAATCTGAAGACGCCGCCCGCGCCATCCGCCAAGAGGATTCAGTCCCTATCCCAGATCAGGCGGAAGCTGAGAGTCGGCATGAGGATTCAGTCCCTTCTGTACTTCCGACTACAGACGAGCAACCTAGACAGAAGGAATCAGTCCCTTATGTCTCCGAGCTTGAACCTACAACACTACCTTCCGAAGACCCTGCTTCTGAAACTCATGCTCCAGATGCCCCTACATCTCCCATCTCTATTAGCTCAAAATCAGATTTTGATGATGGTTTCCAGCCAGAAGACAGACCACGGAGACCCCGTCATCATGTGGTTCTTCATCAACTTGAAGAACCTGAGGATTCAAAAATTGCGCACCCTAAGTCCCCACGCACCGAAGCCCACATAGAGCAACTTCACGCCATCGGTCTCCAAACAGTGTTTCTGCAGGACGCCGTCAAGGCCCTGTATGACCTTGGTAAAGAACTCGACTGGATGCACGAAACTGCACAGGACGAGCTCCCCAAGCTCAAATCTACTATTAACGATGTGGAAGATGCATTCCGCCTGATGCCTATAGCATTGTGGCAGGCGCTCAACCAACTCAAACAGCATCAGGAGCGGGTCCTGCGACAAGAACAAGAGAAGATCAGAGTTGCCGAGGACAAAACAGTTTCCGCCCTACACCATACTAGCACCAGGCTGACTGAGAACGATCACAAGATCGACGATATGTCTTTGATGCTTGGTACACTGGTTGATAGCATCAATGGTCTGAAGACCCAACATGCAGAATCTATGAAGATCCTTCAAGATATTTAAGGCAAGGTGACAGAACTTGATGACGCTCAAAAGGGAGAAGAGTCTAGAGAGGCTTCCCGGGGATGGAGATTGAAGAGAGAGAGAGAGAGAGATAGATGCAGCGCTGGAAGAGAGTGTTGCTGCTGGATTGGACGACTAGCCACACCCGGGTCTAGTCAAGCTACAAGAGGATACATCGTGAGTATCTCTCGACCTGAATTCAAGGATCCCAACATCCTATGGAAGAACAATGTACGTAAGTCTGCTGAGATTTTGCTGCCCACTAACCGACAGCCTTCAGTCGATGATCTAAAGAATTGGAAGAAGAATGAACTGATGAGATACTTCTGTATGCTCAGCAGGGAGTCTGTAATATCCGAAAATTCTACTACTGTTATTTAACATTTGTTTTATCCGAGTTATGTTGTACAGTGTGGTATGCATGCGGTATGGATAAAATAAATGAAGGACTGAGACATCTGTATTGGTACAATTATCGTACTTGGTTGACAATTACATTTAAGAAGTATATGTATTCGGTATGCCGTATGTTCGTATTACGTATGTTGAGACGTTGGACAAGAATAGTGAAAATGGCTAAGTATAGCCTTATTAGCGCACGCGATATTCATGCATAACGCACGCTATAAATGCGGGATTAGCGACGCTACGTTTATAGGTTAGCATACGCTAGTGCATGAATCGGAAGGAATCTGCGTGTGGACCCCGCTTTGGCGCACGTTCTGATAAGTCAACGGATGTTGTAATGTAGTGTTAGCGCACGCTAATGCATGTTGATTAGCGCACGCTAACTGTATATTGGACAAAAAGGAATCTTATCCTAGTCAGAGCTGTCGGCGTGTGGACCCGTTTTCGGAGCATACAGACAAACGAGTCAATTGATGTTAGCGCACCCTAAACGCAAGGACTTGCATACGCTAGAGAGTGTAAATTACGTACGCTAATGCATGGGCATTACGTACGTAAGCTCATGTACGAAGCGAGACAGTAGTCTCTGGACTACGATAGCGCACGCTAACAAAGGTCAGTTAGCGCACGCTAAAGCCTTAGCGCACGCTAAACATGAGATGTTAGCGCACGCTAGTAATGCAGTCTATATAAGGGACATACGGGTATTATGAAGCATTTCGTCCATTCTTTCACTTTCAGTCGATAGAGAGAGCTTTGGGAGGTTCTTGAGGTTCCCAAGCACGGTGAGGTGGTGATCTTTAACAAGATTAAAGATGGAAATCATGGATTAAAGCTTTGTTCTTGAAATCATTGGTGATTCTTGGAAATGGATTCAACCTTGGAAATCAATCCATTCCTTCATAAAGGTAATCACTCTTCATCTTTGGATTTCGTTTTGGATTGAATGTTGATGATTATTACATAAACAAGTTTGACAAGCATGATTATGAGATGGATTACGGAGTATGATGATATTAATATGATTCTTGTGATTTAGATTGTGTCGTTCGTTTTCTTGAGATAAGTGGATTAATCCTTCTCCTCGATTTCGGATGTTGATGTTATTGTAGATGATTACTCTTTGTAATGGAAGATTAAGGAAGTGTGGTTACGTTCTTGACGTTTCGTGTATTAATATTAAGGAAGATGATATATGGATATAGAACTTGGATTATAAGTTGGATGATTGTTTATATGTTAAAGGATATCGGATTTCGTTGTTTTGATAGCTTTGAACATGATTCAGAATCACTTAGTGTTCTTGAAATCGCCATAAGTTGATCGGTATCGAAAAACATGCATCCGTCCGGCATTAGTGCACGCTACGTTTACTGCCTAGCGCGCGCTAACGGGAGCAACTTAGCGCACGCTACGTTAGGTGATTAACGTGCGCTAAGAAGCCAGAAAGTGCAGTATTTTCGTGTTGTGGTTGTAAATTCGTGCTGGTTTGAGTAGGATTGATTCGACTAGTGTTTAATCGAGATATTGTCGAGCCGTTGGGTTTGTGAATTGGTTTTATCGATTGTTGATTGTTATCAAACTTGTTGTCTATCGATTACTGTAATAGGTTTAGAATATTGATCGGTGATTACAACCGTGTGTTGCGGTCGAGCTCGAGTATGTTCGTGAATTGCTTTGGTCGGGACCGAGGGACTTGTAGATGACGGCAATGGAATTGGTAACAGCTTCATCGGTATCGAGGTAAGTTATTACTTGCTCAGTTCATAATATTTAATGAATGGTTTCCGTTTCATTCGTGTATAATTCGTATAGCAATGTTAATAATCGTAATCACAGGAGATTTGAGATTATAAATCGTATTCGAGTTTTGGGAATCTAAATCATAATGTATATGATTTACTTTTGTTATTGGTATACTTGTATATCGAGCATATATTGTGCTAAAGACGAAGACGTGAATTATCTACCATTCGTGACATTTTGGATCGTCGAATATTCAGAATAATGGTTCGTGATGGTTTGGACATCGAGATTGCTCTCGAAGGACTCGGAGCAAGTACTCTAATCATTTTTGTCATTTGTGTCGATCATGTCGTGATACATTCGTGTATCGTTGTTGTCATGCATTTGTGCATTGTTGTTGTCGTACATTGTGTCTTGTTGTTTTGTGCGATTGTGCATTGTTGTCATATGTCCACCATGCTTTGATCCGACGGGAATCATCATGGGAATCTATATTTGTGCCTTTGGATCGTTGGACGAGTAATGCCACCATGCTTTGGTCCGACGGATCATCATGGGAATCTATAGTGTCGTGTGGATCGTTGGATTACCATATGTATTGTTGTTGTGCATATGTATTGTTGTTGTGCATATGTATTGTTGTTGTGCATATGTATTGTTGTTGTGCATATGTATTGTTGTTGTGCATATGTATATTATGGGTTTGCCATAAGTATACATTGTT
The DNA here is from genome assembly GCA_033398695.1 of Orobanche coerulescens. Lineage (NCBI taxonomy): Eukaryota > Viridiplantae > Streptophyta > Magnoliopsida > Lamiales > Orobanchaceae > Orobanche > Orobanche coerulescens. Next base: position 107,642,407 of record CM065817.1, on the reverse strand, counting down.
GTTATTGTTGTGAGCATTTTGACGTTGTCATATGAGTATGCATTTGTAGGTCTTGTGTTAGGACCATGTTCGTATGTTGTGTTGATCGATCTCGGATTAGGACGCGATGGTAATGGTATTTCGTATCTTGAGGTATGTTCCGTATATCCTTGGTACTTGTCTTTGATGGACAATCGATTATCGTATTGGAATTGTCGATGTTACCGATGGATTGAATTGGCGAGTTGGTATAATTTCCGTATCGCGAGTTATGATAATGTTTTTGAGAACCTTGGGTATTGTTGAGATACCGCATGGATATTTTGGTATTATCCCATGGTGATGTTAAGGATACGAATTGTGGATTTTCGTAAAGTTAAGACGGTAAGATTACATTGGTCGTATTCTTACTTAGTATTTCCATTGATATGTAATTATTGACGTGATGTGATGGTTATCATTGTTGGATATTATGGTGACCCGTCGTGGGCTTTCTTTTTAGGTTCTTGGATTATCAAGCTTGTAGCGGTCGTGGAGAGATGAGCTTCCCGGGATCTTGGCTAGAACATGTATTTGTGTATTGAGCTTACATTCGGTTGTTGTATTCATTGCTAGAGTATTTTAATCGTTTGTCTTTTTCCATTGCGTGAGTATTTTTAAATGGTCTTTTGGTATTTGGTAACTTAGGTTACCTTGGCGATCGTTCTCTAAATCTATGCAGCCGATGCGTGTAAGCGATAGCTTAACGTATGTTCTTAAACTGTTGAGTCTTGGCATTTCGGGCCTTGTGGTTTCAAATGAGTTTTTACGACGGTTTGATAAACGAGTTTTATAAATCTTTGAATGGTTTTAATAGATAATACCGTCGTTAGCCTCTTGGGCGTTTTGTAAATGTTTGCGAAAATTTCTTTCACCTTGTGGGTTCCATCTCGGGGCCCACGGCTATGTAATATTCCCGGTCGGATGCGGGGTGTTACGAATATGGTATCAGAGCTTAGGTTGAGAAAACCTAGGCATTTGGGTCGAGTTGGGTCGTGTTTTTGTTGCGTCATTCGAGTTGTCGATTGACAAATACTAGAGCCGTGAGTCTTTGTTGTTCACTCAGGCTTGTGCGTTATCGGATTTGCCAGTATCGTACTGGGCTTGTTATAACTTTTCCAAATGGTGTTAACGTGTTTCTTCAGATAAAGTTGTGTTGTGTTCTCGAGTTGCACCGAGTTTGCAAAATGTGTGTTTTGAAAATATCCATGTCGAGTAATTTCTAGAGTCGAGGCATGTGCCGGTATCACGGGGAATCGTCGGCTTCACGATCCGTAAGTAATTGGATTTTGAATTTCATTAAGAGTTATTGCCGTTCTAAGTTGATATGTTTTGAGATTCAGCAGATATCATGCGTTACGGTACAAGTTGATGATTTGGGACAGGATTGATGATCTCGAGAAGCTATGATTTTGGAAAATCAATAGGTCGGTTAAGTTTTGGAGCAATTGTGTATTCGGGAGAAGGTGTGAATTGTTGAGAAGAACATGTAGTCATGTTAAGTCATTTTGGAAATACATGAAATCGCTTTTGAGCATTTGAAAATGGTACTTTTCAAAAATGAATGTTTCTGAGATGTTTTAGTAAATGATTTTTGGGCGAGACCCAATAGATTTTGAAATTGTTTTATAACTCGGGACTTGGGGTCCGAAAAGAGTTTCCTACTTTTTAAACTCCTTGTAATGCAGAGCGAGATACTGGTGAGACCCTAATATTTCAAAAGACTTTTCTGTTTTCTTAAAAACTTCCGAGACTTGTAAAATACTTTATCAATCATTTACCTATTTCGTTTACGCTGTCATGATTTTGATTTACTTGTTCAAATGAAACTTCTCGGGAAGTCTTTCGTTGTGTTGATTTGTTTCAAGGCATTGTCATAGCATAATTGAGGTGATCCAGGATGAAAAATGGTTGACGTTGCGAGTCATATGTGGAAAAAGGAGTTTTTGTCGGAGTCTATACATTGAGATTTTGGATTCTATCGTGTAGTTTCTGATGGAATATCGGTGGGATTTGTGAGCCGGATTGATATATAGGAGTACGGATGTGGTCAATCATTTGCATAGTTTTCATTTTAAAACTTGAAATCGTGTGGATTCGAAGGAAAGCGTATCAAATACTTGGCACCAATGAGCCGATTTATTTTCGAGAATTGATTTGGTGGTCTTACCAAAATTTATGTTTTGAGTTTTGAAATTTTTGAAAGAACTTTCGAAAATTTGTCTCCTTGACAAGATTATATGATTTCAAACTAGTTTTGAAAATGTGATTGATGTACATACGCATTGAATGCATAATGCATATCATGGTGAAGTTCTGAATGAGATTCACGAACTGGATAAGACATCAGTATGGTACGAGGAAAAGAGATTCGAACTTTAGTATGGCAGTTTGGTTATCCACGGATGATCGGTTGATTTATCGGATGAGAGAGATATGTTGCGTGTTGTAGATTCATGCACAGGATGTAATTTTGGAACTGTGGATTTTATGAAACCAGGACATGTGTGTTATGTGATTCCATTGGTACGGTATTAGCGCGATTTTATCATAGTGAATTTTGAATGATTTCTTTGTAAGTATAGATTTGGGGAGGGTGACCCCATGCTGGTGGGTTTTGATATTGAGTGGTCGTTCCCACTCCATGTATGATTGGATATGTTCGTCGGTTTATGATTGGTTGTTCGTATGCCGAGGAGTATGTTCGACAGTCAGGTGTGTTTATTGAGATCCACTGTATGTGATTGGTTTGTCGTTTTGAGAATGCTATTCTTTCGTATATCTGTTTCCGTGGTTCTGTGTTGACCGTGTTGGAGTTTATCATGGTGATGATATTCTCGATTGCGTTTCGACCTTTGGATTGGTCATATTAGAGTTCATCATGTCAATGATATTCTCGATTAATTTATGGGTTGATCATTGCTGGTGATCATCTGAGCGTTCAGATTTTGTGTTGATATTTTGGGATTCGTTGCCATTGTGTTGGGCAGTTGTTTCACAGAAGTATCGTGTATTATTGATTTGTATCAGGATTGGGATTTGATTGTGCGATCAGGCAGACAAGATCTAACACGGATAGATTATTTCACCTGACGATAATATATCTGGTTGGGACTTATGGAATTGTTATTGCAAGCGTGTTGAGGCTTTTCAGTAAAGTCACTTGCTAGTATCCAAGAAGATCGTCGACTTGGCCATATGTAAGTATGCTATTTTGGTTATTCGGTAATAATGATGATTCATCGTTGTCGTGATTATTTTGGGATATTTTGGTTGAACGGTTTATTTGTTTTTATGACGGATTGCAAGTTTCGAGGACGAAACTTATTTTAAGTGGTGTAGTATGTAATATCCGAAAATTCTACTACTGTTATTTAACATTTGTTTTATCCGAGTTATGTTGTACAGTGTGGTATCTGTACAGTATGGATAAAATAAATGAAGGACTGAGACATCTGTATTGGTACAATTATCGTACTTGGTTGACAATTACATTTAAGAAGTATATGTATTCAGTATGCCGTATGTTCGTATTCTGTATGTTGAGACGTTGGACAAGAATAGCTGAAAATGGCTAAGTATAGCCTTATTAGCGCACGCTGATATTCATGCATAACGCACGCTATCGTGCAGGATTAGCGCACGCTACGTTTATAGGTTAGCGTACGCTAGTGCAGACAGATCGGAAGGAATCTGCGTGTGGACCCGGCTGCTTTCGGCGCACGTTCTGATAAGTCAACGGATGTTGTAATGTAGTGTTAGCGCACGCTAATGCATGTTGATTAGCGCACGCTAACTGTATATTGGACAAAAAGGAATCTTATCCTAGTCAGAGCTGTCGGCGTGTGGACCCGTGTTCGGAGCATACAGACAAACGAGTCAATTGATGTTAGCGCACCCTAAACGCAAGGACTTGCATACGCTAGAGAGTGTAAATTACGTACGCTAATGCATGGGCATTACGTACGTAAGCTCATGTACGAAGCGAGACAGTAGTCTCTGGACTACGATAGCGCACGCTAACAAAGGTCAGTTAGCGCACGCTAAAGCCTTAGCGCACGCTAAACATGAGATGTTAGCGCACGCTAGTAATGCAGTCTATATAAGGGACAGACGGGTATTATGAAGCATTTCGTCCATTCTTTCACTTTGATCGATAGAGAGAGCTTTGGGAGGTTCTTGAGGTTCCCAAGCACGGTGAGGTGGTGATCTTTAACAAGATTAAAGATGGAAATCATGGATTAAAGCTTTGTTCTTGAAATCATTGGTGATTCTTGGAAATGGATTCAACCTTGGAAATCAATCCATTCCTTCATAAAGGTAATCACTCTTCATCATTGGATTTCGTTTTGGATTGAATGTTGATGATTATTACATAAACAAGTTTGACAAGCATGATTATGAGATGCATTACCGGAGTATGATGATATTAATATGATTCTTGTGATTTAGATTGTGTCGTTCGTTTTCTTGAGATAAGTGGATTAATCCTTCTCCTCAGTTTCGGATGTTGATGTTATTGTAGATGATTACTCTTTGTAATGGAAGATTAAGGAAGTGTGGTTACGTTCTTGACGTTTCGTGTATTAATATTAAGGAAGATGATATATGGATATAGAACTTGGATTATAAGTTGGATGATTGTTTATATGTTAAAGGATATCGGATTTCGTTGTTTTGATAGCTTTGAACATGATTGAGAATCACTTAGTGTTCTTGAAATCGCCATAAGTTGATCGGTATCGAAAAACATGCATCATCGGCATTAGCGCACGCTACGTTCTTGCCTAGCGGCGCTAACGGGAGCAACTTAGCGCACGCTACGTTAGGTGATTAACGTGCGCTAAGAAGCCGAAAGTGCGGTATTTTCGTGTTGTGGTTGTAAATTCGTCTTGGTTTGAGTAGGATTGATTCGACTAGTGTTTAATCGAGATATTGTAGAGCCGTTGGGTTTGTGAATTTGTTCTATCGATTGTTGATTGTTATCAAACTTGTTGTCTATCTATTTGTGTAATAGGTTTAGAATATTGATCGGTGTTTACAACCGTGTGTTGCGGTCGAGCTCGAGTATGTTCGTGAATTGCTTTGGTCGGGACCGAGGACTTGTAGATGACGGCAATGGAATTGGTAATGACTTCATCGGTATCGAAGTAAGTTATTACTTGCTCGATTCATAATATTTAATGAATGGTTTCCGTTTCATTCGTGTATAATTCGTATAGCAATGTTAATAATCGTAATCACAGGAGATTTGAGATTATAAATCGTATTCGAGTTTTGGGAATCTAAATCATAATGTATATGATTTACTTTTGTTATTGGTATACTTGTATATCGAGCATATATTGTGCTAAAGACGAAGACGTGAATTATCTACCATTCGTGACATTTTGGATCGTCGAATATTCAGAATAATGGTTCGTGATGGTTTGGACATCGAGATTGCTCTCGAAGGACTCGGAGCAAGTACTCTAATCATTTTTGTCATTTGTATCGATCATGTCGTGATACATTCGTGTATCGTTGTTGTCATGCATTTGTGCATTGTTGTTGTCGTACATTGTGTACTGTTGTTTTGTGCAGTTGTGCATTGTTGTCATATGTCCACCATGCTTTGATCCGACGGGAATCATCATGGGAATCTATATTTGTGTCTTGTTTGGATCGTTGGACGAGTAATGCCACCATGCTTTGGTCCGACGGGATCATCATGGGAATCTATAGCTGTGTGCGCTGGATCGTTGGATTACCATATGTATTGTTGTTGTGCATATGTATTGTTGTTGTGCATATGTATTGTTGTTGTGCATATGTATTGTTGTTGTGCATATGTATATTATGGGTTTGCCATAAGTATACATTGTTGTTATTGTTGTGAGCATTTTGACGTTGTCATATGAGTATGCATTTGTAGGTCTTGTGTTAGGACCATGTTCGTATGTTGTGTTGATCTGATCTCGGATTAGACTGACGCGATGGTAATGGTATTTCGTATCTTGAGGTATGTTCCGTATATCCTTGGTACTTGTCTTTGATGGACAATCGATTATCGTATTGGAATTGTCGATGTTACCCGATGGATTGAATTGGCCAGAGTTGGTATAATTTCCGTATCGCGAGTTATGATAATGTTTTTGAGAACCTTGGGTATTGTTGAGATACCGCATGAGATATTTTGGTATTATCCCATGGTGATGTTAAGGATACGAATTGTGGATTTTCGTAAAGTTAAGACGGTAAGATTACATTGGTCGTATTCTTACTTAGTATTTCCATTGATATGTAATTATTGACGTGATGTGATGGTTATCATTGTTGGATATTATGGTTGACCCGTCGTGGGCTTTCTTTTTAGGTTCTTGGATTATCAAGCTTGTAGCGGTCGTGGAGAGATGAGCTTCCTGGGGATCTTGGCTAGAACATGTATTTGTGTATTGAGCTTACATTCGGTTGTTGTATTCATTGCTAGAGTATTTTAATCGTTTGTCTTTTTCCGCTGCGTGAGTATTTTTAAATGGTCTTTTGGTATTTGGTAACCTAGGTTACCTTGGCGATCGTTCTCTAAATCTATTCTGTCGGTACGTGTAAGCGATATCTTAACGTATGTTCTTAAACTGTTGAGTCTTGGCATTTCGGGCCTTGTGGTTTCAAATGAGTTTTTACGACGGTTTGATAAACGAGTTTTATAAATCTTCGAATGGTTTTAATAGATAATACCGTCGTTAGCCTCTTGGGCGTTTTGTAAATGTTTGCGAAAATTTCTTTCAGCCTTGTGGGTTCCATCTCGGGGCCCACGGCGCTGTAATATTCCGGTCGGATGCGGGGGTGTTACTGAGTGCGCCATTTTCAACAGGTTCAAGACCCTATAGCTATTGGTAGAAGGAAAGCTCCCCTGAGATGATGATGAAATCCAAGCACCAGAAAGGTGAATGGCTCACTAATCCAGAAGACTGGATCCTTGGTTATGATCAATCCCCTGAAGGAAGAAGTATCTATGGGGATCGAGGCAAGCACTCCCTAGTCAAGTGGTGGAAAGGAACTGTAAATGATCCTGACTGGAGTCATTGGAAGCACTCTCAATATAGGAGCTAGCCTGTTAGCCTTTGCGTTGTATTTCTTTCTTTGGTAGGCTTACCAATGCAGTATGCATTTTTGTTTGTATCTTTATCTTTCAAGAACTTGTAATTCTCCCATCATTATCAATAGAACTTAATTTCTTGAAAGATTACAGCTCGTAATCTACGCTTACTATTTTTACTATTTGATTATGAAGTTTAGGTATATTTCAACAAGTACAAACTTGTTAAGTCCAAGCTGTAAGAACTTTTCTGCAAACAGTTAATAGATTAAATTGTATACAATTTAGATTTCACTCTGTAAGATTGTGCCTGCATGCCAATCATAAGTTCAGCTGTAATACACTTAGCCTTGTAGGATTTTCATTTTTAGAACTTGCTTGCGAGCAGTTTAAATTTCTAGACTAAGTACTAAAGATCAGATCAATCGAATAGAAGACTTGAACACAGCCTCTCTGTATCTAGAAGAAGGTATCTAGAGGATGTTTTGGTATTATCAAAAAGGGGGAAATTGTTGGGATAAATATTCCTGTTTTAGTAATTTCCAATATAAAGTAAAGAAGTCTTAAAGAAGTCAGAATATCGCTAAGTATGGAAGCTGTTAGGAAACTCCATACAGCCTGTCCATACAGCAAAGAGATCTTCTACAGAGTCCATCCCATAGAGCCTACTACATACAGCAAAAGTAATAATACATTGGATACAACAGTCAGACTGTAGGTATTTTGCTTAGAAAAAGTAAAACACATCCAATATGACTGAATAGAAAAAGCTTGAAACCGTTGTGAGATAAACATTGTTTATTCATAAATTACTCATAGTTAAAAGCAGCATTTATTGCTGATAAGATAGCATTTAATGCGGCCGGAGAGAGACAAGTCTGAACACTTTGAGGAGCATTTAATGCGAAGACAAAAAGGATGTCTGACGCATTAAATTTAATTTGATTTAATTTAAACAATCAGCAGCCGCCACTTAGAGACGTCAATATCTCACCAACCAGCTAATGACTACATTTATAACGGATATGTTTCCAAGGTTATAAATAGACCCAAGCAAGAGGACATTGATTACCCAAGATTACTCATTCTCATGCATACTCTGACAATTTAGCTATTAAAGAGCAGTACATTTCACGAGCACACAACAGTATTCAAGCGAACAAATATACAAAGTCCTCAATGCAAACATCACAGCATACAACAAATGTTCATCAAAGACATAACTACTGTTTGGAATTGTTCTACCCTTACCATTGAGATTATCATTAGCCCTTTGCGGACTAAAGATCCATGCGTATTCTGACCTGTGTGGGAAGAATAGCATTGAAGACGAAGCTTCGATCTATGTAATAAGAAGCGATTCGAAAGGGCTCAAGCCAATCTGAGTGAACGGCCTAAAGCTACAGTCCCTAAATCAATATGTGTGGATGATACAGAGACAAGTTTAGTTAAAGTCACGTAGTTGTGTACGTAGTGATTTTAATAAACTCTTTACTCCTGTGTGGGGGACCAGTGGACGTAGAGTGGTTTACCTCGAACCACTTTAAACTATATTATTTACCTTATGTCTTTATTGTTTTCATTCTAATGTGATTTATTAGTATAAAGTGTAAAACCCTGTATGCATCAACCAAACAGGAGAACACCCAGTTGTTGTCTTTACAGTAACTCACTAAACAGACTTCTGCTACGCAATTAACTTCGAAAATCATACAGCTTATTGCATTTTTATCTTTTAAGTTGTTTATTGTATACTGTATTCACCTAAAGTAGCTCAATTCAAGGCTTCATGCCAAAGCTGATTTTAGAATTGTGAAAAATGGGGTCTTAGCCCACTAAAATTACCAATGTTGTAAACTTGAGGGTACTTTGTTTTAGTGGGAGTATTTCTTGAGAAATAAAATAATGTGACTAAATACTTTGCATATTGAATTTTGTAGATAATAGAATGGCATCAAACAACACGTCCACTATTTCACTACAATCCGTCCTTGAGAAGGAAAATCTCAAAGAAAACGGCAACAACTATCTGGGTTAGATCTGGAGCTTGAGAATAGTTCTCAAGCAAGAAAGAAATATGTATGTTCTTGAGGAAGAAATTACCGATGAGCCTGCTGACAATGCTCACAAAGCAACAAAAGACGAATGGAAGAAACAATGATGATTCCATTGATGTCAGTTATCTTGGCTACCATTTGTCCAGAACTTCAGAAGAATCTGGAAGAAATGGAAGCTTATGAGCTTAATGCTCACCTCAAGGAAACTTTCTCGAAGCATGCTAGGTGAGAGAGGTATGAGACCTTTCAAGCCTTGTATGCTTGCAAGATGGTTGAGGGGCATCTGTCATCGCTCATGTACACAAGATGAAAGGATATATAGATCATTTTAATAGGCTCGATTTTCCTCTTTCTAAGGAGCACTCCACTGATGTGATCCTAAACTTATTACCCGATAGCTTTAGTCAGTTGATTATGAACTATAATATGAATGAGATGGAGAAGTCCATTTCTGAGCTGCATGGGATGCTTAAAATGGCTGGGCAGAATAATAAGAAGAAACCAAGCCACATGTTGATGGTCATCAAAGGGAAGTCCTCCAAGAACAAAGGCAAGGGCAAAGGTAAGGCAAAAGTTGGCAAATCTAAAGACCCTACTAAGACGGTTTTCAAGAATAAAGCTCCCAAAGATGGAAATTGCCATCATTGCGATAAACCAGGTCACTAGAAAAGAAATTGCAAGATTTACTTGAAAGAGCTAAAGCATATCAAGGGTAGTGAGACTGCCAAAGGTATATTTATTATAGAAGTTGACTTATCTACTTCTAACTCATGGGTATTGAATACTGGATGTGGATCTCATATTTGTACAAATGTGCAGGGGTTGAGAAGCAGTATCGATCTGAAAAAAGGGGAAGTTAATCTAAGAGTCGACAATGGAGCAAGAGTTGTTGCACTAGCCGTAGGAATTTATGGTCTAGTTTTACCCAATGAGCTTTTGCTAGTTTTGAACAATTGTTATTATGTTCTTGCTATGAATAGGAATATTATTTCTGTTTATACATTAGATTGTGAAGGTTATAGTTTTCTTATTAAGAATAAGATTATTCGTATTTTCTTTGATGACTTGCTTTATGGTACTGCAAAGTTATATACTGGCCTTTACAATATTGATCTAGATGAGTCCAACACTTTGCAAGTCTATAACATTGCAACAAAGAAAGCTAATCTCAATGATTCTAATCCGACTTACTTATGGCTCTGTCGACTTGGTCACATAAATGATAAACGCATTTCTAAACTCCATAATGATGGACTTTTAGACTCTTTTGACTATGAGTCAAATCGGATATGCGAATCTTGTTTATTGGGCAAGATGCTGAAGAATCCTTTCAACGGTCATGGAGAAAGGGCTATTGTGTTAGGGATATGCCCTCGAATGCCACTCAGAGGATGAGAGTGAGAGCATTTGTATTGTAATTATGAATATTTAATAAGGCAATAATTATTTCTATATTACTGTATATCACAGGCATTGTGATTTGGTATATAGAATAATAGTCCTCGCACTTGAGAGCAAACATTCTACTCCTTATGAAGATAAGGAGATAGGCACTAGAAGTGTTTAGAGCTAGAATGCTTAACTGGTTCGCAAGTCGATAAAACTTAACTGGGCAATAAGTGTAGACAAGAATTATATAACATGTACTTTGACATGTAAAGTGTCGGTCTTCACTGAGGGTTAGTGGGAGCACACGTTATAGGTATGCTAATGAGATTAGTATACTCGAACACGACTCACCTCGATTCAGTCATATGGATATCACTCAGGGTTTGTCAATGACTGGATCGAAAGGTTGTGATAGGTATACGTGGACCTTTGACTTGAGGTTTCAGTAGGAGATGTGCTTGTGACATTAAGTCAGTCATTAGAGTAGTTCGATCCAATCGCCGGTGGGTGGGGTCAACCTCGAAATGCAACTTAGTGGGCAAGTAGCAGTCTCTACTGAATACCAAGATAGAATTCTTTCTCCTGTAAGTGAGTAGGTAAATGTCCTGTGCGGTTAATGGCAAATGAGATTATAAGTCTTTGGCCAAAGCATTTAGAACTAGTTGTATTTGATACACGAGAGCTCGATGATCTCAGTCTGCATTAACAGAAAGCATAGAGTCAAGTTACAGTAGGGTTTGACTTTACCGTGACCCTAATACTTGACCGGGACATATGATTGAAGGGTTTATATGTATACGGTATTCACGACATAATGGTTTTGGAATAATCCTAATTATTCGCTCTTAGTTGCGTTACAGTGTGAGCCACGGGTCTGGCTAGGTGTTACTCATACTCTTTGGATCCTCCCATTGCTAACTGAGACGAGCTTACAGAGTCGCACACACAGGATAGACGACGGAATATTTTTAGCTTATTTCTCTCTTAGTTAATATTAGACATTAGATGTTTAATTTAATTTATTGGATAAATTAAATCAGTTCGTGAATTAAATAAATTACTGGGTAATTAATTTAATTTATATTGATTCTTAGAGAATTTATATTTAATATAATTAATTAATTGAATTAATTAATTGTATTATTTTTTAAACGAACCAAGGTTTATCTATCAGACTAGATACACGAGGGTCCGTTTCACGGACCGAAATGAACCAACACCAAAATATCTCATCATGGCCGCCCCACTCTCACTTCATCATGGTGATAAATTATCAAGTTTGTCTTAATGTCATTTTGATATCAAGTGTGGGGTTTTAATTGATTTATTTAATGAATTAATTATGGTTGATAGTGATGAGTGTGTTGTGTATTATATATTAACCATCATCATTCATCACAAGGGCTGAGCAAGGGGCTGCCATTCACCTAGCAAGAAGAGAGAAAAAGAAGAAAATAATTTTTCTTCATTTTTCATACTTGAATACAAAGTGTATTCTTGAATGAAAAATTATTTTCATACACTTTGAGTGTTAATAAATATAGTAAGCTTCTCCTTTCAACTTCTAGCCATGTTCTTGGATAACAAGACGATAGGAGTATTATCCGGTTATCTATCCGACGCGTGATACGTAGAGGCACAGTGCTTTTGGTGCTCGAGAATTTCCAAAAGCTCGTTCGATTAGATTTATGTTCGTGCTCGAATTTAAGAAGATATTATCAAAGGTCTACAAGGGTATGATCTCATAATTTCATCTTTGTCATTTTATATTCGTTTATACGATGCTTGATCGATCCGTTTCTGGGGTTTTGGTTTTATCCGGTTGGACCGCTTTATTTTCCGTTGCGTAACTCATTTTTAATCACCGAATCCCAACAGTCGTATCGAAGCGAGGTCTATGCGATCATATATTCGATATTTGCATTTGGAATGCTTGGTTATTTTTTATGATTTAGAATCATAATTGTTTTAATTGTTGATGTTTAATTGTTCATCTAAAAATTATTTTTCATGATTTTATGTTACAATATAAATTTATTTTTCTTTTGAAAAACTGATTTAACTGTGTAATATAAAAATTAAAAAAATATTATTTTTAGATTCGGGATGAAAAACGAGCCATAAATAATGCATTTGGACCGTGACTCGAATGGATTTGCCCGGCGACAAGTTTGCCGGGTTCTCGGGCTGGTGGCCGGGCAGGTCATTGGGCCGGGCCCTATCGCCATGGGCTTGGTCCGGGCCTTGTGAATTTCGACTCTGTTTTTATATTTCGTTCGGTAAATTAATTTTCTGTAAATTAAATTGGATTTAGTTCGACTATAATATAATTATGGTAATTTTATTTTAAGGGAATTAATTTAATAAAATATTTATTTTGTCCAGAGCAAATTAAAATTAATAGTTAAGTGAATTAATTGGATTAATTCTAATTGTTATATTAATTTTTGTTGATTAGATCCATATTTAAATTAATCATTTTACCATTTATTTAATGTAATTGTTGCATTAATTTTGAATGGGGATGTAGTTCATGGACCTAGTTTTAAATCGGTTGTTTTGTTCGATTGGGTTGTAAAGGCCGTTTTGATCCTATTTATTTTACCAGAAAATTTATATAAGATGCAATTTTTCAAATGTAAAATTTATATGTAATGACGAAGACCGGAGGAAGATCCATTCGAGAAGATGACAAGACCGAAGACATGTAATTAGATTACGATGTTTTTGTTCTAAGGCAGTCCATGAGCGCATGTTGTTAGTTTTAGGTTGTGTATGTTTTCATATTGTATGACAAACAAACAAACCGACAAACCGCACTTATAAACGGATTAATGTGCAAAGTGTAACATATAATCGCGTTAATACTCCCACTTATAAACACTAAGTTATATATATTACGAGGTTTCCTACCCTCCGTCAAACTCATGGAAAATTGAAATCTAAACCGGGATATTATTCTTCCGAGTATGTCGGGGTAATATTTTTGGGGAAGGTTGATAAATTCCTAGAGTGCATTAGATGCCTTTGGTTGTGACAAATCAAACCCCTAGAAACCATATGGGTTGCCAGGTAAGATTCAATTGTCAGACTAATAGGAGTTGACGGTTTAAACTTAGATAGTTCAGCGAGCCATAGAAACCAAATGGGTTGAGGTCAAGTGAACTAGGGGTAAAAGAAGATCGAATCATCCATTAGATGGGTTGGTGTTAGACACCACTTTATAAACAATGATAGAATAGAAATCGTATGGGTTGCCCTCTATTAAACTTTATAAAGAACTCGATCACCACTATGAAGTCGACCGTGACTTCCGGATTTCACATGGGAGTGTGCAAATGCCGATAAAATAGTGAGAGCCGAGTTATGAATAAAGAAAGTCCTTAAATTCTTCACTCGGATCATAATTAAACAATCACTAACAAATCTTAAATTATTCTCATAGCTTAATGTAACTCTCAATATGACAATGAACCCACTCGCTATACTACTTGAAAAGAACGTCCTGACTGGTCCGAACTATGTGGACTGGCTTCGAAACTTGAGGATTGTCCTAACTATGGAAATGCTGGGATACGTCTTGGAGGCAGACATCCCAGCGGCTCATGTAAGAACCCGAGCCAATCAGGAAGATGTCGATGCCCATATGAAATGGGTAAAAGACAACGTAAGAGTGCGCGGGTACATATTAGGCTCAATGACTAATGAGCTTCAACGTGCCCATGAAAAGTTGACGTCTTCGAGAGCCATCTTAGTACACCTAGCTGAGCTCTGTGGAGAGCATAGTCGTACTGCTAGATATGAGATATCGAAGTAATTATTCGGCGCTAGGATGAAGGAAGGAGAGAGGGTTGGGGACCATGTCCTCATGATGATCTTGATGATTGAGAGATTAGAAGCTTTTGATTTTCAGATGCATGCATCTCTCTAAACTGACCTTATCCTACAGTCACTTCCTGACTCCTTTTCCCAATTTGTCATGAACATCAACTGCAATGAGATTGCATGTAACTTAGCTGGGCTAATGAACAAACTGACGACTGCCCAGTTTCAAATGAAGACAAAGGGAAAGGAAGCTGCACTTGTGATTTCTTCTGGGACTTGGAAGTCTAAGAATAAGAAAAAAAAGAATAAAAAGCATTTAGGTCCAATAGCCAAGATTGATAAGGGAAAGGGCAAGGCCCCAATGGTTCAAAAGAGTAAGGCGGCCAAGAAAACGGAAAAATGCCTCAACTGCGGTGAGCTAAATCACTGGAGAAGGTACTGTCCAAAACTTGACCGAAATGCACCTTCAGGTATGGAACTACTGGTTTTGGAAACAAATTGTTCTGTAAGTGTATTTTCTACTTCTTAGATACTTGATTCTGGTGCGAGTTCTCACATATGTATAATGAATCAGGATCTGGAATGAAGTAGAAAGCTTGGAGCTGGAGAAGTGATGGTGATAGTTGACAGCAGGCATAGTGTCGAGGCTACCGACATCGGATCACTATTGTTGGATTTAGAATCCGGTTTTATTCTTACTTTGGACGATGTACTTGTATTGCCCAAGGGGCATAAAAATTTTGTATCAATTCCAATCATGGACCAAAAGGGATTTCACTTCTTTATAGGAGATAGATCATGTCGTATTTATTTTAAAAATAAATTAGTTGGTACTGCTACATTACTAAATGGTTTATACCATTTGAATCTAAAGAATAAAACAACCATGAACACTATAACTAGGAAGCGTGGTAGGGATAAAAAAAACCAAGCACTTAAGTGGGATCTTAGACTTGGTCATATGGTCAGACCAAGGTTTATAAGATGGAGAAAGATGGACTTACAGGTCCATTGGGATCAGATCCCTATCCAACTTATGAATCTTTCCTTCAATTGAAAATAACAAAGTTACCCTTCGCAGGACTTTTGTAAGAGCCGCTAAAAACTTGGATTGATCCATACCGACATATGTGGCCATTTTGAAGTGGCACGAGATGGCTTTTAGTATTTCATTACATTTACTAATGACCATTCTAGGTATGGATTTTTGTACTTAATGAAACATAAGTCTGAAG
The DNA here is from genome assembly GCA_033398695.1 of Orobanche coerulescens. Classification (NCBI taxonomy): domain Eukaryota; kingdom Viridiplantae; phylum Streptophyta; class Magnoliopsida; order Lamiales; family Orobanchaceae; genus Orobanche; species Orobanche coerulescens. The sequence continues at coordinate 107,626,805 of CM065817.1, read as the reverse complement.
CTTTTGATAAATTCATGGAATTTAAAGCCTTAGTTGAAAATCAAACACGTAACTGTGTTAAAACTCTTCGGTCAGACCGAGGTGGTGAGTACATGAGTACCGAGTTTGATGAGTTCTTAAAAGAACTAGGAATAGTGTCACAATTCACTCCTACAGCTACTCCACAATTAAATGGTTTATCAGAAAGAATGAACCGAACCTTGTTGGACATGGTTCGCTCCATGCTTAACTATACTAATCTGCCGATTTATCTGTGGGGTCACGCGCTCCTTACTACTGCACATATCTTGAATAGATGTCCTTCCAAATCCATTCCTAAGACTCCACATGAGATTTGGAGAGGTAGGAATTTAAGTCTTAATCACATTAGGATTTGGGGATACCCTGCTTATGTCAAGAAGACTAGAGTAGAGAAATTGGAAGCTAGGTCTGTGAAAGGTCGTTTTATAGGATATCCAGGAGATTCCATGGGATATGTATTCTACATGCACGAAGATCATAGGATAATTGTTGATATACAAGCACACTTTCTGGAATATTAATTTATTCAGGAAGGAGGCGCTGTAGAAATATTTCTTTGGAAGAAATAAAAGAAACACCAAATGAGACACATGCACAAGATATTAGAACCAAACCTTCAGAAATACAAACACGACCTTGAAAGTCTAGTAGAATTTCTCAATACCTGAGAGGTATGGCTATCTGTATCAAGAGGAACTGGGTGTCCATGAGATAACAGAAAGTAGTCAAGAGAATGATCCTTCTACATATGACCAAGCGATGGTAGATGTTGACTCCGCTAAGTGGCAAGAAGCTATGGAAGCTGAGATAGATTCAATGCAGGCTAATCAGGTATGGACTTTAGTAGATCGTCCTAAAGGCATAGTGCCTATTGGAAACAAATGGATCTATAAAAGAAAGACTGATGGAGATGGCAAGGTTGATACCTACAAGGCCAGGCTTATGGCAAAGGGTTATTCCCAAAGAGAAGGAATCGATTACTTTCAGACCTTCTCGCCTGTAGCTATGATTAAGTCTATTCACATGATGCTTGCTATACTAGCCCACTTAGATTATGAAATATGGCAAATGGATGTGAAACGGCATTCCTAAATGGATTCCTCGGGGAGTAGATTTACATGGAACAGCCTAAGGGATTCATATCTCAAACCAATATTCATAAAGTATGCAAACTTCAGCGTGCTATTTATGGACTGAAGCAAGCTTCGCGGAGTTGGAATCTTCGTTTTAACAAGACATTAAAAGAGTTTGATTTTGTGCAAAACAAAGAGGAGTCCTGTATTTACAAGAAGGTTAGTGGGAGCAAAATTGAGTTCTTAATACTATAGGACACGACGTAGGAATGCTCATTTCTGTGAAAGCCTGGCTTTCTAAAGAGTTCTCAATGAAAGACTTGGGAGAAGCTACCTATATTCTGGGTATTCGCCTCTACCGGGATAGAGCGAAAAGAATGTTAGGTCTTTCCCAAGCCCTCTATATAGAAAATATCCTGAAGCGATTTAGGATGGAAGATTCTAAAAGAGGGTTCATTTATATGCAACATGGTGCAAAACTTTCCTTAGAGATGAGTCCTCAAAGTGAGGAAGACAGAAAGGAAATGAGTAAGGTGCCCTATGCTTCGGCAGTAGGTAGCCTCATGTACGCTATGATTTGCACTAGACCGGTCTTGCCTATGCTGTGAGCGTAGTAAGTTGGTTTCAGTCAAATCCGTAGGTGAACATTGACTGGTCAGAAGAGCATTCTTAAGTACCTAAGGAGGACTAAAGACTTGGTTCTTACATACGGCGGTGGATAACTTAGAGTGATGGGTTATACAGACTCATATTTTTAGGGGGACATGGATGCTCAGATATATACATCAGGGTATATCTTCACTCTGAATGGTACGGCAGTTTCTTGGTGAAGTGCCAAGCAAAGTTCGACTGCTATCTCTACATGTTAAGCTGAATATCAGGTAGCCATGGAGGCTGCTACAGAAACATTTTGGATTAAGAAGTTCACTGAGGAACTTCAAGTGGTTCCTAATGCTGAGAAGCCCGTGACGCTGTTTTGTGACAACGACGGAGCTGTTGCATAGGCTAAGGAGTCTACGGCTCACCACAATACCAAACATATTGCGAGAAGATATCATTTTGTGAGAGAAATGGTTCAGGAAGGGAATGTTATACTACAAAGAGTAGACACAGCAAATAACGTTGTTGATCCGCTTACCAAGCCACTATCTCAGAAGGTCTTAGAGAGACATTTGGAGAGTATAGGTATTAGATACCATAGTTTGTAGCATTGTGTGCAAGTGGTTGTTAGGGATATGCCCTCGAATGCCACTCAGAGGATGAGAGAGTGAGAGCATTTGTATTGTAATTATGAATATTAAATAAAGCAATAATTATTTTTGTATTATTGTATATCACTAGCATTGTGATTTGGTATATAGAATAATAGTCCTTGCATTTGAGAGCAAACATTCTACTCCTCATTAAGATAAGGAGATAGGCACTAGAAGTGTTTAGATCTCAAATGCTTAATTGATTCGCAAGTCGATAAAACTTAACTTGGCAATAAGTTTAGACAAGACTTGTATAATGTGTACTTTGACATGTAGAGTGCCAGTCTTCACTAAGGTTTAGTGCGAGCACACGTTATAGGTATGATAATGAGATTAGTATACTCGAACACGACTCACCTCGATTCGGTCACATGGATATCACTCAGGGTTTGTCAATGACTGGATCGAAAGGTCGTGATAGGTATACGCGGACCTTTAACTTGAGGTTTCAGTAGGAGATGTGCTTGTGACATTAAGTCAGTCATTAGAGAAGTTCGATCCAATCGCCGGTGGGTGGGGTCAACCTCGAAATGCAACTTAGTGGGCAAGTAGAAGTCTCTACTAAATACCAAGATAGAATTCTTTCTCCTGTAAGTGAGCAGGTAAATGTCCTATGCGGTTAATGGCAAATGAGATTATAAGTCTTTGTGTCACGCCCCCAACATCGGGCAGGACGAGGGCGCGACGATACATGTCGATCAATCAATAAGAGTGTAGTAAAGGCATTGCGGAAGCTAGAATAACGATCAACAAAAATTCAACAACGATCTTAACCCGATGTTTTAAGTTTCGTTGAAATAAAAGTTGGTAATGAAATTACAAAGATCAGAACATTACAGCAGAACTTCTTTCCAGAATTTCAAAAGTACCAAATACGAAACATAACTAATCTATTACAAGGTGGAATTATACACAATTCTATGTCTCGAAGGTCTTCTACTCGGTCTCTTCAAAAGTCCCCTCGTCTTCGGCCGGATTCTCATCCTCTGGTTTAAAATGGAAATGGTGGGGTGAGACAAAGGGTCTCAGTGAGTGGGTGATCGTGTGCGAGTGTGGCTACTTTTCTTTGAAAACATTTTGATTGATGCATGGTTTTATAAAGTATATGGAATTGGAATCGTTTGCAAGATACATTATAATTTTTATGAACACAATAAACACTTACATGTGCGATATTATAATCCTGTCCCCGTGGATGGATGACAAGTCAAGCAGTTGGTCAATCAGTCAAGCTAGCTTCGAATCCTGCCGATATGGACTTTGGATTCTAGGCACTCCTTATTACTCCTAGCAAGATAGGCCGTCGCCCCAAGATTTGGACCGTCGCCCCAAGATTTGGACCGTCGCCCCAAGTAGAGCCTTCGCTCTTTTCACACTTAGCATGTGCTTCCTTATCTCTTATCTGGGCTCGGTATGTCCTTAGCTGTGGGTTAAAACCCGGATCACACCATAATCGCGATTATACCCCAAGTCTACGACCCAGGTCCCTCGGAACACTCCGTTCCTCGGTTATGGGAATAGGAAACAACGGTAGCCTCGTTCATGAACCGCAGCCTTGCTGCTCGATCCAAGACTTGGTCTAACCGTCCCTGACACGATTAGGGACTCTAGAGGTGGCTCATACAGTTCAAGAGGTGGCCCCGGATTTTAGGTTGGCTCTCTGGTTCGTATGGGATCAAGAGGTGGCCCCCGTCCGTCGACGTGGCACTTTGCCCCGGTAGAGTTAGAGGCGGATCCGTCCGTGGCACTTTATTTGTATAGCACTTAGTTCCCAAACAGTTACAGTCAGTAGTCAGACGCATGTCACGAGTATCAAGTATGTGTTCGGTTAGTCAGGTTAATAGCGTCTTTTTGACTAAGTACGAAATATGTATTAATTATAATTGTGGCCCGATTTGCTCGAAAGAAAAAATTCATAATAAATCTGAGAAATAATCTGAATAATCTTATTAATAGTCTGGGAGTTTAGATCAGGTATTTATATAATATGGGCAGGTTCGACGATAACGGGAAATCATTGGAATAGGTTGAATGGACGCTTTTGCCCTTGGGTTCGAGTTTTAGTTTTTAGAGTAAGGATCGAATTCGGATGGTTGTGAATATTTGTGAGAATGTCAAAAATATTCCCACGACTCCAGATTTAAGGAAAATTTCGAAATTTTTAGTTTCGAGACTGAATTTTCCAGAATTTATGGTTTTGCCCCAAAACTTAGGAAAATTATTCCGAGGCTTATAATGTTATGAAATTAGCTCGGATTTTGATGAAATTTTACGAGGTGACTCGTAATAGGTCTGGAATGATAGATTTGTGAAAAAATCCAGAAAATTTCGGACTTGGTCTAGAATTCTAATTTTCTTGCATTTTGACCCCAAAAGTGTTTCAAATTACAATTTTGGTTTATAAGTATAGACATCGAAGTCCGAAGTGTACGAAACTTTACGGTCAGCTTATATATGAAGAAATAGATGCGGTATAGGGTCCAGAATACGTATTTTTGTAAATTTTCAATTTAGTCTCCAAACTACCTAAAATTGCAATTTGTGCCCAATTTTCCGTTTACTCGATTAAATTCTCGTTTTCGGCCACAAGTACATTATCACATATTACAACTTAGTTATATGGCACTAAAATTCTAGATTTGAGACAAAGTCACGTGAAAGTACAAGGTAGGTATAAAGATTACAATTTTTCACGAAATTAGAATCCGACTATCGAATCGGTTGTCGACTAAAATTGTCAAATCAATTTGCATGATGTTATAACAATAATATGAATATTCAAAACATGTATATACTCAGAATTTTCCAGATTTGTACATGCATCATAATTTCTCATAATATTCATAAATAAAAATCAAGAAATACAAATATTTATATAGAAATATTAACAAAAACTTGTAGTATAATTTCAACATGCAAAATTTGACATGCAACTCAAGAATATATTTCAAAATTTTCAGATCTCACACGCATCATCATAAACAAGAAATAATTGATTTTTGTTTTTAAAATTTTGAAGAATTTCCACTCACCTTAGTTGAATTCGTGTGGGATTCTTGGTCTCGGGTTTTGAAAGACGATTTCTCCTCCTATCCTCTATGGTTCGGCCGTATGAATCACCATCCAAGGCGGGTATTTTTGTTGTATATTAAGATTATTGTTAGTATAAAGGTTACCACTAATGTTTTAGGAAAGAAAAGGGTTGAAAATGAGATTACCTTGAATTTCCTTCTCCTTTTTCCTTCCCCTTCTTCTTTCTCCTTTCTTCTCAAATTTTCAGCCTTCTCTCTCTCTATTACTAAGTGCAGATTTTGTTTGGTGTATGTGTGGAAGGAAGAGTGTGTTGATATATATTGTAAGTATTTAAAAGGGGTGGTCAACGCTTGGGAAAATGGGGTGTAAATAGGTCCTTTGCATGGGAAACATGGCTTGAAAAAAAAATGTTGATCCCCTCCCTTGTCCCCCATTTGGCCGTCCCATATGTGTATGTGTTTATATATTATATTTTTTTTTGGTGTTTAATTGTTGTGTGTAAGTATATATATATATACATATATATATATATGTATATATAGTTGGGCTTTGAAGTGAAATTCCAAACCTTAGGAATTTTATTAAGTTGGACTTGAGCCTTTTAGTGTGTTCATATGTGTAGGTGTTGATACACATGGCCCATTAGGAATTTCATGTTCCTATTTCGAGTTTTAATTAATTCATTATCTCATTCATAAAATAATTTATGAATAAATAAGTAAAATAAAATGAAACTAGATGTAGATTACAAGCAATTGTTATTAGAGTACATCATGATTTAATAATTATACATGTAGTAAACTATCGAGTTTAGGGTGTTTTACATCCTCCCCTCCTTAAAATAATTTGGTCCCCAAATTCCTACTTGAATAATTCGGGGTACAATTTCTTCATTTCTTCTTCAGTTTCCCATGTAGCGTCTTCCTCGCTATTATGCTTAGACCAGATGACTTTGACTAGGGGAATTGTCCTCTTCCTTAGTTCACGCATCTGTCGGTCGAGGATCTTTATCGGCTTCTTTTCATAAGATAAATCATATTTGATTGGTGGGATGTCAGAGGTAAGAACATGCTCCGGGTCCGGATGATACTTCTTTAGTCTCGAGACATGGAAAACGTCGTGCATTCCCGCCATATTGGGAAATTGACGATCAATTTCCGATTGCACGACGTTTTCCATGTCGGGAATGCACGACGTTTACTCTCGAGATGATACTTCTTTAGTCTCGAGACATGCAAGACCTGAGGGTCTTCGGTGTTCGACTTTTACTCTCTGACAAGTTAAGCATCTTGCTGCGAATTCCGCTACCTGGTTCTTCATATTTACCCACCAGTAGTGCTTCTTTATATCCTTATACATTTTATTTCCTCCTGGATGAATTGTATATCGGGAGTAGTGAGCTTCTGCTAAAATTTTCTTCTTGAGCTCGACATTGTCGGGAACACATATACGGTTCTTTAATCTTAATATCCCATCAACAGACATGCTAAACTCAGGTTTTTCTCCTTGTGCGACCTTTTCCATAAGTTTACATAACTTCTCGTCTTGAGTGTGAGCTTCTTGGATTTCCTTAAATAAGTCCGGCTTCAATGACAAGTTGGCGTACATAACGCATGTCTTGGATTGTCTTGGGTTCCATTGGCTTATTTCTCCCAGGGCATTCCATTCCCTTATCATGAGTCTAGCCACACTCGCTTTCCTACTCAAGGCGTCTGCCACGACATTGGCCTTGCCTGGATGATGCTGAATGGAGAAGTTATAATCTTCAAGGAGTTCTATCCATCGTCTCTGTCTTAGATTCAACTCCTTCTGAGAGAATAGATATTTGAGACTCTTGTGGTCAGTAAAAATGGTGAAGGTAGCTCCATACAAGTAGTGTCTCCATTTCTTCAAGGCAAACACTATTGCTGCGAGTTCAAGGTCGTGGGTCGGATAGTTCATCTCATGGACCTTTAGCTTTCGGGATGCGTAAGCCACAACCTTGTCGTTTTGCATCAGCACAGCTCCTAATCCTTCCTTCGATGCATCACTGTACAACACAAACCCTTCGCTTCCTTCGGGAAGTATTAGTACAGGTGCGGTTGTGAGTTTCCTCTTAAGCTCCTGGAAGCTCGACTCACACTTATCGTTCCACACAAATTTGACGTGTTTCTGTGTTAGTCTTGTGAGTGGTCCTGCGATTTTATAGAAGTCTTTAATGAATTTGCGGTAGTAACCCGCAAGTCCAAGAAAGCTTTGAATCTACGTGACTGTTTATGGCCTCTTCCAGTCCAGAATAGTCTCCACCTTTGATGGATCTACTGCAATTCCTTCTCCTGATATGACGTGTCCTAGAAACGCCACTTGTCTTAACCAGAATTCACACTTGCTGAATTTGGCGTACAATTTATGCTCCCTTAGCGTCTCTAGCACCAACCTTAGGTGAGTTTCGTGTTCTTGATCCGACTTGGAATAAATGAGTATGTCGTCGATAAAAATTACTACGAATTGATCCGAATATGGTTGGAACACGCGGTGCATTAAATCCATAAATGCAGCTGGTGCGTTGGTCAATCCAAAAGGCATTACCACGAATTCATAATGACCATACCTAGTTTGAAAGGCAGTCTTTGGTATGTCATTCTCTTTGATCTTCAACTGATAATATCCATGTTGGAGATCGAACTACGAGTAAACCGTTGCACCTTGTAGCTGATCGAATAGTTCGTCGATCCTGGGAAGTGGATACTTGTTCTTAACAGTAATGTTGTTAAGTTCACGGTAATCGATACACAATCTTAGCATGCCATCCTTCTTCTTTACGAATAGTACTGGCGCTCCCCAAGGGGATATGCTTGGTCGGATAAATCCAACTTCTAGTAATTTTTGCAACTGAACCTTCAGTTCTTGCAGTTCTAGTGAAGCCATTCGATATGGCGTTCTAGCCACTGGTGCCTTTCCTGGCCATATATCTATATTAAATTCAACTTCCCTATCTGGAGGTAGAGAAGTGAGTTCCGTGGGAAAAACATCAGGGCATTCTGATATTACTGGTATTGCTTCGATCTCGGTTGTGCTCTTGGGTTTATTCATGATAAAAGCTAGATATCCCGTTGCTCCCTTCGAAATGGCCTTCCTCGCCTTCGTGGCTGATATAATCGGGGCCGAGTTAATTCTAGCATTTCCATGTAGTTCAACTACAGGGTGATCGGGTTTGCAGAATCGAACAATTTTAGAATGGCAATCAAGTTTTGCATAGTTCTTAGATACCCAATCCATACCAAGTATGAGGTCATACTCAAGTATGGGAAGAAGAATTAGGTCAGCAGGAAAACATTGACCCTCAACTACAACTTCGCAATTCCTAAATACCGAATCTGTTTCCTGGCTTGCACCCATAGGTGTGGACACCACTAAGCTTACAGGCAATGATTCCAAACATATATTCAGTTTTTGTGCGTAATGGGGTGTAACAAAAGAATGTGATGATCCTGGATCTAATAATGCATGAGCAGAGTGGTTTGACAAAAGGAATGTACATTCCACCACATCTGTTGCATTAGGAGCTTCTTGTCCAGCTAAGGCAAAAACTCTTGCTGGCGCTTTTCCCTTGCTCTTGCGATCGTCCTTCTTAGCCGCGTTTTTCTGTTGATTGTTGTCCGGCGCTTCCCACTTCGGGCATTCCCTAATCTGATGCTGATTATCTCCACAGCGCAGACACCTCCCCTGTTTCTTCCAACAGTCCTCGGGTTTATGTCCCATCTTATTGCAGTGAGGACAGGGCGGTAGGTTGTTTACAGGCTTCTTTCCGGTGCTCTGTCCTGAAGTCTTGCGCTGGAATTTTTGGGGTGGCCTGGATGATGAGTTTGGCATGGGTCTCTTTGACTTCCCAACGGTGCGGTCCTTTGCCTGACCCAGTCGGGTCATCCCGCTTTCAATTCGGCTGGCAGCCTCGACAGCTTCTGTCATCGTCGTCATCCTTACTGGCAGCAAGCTTTGTTGAAGCGTAAATCTCAACCCGCACATAAACTTGTACAGTCTGTCCTCCTCGGTGCTCACCAGTCCCGGTGTGTATTTTGAGAGTCGATTGAATTGAGACTCGTACTGGGCGACGGTCATTGCCCCTTGCTTAAGATGATAAAATTCATCACGGCGAGCCTCATGAGCGGCTTGGGAAATGTATTGATCACGGAAGGCTTTAATGAAGTTCTCCCATGTCTGGTCAGTGGCCTCTCTTGTCTATTTTCCACTGGTAATCTTCCACCAGTCGTGAGCCGCAGACTCCAATCGAAAAGTTGCGAGTGCTAGCTTCTGCTCTTCCGAGTACTGTAGGGTTGCAAATATACTCTCTATCCTCTCTAACCAGTGTTCGGCAATCGTGTCGTCCGGCTCCCCAAGAAATGTAGGGGGTTTGAATCGGAGAAACCTTTCTAAGGCCCGGTCATGTGTTTCAGGTGCATTCGGGTTTGGTGCAATATGCTGTTGTAGAAAGGTCACCAGTTGGGTGATTGCTTGGGCAGTGTTATTGTCCCCTTGGAATGGATTTCCATTACCTCCGTGTTGTTCCTCATTGTTGTTATGTTGAGCACGGGGTCTCCCACGTCCACGTCGGTCGGCCATCTATCGCCATTAACGGTTATTATAATTAGTTTATTTCGAGTTGTAAGTATAGAGAAGTCAATTATGCAAACGTTATTTTAAATCTCATTATAACGTAATACGAATAACACATCATTAATGCATCCTAATGGTTTGATTTGACATGCGAAAATTATAGTTTTTTGATAGGGATAGTTAGTAAGTTGTCCAACTTAACCATCGTTCAAATACCAAAGAACAAACATAAGTACATCATAACGTCATCATAATAGTTAAACATAAAAGTAGGAACATAGCGGTATCACTCTCAGTCTTCTCCTGGCTCCATCGGGTCTTCCTCAGGGTCCTCTTCTTCAGAGCTAGAGGATACATCATGTAATATCCGCAATTTCGATTTTTCGGTAATTTTCTTTTTTCGGCGGAAGTCCGTTTTGACGACTCGCTCATGACCGTTTCGTCATTTCGAGAATAATTAATTCTGTACTTTTTGTCATCCGAGTTCGTTTCGGTGTCGTTTTGTTGAGTTCCATGCTTTTTAGCGACTTTTCCGCACTGGAGCTCGATTCTTGCGAATCTCGTCCGAAACTGTTGTTTCGAGTTTCTCGCAAGTTCATTTAATGTTATTATTCATGTTGCGAGCTTTGGTTCGGTGTTTCGATCACATATCGTGATTTTCGGACGTTTTGGGCCATTTTTGTAATTTCCCCAAAGTCTGGGGTAATTATTTCCGTTGTCGAATTCCGACACTTCGAATGGTCGGAATCGTGTGTTCTCTTAGTGTTTGGATTCGTCTTTTCGAGTACTTCGTAACCGTATCTTCGATTTTTACTCAGGTTCGGGTTTCGGGGTCGTCCGGGCCGTCGGAGTGGCCACGACCGAGTCACGGCCGGAGGGGGCACTGCTTTGCCGAGTTACGGCCGTAAGGTGCGATTACGGCCGTAAGGTGTACGAGTTACGGCCGTAAGCGTGATCGAACGGCCGTCTGGCCCGGGCGGATTTTGTGGCCGATTCTGGCCGTAAGGTGGGCGAGTTACGGCCGTATTTTTGGCGTCGCGACGGAGGCTCGGGAAATCGAGTTCTTGGCCGATTCTAATCATTTCCAAGGCATTTTGGAAGATCCTTGTTGATTATATCATCATCTAATCCGAGTATTTCGTCGAATCAAGGTATATTTCTTGATTTTCTTTCAAGTTGACTTTTTGGAGAATTGTTCTTGATTTCGTTTCTAATCGGATTTTGATGAATCGGTTGATGTTAGTAAACATTATTAATCATGTTCTATGGATTGTATATCCATATTTTCGATTCTTTCAACCCGATTGATGATTTTTAGGGTCTTGAGGAACTTTGAACATTTAGTGTTCGATTAAATGCCTCAAAGAGTTTCTTTCGGTCGTTATGTTGATTTCAATTGATATTGTGTTATTGAATGAATTGTATTTCATTCAAGGTGGTTCGAGTACTTGTGTTTACCGGAGGATGCCGTTCGTTGTTCGTGGAGGGATTCCATCGCCTTCGGTTGAGGCAAGTTTTATACTTGTACTAGTCAATGAGATTAATGTTATCATATATGTGTATGAATGTGTTGTATCATTCCGAGACTTAGTCTCTTCATGAATTCATTGATATTAAGAGATCGTTCGATACGATACCTTTCGGCAATTATGCCAAATATTTCATTGTTCGTTAATGGCCGGTTCAAGGCATTGTGATACTCATTATTAATGTCATTGTCGATAGCCGGTTCGCGGTATCGATGTATCGATTGTTGTTATTATAGATGTCAATTAAAGACATCGTTGAGATCATTGTTATTCTGTTTGGATTGTCATTAAAGCATGCGGGCCGATTAAAGGCATTGGTTTATTCATTTCTCGCCTTCGTCGTCGGTAACCGATTAAAGGTGCCGGGGCATCCTTCATATCATTGTTATCGAATTGCCGTTCTCAAGCAAATCGAAATGTTCAATCATTCACTAAATCATTGTTATCGATTGACCTTTCTAAGGCAATCGAGGTATTCACTCATTCATCGTGTCATTGTTATCGATTGGCCGTTCTCGGGCAAATCGAAGTGTTCAATCATTTATGGTATCATTGTTGTCGATTGACCGTTTTAGGCAATCGAGGTATTGAATCATCCGCTGCATTATTGTTGTCGGTTGGCCGTTCTAAGGCAATCGAGGTGTTAATTTGGGACCTTCAAGGACGGTGTCTATCCGTGTGTTACTATCATCGTGTTGGCCGACTCAAGGCAGCACACTATCATTCATTGTGATACGGCTTCGTGCCGTGGCTTCGGCCCTAATTGTGATACGGCTTTCATGCCGTGGCTTCGGCCCTAATTGTGATACGGCTTTCATGCCGTGGCTTCGGCCCTAATTGTGATACGGCTTTCATGCCGTGGCTTCGGCCCTAATTGTGATACGGCTTTCATGCCGTGGCTTCGGCCCTAATTGTGATACGGTTTTCATGCCGTGGCTTCGGCCCTAATCAATATGACAAATTTTTCGGACTTCATGTGATTGTGATATTTGACAGCTTCGGCTGAGTGTCTTTAAGGCCTTTGTGATTGTCTTGGTAATTTCATTGGAGCCTTCGGGCATTGTGATTCATAATTAATTCAGTTCTGGTTTGGTTCATGTCGTGTAATTCATTGTGGTACTCTGTGATTATGATTCGCCGTTGGGCACTTATGTTCTATACTTTTGAACTTGTATTAATAGTATGCCGTGGGCATAGTATTTCACGAATGCTCGGTTCTTACATTGGTTTGTGAGCATCTCGTATTATTATTATCATTATCTTGTTTCATTACGCCTTTGGATGCATATCATGTTATACATGTATTTGATATTCATTATCTGGATGATGACCGACCGTGGGGCGGAACATGTTTTCATGTTTTAGGTGCTTGCGAGGAGAGAGTTGAGACACGGGGCATGATGATGGCGACGAGGCATTCGAGCGATACTAGTCCGAGTTGTTCATTATTGGTCGATCGGTTGGAGTGTACTCCAGTCTTGTCGATTGTTGTCTTGTTGTATTACCCGAACAGATGTTCGTGGATGCTGTTGTATTTCATTTTGGCCATGTAGGCCACTTTTGTCGTTGTAATTCCCTATCGGAATATTGTGTTGGATATCATGGGAGGGACTATGATTTTCCCTTGTTGTTTAATTTAACGTATTTTAGTCATGTTCGCCAGGTGGATCTCCTGGCGTGGGGTCCACGGCACTGTAATAACCCAATAGGATTTGGGGGTGTTACAGAAATGGTATCAGAGCGTTGGGTTGTGAAATACCCTGAGATGTGAGTTATGTGGTCCTACCGACGCGGTAGTAGTGGGATTGTCAGGTTATGACAATCTAGTCGATCGAGTTTTGTGAGTCGTAATATTATTGCGATCGCACGAGTCATTCATTCATCGAGTCGTCGGTGAAGACTAGTATCGCGAGACCTCGAAGCTTCGTATGACTCGTGTAAGGACTCGATTCTCTTTGTGTTCATACATCCATCATGTCATTAATCGTTCATGCTTTGAAACCTATATGTGATATTAGTGCTATGATTGATTCATGATTAATTGTTTTGGAGCACGTGTGACTTGTGTAAGCATTAAGGATCAACTCATTTATCAGTTAATAATTTTCAATCATCATTTTGATCTCATCACTCAGTTAATTCATTCATCACTCATCAATATCATCACTCGATAATTCATCTATCACTCGCTTAATTCATTCCTCACTACCAATATCATCACTCGGATAATTCATCTATCACTCAGTTAATTCATTCCTCACTCACCAATATCATCACTCGGATAATTCATTCATCACCGATTAATTCCTTCATCACTCAGTCAATATCATTCATCACTCGGTTAATTCATTCATCACTCGATTAATTCATTCATCACTCAGTTAATTCATTCATCACTCAGTCAATATCATCACTCAGATAATTCATCTATCACTCAGTTAATTCATTCCTTCCACGAATGTTAAGACGAGTGAAATCATGTGCGATTAACTGAGTGAAATCGCAATAACGCATAACCCTGTATTGCACTCGTGAACTAAGCATACTGATATGAAGCATCACTTCATCCGGAATCATGTTTAGAATAAATATGTTCGAATCGATAAGATTCATACAGATATTCAGTTGGCCGACATCTTTACAAAACCTCTCAGCACAACCAGATTATGCATGCTTCGTCAAGAATTGGGAATGCTACAGCTGAGTCCCTGTAAGTTTCTACGCTTTTCTTGTCAATTGAGGGGGAATGCTGTAAGACCCAAGAATACAGTATCTACTTTAATGAATTGTAGAACAAGTCAGATCTTACTGTAGGACAAAGAAGGCATAAAATCTTCCTACAACTAACGTTTACATTAATTAAGGGGGAATACAGTACGACCCATGAATACAATATTAATCCAAATATTGGTGTAAGAATTGAATCTTATATGTACCTTTTAAGGGGGAACGCTGTATTGTTCGCGGATACAGCACATACACTGTAGGAAGTTCATGTGCCCTGTTTATATTTCAAACGTCTTATCCATTAATGGTTTTAGAGACACCTAGACTTTATTGCCACAAATGCCGCGATTTTAATAATTTCAAATCGTCATTTCGTGCAATAAGGGAAGAAGAACTATCAGAAGTGGGACCGGTCATAATTTAAAAAATTGATGGATTAGGTGTACTAGTTACTCTGAATTCATTTTGTACGTTCTTTAAAAGACGGTTCCCATTCTTTAAATCTGACCGTTCACTGTATAACCCTAATCTTCCCTGCACCCTATAAAAGGACTATATTTTGCTCCCTTAGACTCTTTACGCTTTCAGCAAATTAAACGAGTCTTAAGCAAATAGTTTACATATCTTCTGCGATTTTCTACATTTCTCTGTGAAATTCCCAGTTACTTCAAACTTTTCTTCTGCAAAATGTCGACTTCACAAACATCTTCCCTCTCGGTGAAGAAAATGGAAACCATAATTGATGGGCGTATCTTCGCTAGAGCCATGGTGATCGAGAGAATTAACCTTGAAGGAGAAGACTGTGTCGGGATGGAAATGGTTGTTTCCAGGGTGAAACATCACGCGTTGTACCGCCTTGCTAGTCACCATGCTAAGTTGTATGATGATCAGATCATGGAAGAATTATACTTGGATTCCTCATTCAAGTACTCATCTCATAGGAGCTGAGGTGAGATTTATGACATCACTGCGACGATTCAAGGGATTGAGATCTCTATGAACAGAGATCTATTGGAGAAGCTGTAGAGGCTGCCGTCTGATGGCCAAAAAATGGAAGAGTTGGAGACCTTCGGGTCGGAAAGCCTACTGACATCCTACTGGAGGTTGTTTACTGGCGATGACATGGCTAAAAATATCCACCCCTCATGCCACAAGAAAAACTTTACTCTACCGTACGTATATCTGCACGACTTCTGTTGCCGAGTGGTTGAGAACCAGACATGAGCCTTTGTAATGTGCACCAACCTCCGCTTCAGAATGATGGTGGCCATCATGTATGGAGAGAAGGTGAACTGGTGTCAAATTCTGCTTAAAAGAATTCAAGAAGAGGATACCAAACCTGAATCTGCTAAGAAATCCTTCGTCCTCATCCTGAGTTACATCCTCATTCATTGCGGAGTGAAGAAGTCTCCAGTTTCTAAGAAGGTTGGCAATGGAAAGTTTATTGGTGGGATGAAAGCCATAGTGTTCATCAAATCTCCCTTGCTTGCTAAGAGGCCGCACCCCCAAAGCATGCCAATCTCAAGTGACCCAAGCGACGTCACTGTAAGGATCTCAAGCAAGGAGAAGAATAGGAAGAGAAGTGTTTCCGACAGCAGGTCGCCTCATGCTGTCTAGAGGAAGAAGAATAAGACCAAAAAGTCTTCTATCGGTCACTGTAGATGCCCCTTCTGTTCTTGTAGCTGAACCAATCCCATAGGGCGCAACCCCGTTAGAAGAGACAGTTGCTGCTGATACAATAGATCTTGAGCCATTGGCGGATATGACAGATGACCAACTGTTTGCCAAGTTGGAAGGTTCTGGTAAGGCGGCTGCCCCATCAGAGCTAAAAGTTGTTACTCCTAACAGGGTACCCACCCCTATACGGAGTCCAATATTCGGGATCCCTCTCCACAATAGGATCCCATACCTGTTGAGGATCCCATCAGGACGGTATACCCAACTACTGTACGGAGTCCTTTCCCAACTGACATTATAAATATTACTCTCCTCTATGTTCAAATCGATGAAACTTACGAACGCTTCAAAATCTGGAAGTCCTACAGGGTCACCCCATACGACACCCTGTACCACTGGGCTGACTGGAGGGATGAGGAATTATTTGCTCTAGAGGTCACGGACACCCAGAACATCGAAGGAGGATCACTTTTGCTACGAGCTAATCTCTGACTATTACAGCCAAAAGAGAAGGCTATACTCAAAGGGGAGTCACAGTCCAGTGACAAAGCACCATACACCAGCCACTACTCCGATACTGACTCGGACGAAGATGACAATGTCATATAGGCCGATCTAAGGATCAGCTGTGAAGAGGCCAGGAAAGGAGAAATGGCCAAACTTTAATCACAACAGGGTCAGGGGACATCTGACAGACAACAGTCCCCTCCCCTGAAACAAGAAGCTTCTCAAGAACAGCAACAGGGGGAATCAGTCCTCCTATCATATATGAATATCAAGCTGCTCCCGATTAGGATGCCTAGCCTGTCCATCAATCTGAAGACGCCGCCCGCGCCATCCGCCAAGAGGATTCAGTCCCTATCCCAGATCAGGCGGAAGCTGAGAGTCGGCATGAGGATTCAGTCCCTTCTGTACTTCCGACTACAGACGAGCAACCTAGACAGAAGGAATCAGTCCCTTATGTCTCCGAGCTTGAACCTACAACACTACCTTCCGAAGACCCTGCTTCTGAAACTCATGCTCCAGATGCCCCTACATCTCCCATCTCTATTAGCTCAAAATCAGATTTTGATGATGGTTTCCAGCCAGAAGACAGACCACGGAGACCCCGTCATCATGTGGTTCTTCATCAACTTGAAGAACCTGAGGATTCAAAAATTGCGCACCCTAAGTCCCCACGCACCGAAGCCCACATAGAGCAACTTCACGCCATCGGTCTCCAAACAGTGTTTCTGCAGGACGCCGTCAAGGCCCTGTATGACCTTGGTAAAGAACTCGACTGGATGCACGAAACTGCACAGGACGAGCTCCCCAAGCTCAAATCTACTATTAACGATGTGGAAGATGCATTCCGCCTGATGCCTATAGCATTGTGGCAGGCGCTCAACCAACTCAAACGGATCGAGGCGGGTCCTGCGACAAGAACAAGAGAAGATCAGAGTTGCCGAGGACAAAACAGTTTCCGCCCTACACCATACTAGCACCAGGCTGACTGAGAACGATCACAAGATCGACGATATGTCTTTGATGCTTGGTACACTGGTTGATAGCATCAATGGTCTGAAGACCCAACATGCAGAATCTATGAAGATCCTTCAAGATATTTAAGGCAAGGTGACAGAACTTGATGACGCTCAAAAGGGAGAAGAGTCTAGAGAGGCTTCCCGGGGATGGAGATTGAAGAGAGAGAGAGAGAGAGAGAGAGATAGATGCAGCGCTGGAAGAGAGTGTTGCTGCTGGATTGGACGACTAGCCACACCCGGGTCTAGTCAAGCTACAAGAGGATACATCGTGAGTATCTCTCGACCTGAATTCAAGGATCCCAACATCCTATGGAAGAACAATGTACGTAAGTCTGCTGAGATTTTGCTGCCCACTAACCGACAGCCTTCAGTCGATGATCTAAAGAATTGGAAGAAGAATGAACTGATGAGATACTTCTGTATGCTCAGCAGGGAGTCTGTAATATCCGAAAATTCTACTACTGTTATTTAACATTTGTTTTATCCGAGTTATGTTGTACAGTGTGGTATCTGTACAGTATGGATAAAATAAATGAAGGACTGAGACATCTGTATTGGTACAATTATCGTACTTGGTTGACAATTACATTTAAGAAGTATATGTATTCAGTATGCCGTATGTTCGTATTCTGTATGTTGAGACGTTGGACAAGAATAGCTGAAAATGGCTAAGTATAGCCTTATTAGCGCACGCTGATATTCATGCATAACGCACGCTATCGTGCAGGATTAGCGCACGCTACGTTTATAGGTTAGCGTACGCTAGTGCAGACAGATCGGAAGGAATCTGCGTGTGGACCCGGCTGCTTTCGGCGCACGTTCTGATAAGTCAACGGATGTTGTAATGTAGTGTTAGCGCACGCTAATGCATGTTGATTAGCGCACGCTAACTGTATATTGGACAAAAAGGAATCTTATCCTAGTCAGAGCTGTCGGCGTGTGGACCCGCTGGAGCATACGACAAACGAGTCAATTGATGTTAGCGCACGCTAAACGCAAGGACTTGCGTACGCTAGAGAGTGTAAATTACGTGCGCTAATGCATGGGCATTACGACGTAAGCTCATGTACGGCGAGACGGTAGTCTCGGACTACGATAGCGCACGCTAACAAAGGTCGATTAGCGCACGCTAAAGCCTTAGCGCACGCTAAACATGAGATGTTAGCGCACGCTAGTAATGCGATCTATATAAGGGACAGACGGGTATTATGAAGCATTTCGTCCATTCTTTCACTTTCATCGATAGAGAGAGCTTTGGGAGGTTCTTGAGGTTCCCAAGCACGGTGAGGTGGTGATCTTTAACAAGATTAAAGATGGAAATCATGGATTAAAGCTTTGTTCTTGAAATCATTGGTGATTCTTGGAAATGGATTCAACCTTGAAATCAATCCATTCCTTCATAAAGGTAATCACTCTTCATCTTTGGATTTCGTTTTGGATTGAATGTTGATGAT
The DNA here is from genome assembly GCA_033398695.1 of Orobanche coerulescens. Classification (NCBI taxonomy): domain Eukaryota; kingdom Viridiplantae; phylum Streptophyta; class Magnoliopsida; order Lamiales; family Orobanchaceae; genus Orobanche; species Orobanche coerulescens. Next base: position 107,607,922 of record CM065817.1, on the reverse strand, counting down.
TATTACATAAACAAGTTTGACAAGCATGATTATGAGATGGATTACGAGTATGATGATATTAATATGATTCTTGTGATTTAGATTGTGTCGTTCGTTTTCTTGAGATAAGTGGATTAATCCTTCTCCTCGTTTCGGATGTTGATGTTATTGTAGATGATTACTCTTTGTAATGGAAGATTAAGGAAGTGTGGTTACGTTCTTGACGTTTCGTGTATTAATATTAAGGAAGATGATATATGGATATAGAACTTGGATTATAAGTTGGATGATTGTTTATATGTTAAAGGATATCGGATTTCGTTGTTTTGATAGCTTTGAACATGATTGAGAATAACTTAGTGTTCTTGAAATCGCCATAAGTTGATCGGTATCGAAAAACATGCATCATCGGCATTAGCGCACGCTACGTTCTTGCCTAGCGCGCTAACGGGAGCAACTTAGCGCACGCTACGTTAGGTGATTAACGTGCGCTAAGAAGCCGTAAAGTGCGGTATTTTCGTGTTGTGGTTGTAAATTCGTCTTTGGTTTGAGTAGGATTGATTCGACTAGTGTTTAATCGAGATATTGTCGAGCCGTTGGGTTTGTGAATTGGTTTTATCGATTGTTGATTGTTATCAAACTTGTTGTCTATCGACATCTTGTAATAGGTTTAGAATATTGATCGGTGATTACAACCGTGTGTTGCGGTCGAGCTCGAGTATGTTCGTGAATTGCTTTGGTCGGGACCGAGGGACTTGTAGATGACGGCAATGGAATTGGTAATGACTTCATCGGTATCAAGTAAGTTATTACTTGCTCGATTCATAATATTTAATGAATGGTTTCCGTTTCATTCGTGTATAATTCGTATAGCAATGTTAATAATCGTAATCACAGGAGATTTGAGATTATAAATCGTATTCGAGTTTTGGGAATCTAAATCATAATGTATATGATTTACTTTTGTTATTGGTATACTTGTATATCGAGCATATATTGTGCTAAAGACGAAGACGTGAATTATCTACCATTCGTGACATTTTGGATCGTCGAATATTGAATAATGGTTCGTGATGGTTTGGACATCGAGATTGCTCTCGAAGGACTCGGAGCAAGTACTCTAATCATTTTTGTCATTTGTGTCGATCATGTCGTGATACATTCGTGTATCGTTGTTGTCATGCATTTGTGCATTGTTGTTGTCGTACATTGTGTACTGTTGTTTTGTGCAGTTGTGCATTGTTGTCATATGTCCACCATGCTTTGATCCGACGGGAATCATCATGGGAATCTATAGCTGTGTGCACTGGATCGTTGGACAGGTAATGCCACCATGCTTTGGTCCGACGGGATCATCATGGGAATCTATAGTTTGTGTCTTGGATCGTTGGATTACCATATGTATTGTTGTTGTGCATATGTATTGTTGTTGTGCATATGTATTGTTGTTGTGCATATGTATTGTTGTTGTGCATATGTATTGTTGTTGTGCATATGTATATTATGGGTTTGCCATAAGTATACATTGTTGTTATTGTTGTGAGCATTTTGACGTTGTCATATGAGTATGCATTTGTAGGTCTTGTGTTAGGACCATGTTCGTATGTTGTGTTGATCGATCTCGGATTAGACCGACGCGATGGTAATGGTATTTCGTATCTTGAGGTATGTTCCGTATATCCTTGGTACTTGTCTTTGATGGACAATCGATTATCGTATTGGAATTGTCGATGTTACCCGATGGATTGAATTGGCCAGAGTTGGTATAATTTCCGTATCGCGAGTTATGATAATGTGTTTGAGAACCTTGGGTATTGTTGAGATACCGCATGAGATATTTTGGTATTATCCCATGGTGATGTTAAGGATACGAATTGTGGATTTTCGTAAAGTTAAGACGGTAAGATTACATTGGTCGTATTCTTACTTAGTATTTCCATTGATATGTAATTATTGACGTGATGTGATGGTTATCATTGTTGGATATTATGGTTGACCCCGTCGTGGGCTTTCTTTTAGGTTCTTGGATTATCAAGCTTGTAGCGGTCGTGGAGAGATGAGCTTCCTGGGGATCTTGGCTAGAACATGTATTTGTGTATTGAGCTTCATTCGGTTGTTGTATTCCATTGCTAGAGTATTTTAATCGTTTGTCTTTTTCATTGCGTGAGTATTTTTAAATGGTCTTTTGGTATTTGGTAACTTAGGTTACCTTGGCGATCGTTCTCTAAATCTATTCTGTCGGTACGTGTAAGCGATAGCTTAACGTATGTTCTTAAACTGTTGAGTCTTGGCATTTCGGGCCTTGTGGTTTCAAATGAGTTTTTACGACGGTTTGATAAACGAGTTTTATAAATCTTCGAATGGTTTTAATAGATAATACCGTCGTTAGCCTCTTGGGCGTTTTGTAAATGTTTGCGAAAATTTCTTTCAGCCTTGTGGGTTCCATCTCGGGGCCCACGGCGCTGTAATATTCCCGGTCGGATCTGGGGGTGTTACAGAATATGGTATCAGAGCTTAGGTTGAGAAAACCTAGGCATTTGGGTCGAGTTGGGTCGTGTTTTTGTTGCGTCATTCGAGTTGTCGATTGACAAATACTAGAGCCGTGAGTCTTTGTTGTTCACTCAGGCTTGTGCGTTATCGGATTTGCCAGTATCGTACTGGGCTTGTTATAACTTTTCCAAATGGTGTTAACGTGTTTCTTCAGATAAAGTTGTGTTGTGTTCTCGAGTTGCACTGAGTTTGCAAAATGTGTGTTTTGAAAATATCCATGTCGAGTAATTTCTAGAGTCGAGGCATGTGCCAGTATCACGGGGAATCGTCGGCTTCACGATCTGTAAGTAATTGGATTTTTGAATTTCATTAAGAGTTATTGCCGTTCTAAGTTGATATGTTTTGAGATTCAGCAGATATCATGTGTTACGGTACAAGTTGACAGATTTGGGACAGGATTGATGATCTCGAGAAGCTATGATTTTGGAAAATCAATAGGTCGGTTAAGTTTTGGAACAGAATTGTGTATTCGGGAGAAGGACTGGGAATTGTTGAGAAGAACATGTAGTCATGTTAAGTCATTTTGGAAATACATGAAACTGCTTTTGAGCATTTGAAAATGGTACTTTTCAAAAATGAATGTTTTACAGATGTTTTACCGTAAATGATTTTTGGGCCGAGACCCAATAGATTTTTGAAATTGTTTTATAACTCAGGACTTGGGGTCCGAAAAAGAGTTTCCTACTTTTTAAACTCCTTGTAATGGAGAACGAGATACGGGCTGAGACCCTAATATTTCAAAAGACTTTTCTGTTTTCTTAAAAAACTTCCGAGACTTGTAAAATACTTTATCAATCATTTACCTATTTCGTTTCTGCTGTCATGATTTTGATTTACTTGTTCAAATGAAACTTCTCGGGAAGTCTTTCGTTGTGTTGATTTGTTTCAAGGCATTGTCATAGCATAATTGAGGTGATCCAGGATGAAAAATGGTTGACGTTGCGAGTCATATGTGGAAAAAGGAGTTTTTGTCGGAGTCTATACATTGAGATTTTGGATTCTATCGTGTAGTTTCCTGATGGAATATCAGTGGGATTTGTGACGAGCCGGATTGATATATAGGAGTACGGATGTGGTCAATCATTTGCATAGTTTTCATTTTAAAACTTGAAATCGTGTGGATTCGAAGGAAGCGTTATCAAATACTTGGCACCAAATGAGCCAGTTTATTTTTCGAGAATTGATTTGGTGGTCTTACCAAAATTTATGTTTTGAGTTTTGAAATTTTTGAAAGAACTTTCGAAAATTTGTCTCCTTGACAAGATTATATGATTTCAAACTAGTTTTGAAAATGTGATTGATATACATACGCATTGAATGCATAATGCATATCATGGTGAAGTTCTGAATGAGATTCACGAACTGGATAAGACATCAGTATGGTACGAGGAAAAGAGATTCGAACTTTAGTATGGCAGTTTGGTTATCCACGGATGATCGGTTGATTTATCGGATGAGAGAGATATGTTGCGTGTTGTAGATTCATGCACAGGATGTAATTTTGGAACTGTGGATTTTATGAAACCGGGACATGTGTGTTATGTGATTCCATTGGTACGGTATTAGCGCGATTTTATCATAGTGAATTTTGAATGATTTCTTTGTAAGTATAGATTTGGGGAGGGTGACCCCATGCTGGTGGGTTTTGATATTGAGTGGTCGTTCCCACTCCATGTATGATTGGATATGTTCGTCGGTTTATGATTGGTTGTTCGTATGCCGAGGAGTATGTTCGACAGTCAGGTGTGTTTATTGAGATCCACTGTATGTGATTGGTTTGTCGTTTTGAGAATGCTATTCTTTCGTATATCTGTTTCCGTGGTTCTGTGTTGACCGTGTTGGAGTTTATCATGGTGATGATATTCTCGATTTCGTTTCGACCTTTGGATTGGTCATATTAGAGTTCATCATGTCAATGATATTCTCGATTAATTTATGGGTTGATCATTGCTGGTGATCATCTGAGCGTTCAGATTTTGTGTTGATATTTTGGGATTCGTTGCCATTGTGTTGGGCAGTTGTTTCACAGATGTATCGTGTATTATTGATTTGTATCAGGATTGGGATTTGATTGTGCGATCAGGCAGACAAGATCTAATACGGATAGATTATTTCACCTGACGATAATATATCTGGTTGGGACTTATGGAATTGTTATTGCAAGCGTGTTGAGGCTTTTCAGTAAAGTCACTTGCTAGTATCTCAGAAGATCGTCGACTTGGCCATATGTAAGTATGCTATTTTGGTTATTCGGTAATAATGATGATTCATCGTTGTCGTGATTATTTTGGGATATTTTGGTTGAACGGTTTATTTGTTTTTATGACGGATTGCAAGTTTCGAGGACGAAACTTATTTTAAGTGGTGTAGTATGTAATATCCGAAAATTCTACTACTGTTATTTAACATTTGTTTTATCCGAGTTATGTTGTACAGTGTGGTATCTGTACAGTATGGATAAAATAAATGAAGGACTGAGACATCTGTATTGGTACAATTATCGTACTTGGTTGACAATTACATTTAAGAAGTATATGTATTCAGTATGCCGTATGTTCGTATTCTGTATGTTGAGACGTTGGACAAGAATAGCTGAAAATGGCTAAGTATAGCCTTATTAGCGCACGCTGATATTCATGCATAACGCACGCTATCGTGCAGGATTAGCGCACGCTACGTTTATAGGTTAGCGTACGCTAGTGCGCATATCGGAAGGAATCTGCGTGTGGACCCGGCTGCTTTCGGCGCACGTTCTGATAAGTCAACGGATGTTGTAATGTAGTGTTAGCGCACGCTAATGCATGTTGATTAGCGCACGCTAACTGTATATTGGACAAAAAGGAATCTTATCCTAGTCAGAGCTGTCGGCGTGTGGACCCGTGTTCGGAGCATACAGACAAACGAGTCAATTGATGTTAGCGCACGCTAAACGCAAGGACTTGCGTACGCTAGAGAGTGTAAATTACGTACGCTAATGCATGGGCATTACATACGTAAGCTCATGTACGAAGCGAGACAGTAGTCTCTGGACTACGATAGCGCACGCTAACAAAGGTCAGTTAGCGCACGCTAAAGCCTTAGCGCACGCTAAACATGAGATGTTAGCGCACGCTAGTAATGCAGTCTATATAAGGGACAGACGGGTATTATGAAGCATTTCGTCCATTCTTTCACTTTCAGTCGATAGAGAGAGCTTTGGGAGGTTCTTGAGGTTCCCAAGCACGGTGAGGTGGTGATCTTTAACAAGATTAAAGATGGAAATCATGGATTAAAGCTTTGTTCTTGAAATCATTGGTGATTCTTGGAAATGGATTCAACCTTGGAAATCAATCCATTCCTTCATAAAGGTAATCACTCTTCATCTTTGGATTTCGTTTTGGATTGAATGTTGACGATTATTACATAAACAAGTTTGACAAGCATGATTATGAGATGGATTACCGGAGTATGATGATATTAATATGATTCTTGTGATTTAGATTGTGTCGTTCGTTTTCTTGAGATAAGTGGATTAATCCTTCTCCTCAGTTTCGGATGTTGATGTTATTGTAGATGATTACTCTTTGTAATGGAAGATTAAGGAAGTGTGGTTACGTTCTTGACGTTTCGTGTATTAATATTAAGGAAGATGATATATGGATATAGAACTTGGATTATAAGTTGGATGATTGTTTATATGTTAAAGGATATCGGATTTCGTTGTTTTGATAGCTTTGAACATGATTCAGAATCACTTAGTGTTCTTGAAATCGCCATAAGTTGATCGGTATCGAAAAACATGCATCTGTCCGGCATTAGCGCACGCTACGTTCTTGCCTAGCGCGCTAACGGGAGCAACTTAGCGCACGCCACGTTAGGTGATTAACGTGCGCTAAGAAGCCGAAAGTGCGGTATTTTCGTGTTGTGGTTGTAAATTCGTCTGGTTTGAGTAGGATTGATTCGACTAGTGTTTAATCGAGATATTGTCGAGCCGTTGGGTTTGTGAATTGGTTTTATCGATTGTTGATTGTTATCAAACTTGTTGTCTATCGACATCGTAATAGGTTTAGAATATTGATCGGTGATTACAACCGTGTGTTGCGGTCGAGCTCGAGTATGTTCGTGAATTGCTTTGGTCGGGACCGAGGGACTTGTAGATGACGGCAATGGAATTGGTAATGACTTCATCGGTATCGAAGTAAGTTATTACTTGCTCGATTCATAATATTTAATGAATGGTTTCCGTTTCATTCGTGTATAATTCGTATAGCAATGTTAATAATCGTAATCACAGGAGATTTGAGATTATAAATCGTATTCGAGTTTTGGGAATCTAAATCATAATGTATATGATTTACTTTTGTTATTGGTATACTTGTATATCGAGCATATATTGTGCTAAAGACGAAGACGTGAATTATCTACCATTCGTGACATTTTGGATCGTCGAATATTCGAATAATGGTTCGTGATGGTTTGGACATCGAGATTGCTCTCGAAGGACTCGGAGCAAGTACTCTAATCATTTTTGTCATTTCGCCGATCATGTCGTGATACATTCGTGTATCGTTGTTGTCATGCATTTGTGCATTGTTGTTGTCGTACATTGTGTCTTGTTGTTTTGTGCGATTGTGCATTGTTGTCATATGTCCACCATGCTTTGATCCGACGGAATCATCATGGGAATCTATAGTGTGTCTGCTGGATCGTTAGACGAGTAATGCCACCATGCTTTGGTCCGACGGGATCATCATGGGAATCTATAGTGTGTGCGCTGGATCGTTGGATTACCATATGTATTGTTGTTGTGCATATGTATTGTTGTTGTGCATATGTATTGTTGTTGTGCATATGTATTGTTGTTGTGCATATGTATATTATGGGTTTGCCATAAGTATACATTGTTGTTATTGTTGTGAGCATTTTGACGTTGTCATATGAGTATGCATTTGTAGGTCTTGTGTTAGGACCATGTTCGTATGTTGTGTTGATCTGATCTCGGATTAGACTGACGCGATGGTAATGGTATTTCGTATCTTGAGGTATGTTCCGTATATCCTTGGTACTTGTCTTTGATGGACAATCGATTATCGTATTGGAATTGTCGATGTTACCCGATGGATTGAATTGGCCAGAGTTGGTATAATTTCCGTATCGCGAGTTATGATAATGTTTTTGAGAACCTTGGGTATTGTTGAGATACCGCATGAGATATTTTGGTATTATCCCATGGTGATGTTAAGGATACGAATTGTGGATTTTCGTAAAGTTAAGACGGTAAGATTACATTGGTCGTATTCTTACTTAGTATTTCCATTGATATGTAATTATTGACGTGATGTGATGGTTATCATTGTTGGATATTATGGCTGACCCCGTCGTGGGCTTTCTTTTTAGGTTCTTGGATTATCAAGCTTGTAGCGGTCGTGGAGAGATGAGCTTCCCGGGGGATACTGGCTAGAACATGTATTTGTGTATTGAGCTTCTGTTCAGTTGTTGTATTCCGCTGCTAGAGTATTTTAATCGTTTGTCTTTTTCCGCTGCGTGAGTATTTTTAAATGGTCTTTTGGTATTTGGTAACTTAGGTTACCTTGGCGATCGTTCTCTAAATCTATTCTGTCGGTACGTGTAAGCGATAGCTTAACGTATGTTTTTAAAACGGTTGAGTCTTGGCATTTCGGGCCTTGTGGTTTCAAATGAGTTTTTACGACGGTTTGATAAACGAGTTTTATAAATCTTCGAATGGTTTTAATAGATAATACCGTCGTTAGCCTCTTGGGCGTTTTGTAAATGTTTGCGAAAATTTCTTTCAGCCTTGTGGGTTCCATCTCGGGGCCCACGGCGCTGTAATATTCCCGGTCGGATCTGGGGGTGTTACAGAGTCTGCCATTTTCAACAGGTTCAAGACCCTATAGCTATTGGTAGAAGGAAAGCTACCCCTGCAGATGATGATGAAATCCAAGCACCAGAAAGGTGAATGGCTCACTAATCCAGAAGACTGGATCCTTGGTTATGATCAATCCCCTGAAGGAAGAAGTATCTATGGGGATCGAGGCAAGCACTCCCTAGTCAAGTGGTGGAAAGGAACTGTAAATGATCCTGACTGGAGTCATTGGAAGCACTCTCAATATAGGAGCTAGCCTGTTAGCCTTTGCGTTGTATTTCTTTCTTTGGTAGGCTTACCAATGCAGTATGCATTTTTGTTTGTATCTTTATCTTTCAAGAACTTGTAATTCTCCCATCATTATCAATAGAACTTAATTTCTTGAAAGATTACAGCTCGTAATCTACGCTTACTATTTTTACTATTTGATTATGAAGTTTAGGTATATTTCAACAAGTACAAACTTGTTAAGTCCAAGCTGTAAGAACTTTTCTGCAAACAGTTAATAGATTAAGTTGTATACAATTTAGATTTCACTCTGTAAGATTGTGCCTGCATGCCAATCATAAGTTCAGCTGTAATACACTTAGCCTTGTAGGATTTTCATTTTTAGAACTTGCTTGCGAGCAGTTTAAATTTCTAGACTAAGTACTAAAGATCAGATCAATCGAATAGAAGACTTGAACACAGCCTCTCTGTATCTAGAAGAAGGTATCTAGAGGATGTTTTGGTATTATCAAAAAGGGGGAAATTGTTGGGATAAATATTCCTGTTTTAGTAATTTCCAATATAAAGTAAAGAAGTCTTAAAGAAGTCAGAATATCGCTAAGTATGGAAGCTGTTAGGAAACTCCATACAGCCTGTCCATACAGCAAAGAGATCTTCTACAGAGTCCATCCCATAGAGCCTACTACATACAGCAAAAGTAATAATACATTGGATACAACAGTCAGACTATAGGTATTTTGCTTAGGAAAAGTAAAACACATCCAATATGACTGAATAGAAAAAGCTTGAAACCGTTGTGAGATAAACATTGTTTATTCATAAATTACTCATAGTTAAAAGCAGCATTTATTGCTGATAAGATAGCATTTAATGCGGCCGGAGAGAGACAAGTCTGAACACTTTGAGGAGCATTTAATGCGAAGACAAAAAGGATGTCTGACGCATTAAATTTAATTTGATTTAATTTAAACAATCAGCAGCCGCCACTTAGAGACGTCAATATCTCACCAACCAGCTAACGACTACATTTATAACGGATATGTTTCCAAGGTTATAAATAGACCCAAGCAAGAGGACATTGATTACCCAAGATTACTCATTCTCATGCATACTCTGACAATTTAGCTATTAAAGAGCAGTACATTTCACGAGCACACAACAGTATTCAAGCGAACAAATATACAAAGTCCTCAATGCAAACATCACAGCATACAACAAATGTTCATCAAAGACATAACTACTGTTTGGAATTGTTCTACCCTTAGCATTGAGATTATCATTAGCCCTTTGCGGACTAAAGATCCATGCGTATTCTGACCTGTGTGGGAAGAATAGCATTGAAGACGAAGCTTCGATCTATGTAATAAGAAGCGATTCGAAAGGGCTCAAGCCAATCTGAGTGAACGGCCTAAAGCTACAGTCCCTAAATCAATATGTGTGGATGATACAGAGACAAGTTTAGTTAAAGTCACGTAGTTGTGTACGTAGTGATTTTAATAAACTCTTTACTCCTGTGTGGGGGACCAGTGGACGTAGAGTGGTTTACCTCGAACCACTTTAAACTATATTATTTACCTTATGTCTTTATTGTTTTCATTCTAATGTGATTTATTAGTATAAAGTGTAAAACCCTGTATGCATCAACCAAACAGGAGAACACCCAGTTGTTGTCTTTACAGTAACTCACTAAACAGACTTCTGCTACGCAATTAACTTCGAAAATCATACAGCTTATTGCATTTTTATCTTTTAAGTTGTTTATTGTATACTGTATTCACCTAAAGTAGCTCAATTCAAGGCGTCATGCCAAAGCTGATTTTAGAATTGTGAAAAATGGGGTCTTAGCCCACTAAAATTACCAATGTTGTAAACTTGAGGGTACTTTGTTTTAGTGGGAGTATTTCTTGAGAAATAAAATAATGTGACTAAATACTTTGCATATTGAATTTTGTAGATAATAGAATGGCATCAAACAACACGTCCACTATTTCACTACAATCCGTCCTTGAGAAGGAAAATCTCAAAGAAAACGGCAACAACTATCTGGGTTAGATCCGGAGCTTGAGAATAGTTCTCAAGCAAGAAAGAAATATGTATGTTCTTGAGGAAGAAATTACCGATGAGCTCACGACAATGCTCACAAAGCAACAAAAGACGAATGGAAGAAACAATGATGATTCCATTGATGTCAGTTATCTTGGCTACCATTTGTCCAGAACTTCAGAAGAATCTGGAAGAAATGGAAGCTTATGAGCTTAATGCTCACCTCAAGGAAACTTTCTCGAAGCATGCTAGGTGAGAGAGGTATGAGACCTTTCAAGCCTTGTATGCTTGCAAGATGGTTGAGGGGCATCTGTCATCGCTCATGTACACAAGATGAAAGGATATATAGATCATTTTAATAGGCTCGATTTTCCTCTTTCTAAGGAGCACTCCACTGATGTGATCCTAAACTTATTACCCGATAGCTTTAGTCAGTTGATTATGAACTATAATATGAATGAGATGGAGAAGTCCATTTCTGAGCTGCATGGGATGCTTAAAATGGCTGGGCAGAATAATAAGAAGAAACCAAGCCACATGTTGATGGTCATCAAAGGGAAGTCCTCCAAGAACAAAGGCAAGGGCAAAGGTAAGGCAAAAGTTGGCAAATCTAAAGACCCTACTAAGACGGTTTTCAAGAATAAAGCTCCCAAAGATGGAAATTGCCATCATTGCGATAAACCAGGTCACTAGAAAAGAAATTGCAAGATTTACTTGAAAGAGCTAAAGCATATCAAGGGTAGTGAGACTGCCAAAGGTATATTTATTATAGAAGTTGACTTATCTACTTCTAACTCATGGGTATTGAATCTTTGGATGTGGATCTCATATTTGTACAAATGTGCAGGGGTTGAGAAGCAGTATCGATCTGAAAAAAGGGGAAGTTAATCTAAGAGTCGACAATGGAGCAAGAGTTGTTGCACTAGCCGTAGGAATTTATGGTCTAGTTTTACCCAATGAGCTTTTGTTAGTTTTGAACAATTGTTATTATGTTCTTGCTATGAATAGGAATATTATTTCTGTTTATACATTAGATTGTGAAGGTTATAGTTTTCTTATTAAGAATAAGATTATTCGTATTTTCTTTGATGACTTGCTTTATGGTACTGCAAAGTTATATACTGGCCTTTACAATATTGATCTAGATGAGTCCAACACTTTGCAAGTCTATAACATTGCAACAAAGAAAGCTAATCTCAATGATTCTAATCCGACTTACTTATGGCTCTGTCGACTTGGTCACATAAATGATAAACGCATTTCTAAACTCCATAATGATGGACTTTTAGACTCTTTTGACTATGAGTCAAATCGGATATGCGAATCTTGTTTATTGGGCAAGATGCTGAAGAATCCTTTCAACGGTCATGGAGAAAGGGCTATTGTGTTAGGGATATGCCCTCGAATGCCACTCAGAGGATGAGAGTGAGAGCATTTGTATTGTAATTATGAATATTTAATAAGGCAATAATTATTTCTATATTACCGTATATCACAGGCATTGTGATTTGGTATATAGAATAATAGTCCTCGCACTTGAGAGCAAACATTCTACTCCTTATGAAGATAAGGAGATAGGCACTAGAAGTGTTTAGAGCTAGAATGCTTAACTGGTTCGCAAGTCGATAAAACTTAACTGGGCAATAAGTGTAGACAAGAATTATATAACATGTACTTTGACATGTAAAGTGTCGGTCTTCACTGAGGGTTAGTGGGAGCACACGTTATAGGTATGCTAATGAGATTAGTATACTCGAACACGACTCACCTCGATTCAGTCATATGGATATCACTCAGGGTTTGTCAATGACTGGATCGAAAGGTTGTGATAGGTATACGTGGACCTTTGACTTGAGGTTTCAGTAGGAGATGTGCTTGTGACATTAAGTCAGTCATTAGAGTAGTTCGATCCAATCGCCGGTGGGTGGGGTCAACCTCGAAATGCAACTTAGTGGGCAAGTAGCAGTCTCTACTGAATACCAAGATAGAATTCTTTCTCCTGTAAGTGAGTAGGTAAATATCCTATGCGGTTAATGGCAAATGAGATTATAAGTCTTTGGCCAAAGCATTTAGAACTAGTTGTATTTGATACACGAGAGCTCGATGATCTCAGTCTGCATTAACAAAAAGCATAGAGTCAAGTTACAGTAGGGTTTGACTTTACCGTGACCCTAATACTTGACCGGGACATATGATTGAAGGGTTTATATGTATACGGTATTCACGACATAATGGTTTTGGAATAATCCTAATTATTCGCTCTTAGTTGCGTTACAGTGTGAGCCACGGGTCTGGCTAGGTGTTACTCATACTCTTTGGATCCTCCCATTGCTAACTGAGACGAACTTACAGAGTCGCACACACAGGATAGACGACGGAATATTTTTAGCTTATTTCTCTCTTAGTTAATATTAGACATTAGATGTTTAATTTAATTTATTGGATAAATTAAATCAGTTCGTGAATTAAATAAATTACTGGGTAATTAATTTAATTTATATTGATTCTTAGAGAATTTATATTTAATATAATTAATTAATTGAATTAATTAATTGTATTATTTTTTAATCGAACCAAGGTTTATCTATCGGACTAGATACGAGGGTCCGTTTCACGGACCGAAATGAACCAACACCAAAATATCTCATCATGGCCGCCCCACTCTCACTTCATCATGGTGATAAATTATCAAGTTTGTCTTAATGTCATTTTGATATCAAGTGTGGGGTTTTAATTGATTTATTTAATGAATTAATTATGGTTGATAGTGATGAGTGTGTTGTGTATTATATATTAACCATCATCATTCATCACAAGGGCTGAGCAAGGGGCTGCCATTCACCTAGCAAGAAGAGAGAAAAAGAAGAAAATAATTTTTCTTCATTTTTCATACTTGAATACAAAGTGTATTCTTGAATGAAAAATTATTTTCATACACTTTGAGTGTTAATAAATATAGTAAGCTTCTCCTTTCAACTTCTAGCCATGTTCTTGGATAACAAGACGATAGGAGTATTATCCGGTTATCTATCCGACGCGTGATACGTAGAGGCACAGTGCTTTTGGTGCTCGAGAATTTCCAAAAGCTCGTTCGATTAGATTTATGTTCGTGCTCGAATTTAAGAAGATATTATCAAAGGTCTACAAGGGTATGATCTCATAATTTCATCTTTGTCATTTTATATTCGTTTATACGATGCTTGATCGATCCGTTTCTGGGGTTTTGGTTTTATCCGGTTGGACCGCTTTATTTTCCGTTGCGTAACTCATTTTTAATCACCGAATCCCAACAGTCGTATCGAAGCGAGGTCTATGCGATCGTATATTCGATATTTGCATTTGGAATGCTTGGTTATTTTTTATGATTTAGAATCATAATTGTTTTAATTGTTGATGTTTAATTGTTCATCTAAAAATTATTTTTCATGATTTTATGTTACAATATAAATTTATTTTTCTTTTGAAAAACTGATTTAACTGTGTAATATAAAAATTAAAAAAATATTATTTTTAGATTCGGGATGAAAAACGAGCCATAAATAATGCATTTGGACCCGCAAATGGTCGCCGGATCGCCCGGCAAAGAAGTCGGGTTCTTTGGCCGGTCATAGGGCCGGAAATTGGTCTTTGGCCGGGCACCCTATCGGGCCATGGGCTTGGTCCGGGCCTTGTGTTTTTCGACTCTGTTTTTATATTTCGTTCGGTAAATTAATTTTCTATAAATTAAATTGGATTTAGTTCGACTATAATATAATTATGGTAATTTTATTTTAAGGGAATTAATTTAATAAAATATTTATTTTGTCCAGAGCAAATTAAAATTAATAGTTAAGTGAATTAATTGGATTAATTCTAATTGTTATATTAATTTTTGTTGATTAGATCCATATTTAAATTAATCATTTTACCATTTATTTAATGTAATTGTTGCATTAATTTTGAATGGGGATGTAGTTCATGGACCTAGTTTTAAATCGGTTGTTTTGTTCGATTGGGTTGTAAAGGCCGTTTTGATCCTATTTATTTTACCAGAAAATTTATATAAGATGCAATTTTTCAAATGTAAAATTTATATGTAATGACGAAGACCGGAGGAAGATCCATTCGAGAAGATGACAAGACCGAAGACATGTAATTAGATTACGATGTTTTTGTTCTAGGAACGGTCCATGAACTGCATGTTGTTAGTTTTAGGTTGTGTATGTTTTCATATTGTATGACAAACAAACAAACCGACAAACCGCACTTATAAACGGATTAATGTGCAAAGTGTAACATATAATCGCGTTAATACTCCCACTTATAAACACTAAGTTATATATATTACGAGGTTTCCTACCCTCCGTCAAACTCATGGAAAATTGAAATCTAAACCGGGATATTATTCTTCCGAGTATGTCGGGGTAATATTTTTGGGGAAGGTTGATAAATTCCTAGAGTGCATTAGATGCCTTTGGTTGTGACAAATCAAACCCCTAGAAACCATATGGGTTGCCAGGTAAGATTCAATTGTCAGACTAATAGGAGTTGACGGTTTAAACTTAGATAGTTCAGCGAGCCATAGAAACCAAATGGGTTGAGGTCAAGTGAACTAGGGGTAAAAGAAGATCGAATCATCCATTAGATGGGTTGGTGTTAGACACCACTTTATAAAGAATGATAGAATAGAAATCGTATGGGTTGCCCTCTATTAAACTTTATAAAGAACTCGATCACCACTATGAAGTCGACCGTGACTTCCGGATTTCACATGGGAGTGTGCAAATGCCGATAAAATAGTGAGAGCCGAGTTATGAATAAAGAAAGTCCTTAAATTCTTCACTCGGATCATAATTAAACAATCACTAACAAATCTTAAATTATTCTCAGCAGTTAACAGAACTCTCAATATGACAATGAACCCACTCGCTATACTACTTGAAAAGAACGTCCTGACTGGTCCGAACTATGTGGACTGGCTTCGAAACTTGAGGATTGTCCTAACTATGGAAATGCTGGGATACGTCTTGGAGGCAGACATCCCAGCGGCTCATGTAAGAACCCGAGCCAATCAGGAAGATGTCGATGCCCATATGAAATGGGTAAAAGACAACGTAAGAGTGCGCGGGTACATATTAGGCTCAATGACTAATGAGCTTCAACGTGCCCATGAAAAGTTGACGTCTTCGAGAGCCATCTTAGTACACCTAGCTGAGCTCTGTGGAGAGCATAGTCGTACTGCTAGATATGAGATATCGAAGTAATTATTCGGCGCTAGGATGAAGGAAGGAGAGAGGGTTGGGGACCATGTCCTCATGATGATCTTGATGATTGAGAGATTAGAAGCTTTTGATTTTCAGATGCATGCATCTCTCTAAACTGACCTTATCCTACAGTCACTTCCTGACTCCTTTTCCCAATTTGTCATGAACATCAACTGCAATGAGATTGCATGTAACTTAGCTGGGCTAATGAACAAACTGACGACTGCCCAGTTTCAAATGAAGACAAAGGGAAAGGAAGCTGCACTTGTGATTTCTTCTGGGACTTGGAAGTCTAAGAATAAGAAAAAAAGAATAAAAGCATTTAGGTCCAATAGCCAAGATTGATAAGGGAAAGGGCAAGGCCCCAATGGTTCAAAAGAGTAAGGGGGCCAAGAAAACGGAAAAATGCCTCAAGCTGCGGTGAGCTAAATCACTGGAGAAGGTCTTGTCCAAAACTTGACCGAAATGCACCTTCAGGTATGGAACTACTGGTTTTGGAAACAAATTGTTCTGTAAGTGTATTTTCTACTTCTTAGATACTTGATTCTGGTGCGAGTTCTCACATATGTATAATGAATCAGGATCTGGAATGAAGTAGAAAGCTTGGAGCTGGAGAAGTGATGGTGATAGTTGACAGCAGGCATAGTGTCGAGGCTACCGACATCGGATCACTATTGTTGGATTTAGAATCCGGTTTTATTCTTACTTTGGACGATGTACTTGTATTGCCCAAGGGGCATAAAAATTTTGTATCAATTCCAATCATGGACCAAAAGGGATTTCACTTCTTTATAGGAGATAGATCATGTCGTATTTATTTTAAAAATAAATTAGTTGGTACTGCTACATTACTAAATGGTTTATACCATTTGAATCTAAAGAATAAAACAACCATGAACACTATAACTAGGAAGCGTGGTAGGGATAAAAAAAACCAAGCACTTAAGTGGGATCTTAGACTTGGTCATATGGTCAGACCAAGGTTTATAAGATGGAGAAAGATGGACTTACAGGTCCATTGGGATCAGATCCCTATCCAACTTATGAATCTTTCCTTCAATTGAAAATAACAAAGTTACCCTTCGCAGGGACTTTTGTAAGAGCTGCTAAAAAACTTGGATTGATCCATACCGACATATGTGGCCATTTTGAAGTGGCACGAGATGGCTTTTAGTATTTCATTACATTTACTAATGACCATTCTAGGTATGGATTTTTGTACTTAATGAAACATAAGTCTGAAGCTTTTGATAAATTCAAGGAATTTAAAGCCTTAGTTGAAAATCAAACACGTAACTGTGTTAAAACTCTTCGGTCAGACCGAGGTGGTGAGTACATGAGTACCGAGTTTGATGAGTTCTTAAAAGAACTAGGAATAGTGTCACAATTCACTCCTACAGCTACTCCACAATTAAATGGTTTATCAGAAAGAATGAACCGAACCTTGTTGGACATGGTTCGCTCCATGCTTAACTATACTAATCTGCCGATTTATCTGTGGGGTCACGCGCTCCTTACTACTGCACATATCTTGAATAGATGTCCTTCCAAATCCATTCCTAAGACTCCACATGAGATGTGGAGAGGTAGGAATTTAAGTCTTAATCACATTAGGATTTGGGGATACCCTGCTTATGTCAAGAAGACTAGAGTAGAGAAATTGGAAGCTAGGTCTGTGAAAGGTCGTTTTATAGGATATCCAGGAGATTCCATGGGATATGTATTCTAAATGCACGAAGATCATATGATAATTGTTGATATACAAGCACACTTTCTGGAATATTAATTTATTCAGGAAGGAGGCGCTGGAGAAATATTTCTTTGGAAGAAATAAAAGAAACACCAAATGAGACACATGCACAAGATATTAGAACCAAACCTTCAGAAATACAAACACAACCTTGAAAGTCTAGTAGAATTTCTCAATACCTGAGAGGTATGGCTATCTGTATCAAGAGGAACTGGGTGTCTATGAGATAACAGAAAGTAGTCAAGAGAATGATCCTTCTACATATGACCAAGCGATGGTAGATGTTGACTCCGCTAAGTGGCAAGAAGCTATGGAAGCTGAGATAGATTCAATGCAGGCTAATCAGGTATGGACTTTAGTAGATCGTCCTAAAGGCATAGTGCCTATTGGAAACAAATGGATCTATAAAAGAAAGACTGATGGAGATGGCAAGGTTGATACCTACAAGGCCAGGCTTATGGCAAAGGGTTATTCCCAAAGAGAAGGAATCGATTACTTTTAGACCTTCTCGCCTGTAGCTATGATTAAGTCTATTCACATGATGCTTGCTATACTAGCCCACTTAGATTATGAAATATGGCAAATGGATGTGAAACGGCATTCCTAAATGGATTCCTCGGGGAGTAGATTTACATGGAACAGCCTAAGGGATTCATATCTCAAACCAATATTCATAAAGTATGCAAACTTCAGCGTGCTATTTATGGACTGAAGCAAGCTTCGCGGAGTTGGAATCTTCGTTTTAACAAGACATTAAAAGAGTTTGATTTTGTGCAAAACAAAGAGGAGTCCTGTATTTACAAGAAGGTTAGTGGGAGCAAAATTGTGTTCTTAATACTATAGGACACGACGTAGGAATGCTCATTTCTGTGAAAGCCTGGCTTTCTAAAGAGTTCTCAATGAAAGACTTGGGAGAAGCTACCTATATTCTGGGTATTCGCCTCTACCGGGATAGAGCGAAAAGAATGTTAGGTCTTTCCCAAGCCCTCTATATAGAAAATATCCTGAAGCGATTTAGGATGGAAGATTCTAAAAGAGGGTTCATTTATATGCAACATGGTGCAAAACTTTCCTTAGAGATGAGTCCTCAAAGTGAGGAAGACAGAAAGGAAATGAGTAAGGTGCCCTATGCTTCGGCAGTAGGTAGCCTCATGTACGCTATGATTTGCACTAGACCGGTCTTGCCTATGCTGTGAGCGTAGTAAGTTGGTTTCAGTCAAATCCAGGGCAGGAACATTGGACTGCTGTAAAGAGCATTCTTAAGTACCTAAGGAGGACTAAAGACTTGGTTCTTACATACGGCGGTGGATAACTTAGAGTGATGGGTTATACAGACTCATATTTTTAGGGGGACATGGATGCTCAGATATATACATCAGGGTATATCTTCACTCTGAATGGTACGGCAGTTTCTTGGTGAAGTTCCAAGCAAAGTTCGACTGCTATCTCTACATGTTAAGCTGAATATCAGGTAGCCATGGAGGCTGCTACAGAAACATTTTGGATTAAGAAGTTCACTGAGGAACTTCAAGTGGTTCCTAATGCTGAGAAGCCCGTGACGCTGTTTTGTGACAACGACGGAGCTGTTGCATAGGCTAAGGAGTCTACGGCTCACCACAATACCAAACATATTGCGAGAAGATATCATTTTGTGAGAGAAATGGTTCAGGAAGGGAATGTTATACTACAAAGAGTAGACACAGCAAATAACGTTGTTGATCCGCTTACCAAGCCACTATCTCAGAAGGTCTTAGAGAGACATTTGGAGAGTATAGGTATTAGATACCATAGTTTGTAGCATTGTGTGCAAGTGGTTGTTAGGGATATGCCCTCGAATGCCACTCAGAGGATGAGAGAGTGAGAGCATTTGTATTGTAATTATGAATATTAAATAAAGCAATAATTATTTTTGTATTATTGTATATCACTGGCATTGTGATTTGGTATATAGAATAATAGTCCTTGCATTTGAGAGCAAATATTCTACTCCTCATTAAGATAAGGAGATAGGCACTAGAAGTGTTTAGATCTCAAATGCTTAATTGATTCGCAAGTCGATAAAACTTAACTTGGCAATAAGTTTAGACAAGACTTGTATAATGTGTACTTTGACATGTAGAGTACCAGTCTTCACTAAGGTTTAGTGCGAGCACACGTTATAGGTATGATAATGAGATTAGTATACTCGAACACGACTCACCTCGATTCGGTCACATGGATATCACTCAGGGTTTGTCAATGACTGGATCGAAAGGTCGTGATAGGTATACGCGGACCTTTAACTTGAGGTTTCAGTAGGAGATGTGCTTGTGACATTAAGTCAGTCATTAGAGAAGTTCGATCCAATCGCCGGTGGGTGGGGTCAACTTCGAAATGCAACTTAGTGGGCAAGTAGAAGTCTCTACTAAATACCAAGATAGAATTCTTTCTCCTGTAAGTGAGCAGGTAAATGTCCTATGCGGTTAATGGCAAATGAGATTATAAGTCTTTGTGTCACGCCCCCAACATCGGGCAGGACGAGGGCGCGACGATACATGTCGATCAATCAATAAGAGTGTAGTAAAGGCATTGCGGAAGCTAGAATAACGATCAACAAAAATTCAACAACGATCTTAACCCGATGTTTTAAGTTTCGTTGAAATAAAAGTTGGTAATGAAATTACAAAGATCAGAACATTACAGCAGAACTTCTTTCCAGAATTTCAAAAGTACCAAATACGAAACATAACTAATCTATTACAAGGTGGAATTATACACAATTCTATGTCTCGAAGGTCTTCTACTCGGTCTCTTCAAAAGTCCCCTCGTCTTCGGCCGGATTCTCATCCTCTGGTTTAAAATGGAAATGGTGGGGTGAGACAAAGGGTCTCAGTGAGTGGGTGATCGTGTGCGAGTGTGGCTACTTTTCTTTGAAAACATTTTGATTGATGCATGGTTTTATAAAGTATATGGAATTGGAATCGTTTGCAAGATACATTATAATTTTTATGAACACAATAAACACTTACATGTGCGATATTATAATCCTGTCCCCGTGGATGGATGACAAGTCAAGCAGTTGGTCAATCAGTCAAGCTAGCTTCGAATCCTGCCGATATGGACTTTGGATTCTAGGCACTCCTTATTACTCCTAGCAAGATAGGCCGTCGCCCCAAGATTTGGACCGTCGCCCCAAGATTTGGACCGTCGCCCCAAGTAGAGCCTTCGCTCTTTTCACACTTAGCATGTGCTTCCTTATCTCTTATCTGGGCTCGGTAGGTCCTTAGCTGTGGGTTAAAACCCGGATCACACCATAATCGCGATTATACCCCAAGTCTACGACCCAGGTCCCTCGGAACACTCCGTTCCTCGGTTATGGGAATAGGAAACAACGGTAGCCTCGTTCATGAACCGCAGCCTTGCTACTCGATCCAAGACTTGGTCTAACCGTCCCTGACACGATTAGGGACTCTAGAGGTGGCTCATACAGTTCAAGAGGTGGCCCCGGATTTTAGGTTGGCTCTCTGGTTCGTATGGGATCAAGCGGTGGCCCCCGTCCGTCGACGTGGCACTTTGCCCCGGTAGAGTTAGAGGCGGATCCGTCCGTGGCACTTTATTTGTATAGCACTTAGTTCCCAAACAGTTACAGTCAGTAGTCAGACGCATGTCACGAGTATCAAGTATGTGTTCGGTTAGTCAGGTTAATAGCGTCTTTTTGACTAAGTACGAAATATGTATTAATTATAATTGTGGCCCGATTTGCTCGAAAGAAAAAATTCATAATAAATCTGAGAAATAATCTGAATAATCTTATTAATAGTCTGGGAGTTTAGATCAGGTATTTATATAATATGGGCAGGTTCGACGATAACGGGAAATCATTGGAATAGGTTGAATGGACGCTTTTGCCCTTGGGTTCGAGTTTTAGTTTTTAGAGTAAGGATCGAATTCGGATGGTTGTGAAGATTTGTGAGAATGTCAAAAATATTCCCACGACTCCAGATTTAAGGAAAATTTCGAAATTTTTAGTTTCGAGACTGAATTTTCCAGAATTTATGGTTTTGCCCCAAAACTTAGGAAAATTATTCCGAGGCTTATAATGTTATGAAATTAGCTCGGATTTTGATGAAATTTTACGAGGTGACTCGTAATAGGTATGGAATGATAGATTTGTGAAAAAATCCAGAAAATTTCGGACTTGGTCTAGAATTCTAATTTTCTTGCATTTTGACCCCAAAAGTGTTTCAAATTACAATTTTAGTTTATAAGTATAGACATCGAAGTCCGAAGTGTACGAAACTTTACGGTCAGCTTATATATGAAGAAATAGATGCGGTATAGGGTCCAGAATACGTATTTTTGTAAATTTTCAATTTAGTCTCCAAACTACCTAAAATTGCAATTTGTGCCCAATTTTCCGTTTACTCGATTAAATTCTCGTTTTCGGCCACAAGTACATTATCACATATTACAACTTAGTTATATGGCACTAAAATTCTAGATTTGAGACAAAGTCACGTGAAAGTACAAGGTAGGTATAAAGATTACAATTTTTCACGAAATTAGAATCCGACTATCGAATCGGTTGTCGACTAAAATTGTCAAATCAATTTGCATGATGTTATAACAATAATATGAATATTCAAAACATGTATATACTCAGAATTTTCCAGATTTGTACATGCATCATAATTTCTCATAATATTCATAAATAAAAATCAAGAAATACAAATATTTATATAGAAATATTAACAAAAACTTGTAGTATAATTTCAACATGCAAAATTTGACATGCAACTCAAGAATATATTTCAAAATTTTCAGATCTCACACGCATCATCATAAACAAGAAATAATTGATTTTTGTTTTTAAAATTTTGAAGAATTTCCACTCACCTTAGTTGAATTCGTGTGGGATTCTTGGTCTCGGGTTTTGAAAGACGATTTCTCCTCCTATCCTCTATGGTTCAGCCGTATGAATCACCATCCAAGGCGGGTATTTTTGTTGTATATTAAGATTATTGTTAGTATAAAGGTTACCACTAATGTTTTAGGAAAGAAAAGGGTTGAAAATGAGATTACCTTGAATTTCCTTCTCCTTTTTCCTTCCCCTTCTTCTTTCTCCTTTCTTCTCAAATTTTCAGCCTTCTCTCTCTCTATTACTAAGTGCAGATTTTGTTTGGTGTATGTGTGGAAGGAAGAGTGTGTTGATATATATTGTAAGTATTTAAAAGGGGTGGTCAACGCTTGGGAAAATGGGGTGTAAATAGGTCCTTTGCATGGGAAACATGGCTTGAAAAAATGTTGATCCCTCCCTTGTCCCCCATTTGGCCGTCCCATATGTGTATGTGTTTATATATTATATTTTTTTTTGGTGTTTAATTGTTGTGTGTAAGTATATATATATATATATATATATATATATATATATATATATATGTATATATAGTTGGGCTTTGAAGTGAAATTCCAAACCTTAGGAATTTTATTAAGTTGGACTTGAGCCTTTTAGTGTGTTCATATGTGTAGGTGTTGATACACATGGCCCATTAGGAATTTCATGTTCCTATTTCGAGTTTTAATTAATTCATTATCTCATTCATAAAATAATTTATGAATAAATAAGTAAAATAAAATGAAACTAGATGTAGATTACAAGCAATTGTTATTAGAGTACATCATGATTTAATAATTATACATGTAGTAAACTATCGAGTTTAGGGTGTTTTACATCCTCCCCTCCTTAAAATAATTTGGTCCCCAAATTCCTACTTGAATAATTCGGGGTACAATTTCTTCATTTCTTCTTCAGTTTCCCATGTAGCGTCTTCCTCGCTATTATGCTTAGACCAGATGACTTTGACTAGGGGAATTGTCCTCTTCCTTAGTTCACGCATCTGTCGGTCGAGGATCTTTATCGGCTTCTTTTCATAAGATAAATCATATTTGATTGGTGGGATGTCAGAGGTAAGAACATGCTCCGGGTCCGGATGATACTTCTTTAGTCTCGAGACATGGAAAACGTCGTGCATTCCCGCCATATTGGGAAATTGACGATCAATTTCCGATTGCACGACGTTTTCCATGTCGGGAATGCACGACGTTTACTCTCGAGATGATACTTCTTTAGTCTCGAGACATGCAAGACCTGAGGGTCTTTGGTGTTCGACTTTTACTCTCTGACAAGTTAAGCATCTTGCTGCGAATTCCGCTACCTGGTTCTTCATATTTACCCACCAGTAGTGCTTCTTTATATCCTTATACATTTTATTTCCTCCTGGATGAATTGTATATCGGGAGTAGTGAGCTTCTGCTAAAATTTTCTTCTTGAGCTCGACATTGTCGGGAACACATATACGGTTCTTGAATCTTAATATCCCATCAACAGACATGCTAAACTCAGGTTTTTCTCCTTGTGCGACCTTTTCCATAAGTTTACATAACTTCTCGTCTTGAGTGTGAGCTTCTTGGATTTCCTTAAATAAGTCCGGCTTCAATGACAAGTTGGCGTACATAACGCATGTCTTGGATTGTCTTGGGTTCCATTGGCTTATTTCTCCCAGGGCATTCCATTCCCTTATCATGAGTCTAGCCACACTCGCTTTCCTACTCAAGGCGTCTGCCACGACATTGGCCTTGCCTGGATGATGCTGAATGGAGAAGTTATAATCTTCAAGGAGTTCTATCCATCGTCTCTGTCTTAGATTCAACTCCTTCTGAGAGAATAGATATTTGAGACTCTTGTGGTCAGTAAAAATGGTGAAGGTAGCTCCATACAAGTAGTGTCTCCATTTCTTCAAGGCAAACACTATTGCTGCGAGTTCAAGGTCGTGGGTCGGATAGTTCATCTCATGGACCTTTAGCTTTCGGGATGCGTAAGCCACAACCTTGTCGTTTTGCATCAGCAAAGCTCCTAACCCTTCCTTCGATGCATCACTGTACAACACAAACCCTTCGCTTCCTTCGGGAAGTATTAGTACAGGTGCGGTTGTGAGTTTCCTCTTAAGCTCCTGGAAGCTCGACTCACACTTATCGTTCCACACAAATTTGACGTGTTTCTGTGTTAGTCTTGTGAGTGGTCCTGCGATTTTATAGAAGTCTTTAATGAATTTGCGGTAGTAACCCGCAAGTCCAAGAAAGCTTTGAATCTACGTGACTGTTTATGGCCTCTTCCAGTCCAGAATAGTCTCCACCTTTGATGGATCTACTGCAATTCCTTCTCCTGATATGACGTGTCCTAGAAACGCCACTTGTCTTAACCAGAATTCACACTTGCTGAATTTGGCGTACAATTTATGCTCCCTTAGCGTCTCTAGCACCAACCTTAGGTGAGTTTCGTGTTCTTGATCCGACTTGGAATAAATGAGTATGTCGTCGATAAAAATTACTACGAATTGATCCGAATATGGTTGGAACACGCGGTGCATTAAATCCATAAATGCAGCTGGTGCGTTGGTCAATCCAAAAGGCATTACCACGAATTCATAATGACCATACCTAGTTTGAAAGGCAGTCTTTGGTATGTCATTCTCTTTGATCTTCAACTGATAATATCCATGTTGGAGATCGAACTACGAGTAAACCGTTGCACCTTGTAGCTGATCGAATAGTTCGTCGATCCTGGGAAGTGGATACTTGTTCTTAACGGTAATGTTGTTAAGTTCACGGTAATCGATACACAATCTTAGCATGCCATCCTTCTTCTTTACGAATAGTACTGGCGCTCCCCAAGGGGATATGCTTGGTCGGATAAATCCAACTTCTAGTAATTTTTGCAACTGAACCTTCAGTTCTTGCAGTTCTAGTGAAGCCATTCGATATGGCGTTCTAGCCACTGGTGCCTTTCCTGGCCATATATCTATATTAAATTCAACTTCCCTATCTGGAGGTAGAGAAGTGAGTTCCGTGGGAAAAACATCAGGGCATTACGATATTCTGGTATTGCTTCGATCTCGGTTGTGCTCTTGGGTTTATTCATGATAAAAGCTAGATATCCCGTTGCTCCCTTCGAAATGGCCTTCCTCGCCTTCGTGGTGATATAATCGGGGCCGAGTTAATTCTAGCATTTCCATGTAGTTCAACTACAGGGTGATCGGGTTTGCAGAATCGAACAATTTTAGAATGGCAATCAAGTTTTGCATAGTTCTTAGATACCCAATCCATACCAAGTATGAGGTCATACTCAAGTATGGGAAGAAGAATTAGGTCAGCAGGAAAACATTGACCCTCAACTACAACTTCGCAATTCCTAAATATCGAATCTGTTTCCTGGCTTGCACCCATAGGTGTGGACACCACTAAGCTTACAGGCAATGATTCCAAACATATATTCAGTTTTTGTGCGTAATGGGGTGTAACAAAAGAATGTGATGATCCTGGATCTAATAATGCATGAGCAGAGTGGTTTGACAAAAGGAATGTACATTCCACCACATCTGTTGCATTAGGAGCTTCTTGTCCAGCTAAGGCAAAAACTCTTGCTGGCGCTTTTCCCTTGCCCTTGCGATCGTCCTTCTTAGCCGCGTTTTTCTGTTGATTGTTGTCCGGCGCTTCCCACTTCGGGCATTCCCTAATCTGATGCTGATTATCTCCACAGTGCAGACACCTCCCCTGTTTCTTCCAACAGTCCTCGGGTTTATGTCCCATCTTATTGCAGTGAGGACAGGGCGGTAGGTTGTTTACAGGCTTCTTTCCGGTGCTCTGTCCTGAAGTCTTGCGCTGGAATTTTTGGGGTGGCCTGGATGATGAGTTTGGCATGGGTCTCTTTGACTTCCCAACGGTGCGGTCCTTTGCCTGACCCAGTCGGGTCATCCCGCTTTCAATTCGGCTGGCGGCCGATACCTTCGCCATCGTCGTCATCCTTACTGGCAGAAAGCTTTGTTGAAGCGTAAATCTCAACCCGCACATAAACTTGTACAGTCTGTCCTCCTCGGTGCTCACCAGTCCCGGTGTGTATTTTGAGAGTCGATTGAATTGAGACTCGTACTGGGCGACGGTCATTGCCCCTTGCTTAAGATGATAAAATTCATCACGGCGAGCCTCATGAGCGGCTTGGGAAATGTATTGATCACGGAAGGCTTTAATGAAGTTCTCCCATGTCCGGTCAGTGGCCTCTCTTGTCTATTTTCCACTGGTAATCTTCCACCAGTCGTGAGCCGCAGACTCCAATCGAAAAGTTGCGAGTGCTAGCTTCTGCTCTTTCGAGTACTGTAGGGTTGCAAATATACTCTCTATCCTCTCTAACCAGTGTTCGGCAATCGTGTCGTCCGGCTCCCCAAGAAATGTAGGGGGTTTGAATCGGAGAAACCTTTCTAAGGCCCGGTCATGTGTTTCAGGTGCATTCGGGTTTGGTGCAATATCTTTGTTGTAGAAAGGTCACCGGTTGGGTGATTGCTTGGGCGGTGTTATTGTCCCCTTGGAATGGATTTCCATTACCTCCGTGTTGTTCCTCATTGTTGTTATGTTGAGCACGGGTCTCCCACGCCCACGTCGGTCGGCCATCTATCGCCATTAATCTTATTATAATTAGTTTATTTCGAGTTGTAAGTATAGAGAAGTCAATTATGCAAACGTTATTTTAAATCTCATTATAACGTAATACGAATAACACATCATTAATGCATCCTAATGGTTTGATTTGACATGCGAAAATTATAGTTTTTTGATAGGGATAGTTAGTAAGTTGTCCAACTTAACAAACGGTAAAATACCAAAGAACAAACATAAGTACATCATAACGTCATCATAAAAGTTAAACATAAAAGTAGGAACAAAGCGGTATCACTCTCGCCTTCTCCTGGCTCCATCGGGTCTTCCTCGTGGTCCTCTTCTTGAGCTAGAGGATACATCATGTAATATCCGCAATTTCGATTTTTTGGTAATTTTCTTTTTTCGGCGGAAGTCCGTTTTGACGACTCGCTCATGACCGTTTCGTCATTTCGAGAATAATTAATTCTGTACTTTTTGTCATCCGAGTTCGTTTCGGTGTCGTTTTGTTGAGTTCCATGCTTTTTAGCGACTTTTCCGATGGAGCTCGATTCTTGCGAATCTCGTCCAAATCAAGAGTTTGAGTTTCTCGCAAGTTCATTTAATGTTATTATTCATGTTGCGAGCTTTGGTTCGGTGTTTCGATCACATATCGTGATTTTCGGACGTTTTGGGCCATTTTTGTAATTTCCCCAAAGTCTGGGGTAATTATTTCCGTTGTCGAATTCCGACACTTCGAATGGTCGGAATCGTGTGTTCTCTTAGTGTTTGGATTCGTCTTTGCGAGTACTTCGTAACCGTATCTTCGATTTTTACTCAGGTTCGGGTTTCGGGGTCGTCCGGGCCGTCGGAGTGGCCACGGCCGAGTCACGGCCGGAGCAGGGCCTGGCCTGGCCGAGTTACGGCCGTAAGGTGCCGGTTACGGCCGTAAGGTGTACGAGTTACGGCCGTAAGCGTGATCGGGTACGGCCGTACGAGCGCTGGGCGGATTTTGACGAAGGCCGGTTACGGCCGTAAGGTGGGCGAGTTACGGCCGTATTTTTCGGCGTCTGGCGACGGGAGGCTCGGGAAATCGAGTTCTTGGCCGATTCTAATCTTTTCCAAGGCATTTTGGAAGATCCTTGTTGATTATATCATCATCTAATCCGAGTATTTCGTCGAATCAAGGTATATTTCTTGATTTTCTTTCAAGTTGACTTTTTGGAGAATTGTTCTTGATTTCGTTTCTAATCGGATTTTGATGAATCGGTTGATGTTAGTAAACATTATTAATCATGTTCTATGGATTGTATATCCATATTTTCGATTCGTTCAACCCGATTGATGATTTTTAGGGTCTTGAGGAACTTTGAACATTTAGTGTTCGATTAAATGCCTCAAAGAGTTTCTTTCGGTCGTTATGTTGATTTCAATTGATATTGTGTTATTGAATGAATTGTATTTCATTCAAGGTGGTTCGAGTACTTGTGTTTACCGGAGGATGCCGTTCGTTGTTCGTGGAGGGATTCCATCGCCTTCGGTTGAGGCAAGTTTTATACTTGTACTAGTCAATGAGATTAATGTTATCATATATGTGTATGAATGTGTTGTATCATTCCGAGACTTAGTCTCTTCATGAATTCATTGATATTAAGAGATCGTTCGATACGATACCTTTCGGCAATTATGCCAAATATTTCATTGTTCGTTAATGGCCGGTTCAAGGCATTGTGATACTCATTATTAATGTCATTGTCGATAGCCGGTTCGCGGTATCGATGTATCGATTGTTGTTATTATAGATGTCAATTAAAGACATCGTTGAGATCATTGTTATTCCTGTTTGGATTGTCATTAAAACTGTACAGGCCGATTAAAGGCATTGGTTTATTCATTTCTCGCCTTCGTCGCTTGCAGAATCGATTAAAGGTGCCGGGGCATCCTTCATATCATTGTTATCGAATTGCCGTTCTCAAGCAAATCGAAATGTTCAATCATTCACTAAATCATTGTTATCGATTGACCTTTCTAAGGCAATCGAGGTATTCACTCATTCATCGTGTCATTGTTATCGATTGGCCGTTCTCGGGCAAATCGAAGTGTTCAATCATTTATGGTATCATTGTTGTCGATTGACCGTTTTAGGCAATCGAGGTATTGAATCATCCGCTGCATTATTGTTGTCGGTTGGCCGTTCTAAGGCAATCGAGGTGTTAATTTGGGACCTTCAAGGACGGTGTCTATCCGTGTGTTACTATCATCGTGTTGGCCGACTCAAGGCAGCACACTATCATTCATTGTGATACGGCTTCGTGCCGTGGCTTCGGCCCTAATTGTGATACGGCTTTCATGCCGTGGCTTCGGCCCTAATTGTGATACGGCTTTCATGCCGTGGCTTCGGCCCTAATTGTGATACGGCTTTCATGCCGTGGCTTCGGCCCTAATTGTGATACGGCTTTCATGCCGTGGCTTCGGCCCTAATTGTGATACGGTTTTCATGCCGTGGCTTCGGCCCTAATCAATAACAGCTTCGGGCTGTTTCGACTTCATGTGATTGTGATATTTGACAGCTTGGTGAGTGTCTTTAAGGCCTTTGTGATTGTCTTGGTAATTTCATTGGAGCCTTCGGGCATTGTGATTCATAATTAATTCAGTTCTGGTTTGGTTCATGTCGTGTAATTCATTGTGGTACTCTGTGATTATGATTCGCCGTTGGGCACTTATGTTCTAACCTGTTGAACATGTATTAATAGTATGCCGTGGGCATAGTATTTCACGAATGCTCGGTTCTTACATTGGTTTGTGAGCATCTCGTATTATTATTATCATTGTACCGTTTCATTCTGCCTTTGGATGCATATCATGTTATACATGTATTTGATATTCATAATCAGGATTAATGACCCCGTGGGGGCGGAACATGTTTTCATGTTTTAGGTGCTTGCGAGGAGAGAGTTGAGACACAGGGGCATGATGATGGCGACGAGGCATTCGAGCGATACTAGTCCGAGTTGTTCATTGTTGGTCAGTCAGTTGGAGTGTACTCCAGTCTTGTCAGTTGTTGTCGTGTTGTATTACCCGAACAGATGTTCGTGGATGCTGTTGTATTTCATTTTGGCCATGTAGGCCACTTTTGTCGTTGTAATTCCCTATCGGAATATTGTGTTGGATATCATGGGAGGGACTATGATTTTCCCTTGTTGTTTAATTTAACGTATTTTAGTCATGTTCGCCAGGTGGATCTCCTGGCGTGGGGTCCACGGCACTGTAATAAGCCAATAGGATTTGGGGGTGTTACAGAAATGTTATCAGAGCGTTGGGTTGTGAAATACCCTGAGATGTGAGTTATGTGGTCCTACCGACGCGGTAGTAGTGGGATTGTCAGGTTATGACAATCTAGTCAGTCAGGTTTTGTGAGTCGTAATATTAGTGCGACTGCACGAGTCATTCATTCATCGAGTCGTCGTCAGTGAAGACTAGTATCGCGAGACCTCGAAGCTTCGTATGACCTGTGTAAGGACTCGATTCTCTTTGTGTTCATACATCCATCATGTCATTAATCGTTCATGCTTTGCTGAAACCTATATGTGATATTAGTGCTATGATTGATTCATGATTAATTGTTTTGGAGCACGTGTGACTTGTGTAAGCATTAAGGATCAACTCATTTATCAGTTAATAATTTTCAATCATCATTTTGATCTCATCACTCAGTTAATTCATTCATCACTCAGTCAATATCATCACTCAGATAATTCATCTATCACTCAGTTGATTCATTCCTCACTCAGTCAATATCATCACTCAGATAATTCATCTATCACTCAGTTAATTCATTCCTCACTCAGTCAATATCATCACTCAGATAATTCATTCATCAGTCAGTTAATTCCTTCATCACTCAGTCAATATCATTCATCACTCGGTTAATTCATTCATCACTCGATTAATTCATTCATCACTCAGTTAATTCATTCATCACTCAGTCAATATCATCACTCAGATAATTCATCTATCACTCAGTTAATTCCTTCATCACTCAGTCAATATCATTCATCACTCGGTTAATTCATTCATCACTCGATTAATTCATTCATCACTCAGTTAATTCCTTCATCACTTAGTCAATCTCATTGTTCATATTAATTCATTAATCACTCAGTCAATCTCATTGTTCCGTCAATTCATTCATTACTCAGTCAATCTCATTATTCAATTAATTAATTCATCACTCAGATAATTCATTCATCACTCAGCCAATATCATTAGTCAGTTAATTCATCACTTAGTTAACTCATTCATCACTCAGTTAATTCATTCATCATTCAGTCAATATCATGGCTCAGTTGCTTCGTTCATTACTCAATTAACCTCATCGTTTAGCTAATTCATTCATCACTCAATTAATCTCATCGTTTAGCTAATTCACTCGTCACTCAGTCAATCTCATTGTTCAGTTAATTCATTAATCGTTCAGCCCATCTCACGGTTCAGTTGTTGATCTTGAGGATCGAATTTTCAACCTTGTTAACTTGTTCAAGGTAATCATTTCAGGAATTTCATCAGGCAATCATGTTACCTCATTTGATTTCTCATACGATCTTATCATACTCTGACGTAATTTCGACGATCATTTCATTAAATCATTAATGCATT
Source organism: Orobanche coerulescens (assembly GCA_033398695.1). Taxonomy (NCBI): domain Eukaryota; kingdom Viridiplantae; phylum Streptophyta; class Magnoliopsida; order Lamiales; family Orobanchaceae; genus Orobanche; species Orobanche coerulescens. Next base: position 107,576,166 of record CM065817.1, on the reverse strand, counting down.
CATTGTGCGAGGGCGTGTATGCTCATTATTGTCACTCTGTAATGTAATCATAATGCGATATTCATGCGGAATCTATAATCATCATGTGACTTTCCTACTTCAGTATGGATAGAGCTGTCAGAGGACGCAGGGGAAGAGGCCGCGGTGTGGGCGGAAAGGATCTCGTGTGCATGCCCACACGAACGTGAGGGATATCATTAATTCATCAAATAGCGAGGCTACTCATTCATCAGCAGATAATCATTCACTGTCAGGGAGTCGTACCCGAGAGGCATCTCACTCGGAAGGTGTTCGGGTTGATCCATTCATATTTATGCAGGGCATGATGGCCCAGATGACTCAGATGACGCGGATAGTGGAGACCATGCAGACCTCGATAGTTCGTGGTCCACCGCATGAGGATGCAGTGCCATTTCATGGACAGACTGGAGGAGTGAATCAGATTGTGGGCGATATCTCTCGTCAGATGCCACCTACTTTTGAGGGTTCGTCGGAACCAGCTGATATTGTTCATTGGCTCGAGCATTTTGATAAACTCTTCGACATGGTTCAATGTCCGGAAGAGAGTAAAGTAGCAGTAGCGGCTTATTACTTGAGTAAGGGCGCTTATTCGTGGTGGCTTTCTGTGAAACCCTTCGATCGTGATTGTATTTGGAGCGAGTTCAAGACTCTCATGTTAGAGAGGTATTATCCGCTCCACTTCGTGAAGCCAAGTTGTCAAGTTTTGAACCCGAATCCAAGGACGAGGGTGTTATTGTCATTCTTGAGAAGTTTCGGGACTACTTGATTTGCTTCGTCAATTATCCGTGCCGAGGCGGATAAAATTAAGTATTTTGCAAGAGGTTAAATCCGCGATTGAGGATGCGATTGTTAAATCACAATTGTAATTCACTTAGCGAGTTCATCGAGAAGGCTCTTGGAGCGAGTTTTTGATCAAGGAGCTTACTCGAAGCATCCTTGACTTCTTCGGGTGAGAGGACTAGGATGCCGGTTCGTTCGAGGGACATCGGGCTACGACGTCCAAAAGGTCGTTTTCGATCGTCTTCGTGAGAAAGCATCTTCCTCTCGCACAACGAGTTACCGTTGTTTGCTTTAAGCGTGATTCGGCAGGCACGTGAATACTCGGTGTACGGTGCCGGCTATTGTCTGTTTTACGTGGGAACCCGGGACACCTACGGAAATATTGCAGGGTCCTAGTTAGGTAGATCTCGAGAGAGCTCAAGGGCCTCGGGGACTTTGTTACTCCAGCTCGTGCTTCATCCAAGGGTCCTACCAGGCTTCGAGAGCCATAGGTAAGGACATTCATCACCGGTTTTGAACAAGTTAATTCTTGCTCGGTAATAGTATAATCATTCATTTCATTTGTCGTTCATTCATTCAAATAATTCATTCATCATATATCAATCACGTTGAGACTTATAATTATCAAACTAATCATTCACTTCACGGGAAACTATGTTTCCAATCATTTCATTTGAGCTATCACTCATTACGTTATCATTTCACCCCGGTGAGCCATTCTTGATCCTTGTTAGATTTCGATTCATTATCATTCATTGTGATCATTCTTGTTCGTGTGTATTTCGTTGATTTTTCATGGCGGGATATTGCTTCTCCCTACTTGTTTTAAGTTTCGGGACGAAACTTCTTTTAAGGGGGGTAGTATGTAATATCCGCAATTTCGATTTTTCGGTAATTTTCTTTTTTCGGCGGAAGTCCGTTTTGACGACTCGCTCATGACCGTTTCGTCATTTCGAGAATAATTAATTCTGTACTTTTTGTCATCCGAGTTCGTTTCGGTGTTGTTGAGTTCCATGCTTTTTAGCGACTTTTCCGCACTGGAGCTCGATTCTTGCGAATCTCGTCCGAAACTGTTGTTTCGAGTTTCTCGCAAGTTCATTTAATGTTATTATTCATGTTGCGAGCTTTGGTTCGGTGTTTCGATCACGTATCGTGATTTTCGGACGTTTTGGGCCATTTTTGTAATTTCCCCAAAGTCTGGGGTAATTATTTCCGTTGTCGAATTCCGACACTTCGGATGGTCGGAATCGTGTGTTCTATTAGTGTTTGGATTCGTCTTTGCGAGTACTTCGTAACCGTATCTTCGATTTTTACTCAGGTTCGGGTTTCGGGGTCGTCCGGGCCGTCGGAGTGGCCACGGCCGAGTCACGGCCGGAGCAGGGCCTGGCCTGGCCGAGTTACGGCCGTAAGGTGCCGGTTACGGCCGTAAGGTGTCCGAGTTAAGGCCGTAAGTGTGATCGGGTACGGCCGTACGAGCGCTGGGCGGATTTTGACGAAGGCCGGTTACGGCCGTAAGGTGGGCGAGTTACGGCCGTAAGTGTCCGGGCGATCTTTGCGATTTTTGACGTATGACGGTTTCTGCCGTAAGGCCTGCCGATTACGGCCGTAAGGTGTCCGAGTTACGGCCGTAAGTCCTGCCGGTTACGGCCGTAACCCTTCCGGCTATATATAGCACGGCTCGGCGATTTCATTTCAACGCGATTTTTTTCCTTTTTCGGCGTGCGCGACGGGAGGCTCGGGAAATCGAGTTCTTGGCCGATTCTAATCATTTCCAAGGCATTTTGGAAGATCCTTGTTGATTATATCATCATCTAATCCGAGTATTTCGTCGAATCAAGGTATATTTCTTGATTTTCTTTCAAGTTGACTTTTTGGAGAATTGTTCTTGATTTCGTTTCTAATCCGATTTTGATGAATCGGTTGATGTTAGTAAACATTATTAATCATGTTCTATGGATTGTATATCCATATTTTCGATTCGTTCAACCCGATTGATGATTTTTAGGGTCTTGAGGAACTTTGAACATTTAGTGTTCGATTAAATGCCTCAAAGAGTTTCTTTCGGTCGTTATGTTGATTTAGATTGATATTGTGTTATTGAATGAATTGTATTTCATTCAAGGTGGTTCGAGTACTTGTGTTTACCGGAGGACGCCGTTCGTTGTTCGTGGAGGGATTCCATCGCCTTCGGTTGAGGCAAGTTTTATACTTGTACTAGTCAATGAGATTAATGTTATCATATATGTGTATGAATGTGTTGTATCATTCCGAGACTTAGTCTCTTCATGAATTCATTGATATTAAGAGATCGTTCGATACGATACCTTTCGGCAATTATGCCAAATATTTCATTGTTCGTTAATGGCCGGTTCAAGGCATTGTGATACTCATTATTAATGTCATTGTCGATAGCCGGTTCGCGGTATCGATGTATCGATTGTTGTTATTATAGATGTCAATTAAAGACATCGTTGAGATCATTGTTATTCCTGTTTGGATTGTCATTAAAACTGTACAGGCCGATTAAAGGCATTGGTTTATTCATTTCTCGCCTTCGTCGTCGGTAACCGATTAAAGGTGCCGGGGCATCCTTCATATCATTGTTATCGAATTGCCGTTCTCAAGCAAATCGAAATGTTCAATCATTCACTAAATCATTGTTATCGATTGACCTTTCTAAGGCAATCGAGGTATTCACTCATTCATCGTGTCATTGTTATCGATTGGCGTTCTCGGGCAAATCGAAGTGTTCAATCATTTATGGTATCATTGTTGTCGATTGACCGTTTTAGGCAATCGAGGTATTGAATCATCCGCTGCATTATTGTTGTCGGTTGGCCGTTCTAAGGCAATCGAGGTGTTAATTTGGGACCTTCAAGGACGGTGTCTATCCGTGTGTTACTATCATCGTGTTGGCCGACTCAAGGCAGCACACTATCATTCATTGTGATACGGCTTCGTGCCGTGGCTTCGGCCCTAATTGTGATACGGCTTTCATGTCGTTGATTCGTCACTAATTGTGATACGGCTTTCATGCCGTGGCTTCGCCCTAATCGTCACGGCTTTCATGCCGTGGCTTCGGCCCTAATTGTGATACGGCTTTCATGCCGTGGCTTCGGCCCTAATATTGATAAGGTTATCATGCCGTGGCTTGCCCTAATCAATAATGACTTCGGGCTGTTTCGACTTCATGTGATTGTGATATTTGACACTTCGGTGAGTGTCTTTAAGGCCTTTGTGATTGTCTTGGTAATTTCATTGGAGCCTTCGGGCATTGTGATTCATAATTAATTCAGTTCTGGTTTGGTTCATGTCGTGTAATTCATTGTGGTACTCTGTGATTATGATTCGCCGTTGGGCACTTATGTTCTAACTGTTGAACAGGTATTAATAGTATGCTGTGAGCATAGTATTTCACGAATGCTCGGTTCTTACATTGGTTTGTGAGCATCTCGTATTATTATTATCATTGTACCGTTTCATTACGCCTTTGGATGCATATCATGTTATACATGTATTTGATATTCATTATCTGGATGACTGACCCCGTGGGGGCGGAACATGTTTTCATGTTTTAGGTGCTTGCGAGGAGAGAGTTGAGACATAGGGGCATGATGATGGCGACGAGGCATTCGAGCGATACTAGTCCGAGTTGTTCATTGTTGGTGATCGGTTGGAGTGTACTCCGGTCTTGTCGATTGTTGTCTTGTTGTATTACGACAGATGTTCGTGGATGCTGTTGTATTTCATTTTGGCCATGTAGGCCACTTTTGTCGTTGTAATTCCCTATCGGAATATTGTGTTGGATATCATGGGAGGGACTATGATTTTCCCTTGTTGTTTAATTTAACGTATTTTAGTCATGTTCGCGGTGGATCTCTGGCGTGGGGTCCACGGCACTGTAATAACTTGATAGGATTTGGGGGTGTTACAGAAATGGTATCAGAGCGTTAGGTTGTGAAATACCCTGAGATGTGAGTTATGTGGTCCTACCGACGCGGTAGTAGTGGGATTGTCAGGTTATGACAATCTAGTCAGTCAGGTTTTGTGAGTCGTAATATTAGTGCGACTGCACGAGTCATTCATTCATCGAGTCGTCGTCAGTGAAGACTAGTATCGCGAGACCTCGAAGCTTCGTATGACCTGTGTAAGGACTCGATTCTCTTTGTGTTCATACATCCATCATGTCATTAATCGTTCATGATTTGCTGAAACCTATATGTGATATTAGTGCTATGATTGATTCATGATTAATTGTTTTGGAGCACGTGTGACTTGTGTAAGCATTAAGGATCAACTCATTTATCAGTTAATAATTTTCAATCATCATTTTGATCTCATCACTCAGTTAATTCATTCATCACTCAGTCAATATCATCACTCAGATAATTCATCTATCACTCAGTTAATTCATTCCTCACTCAGTCAATATCATCACTCAGATAATTCATCTATCACTCAGTTAATTCATTCCTCACTCAGTCAATATCATCACTCAGATAATTCATTCATCAGTCAGTTAATTCCTTCATCACTCAGTCAATATCATTCATCACTCGGTTAATTCATTCATCACTCGATTAATTCATTCATCACTCAGTTAATTCATTCATCACTCAGTCAATATCATCACTCAGATAATTCATCTATCACTCAGTTAATTCATTCCTCACTCAGTCAATATCATCACTCAGATAATTCATTCATCAGTCAGTTAATTCCTTCATCACTCAGTCAATATCATTCATCACTCGGTTAATTCATTCATCACTCGATTAATTCATTCATCACTCAGTTAATTCCTTCATCACTTAGTCAATCTCATTGTTCATATTAATTCATTAATCACTCAGTCAATCTCATTGTTCCGTCAATTCATTCATTACTCAGTCAATCTCATTATTCAGTTAATTAATTCATCACTCAGATAATTCATTCATCACTCAGCCAATATCATTAGTCAGTTAATTCATCACTTAGTTAACTCATTCATCACTCAGTTAATTCATTCATCATTGATCAATATCATGGCTCAGTTGCTTCGTTCATCACTCAATTAACCTCATCGTTCAGCTAATTCATTCATCACTCAATTAATCTCATCGTTTAGCTAATTCACTCGTCACTCAGTCAATCTCATTGTTCAGTTAATTCATTAATCGTTCAGCCCATCTCACGGTTCAGTTGTTGATCTTGAGGATCGAATTTTCAACCTTGTTAACTTGTTCAAGGTAATCATTTCAGGAATTTCATCAGGCAATCATGTTACCTCATTTGATGTCTCATACGATCTTATCATACTCTGACGTAATTTCGACGATCATTTCATTAAATCATTAATGCATTCATTGTGCGAGGGCGTGTATGCTCATTATTGTCACTCTGTAATGTAATCATAATGCGATATTCATGCGGAATCTATAATCATCATGTGACTTTCCTACTTCAGTATGGATAGAGCTGTCAGAGGACGCAGGGGAAGAGGCCGCGGTGCGGGCCAGAAACTGGGATCTCGTGTGCATGCCCACACGAACGTGAGGGATATCATTAATTCATCAAATAGCGAGGCTACTCATTCATCAGCAGATAATCATTCACTGTCAGGGAGTCGTGCGAGAGGCATCTCACTCGGAAGGTGTTCGGGTTGATCCATTCATATTTATGCAGGGCATGATGGCCCAGATGACTCAGATGACGCGGATAGTGGAGACCATGCAGACCTCGATAGTTCGTGGTCCACCGCAACAGGGATGCCAGGTGCCATTTCATGGACAGACTGGAGGAGTGAATCAGATTGTGGGCGATATCTCTCGTCAGATGCCACCTACTTTTGAGGGTTCGTCGGAACCAGCTGATATTGTTCATTGGCTCGAGCATTTTGATAAACTCTTCGACATGGTTCAGTGTCCGGAAGAGAGTAAAGTGGCAGTAGCGGCTTATTACTTGAGTAAGGGCGCTTATTCGTGGTGGCTTTCTGTGAAACCCTTCGATCGTGATTGTATTTGGTTCATGTCGTGTAATTCATTGTGGTACTCTGTGATTATGATTCGCCGTTGGGCACTTATGTTCTAACCTGTTGAACATGTATTAATAGTATGCCGTGGGCATAGTATTTCACGAATGCTCGGTTCTTACATTGGTTTGTGAGCATCTCGTATTATTATTATCATTGTACCGTTTCATTCTGCCTTTGGATGCATATCATGTTATACATGTATTTGATATTCATTATCTGGATGACTGGCCCCGTGGGGGCGGAACATGTTTTCATGTTTTAGGTGCTTGCGAGGAGAGAGTTGAGACACAGGGGCATGATGATGGCGACGAGGCATTCGAGCGATACTAGTCCAAGTTGTTCATTGTTGGTCAGTCAGTTGGAGTGTACTCCAGTCTTGTCAGTTGTTGTCGTGTTGTATTACCCGAACAGATGTTCGTGGATGCTGTTGTATTTCATTTTGGCCATGTAGGCCACTTTTGTCGTTGAAATTCCCTATCGGAATATTGTGTTGGATATCATGGGAGGGACTATGATTTTCCCTTGTTGTTTAATTTAACGTATTTTAGTCATGTTCGCCTGGTGGATCTCCTGGCGTGGGGTCCACGGCACTGTAATAACCCAATAGGATTTGGGGGTGTTACACATCAATCCTCTCTCCTGGGGTTATAACCTCGATCCTTGGGATAAGCTCCACTAACTTTATCACTCGAGCACGTATCGCATCCAAGAACTCTCTGTCTAGAAGGTGCTCCGTGGCCAGGGTACACTCCAGTGTCTCAACTCGGGAGCTCAGCTGAGATCGAACATGCTGGAGGCTCCTGATGGCGGCCTCTTGTCTCTCTGCGTGTGTATCCCGCTGATGTAGTGTCAGCTCTAGACTCCTGCATTCCTCACTTTGGGACTCTAGTGCCTGGAACGCCTCCTGTCTCTGTCCTCGATACGAGTTCGCCTCCTGCCTGGTCCTATCCAGCTCTCCTGTCAAGGTATGAATCTGCTGCTCGAGTCGCTCAATCCAATCCTGGTCCTTAAGCTTTGCTCGAAATCGTCCGACTCTCTCGCCGCAGGTAGCCTGCTCTTCTAAGAGCTTGACCTTCTCCGTTAAACGCGTGAGCTCAATGATCCTATCCATTTCGGAATCCATACCTACCAGACCAAGGTCTAAGTCAGTATTTCTTAAAAATCTAGTGTCCAATGTAAACTCTATTAAGCATGAATAATCATCAAGGCAGTGATCTTAATGATTCAACAAGTATGCTTATGTGACACTAGCGATTAATACCTTATTTTAGAATAGTAAGGAGGTTTAATGAATTTTAGATAAACCGATAAGTAACATATACTATATCCGTTTCAAGAGTTCAATAGAGGAATTTTGTCAATCGGGAACTGCTACGAATACTTAATTAAGTATCCGATTCTGAAAAGACTAAGCATAGCTTGTGTAGCTGATGACATAGAAACTGTTGAATATGACTACGCATTTTCCAAGTGAATTGCGACAAGTCGAAAGAGATTTTATTGGAAGTTGACTCGAGGAATCTACTTTAGGTCTTAACCCTTTGGTTTACTTCGCCCTAGGTGGAATCCTCATCTAAGTCCGAAGAATCTTATCCTGGAAAAGGTAAGTGTCCTTCTTACAAAGCGAGCTCCGATACCACTTCTGTCACACCCTCAAAATCGGGCAGGACGAGGGCGCGACGATAAATGTCGATCAATCAATAAGAGTGTAGTAAAGGCATTGCGGAAGCTAGAATAACGATCAACAAAAATTCAACAACGATCTTAACCCGATGTTTTAAGATTCGTTGAAATAAAAGTTGGTAATGAAATTACAAAGATCAGAACATTACAGCAGAACTTCTTTCCAGAATTTCAAAAGTACCAAATACAAAACATAACTAATCTATTACAAGGTGGAATTATACACAATTCTATGTCTCGAAGGTCTTCAACTCGGTCTCTTCAAAAGTCCCCTCGTCTTCGGCCGGATTCTCTATAACACCCCAAATATTCGGAGTATGTTACAACGTCGTGGACCCCTACATGGGACCCACCAGGCTACAACAAGCGGGTACCCCTCGACTAACCATCTCGGTTAGCGAGGATACACAATCAAATAATACATCTTATGAAAATACACCCGAAGCAACCAACGAAATGAGCAACAGTCGACAACGTAGCAATTTTAAAGTAATACAATACGGAGTTTGAAATGAAAAGCCTAAGTACTCGCGAGTACAATCTATAAGTTTATAACTGTGGAAACAACAAAATCGAAATGAACAAAAGAAATAAGAAGACCCAAATGCACATGTCAATGACCCTGGCCCACATCCTCGTACTGTCCCGGTGCTCGCTCGTCCGGATAATCATAACCTGAAATCCATAACAAGAATTTCCCCAAAACGGGTCCCCAAAGGGGTTAGCAATTACGCTAGTACAAGTAATCAAGGCAAACCAATCGCTTACACGTTTCATAGTACATGCACCAATATCATTTCATAAACCAAAACTAGACATGTCTTTTCCGGAAATAAACAGTCAAACAATTTGCCGTGGGAACAGGGCTATACCATTGATCCCGCTCCGTGATCCCTAAGGACCCTCCCGAGCTGGCCATATTATAAAACAAATCACGCACACGCACTTGGGAACAGGGTTATACCATTTATCCCGCTCCGTGATCCCTAAGGACCCTCCCGAGCTGGCTAGCGAAACAAACTCGTGAATCCAGGTCTATACCATTGGATTCCCTCCGTGATCCCGTCGGACCCTCCCGAGGTGAGCAATCACACACAATATACATTACCATTTCACGTTAAGCATAAAGGTTTCCAAAAATACTTGCCTTGAATAATTGACGACGCAACGAACGGAAAGGATAATCACCGACGAACACTAGGAATCAACGGAACCGAACCTAACGATTCGAAGAACATAATTACAACCAACTCTAGACGAATACGGAAATGGAATACACCCGAAAACCCACCTACGATTCATGTATATTCGCACAAAAATAACAACGTGGGCGGACCACAACCAAACCCTCTCGATTTCGCAAAACTATGAAAATATATCATGAATCCATAGGGAAACTAAGAATACCAACAAGATTAATCATGTTCATCATGAATCCATCAATAAAACGGAACGGATCAGAAGAAAATCCCAAAACCCCCAATTTATCGAAAAGTAGGGTTCTAAGAGATTTACCTTGGATTGATGATGAAGAACACAAGTAGGTGTTGTTAATCTACTTCAAAAACTCGAGGTAGAGGATGCCTGAAATAATCGAAGGGAAGAATCGCTCGGAAATTGCCCGGAGGAGCTCTGCGTCGCGGAGAGGAGAAGAAATGAAAATAATCTGCTCATCTGGGTCAACTACCTGGTTTAGCGCGCGCTAAACCTCAAGGTTAGCGTGCGCTAACGGGATAAAATTACAGGCCAAAACAGTTAGCATCCAGTCCAGTAGCCAGACTTCTGGCCGTTAGCGTGCGCTACTCGAGACGTAGCGTGCGCTAAAATCCACTCGGTAGCGCGCGCTATCGATCAATAGCGTGCGCTACCTGGACATCAACCGAGTCCAGAAGCTAACTGCCCAAAACTCACCTGACCCGTTAGCGTGCGCTACCAAACAAGCGTAGCGTGCGCTAACTGGCACCTGACCGAGTTCAGTAGTAAACTGTCTAGTACTGGAAACTCATGCTAGCGCACGGTACCGGGTATCATCAGCGTGCGCTAGCCTCCCGACATTAGCGTGCGCTAGTCTACGTAGCGTACGCTAATACGCCAATCCAGAAGGCTAGAAAAATAGCACTGCCACTCCCAGGGCTAACTCGCTAGCGCGCGCTACGAAACAAACGTAGCGTGCGCTACTAAGGGACCCCTAGCGTGCGCTATGTAGAAAAAATAGCGTGCGCTAGGTACGAAGTATGAACGGTCCAAAACACCGGAATGTGAACGAGACGTTAAACGGAACATCTCAAGACGCATCGAAACATAGAATGGATACACGGCAACCCCGAAACAGCGGTTCCGTATAACAATAACGAGAATCAGATCAATAGATGACGGAAAAGATACACTGTAAGATACACGAGGGTCACTACGACCGAGAAATACATCAAAAATAAAAATACAAGGAAAAGAAAAATGCGGATATTACATTCTACCCCTCTAAAAACAAGTTTCGTCCCGAAACTTAAGAAACAAACAACTCAGGGTACCTAGCACGCATGCTATCCTCGGTTTCCCAAGTTGCCTCCTCGACACCGTGCTTCGACCACTGCACCTTGACCAAAGGGATGGTCTTATGCCTTAGTCGTTTCTCCCGATGCTCTAAAATCTTCAAAGGACGTTCCTCAAAAGTAATATCCTCGGCGACGTCGATCTCCCCATAATCGATGATGTGACTAGGATCTGGGACATATTTCCTCAGTTGGGAAACATGAAAAACGCTATGAACATGACTCAAGGCCGGGGGTAACGCCAAACGGTATGCTAACCCACCGACTCGCTCTAGAATCTCGAAGGGTCCAATAAATCTCGGACTCAATTTCCCCTTCTTCCCGAAACGGAAAACTCCTCTCGTCGGCGACACCTTCAGCAAAACGTGGTCTCCCACCTCAAATTCTAAAGGTCGACGACGGACATCGGCGTATGACTTCTGTCGACTCTGGGCAGTCAACATCCGTTTTCGAATTAATTCTATCTTCCGCCTCGTCTCTAAAACGACATCCGGTTCGGTCCCGACCAAATCGGACGCCTCATTCCAACAAATCGGCGATCGACATCGCCGCCCATAAACTGCCTCATACGGTGCCATCCGAATCGACGCGTGCCAACTATTGTTGTACGTGAATTCGATCAATGGCAAATGCTCCTCCCAGTCGCTACTCCAATCGAGGGCACAAGCACGCAACATGTCCTCGAATGTCTGGATAGTGCGTTCCGACTGTCCATCTGACTGGGGATGAAAAGAGGTACTCAAATGCAAACGGGTACCTAACGCCTTATGCACCGCCTGCCAAAAGTGCGATACAAAACGGCCATCACGATCCGAAACAATAGACTTCGGAGTACCGTGAAGTCTCACAATCTGAGCGCTAAACACACGAGCCAACTTCTCCGGGCCCCAAATGTCCTTGATGCCCAGAAAATGTGCCGACTTGGTCAGAAGATCAACAACCACCCATACCATATTCATGCCCGACCTCGATCTCGGCAAACTCGTAACGAAATCCATCGATATATCTTCCCATTTCCATTCCAGAACGGGAAGTAACTGCAATAACCCAGCCGGTCGCTGATGCACGATTTTGACCTGCTGGCAAGTCAAACATCTCGCTACAAATTGTGCGACCTCCTCCTTCATATCATTCCACCAGAAATTCCTCCTCAGGTCCTTGTACATCTTACTCGAACCAGGATGAACGGAATAAGGTGTAGCATGGGCCTCACGCAAAATACTCTGTCGCAACTCTGGATCGTTCGGCACACAAAGCCGACTCTGGAATCTCAAAACACCATCCTCGTGAATCACAAACCCAGGAGACTTTCCCTTAAGAGCGTTCTCTCGGATTTGAGTCATCATCGGATCCTCTAATTGCTTCAGCTTAATTTCATCGATCAAAGACGACGAAATCTCTAAAGCACAAAGTTGCCCGACAGCTCCAAGCAACAAAACCTCAACATCTAGCTCGATCAAAGCCCGCCGAAGCTCAGACTGAGGTGTAAGGACCTCAAGCGTTCGCAACGCAATCGGTTTCCGACTCAAGGCATCGGCCACGACGTTCGCCTTGCCCGGATGATAAAGGATTTCGAGGTCATAATCCTTAATCAGTTCTAACCATCTCCTCTGCCTCATATTCAACTCCCGCTGAGTAAATATGTATTGCAGACTTTTATGATCGGTAAAAATCTGACATGTAGAGCCGAAAAGATAGTGACGCCAAATCTTGAGCACAAAAACAACTGCCGCTAACTCCAAATCGTGAGTAGGGTAGTTCAGCTCATACGGCCTCAACTGTCTCGACGCAAATGCAATGGTCTTGCCGTGCTGCATCAATACGCACCCAAGACCCTGACCTGAAGCATCGCTATAAACGGCGAATCCCTCGTTGCCACATGGCAACGCCAAAACCGGAGATGAAGTCAAACGCTTCTTCAGCTCCTCAAAACTCGACTGCCTCTCATCGGTCCAGACGAACTTCTCGGATTTCTGGAGCAATTGTGTAAGTGGCCGAGCTAGTTTTGAGAAACCCTCAACGAACCTACGGTAGTAGCCAGCCAAACCCAAGAAACTACGGACCTCCTTCACATTTGTGGGCGATGCCCAATCCAACACTGCCTCAATTTTCTGCGGATCCACACGAACCCCCTCGGCTGAAATCACGTGACCTAAAAACATCACTTCTTTCAGCCAGAACTCACATTTCAAGAACTTTGCATAGAGTTGCTCGGTCCTCAAAATGTCTAACACTACCCGCAAATGATGGGCATGCTCCTCCTCGTTCCTCGAATAAATAAGAATATCGTCAATGAAGACGACGAAGCACTTATCCAAATACTCGATAAAGACTTTGTTCATCAACTGCATGAACACCGCCGGCGCATTGGTTAACCCGAAAGGCATAACTACAAACTCATAATGTCCATATCTCGTCCGAAAAGTTGTTTTCGGCACGTCGGACTCCCTCACCCGAAGCTGATAGTACCCCGATTTCAAATCAGTCTTCGAGAATACCGCAGCTCCCTGCAACTGATCGAACAAGTCATCAATTCTAGGCAAAGGATACTTGTTCTTGATGGTCACCTTATTTAGTTCGCGATAGTCGATACACAAACGTAGTGAACCATCCTTCTTCCGCACAAACAGGACCGGTGCGCCCCAAGGCGAGGTGCTCGGTCGAACATACCCCGACTCAAGAAGCTCACTCAACTGCTTCTTCAACTCTGACATCTCTGAAGGTGCCATGCGATACGGCGCCTTCGAAATCGGAGCCGCACCCGGCTCTAACTCTATAGCATACTCAACCTCACGATCCGGTGGCAATCCCGGTAACTCGTCAGGAAAAACATCAGGAAACTTACTAACGACTGGAATCGACGAAAGCTCAACTCCACCATTCTCCGCCTTCAAGGCATAGCACCAATAACCAGTACACCCCTTTCGTAGGAGTCTCATCGCCTTCAAGGCGTTAATAACAAACTTCTGATTTCCCCTCCTTCGCCCCGCGAAGGAGTGCTCGGTGCCATCCTCGGCTAACATGGTGATGATCCTCGTGCGGTAGTTCATGATTGCGCCATGCCGCTCGAGCCAATCATCCCCGAGAATCAAATCCTCACCCTCGACATTAACGACAATAAGATTAGAGAGCCAAGATCTCTCACAAATAAACACAGAGCAGTCTCGGACCTCTCGATCACCGACAATTCTATCACCGCTAGGAAGTTTAACGATGAAAGGCTCGCAAGGTGACAAACAGTCGAGACTCAAACGGCGTACACACTCTAGAGAAATGAATGAATGCGTAGCACCCGAATCGAAAAGCACACTGACAGGATGGGAATGGATATGAACGGTACCTGTCGCCACAGTAGCTGCTGGATCATCGGCCCTCCTCATCTCATAGATACGCGGCTGGGCAGAGCCGACACTGGAAGCTCCACCCCTAGCGGGCTGACCCCGGCCCCCACCTCGGCCGGCACTCAGTGGAGGCGGCGGAGCAAATGAGCCCTGGTTCACACTCGGCTCCATAGGTGCTGGGTGAGAAGAACGGGCGCCGCGAAGCTATCTGAGCTGATCACAAAAAGAAGCCTTGTGGCCCGACTGACCACAAGTATGACAAGTTAAAGGCGGACGAGGACAGTCCCGGTTCTTATGACCCGAAAAGCCGCAGTTAAAGCATGTGGGCTCACGAGCGGGGGTTCCGGCGGCACCCCGAAAGCTCCCATAGAAACGAGCCGAACCGCCTGTAGAAATATTCGCAGCTCGAGATTTCTGCTGGCCTCCACTCTTGGGACCAGAAAAGTTTCCGACCGACTTCTGCTTCTTGCTCTCACGAGCCAAATCACTAGCCGTCACTGACATATCATAAGCGATGGCCCTACTCTGATAATCCTTCAAGGTAGTGCAGACGAGTCCAGACATATAGTCCCGAATGGGCAGCTTCATCCTCCTGGAAAAATGGAAAATTTTGTCGCTCTCAGCGACAACTTGGGTTTTCACATAACCCAACTCCTTGTTAAAATCAGCAATAGCTTGGGATACGGGAATATCCCGTGGTTGAGCATCATAGAAAGCATGCACTCGAGCCTGTCTGACCAGCCACGGACAATATTAGGTCTCCATAAATTCTTGGAATTCGGCCCACGAAGCAACATGATCTTTGGTACCAACGGCCTCCCACCAATCTGTAGCATCTCCCGTGAGAAAGTATTGAGCAATAGGGACCTTACGGTCCTCGGGGTAGTTGGTAGCAGTGAAGACTTTGGATATCTCCTTGATCCACCCTTCCCAGCCGATCGGGTCCGAAGCTCCCGAAAACTGAGGAGGATGCATTTTGATGACATCCTGAAGCCAGCGATCCGCTCCGCCCCGATTAGCATGGGCCCGATCGGGGTTCGGGACCACCTGAGCTATAGCCGCCATTTGGTTAACCATTTGCTGCATAACAGCCGCAATACCAAAATCGGCGCGCTCCTGAGAGGAAGCATGACTGTGACGGTCGCCGGTACTGCCGGCTCCTGAAGAGTGCGACGTGGCCGCCCCACCGGCTGCCCCATGTCCTCGACCGCGTCCACGGCCATGACCACGACCACGTCCCCTTCCAGCATCCATGCTGGTGATAAGAGGTGGCAAAAGCAACTCGATGATAAGTAAAAGAGGGAGAATAATCACAGTCCAAGAAACGGAATACAGTACGAGAAAGTAAAGAATCGAGTAAGGAAACTTACGAACACTGGAAGTACTGAGATGCCGGCAGCGGTGTGACGATGTGTGAAACAAAACACGACTAGACCCAAATAACTGACAAGCCTAGGTATCCATAAACCTAGGGCTCTGATACCATTTTCTGTAACACCCCAAGATATTCGGAGTATGTTACAGTGCCGTGGACCCCTACATGGGACCCACCAGGCTACAACAAGCGGGTACCCCTCGACTAACCATCTCGGTTAGCGAGGATACACAATCAAATAATACATCTTATGAAAATACACCCGAAGCAACCGACGAAATGAGCAACAATCGACAACGTAGCAATTTTAAAGTAATACAATACGGAGTTTGAAATGAAAAGCATAAGTACTCGCGAGTACAATCTATAAGTTTATAACTGTGGAAACAACAAAATCGAAATGAACAAAAGAAATAAGAAGACCCAAATGCACATGTCAACGACCCTGGCCCACATCCTCGTACTGTCCCGGTGCTCGCTCGTCCGGATAATCATAACCTGAAATCCATAACAAGAATTTCCCCAAAACGGGTCCCCAAAGGGATTAGCAATTACGCTAGTACAAGTAATCAAGGCAAACCAATCGCTTACACGTTTCATAGTACATGCACCAATATCATTTCATAAACCAAAACCAGACATGTCTTTTCCGGAAATAAACAGTCAAACAATTTGCCGTGGGAACAGGGCTATACCATTGATCCCGCTCCGTGATCCCTAAGGACCCTCCCGAGCTGGCCATATTATAAAACAAATCACGCACACGCATCGCCTTGGGAACGGGGCTCTACAATTGATCCGCTCCGTGATCCCTAAGGACCCTCCCGAGTCCTAGCGAAACTAACTCGTGAATCTGTGGCTATACCATTGGATTCCCTCCGTGATCCCGTCGGACCCTCCCGAGGTGAGCAATCACACACAATATACATTACCATTTCACGTTAAGCATAAAGGTTTCCAAAAATACTTGCCTTGAATAATTGACGACGCAACGAACGGAAAGGATAATCAACGACGAACACTAGGAATCAACGGAACCGAACCTAACGATTCGAAGAACATAATTACAACCAACTCTAGACGAATACGGAAATGGAATACACCCGAAAACCCACCTACGATTCATGTATATTCGCACAAAAATAACAACGAGGGCGGACCACAACCAAACCCTCTCGATTTCGCAAAACTATGAAAATATACCATGAATCCGTATGGAAACTAAGAATACCAACAAGATTAATCATGTTCATCATGAATCCATCAACAAAACGGAACGGATCGGAAGAAAATCCCAAAACCCCCAATTTATCGAAAAGTAGGGTTCTAAGAGATTTACCTTGGATTGATGATGAAGAACACAAGTAGGTGTTGTTAATCTACTTCAAAAACTCGAGGTAGAGGATGCCTGAAATAATCGAAGGGTAGAATCGCTCGGAAATCGCCCGGAGGAGCTCTGCGTCGCGGAGAGGAGAAGAAATGAAAATAATCTGCTCATCTGGGTCAACTCCCTGGTTTATATAGCCAGGGAGTGTTAGCGTGCGCTAATCCTCAAGGTTAGCGTGCGCTAACGGGATAAAATTACAGGCCAAAACAGTTAGCATCCAGTCCAATAGCCAGACTTCTGGCCGTTAGCGTGCGCTACTCGAGACGTAGTGTGCGCTAAAATCCACTCGGTAGCGCGCACTATCGATCAATAGCGTGCGCTACCTGGACATCAGCCGAGTCCAGAAGCTAACTGCCCAAAACTCACCTGACCCGTTAGCGTGCGCTAACTGGCACCTGACCGAAGTTCGTGAGTAAACCGTCGATCGAAACTCACGCTAGCGCACGCTACCGGGTATCATCAGCGTGCGCTAGCCTCCCGACATTAGCGTGCGCTAGTCTATGTAGCGTACGCTAATACGCCAGTCCAGAAGGCTGGAAAAATAGCACTGCCACTCCCAGGGCTAACTCGCTAGCGCGCGCTACAAAACAAACGTAGCGTGCGCTACTAAGGGACCCCTAGCGTGCACTATGTAGAAAAAATAGGGTGCGCTAGGTACGAAGTATGAACGGTCCAAAACACCGGAATGTGAACGAGACGTTAAACGGAACATCTCAAGACGCATCGAAACATAGAATGGATACACGGCAACCCCGAAACAGCGGTTCCGTATAACAATAACGAGAATCAGATCAATAGATGACGGAAAAGATACACTGTAAGATACACGAGGGTCACTACGACCGAGAAATACATCAAAAATAAAAATACAAGGAAAAGAAAAATGCGGATATTACATTCTCATCCTCTGGTTTAAAATGGAAACGGTGGGGTGAGACAAAGGGTCTCAGTGATTGGGTGATCGTGTGCGAGTGTGGCTTACTTTTCTTTGAAAACATTTTGATTGATGCATGGTTTTATAAAGTATATGGAATTGGAATCGTTTGCAAGATACATTATAATTTTTATGAACATAATAAACACTTACAGGTGCGATATTATAATCCTGTCCCCGTGGACGGATGACAAGTCAAGCAGTTGGTCAATCAGTCAAGCTAGCTTCGAATCCTACCGATATGGACTTTGGATTCTAGTCTCTCCTTATTACTCCTAGCAAGATAGGCCGTCGCCCCAAGATTTGGACCGTCGCCCCAAGATTTGGATCGTCGCCTCAAGTAGAGCCTTCGCTCTTTTCACACTTAACATGTGCTTCCTTATCTCTTATCTGGGCTCGGTATGTCCTTAGCTGTGGGTTAAAACCCGGATCACACCATAATCGCGATTATACCCCAATTCTACGACCCAGGTCCCTCGGAACACTCCGTTCCTCGGTTATGGGAATAGGAAACAACGGTAGCCTCGTTCATGAACCGCAGCCTCGCTGCTCGATCCAAGACTTGGTCTAACCGTCCCTGAAACGATTAGGGACTCTAGAGGTGGCTCATACAGTTCAAGAGGTGGCCCCGGATTTTAGGTTGGCTCTCTGGTTCGTATGGGATCAAGAGTTGGCCCCCGTCCGTCGACGTGGCACTTTGCCCCGGTAGAGTTAGAGGGGGACCCGTCCGTGGCACTTTGTTTGTATAGCACTTAGTTCAGACGATTCTGATCGATAGTCAGACGCATGTCACGAGTATCAAGTATGTGTTCGGTTAGTCAGGTTAATAGTGTCTTTTTGACTAAGTACGAAATATGTATTAATTATAATTGTGGCCCGATTTGCTCGAAAGAAAAAAAATTCATAATAAATCTGAGAAATAATCTGAATAATCTTATTAACAGTCTGGGAGTTTAGATCAGGTATTTATATAATATGGGCAGGTTCGACGATAACGGGAAATCTTTGGAATAGGTTGAATGGACGCTTTTGCCCTTGGGTTCGAGTTTTAGTTTTTAGAGTAAGGATCGAATTCGGATGGTTGTGAAGATTTGTGAGAATGTCAAAAATATTCCCACGACTCCAGATTTAAGGAAATTTCGAAATTTTCAGTTTCGAGACTGAATTTTCCAGAATTTATGGTTTTGCCCCAGAACTTAGGAAAATTATTCCGGGGCTTATAATGTTATGAAATTAGCTCGGGTTTTGATGAAATTTTACGAGGTGACTCGTAATAGGTCTGGAATGATAGATTTGTGAAAAATTCCAGAAAATTTCGGACTTGGTCTAGAATTCTAATTTTCTTGCGTTTTGACCCCAAAAGTGTTTCAAATTACAATTTTGGTTTATAAGTATAGACATCGAAGTCCGAAGTGTACGAAACGTTACGGTCAGCTTATATATGAAGAAATAGATGCGGTACAGGGTCCAGAATACGTATTTTTGTAAATTTTCAATTTAGTCTCCAAACTACCTAAAATTGCAATTTGTGCCCAATTTTCCGTTTACTCGATTAAATTCTCGTTTTCGGCCACAAGTACATTATCACATATTACAACTTAGTCATATGGCACTAAAATTCTAGATTTGAGACAAATTCACGAGAAAGTACAAGGTAGGTATAAAGATTACAATTTTTCACGAAATTGGAATCCGACTATCGAATCGGTTGTCGACTAAAATTGTCAAATCAATTTGCATGATGTTATAACCATAATATGAATATTCAAAACATGTATATACTCAGAATTTTCCAGATTTGTACATGCATCATAATTTCTCATAATATTCATAAATAAAAATCAAGAAATACAAATATTTATATAGAAATATTAACAAAAACTTGTAGTATAATTTCAACATGCAAAATTTGACATGCAACTCAAGAATATATTTCAAAATTTTCAGATCTCACACGCATCATCATAAACAAGAAATAATTGATTTTTGTTTTCAAAATTTTGAAGAATTTCCACTCACCTTAGTTGAATTCGTGTGGGATTCTTGGTCTCGGGTTTTGAAAGACGATTTCTCCTCCTATCCTCTATGGTTCGGCCGTATGAATCACCATGCAAGGCGGGTATTTTTGTTGTATATTAAGATTATTGTTAGTATAAAGGTTACCACTAAAGTTTTAAGAAAGAAAAGGGTTGAAAATGAGATTACCTTGAATTTCCTTCTCCTTTTTCCTTCCCCTTCTTCTTTCTCCCTTCTCAAATTTTCAGCCTTCTCTCTCTCAATTACTAAGTGCAGATTTTGTTTGGTGTATGTGTGGAAGGAAGAGTGTGTTGATATATATTGTAAGTATTTAAAAGTGGTGGTCAAGGCTTGGGAAAATGGGGTGTAAATAGGTCATTTGCATGGGAAACATGGCTTGAAAAAAAAATGTTGATCCCCTCCCTTGTCCCCCATTTGGCCGTCCCATATGTGTGTGTGTTTATATATTATATTTTTTTTTTGGTGTTTAATTGTTGTGTGTAAGTATATATATATATATATATATATATAGTTGGGCTTTGAAGTGAAATTCCAAACCTTAGGTATTTTATTAAGTTGGACTTGAGCCTTTTAGTGTGTTCATATGTGTAGGTGTTGATACACATGGCCCATTAGGAATTTCATGTTTCTATTTCGAGTTTTAATTAATTCATTATCTCATTCATAAAATAATTTATGAATAAATAAGTAAAATAAAATGAAACTAGATGTAGATTACAAACAATTGTTATTAGAGTACATCATGATTTAATAATTATACATGTAGTAAACTATCGATTTTAGGGGGTTTTACATCTTGGCCAAAGCATTTAGAGCTAGTTGTATTTGATACACGAGAGCTCGATGATCTCAGTTTGCATTAATAGAAAGCATAGAGTCAAGTTACAGTAGGGTTTGAGTTTACCGTGACCCTAATACTTGACAAGGACATATGATTGAAGGGTTTATACGTATACGGTATACACGACATAATGGCTTTGGAATAATCCTAATTATTCGCTCTCAGCTGGGTTACAGTGTGAGCCACGGGACTGGCTAGGTGTTACTCACAGTCTTTAGATCCTCCCATTGCTAACTGAGATAAACTTACAGAGTCGCGCACACAGGATAGACGACGGAATATTTTTAGCTTATTTCTCTCTTAGTTAATATTAGGCATTAGATGTCTAATTTAATTTATTGGATAAATTAAATCGGTTCATGAATTAAATAAATTACTGGGTAATTAATTTAATTCATATTAATTCTTAGAGAATTTATATTTAATATAATTAATTAATTGAATTAATTAATTGTATTATTTTTTAAACGAACCAAGGTTTATCTATCAGACTAGATACACGAGGGCCGTTTCACGGACCGAAATGAACCAACACCAAAATATATCTTCATGGCCGCCCCACTCTCACTTCATCATGGTGATTAATTATCAAGTTTGTCGTAATGTCATTTTGATATTAAGTGTGGGATTTTAATTGATTTATTGAATGAATTAATTATGGTTGAATTATGAGGTGATGAGTGTGTTGTGTATTATATATTAACCATCATCATTCATCACAAGGGCTGAACAAGGGGATGTCATTCATGTAGCAAGAAGAGAGAAAAAGAAGAAAATAATTTTTCTTCATTTTTCATACTTGAATACAAAGTGTATTCTTGTATGAAAAATTATTTTCATACACTTTGAGTGTTAATAAATATAGTAAGCTTCTCCTTTCAACTTCTAGCCGCGTTCTTGGAGAACAAGATGATAGGAGTATTTTTCGGTCATCTATCTGATGCGTGATACGTAGAGGAACAGTGCTTTCGGTGCTCAGGAATTTCCAAAAGCTCGTTCGATTGGATTTGTGTTCGTGCTCGAAATCAAAAAAGATATTATCAAAGGTCTACAAGGGTATGATCTCATAATTTTATCTTCGTCATTTTATATTCGTTTATACGATGCTTGATCGATCGATTTTTGGGGTTTTGGTTTTATCCGGTTGGACAGGTTTATTTTCCGCTGCGTAACTCATTTTTAATCACTGAATCCCAACATAGTAATCTATTAGGCCTAGTACATACTGACATATGCAGATCTCTTATCACTCATGCCAGAGGCGGATACCAATACTTCATCACATTTACCGATGATTTTAGCCGGTATGGATATATTTATCTTATGAAGCATAACCATGAATATTTTGAAATGTTCAAAATATTCCAGAGTGAAGTACAGAATCAACTTGGCAAGACAATTGAAGCCCTTCGATCGGATTGAAGTGGCGAATACTTGAGCCAAGAATTCAATGATCATCTTAGGAGTTGTGGAATTGTTTCACAACTTACTCCTCCTGGAACACCTCAACATAATAGAGTGTCCAAGAGGAGGAATCAAACTTTATTAGATAGCGTTCGATCCACAATGAGTCGAACATAGCTTCCATTATCATTTTGGGGCTACGCTTTAGAAACAGCTGTATTCACCCTTAACAATGTTCTATCTAAAGCAGTTGAAAAGACACCATTTGAGAAATGGACTGGTAAAAGGCCAAACTTGTCTTTTCTAAAGATCTGGGGTTGCGAAGCGTTCGTAAGGCGCCACGTGTTTGAAAAACTGGCAGCCAGATCTGAAAGATGTTTATTTGTGGCATATCCTAAGGAAACTAAAGGATACTACTTTTTTTATAATACCGCATAGAACAAAGTATTTGTTGCTCGAAATGCTGTCTTTTGAGAAAGGGAATTTATTTCCAAAAGAGATAGTGGGAGAAGTAATTCTCGAGGAAACTTTAGAACCACAAGAAGACATTGCTTCACCGATGGAAACTGAACATGCTCAATAATCAGTTGAAGAGCTAGTTCAAAGTACACAAGTCCTTCACAGATTTGATAGGGTGCAACATGAACTGAGAGATATGGGTATCTCGTAACAGAGGATGATGATGCATCACTGATAGATGATGAGCCTAGTACCTATACATAAGCGTCTTCAGGACCAGAGTCCGAGGAATGGCTAGAAGCTATGAAGTCAGAGATGCAGTCCATATATGAAAATAAAGTTTTGAAGTTGATAGATCCACCTGAGGATGTTAAAACCATTGGGTGCAAATGGGACCTCAAAAAGAAGAAAAACATCGACGATAATCCGCAAGCCTATAAAGCTAGACTAGTGGCAAAAGGTTATAAACAGATTCATGGTGTTGACTATGATGAGACTTTTTCGCCAGTAGTCATGCTTAAATCAATTAGAATTTTATTTGTCGTTGTTGCATACTATGATTATAAAATATGGCAAATGGATGTCAAAATAGTGTTTCTTAATGGAAACGTACTCGAGGATGTGTACATGACACAACCTGAGGGTTTTGTTCATCCATAAAATTCTAAAAAGGTTTGCAAGCTTCAAAGATCCATTTATGGGTTGAAGCAGGCTTCTCAAAGATGGAATCTTCATTTTGATGAAACTGTCAAAGAGTTTGGGTATATTCAAAATGAAGATGAACCTTGTATGTACAAGAAGGTTAGTGGGAGTATAGTTGTTTTCTTAGTCTTATATGTAAATGACATATTACTCATTGAAAATGACATACCCAACTTGCAGACAGTCAAGACTTGGTTGGGAAGGTGTTTCTCAATGAAAGACTTCGGAGAAGCTGCTTACATTCTTGGGATAAAAATCTATAGAGATAGATCAAAGTGAATGATTTGTCTGAGTCAAAGTACCTACATTAACAAAATATTGAGGTTCAATATGCAGGACTCCAAGAGAGGACTCTTGCCAATGTCATATGGCATTCATCTGAGTACGACTCAAAGTTCTTCGACTCCTGATGAGCGAGCCCGCATGAGAAAGATTCCATATACCGACCATTGGATCGATCATGTATGTCATAAGTGAATCTCAATATAACAGTTTGTTAATAAATCCTTGAACCTGAGTTTATCATGGAGTCTAACATGATAACTGCTATGCCTTGACATAATCCAACGTCATCTGAAACATGGTGATCATAAAGGATTGCGATCGAGAAGAGTGGGAGTCATGTAGAGGGCAATGATAATTAAGATGGGGATTAGTCCCTCTCTTTAGTGAGAGAGATATCTGTTGGGCCCCTCGATAAGTAGGACTGAAGGAAATGCATGGCCATGCTCAAATGAAGAGTCATTTGATTCAATTAGTCTACTTAAGATCAAGAAAGCATTTGAACATAATAAGTATGACAATTTTCATGACTTGGTTCAAATATGATATCGCGCGACAAAGGGATTTGATATGTTAAATGGTTTAATGGACTATAAACTTATATTATTTGGGTAGTCATAATGTCTTGCTTGAGACTGCTTATAATTTATTACTTAATAAGGTATTAAATAATTGCCAACATAATATAAGCCTTTTGAGTCACACATACGACAACTAAATAGAAGTAAAAATAAGTAATATATATAATCTTGGATATTATATTTATTAAATAAAATAAATAATGAGTAACATATAATATAGGATATTATATATTATATTATTTAATTATATCAACTGGAAAAGTTAAATATAATATTAGATATTATAGTTACTATAAGATTAAATAATAAGTAATATATAATATAAGACATTATATATATTGTATTATTTAATAAGTTGAGCGGCAACTAAGCAAATACTAGAGTTTGACTCTAGGGTTTACTCAGTATAACTAAAGGATCTTGGACAAGGAGTTGTCATAAGAAAAATTACACAACCCTAATTGTGTGAGATCCAAAACCGGCCCTCCCCTCTACTATTCGGCCGAACTGTCTCGTTGTAACTCTATCGTTCTGCATGAATACACATCCCAGCCCATGCTTAGATGCGTCCGTATATATAACAAATCCCTCCGTGCCCTGTGGTAGTACTAACACTAGAGCAGTAGTCAACCTCCTCTTGAGTTCATCAAAGCTCTTCTGACAATCCGTAGTCCAAATAAACTTGGTACTTTTCCTTAGCAGGTTTGTTAGTGGTCAAGCGATACAGGAAAGCCTTGATGAATCTTTGATAATATCCTGCCAACCCTAGAAAACTCCTTACCTCTTTGACGTTCTTCGGCGGTTCCCAACTCATTATTGTTTCGATCTTTTGTGGATCGACCTTAACGCCTTCCGCCGAGACAACATGTCCGAGGAAAATTACTTCCGGCATCCAGAATTCGCACTTGGCAAGTTTTGCATAAAGTTGGTGTTGCCTCAACACACTCAGTACCTGCCTCAAATGTTTCTCATGTTCCTGTCGGCTTCGAGAATAGATTAGGATGTCGTCAATAAAAACCACGATGCACTTATCGAGGAAATCGATTAGAACTCTTTTCATCAACTCCATGAAAACGGTTGGGGCATTGGTCAACCCGAATGATACCACGATGTACTCATAATGTCCATACCTCGATCGAAATGTGGTCTTTGGTATATCTTCCTCCCGAATCTTCAGTTGGTGATATCTGGACCGTAGGTCGATCTTTGAAAACACAACCTCCCCATGTAATTGATCTAGGAGATCGTCGATCTTAGGAAGTGGATAACGATTCTTGATAGTGACCTTGTTTAATTGTCTATAGTCAATGCACAGGCGTAAAGAGTTATCCTTCTTTTTAACAAAGAGTACTGGTGTGCCCCACGGCGAGGTGCTCGGGCGGATCAATCCCTTCGCCAGCAGATCTTCGAGCTGAATCTTCAATTCTTTCATCTCGGCTGGTGCCATCCTGTAAGGAGATTTGGAAATAGGTTTCGTTCCCGGATTAAGTTCAATGGAGAGATCAACTTCTCGGTGCGGCGGCAGCCCTGGTAGCTCATCGGGAAAGACGTCCAGAAATTCATTCACCACCGGAATGTTCACGACCGAAAGTTGTGATGTATCCTCTTGGAGAACATAACACCAATAGTACGTTTCTCGGGAGTTGCAGGAGACCTCGGGTGCAAGAAGGCTGAGAGAACCTTTTGTACTGAAGTGTTCTCGACCCTTGATAATGTGAGTCGTACCATAGCAAGCCATGATGGGAATAGTCAAGTGGTAGGTATCGAATCTCATCCTGTGCAAGGGCATCCAGTCCATACCTAAAATGATATATTCATTCTGGAGTGGGAAAACCATAAGATTTGTAGTCCAGCCACGATCATTGATGCGAATCTGGCAGTCTCGAACTTCTAGATTACCGCTTACTCTACTACCCTCAGGTAGTTTAACTGTAAAGGATTCACAAGGCACACAAGCAAGATTCAAACGCTAAACACATTCCATAGATATAAACGAGTGTGTAGCTCCGGTATCAAATAATACATGAATAGACGGGGAGTTAACAAGAAGTGTAACTGAGATAGCTGGCATGGACTGACCATCCATAGCCCTCAGGTCAAATAAACGGGATGGCAATGACCCAGAGAAGGATGCGGTACCACCGCCGCGCCCACGGCCTCGACCGGCACCATGTGGTGGTTGAGTCAGATGGGGTGGAGCTCGGTAGTTAGAGACAGCAGGTGTCCTGGAGGATTGTACAGAGCCTTGTTGACTCTGATGAGGAGCTGAGTTCTGAGCAGGATTGGCTAACGAGACATTTGTCCACTCTTTCCGCAAGAGAAACATTTGGTAGCCGACTTGTGACACCAGTCCTTGGTATGTTCGGATATGCCACAATTAAATCAGTCCTTATGGTAAGGCCGATCAGTTGCACCCTTCTGTAGGTACAAAACTGGTGACTTGAAAGAAGACACGGACCCTGAGTTCGTCTTGTTGGTACTCCCTGACTGATTAGATGTCTTCTGATTCTTTGGATTATGTCCGGCATCAGCGTTAACAACAGTACCGGCATATGCTGTGACTACATCCTCGTACGCCCTCAGAGTCGTACAGTGGAATCCAGCGGCATAGTGTTGTGCATCTTCCGGCAATCTATGTGCAAGGTGACAGATTTGTTGATCTTCCGATGGAACAATCTGCGGGACGTAACTTAACTCAGTACGGTAGGCCCAAATGATCTTCGGTACTGGCAAATTCTGTGGTCCGGCACTGAAAAAGTCTCGTGCACCAGCGGTTTGTGCTGATCTAGGACAGTACTCGTTCCTCAATAGCTGGGCAAATTCGGCCCAGCCAACTACTCGGTTTTACGGCTTGTAAGTTCTCCACCAGCAGGCAGCAGTGTCGCAGAGCTGATTAAGCCTGAGGTGTAATATCCGCATATTTCTATTTTCCATATTTGTATAATTCTGGTAATTTTTTATAATTTTGTCGA
Organism: Orobanche coerulescens; assembly: GCA_033398695.1. Lineage (NCBI taxonomy): Eukaryota > Viridiplantae > Streptophyta > Magnoliopsida > Lamiales > Orobanchaceae > Orobanche > Orobanche coerulescens. The sequence goes on along the minus strand of CM065817.1, from coordinate 107,548,802 downwards.
CTTGTAACCATATGAGTATTTTGAGAATACAAAATACTAGACTTTTCATCATCCGAGCTTGTTTCAGACTTTTTTTTACTCAATTCCGTGTTGGATGTTACTTTTGTCACCTTTTAGTTCAATTCTCGTGATCAATGTTCCGAACTGCTGTTTTGAGGTTCCCGCAAATCCATTTCATGTTATTATGGATGTTGTGAACTTCTATTGGTATCTTGATCGAGTATCGTGTTGGGTCATTCTGTAATATTCCTTAGTTTTGGGTCCCTTTGCGTTTACTCTCTTTCCGAGTCATTCGGTGTTACAGTTGTGTTGGGACTGACTGTGTTTGGCGTGGAATCACCATACGAGGGTTCGTGATAGTTCATTCAGGCCTTTAAATGGTCGGGACTATGCATAGATTAAGTGTATCATGTTCGTGGGTCATTTTTCATCACTTTTTGGGCACAAACAATGCGTGACGCGGCACAAGGGATTGTGCACCGCGGCACAGCCCTTGCAAGATTTTGAGCTGGGGCGGATGTACCGTGTGCCGCGGCACACGATGCTCTATGCCGCGTCACGGCCCAAAATCCTGCTCACCAATTCTAGCCGCCCCTGCGCCGCGGCACGTGAGTCAGCAGGCCTATATTGTACGGATTTTTGGAGAGGATTTCATTTCTCCTACTTTCTTCTTCTCCTTGGGTGTGATTTGGGCGATTCCTAGGTGTAAAAATCAATGGGAGTTCATCAATCATATTCATCTGGAGTTCATAGCGTGATTTAATCACCCAAATCCCGTTTCTCCTCCTTCAAATCGAGATAAATCTCTGTGAATCCCTACCTTGGGTAGTTTTGGGGGTTTTTGTCTAATTCGGTAGTGTAATCCATTTTTGACCATGGAAATCTTGAGTTTAGGATTAATCTCACTTGTATATATGTAAATCATATGATTTCATGTTCTACTTTGTTTGGTGTTGCGAATTCGAGAGGGTTTGGGTGTTTCCCAACCCTATGTGCATGATATTGTAATCGGGGGGAGTCGTTAGTGGGTTTGTCCGTGTGACTTGCATATCAATTATTAATTATCATGTCACTTATGAATCGTTTAGGTTCCGGAAGTGCGTTCTTGGACCTACCGAACCTATACTCTTTTCCTTTCGAATTCTCGGTGTCTCGAAGGCAAGTATATGTTTATGATTATACATTCTCGACTTTGAAAGTAAGAAATATGATTGGCATGATTGTTTATATCCACTTTGGGATGGGTCGACGGGTCCTCTGAGGGTTTCGTAGCCTCTGCTGCGATTCCGCGGATATTTTAGGTTAACCACTCTGGGACGGACCGACGGGTCCTCTGAGGATTCCGTAGCCTCTGGTGCGGTTCCACGATAAATCATGTGTGTATTTATGTGATGCCATGAGATTTAGTTATTCCGGAATACTAGTCTTGAAATGATGAATTGACAGTTACTTTTCCTTTATTGTCGAGAAGTATTGTGTTTTATATTCGATATACTTGTACTAGCTAGTCGACGGCTAACCCCTTTATGGGGGCAATATCTTTGATGTATTGCAGGAACCAGGAGAGCGGATAGGCATGTACCGGGTCGGCATGAAGATGACGGGCAAGCGTGGTACTGTGTCTTGTCTCCAGTTATATTTTGTGTTTCCTCCATTCAGTGTTGTTGTACTGGAATGGGTTTGAATACTCATGTACGTTTTTCGGTTTCCTTAATGTTCCGACCTGTGTTGCCGTGGTATTGATTTGTGATGTATTGTATTTGGATGTATTGTAAATGGTTTTGACTACCATTCTTATTGTCTTTCATTACGTTGTACTTGTACCTTCTCGGTCAAATTTTATAGTTCCGCGAATGAATAGCCTTGTGGGTCCCACGACGAGGCTCACGACGCTGTAATATACCCTGAGTAACTTGGGGGTGTTACAGAATATGGTATTAGAGCTTAGGTTTGTGGATACCTAGGCTGTCGGTCTTTTGGGTCGATTGAGTCATCGTTTGCCTATAGTATCACCCCTTTGCCATCATCACAGTGCGACCGGTACTTGTAAGTCCTCTTACCCTTCTTGTGTTTTCTTAATCGCTTCGCTTTTAGTTTGGTATTCTTGGGAATCGGTCACTTCGAGAATGTGCGATTTGGATTATACTTACGTACATGTGTGTCCTGCCGAATGTTTGCTGATAGGGGACAGAGTTGTGGACGTGAACTCTTCCTGGTGATATTGTCAAAATTGCTAATTACGATATTGGTGTGTATTGGTATTGTATTGAGACTTTGTATGGGAGTCGCATGCTAGTATCACGTGAGGTCATCGGCTTCACATACCTGTAAGTATACTGTCTTGGTTATTCGCTTGTGGCGACCAATGATTGCTTTGTGATGAGTTTGGGAAATTTCGGGTTGATCTGTGGTTTGTGGCAGGATTGCAAGTTACGAGGACAAAACTTATTTTAAATTGGGAAGTATGTAATATCCGGACTTTCAGTATAAATTTTTCGCGTTATTTTATCTGAGGTATACTAGATAGCAGCGGTATCAGAATATGGTATCAGAGCTTAGGTTTATGTATACCCTGAGTATCTTGAATTATATGAGAAGATGAACATTTATAAGAAGTGTGGGTGTTTTGGATATGAATATGGAATATTCATGTCTAGAGTTAAATTATGTGTTTTGATATAATATTTGCATAGGAATACGAATATGATTACGAGTTTGATGAGATTATTATTCATCTCTGAGTTTGGAAGTCCATACGTATTGAACAATTGTTCAAATCGACTGGTTGAATTGTTTGATAGCCTTAAAATATGATTGCCTATAATGTTGAACTAGTTGGATGGTTCGAATTGATGATGACCATCAGTAAATTTTAACTATGGATTTACAAGAAGGAACCTTGTTAATTCGTATTTAAGAATTGAGTTTGGAATCGATAACATTCAGACCCTTATTATTGGTTGGATTTGGTTGCTGATATCATCATCAGAATTCGGCTCGTATTGTGGACATGGATTCGTGGGTGTCTGAGTTGGATTGTTCAGACTGCGTTTAATCGAGATACTGTGGAGCTGTTGAGTTATGGGTTGGTGGTATTGATATCGATCGTTATCGAACTTATTGATTATTAATTCTTCTTTGTACAATAAGTTGTGATGTTTGATCGTGGATTTATGTCCGTTGTATTGCGGTTGAGGTTGAAGAGTTCGTATATAGCTTTGGTCGGGGCTGAGGAACTCGTAGACGAAGGCAACTGAAATGGGTAATAGTTTTGCTGTATTAGTATCGAGGCAAGTTATGCCTGTTCGGTTTGTAATATTTAATGAATATTTTCGGTTTCATTTCATTTATAATTCATAAAGCAATGATATATAAATTTAAATTGTCGGGATGATGGTTTGTATATTCTGCCCTTGTTTTGGTTAAATCATAATATATATGATTTAATTGTGTTTGATTGAAGACGGAGATGTGAATCAGCCTTGGCTTCACTAGTGGAATAAACATCAAAGACTTCAGTACGTCTCACTTCGGTAATGTATATTAGTAAAGTAAAAACAAACATCAACTTCGCTTTTCAATTTACTGAAGTGAACAACCGACATAGACTTCAGTAAATGGTACCAAACAAAAAAGCAGGAGCTAGTTAGAAATTTTAAGTTACAAATACTTCACTAATTTGATAATTACTTAAGTAAAAAGTGTGAAATTTTATTTTTTACTAAAAAAAATTTACAATAGCGAAGTGTATGTCTTGAGACCGGGAATTAATATTTTTTGCAATTTTTTATGTTAAAGGCACAAATAGAGATATATTTAATTAATACTATGTATAATTTTTCTTCCCTCAGGCGTTGGATTTCTTTATCCCTTCTCTTCAGAGTATTCCGCCGTCTAACACTTAGTTCCCGAGTTTAACTTAACGAGAAAAAAGAAGGGAAATGGATGGAAATAAGAAGAAAGAAAAAATATTTGGTCTTCCTGAGTTTCTTAGTGAAAATAAACAGAAAGAAATGGGAGGAAAACTTTCCCTCCTAAGATTCCTTCCGATTTGGAAGGATTTGAACATAAAAGAACAAAATGGATAATTTTCCTTTTACTTCCTTCCAGCTCGAGAATACAAAATACAATTTCCTTTCATTTTCCTTTCTCTTACTTTCTCTCCTAGCTTTTTTTCCCTTTCTTTTCTTTCCTTTACTAAAACTCAGGATCTAAGCGTAAATCAATCCGAGTCTTCGACCTGTAATTCTCTTCGATTCCTCTAGATCCAAGCTCATAAATCGCCGATAGATCGAGACTGATTTGAACTTTTCTGTATTCATCAACCTGTCAATTCAAGTCCAGCGGCCAACCCTTGTCAACCGTTGCCAACTTTAGGGAGCGCATCTCCGGCCGCTCCCCGTTCCACCGCACCCAGTTCTATCGTTCACGCAGTCTAGCAAATCGACAATAAACCCCAACTTTTTTAGGGGTTTTGCTCTCCTCATAAAGCACTACATAAACAGACGCTCTCCTACAGTGTCGGCCTTTAGCAGATTTGTACTTCGTTTTTTCAAATCTTTGCCATGGGTAAATCCTCAAAGAAATCTACCTCTAAGGTGAGTAGAAAAACAGAAGTCGCTTACTTTTATCTGTGTGACGAGTTGTAAGGGATCTTTTTGATGGCTTCCTGTTTGTAGGTTGCGGCCATTCTTCTTTATTCTCCCGCTACAATCAAATCCTTAAAACAAGGTTACCTATTCTTTTTTTTTTCTTTTTTTTTCTTATTCTGATTTTTTATCAATGTTTTTTGATTTAGTATTTTAATTTCTATGGTAGTTAATTCTTTTTTTTTTCTTGTCTGATTCCTTGTTCGCTTTGTTCTCTCTGTAGATCGTCTTGTTTATTTGTTATTTTTTCTGGGTTGATCTTATACCCTGGTTTTTTTGCCAAAATTTCGTTTCGAAATTAATGTCATGTTGATTATCCGCTTATTTTATTCTTAAATGTTCAATAGGCAAGAGAGAGGCAGAGGATACTATTGAGAAGGAAGTGGTGAGTTCTAAGAAACAGAAGGTGGAGAATGAGAAGACCAACATCAAGCCTGAGAAGGAAGTCGTCAAAAAGAAAGTCGAAACCTCCTCCGAAGAGGATACTTCTTCTTCTGAATCTCTGCTCGAGGTTTGGATTTTTGTCATATATGTGTATATATATAATGCTTTTTTCATTTGTTTAAGCCTGAGAAGAAGGTCGTGAGAAGGAAAATTGAAACCTCCTCTGAAGAGGATACTTCTTCTGAATCTGAGCAACAACCCAAGGTTTGGATTTTTGTCATATATGTGTATATATATATATATATATATATAACAACCAAGGTTTGGATTTTTGTCATTTATGTATATATATAATGCTTCTTTCATTTTTTAACCAACATTACTAGTATTTTTCATGTACTGAACTTGTTTCGAAATACATACAGAGCATTCTTGGTTACACTTACAAAATGTGAAGAAGGCACCAAACGTCTCGCTCGGTGAGACTGTGAAAGCAAGGCTCAAACAGTTCTCCGTGATGAATAAGCTTAAGAAAAGGGCTCTCAGGGTACTTTACATATCATTAATGTTTTTTTTTAATTAAGCGAAAGTAATGGACTTTTTTTTTTCTTCCTATATGCATGTTGTGGCTGAGCACTTGTCTGTGGAGGAAGTGGCTGTGATTAAGGAAGCATTTGATATCATGGGCTTAAATGAGTTCCTGGAAGGAAAATAAGAATTAATAGATTTCAATCTTATAAATGTTGTAGTTCAATCAATAAGTGGTAAGGAATTTAACAAGTTATGTTTGTGGACAAGTATCGTTTATTATTTTTGTTCTCTAATCTAGTGATTGCTTGGTTTTTGTTTTAGCTGATTGTGGGGCCGTTAAGAAAATCTAGAAGTGTGAATCGGCGATATGTCAACGAAGTATGTCCTAGCAAAGATGGTGATAGTGCTAAAGGATGTAATAGTAGGGTGAGATTTCTTCTCATGCACTTATTCAGTTCACTGTTGTACTTAAATTGTCTAAACCCACTTCTTGTAGTGTAAATTGTATCTGTAACTGATCTATTTTTCTTGATAGGTTGATGGGTGTATGGTTTTCTGTTTTTTCATGTAGTGTTTCCCTACAGTTACCTGATATATACTTCTATTTAAATCTCTCATATTGTTAGTGAAATGTCTTGCATCATTTTACTGTGGTATTAAATTTATTAATCTGCTACCTTATAAAGATACAGTGGCTAGTTTAAATTTCTCCTTTTTCCATTCACTCGAGACAGACATCATGTTTATTGATTAGTAGAAAGTTATTTCAAGAACTCTACAAGTAGTTTATGATTATCAGGGGCCGTCCCCTGCCTCAGCTTATTACTCATAAAAAGGAACTAAAGTTTACATGTGCAACAGTGCAAGGAATTGCAACGATTTTTAAATTTTATCTGTAAATTATGGGGACATTTGCTCATTTGTATATTTTTTATTTCATTTAAATTTTGCATGCAATTCATTGTAATGAGAAACTTCTTTTTAATCAACTTAATAGTATTTCAAGGATTAATATTTTGAGTCCATATAGGTTTTGAGTTCTTTCTCTAATAGGAGTGCAGGCATAGTATGATGTCCCACTGAAATCTGCCACAACCATGTATCCATCTTTTATTTCTTGATTTAGTAATACTTTCTTTTTCACCTTCCCCCTTCTTTAAAAAAGAAAAGTAAACATGTATGTAGCTCAAAGAACTTCTAGTTGTGCATCTTTACATCAACATTTGACCTTTTTGTCCATATTTATCAGAAAAGAAAGTTGAGTGACATGCTTGGGTCTCGATGATTTAGTAAGTTTGCTCTTTGATATGTGTATTCAACAGTAATGACTAGATCACATCTGTCTTGTTTCTGAAGACCAATCATAAAAGCTATTTTATGCCTAAAAAGGACACTCGGTACGGTCTATGAATAAATTGATTTTAGTATTAATTAACTTTTCTTCTAAATAGATAAAAACCAGAACTTTAAGATGTTTACATTAAATAATCTTATCTGTTGCATATCTATAGTTGCAAGTATTGTAAACTCTGGAATTTGCAATTTTAACATTGCAGAACACCTAAATGGTGCCACACATGGCCAGGCTTCAAACAATTTTTATAACTATTGTAAGCTTTTGAATTTCAGGCATATTTGTCTCTTCCAGATGGAATTACTTCTGCAACACGGCTGATTGCTATGGTGACTGATCATTACAGCAATTTGGTGGGTATTTTTAAATTCAGATGGGAGGCTGAGGATCTAGAAATAAAATTCTGGTGGGTAATTGCCCGTTTTCTTTTTTCTTTTTCTTTTTTTTTGCGGTGATTCCTGTGGAAATTTATAATTTTTTCATGAACTTGTTGCAGCACACCAACTGAGGTTACTGAGAGAATTCTCAAGGGAAGGATGGATTGATATTTGTGCATGAGAACTGGAAGCACCACTGGTATTTGTTTCTATTTTACAATGTTGTTATAGTTAGATCAGAACATGTCGTTTCATTAAATATTATCTGAAATCTTTGACGCTTATTCTTCTGAATGCGGTTTACAGTTGGTTCTTATATTATTGAGCTCTTGTGGTTAGTTATAGGTGAATGTAGATTTTGGCAATGAATTTTAAATTGAAATGTGAAATAGTAATATATATTACTGCAGAAAATACTAATATATATTATACAATAACTGAACTAAAAAGTCTTTTTCTTACTACGCCAATTATAAAATAACCGAAGTTAAAGGCATTTTTTTACATCACTTACCCCCCACATTTGGATCATAATTAGAAAAAAAATCAAGATAGACTTCGGTTATTAGGATATTAGACTTCGCATAAAAAGCGAAGTCTAAAGTATACCTTTTACTACACGAACATAGACTTCGGTAATTATAATATTTTCACTTCAGATATTATCCGAAGTCTTTGACGTTTGTTCTTATAGTGCTTGTGATATGGAATGCCGGATATCAGAGATAGTCTATCGTATCGACATTGTGTCAGGATGGTGGCTTATTGATATTAATGGGCGGTACCTCATTCGAGATTATTCGAATAACGGTGTATTCGTTCAGCGATGTTGTTCGTGGAAAAGGATATTATCTCCGGCATTGAGGTAATTTAAGTATTGTTCCGTTATGAGAATAATTATTCTGGTAAATGGTTGTATGTTGATTGTTTCGTTGAGGGATGTTGATCCCAGTACCATTTGTATTGAGATCGTTGATCGTGTTGATCATTCATTGGGGATGATGATCCCAGGATTATTGTTTGGTTATCGTGTCGAATTTTCGTTATCAGTTGCCATTGTTCACTTTTATGAGCCTTTTGATCCTTATTGGATATGTGATTCTTTGAGTTTCGTTCTCACGTTGCATCGTGACATACCTGGAGTCATACCTGCGTACCGATTGGCTATTATGTAGGATTTTTAGCCGGGAACACTATGGTCATGTGTGGATATTTCCGCATTGGACCGTGCACACGAGACGTCAGTCTGTGAGGGTAATTAGGTACATGTCCCACATATATCCTGGTTTCCGCACGGGGTGGACATGTGCACGAACACATTTCCGGATCGGGCGCACTGTGACGTCCATCTTTGAGTCACAAGGATTGGTCGTTCATCCTCCATTTATGGTTGGGTATGTTCGACGTGTTGCAACTAGTTGTTCATATGCCCGAGGGGTATGTCTGATTGTTGGGGTTATTTCTTTCAGATCCTTTGTTGATCGTGTTGGAGTTTATCACGTCGACGATATTCTCGGTAGATTTATTGGTTGATATTGCTATTGATCATATGAGCATTCAGACTGTACATCGATGTTTCAGGACTGATTATCATTGTTTTGTGGTAGTTGATCTACAAATATATTATGTGATATTGGGTTTGATCCAGATTGAAATTTGACGGTGCAATCCGATGGTCAGGATTTGGCACAGATAGTTCATTCCACACTTATGAGTTATGATGATGTTCTGGGGATTCTTGGTATTGTCTGAATATAGTACAGACTGTTGTAGTTGACTTCATTTCGTAATTTGAGAATGCCCTTCAACATATCAAATCTTATGTCGATACTCGTCGTCTACCATTGGAATTCGATTTTGAAGACCATGTTCTACTCAAGGTATCGCTGACTCAGTGAGTTTTCCGCTTCATAAAAAGGGGGAAAACTTAGTCCGCGATATATCAGACCGTTTGAAATTTTGGACAGGGTTGGAGGTTTAGCTTATCGCTTGTCGTTACCTCCGGCTTTGAGTCGTGTCCATAGCATTTTTCATGTTTCTCACTTGAGGAAGTATGTGCCGGATCCGAGTCATATTATCGACTATGGTGAGATCAATATAGCCAAAGACGTTACCTTTCTGGAGAGACCGGTGAAAATCCTTGAACGTCGTGAGAAGCAACTTCGGCACAAAATCATCCCGTTGGTTAAAGTGCAGTGGTCGAGACATGGGGTTGAAGAAGCGACTTGGGAGACGGAATAGAAGATGCAATTGGAATACCCCGGACTTTTCATTTCTTAAGTTTCGGGACGAAACTTCTTTTTAGAGGGAGAGAATGTAATATCCGCATATTTCTATTTTCCGTATTTGTATAATTCCGGTATTTTTTACAATTTTTTCGACTCGCTTGTAACCCTATGAGTATTTTGAGAATACTAAGTACTAGACTTTCATCATCCGAGCTTGTTTCGGACTTATTTTACTCAATTCCTGTTGGGTGTCACTTTTGTCACCTTTGAGTTCAATTCTCGTGATCATTGTTCGGAACCGCCGTTTTGAGGTTCCCGCAAATTCATTTCATGTTATTATGGATGTTGTGAACTTCTATTGGTATTTTAATCGAGTATCGTGTTGGGTCATTCCGTAATATTCCATAGTTTTGGGTCCCTTTGCGTTTACTCTCTTTCCGAGTCATTTGATGTTACGGTTGTGTTGGGACCGACTTTGTTTGGCATGGAATCACCATACGAGGGTTCGTGATAGTTCATTCAGGCCGCTAAATGGTTGGGACTATGCATCGATCAAGTTTATCATGTTCGTGAGTCATTTTTCATCACTTTTTTTGCACAAACAGTGCGTGCCGCGGCACAGCCCTTGCAAGACTTTGAGCTGAGGTGGCTGTACTATGCGCCGCGGCACACGACGCTCCGTGCCGTGGCACGGCCCAAAATCCTGCTCACCAATTACAGCCGTGGGCCGCGGCACACTCAGCCTGCACCGCGGCATGCGAGTCAGCATGCCTATATTGTGCGGATTTTTGGAGAGGATTTCATTTCCCCTCTTTTCTTCTTCTCCTTGGGTGCGATTTGGGTGATTCCAAGGGTTCCATAGCCTCTGGTGCGATTCAACGGTTAATCATGTATGTATTGATGTGATGCTATGAGATTTAGTTATTCCGGAATACTAGTCTTGAAATGATGAATTGACGGTTAATTTTACTTTATTGTCGAGAAGTATTGTGTTTCATATTCGATATACTTGTAGTAGCTATTCGACAGCTATCCCCTTTATGGGCGAAATACCTTTCATGTATTTCAGGAACCAGGAGAGCGGATAGGCATGTACCGGGTTAGCATGGAGATGATGTACAAGCGTGATACTGTGTCTTGTCTCCAGTTATATTTTGTGTTTCCTCCATTCAGTGTTGTTGTACTGTAATGGGTTTGAATACTCGTGTACGTTTTTCAGTTTCCTTAGTGTTCCGGCCTATGTTGCCGCAATATTGATTTGTAATGTATTGTATTCGGATGTATTGGAAATGGTTTTGAATATCATTCTTATTGTCTTCCATTACATTTTACTTGGACCTTCTCGGTCAAATTTTATAGTTCCGCAAATGAATAGCCTTGTGGGTCCCACGGCGCTGTAATATACCTTGAATAACTTGGGGGTGTTACACGAGCGGAACCTTTCGGTTCTCTGGACAGCCGATCACTTCGAAGGTGGTCTCCATTTCGGAAATCCAGTCGTCTACGTATTTCTCCCCTGCTCCGTCAAACAGTGGCGGCCTAGCTTTCAGCATATCACCCAGCCATCGGTCTCTCCCTGCATTTTCCTCCATGTTGATGACCAGTATCCGTTCTGCTTGGTTGACTTGAGCGATCCCCATGGCAATATCCTGGGCGAGGGCCTGAACAAAAGCCAGGTACATGCCTCCATGGTTGTTATTCTAGTGCTCTGCCTCCGGATCGTTTTGAATAGTCGGCGGCGGCTGGTCCCCAGCTGGAACGGTCTCGGCAGTGTTCCTGTCCTCGTTCTGGTTCACGGCGGAACCCTGAGCATCGTGTACTATCCTCCTAGCTCCACGGCGTGCCATTACACACAATATTAATCTATGTGGCAGTTCAACACATAGGTATCTTATGCAATATAAATGTTGCACCCAAATAGAAACACATACACTACTTACTTTGCATTCCTCTGAAGAGTTACGGTCGCTTGGGGCGTTGGGGTTGGATAAGATTTTCGGAAGTAAAATAAAATCGGCTCTGAAACCATTTTCTGTAATACCCCAAAACTTCCCGGGCATTACAGTGCCGTGATATTTTAAAACACGTGATAAAATCCTGTGTGGGACCCACAAGGCTATTTTAGAGAATTGATATTTTAAATAAGATATTATAAATCAGATGAGTCCATGGTTACATAGCGCGAAACGGAATGTTTTTGAAAGAAGTACAATTAAAGAGACGTTTATTACATAAACAAAATTTCCAGAAATCAAATTAAAACATGCGGTTACCGAGTTTTATCCCAACGCCGTTCAAGTCTGACCGGAACCCTCGGGGATATCCTGTACATATTCAACAAATTTACCTAGCACGACGAATCATGCCAGACAAATCGGGGTCAGAGAATGATAATCCATAACAGTGTTTCACAGCAAGTACATGATTTATCAACACCCTACCGCAAAACATATAGATGATAATTCACAGTATAACCGACGTTGTCTTTCTCTTTCAACACATAAACCCCAAGTCTGTAACACCCCAATTCACAACTGGGACATTACATGCCGTAGAACCCTCGTGAGGTCTACCAGGCTAACCCATGACATATAAACCATAATGTAATCCCGAATGATGCACTCAAAAGTAAATAAGGCCGTGGCCTCGGCCAAAACATTTTTAACGTAATACAAGAACAGAGGTTAAATACCAATTCATTGCCCACACAGGGGACTTAAACCAAGTTTCAAAATAGACAGTCTAACTTCAATACTCGACAATGCAATGACAAAACATAAAAATGCAGACTCGAGCCACATCATCAGGCCATCCCATCCTTTGCATGCATGTCCCGTGCTTGCTCCTCAGCCCTCCCGGTACCTGAAATGCATAAGACGCATTTCCCCCATTTAAGGGGTTAGCATTCGAATAGCTAGTGCAAGTACACAATTACACAACATTATATACATAAACGATTCAACGCAAACAAATCATTAGGAAAAATCATTTCAAAAATCAATATTCCGGAATATCACATTTACACCAAATCAATATATTATCAAGCTTTCCACATCACAATTATCCACGTTTGGTAACTCGCGACCGTACCCATTAGTATCGGACCCCAGAGGTCCCATCGGACCATCCCCAGGTGAGAAACCACTTCTGCGGCCGTACCCATTAGTATCGGCCCCCAGAGGTCCCGTCAAACCGTCCCCAGGTGGAAGAACATCAACGCACGCACCCAAGTCCACTTCCGTGGCCGTACCCATTAGTATCGGCCCCCAGAGGCCCCATGCCATCCCCAGGTAGAAGAGTAATCAACACAATCGTTCAATAAACCAGTTTACATCATTCGCATCAAAACCGTATACACATAATGAAATATAATACATGTACTTGCCTTGGATAATACGACGCGAAGGAAACGACGAAGGAATAGGTTACGGTCCGAACAATCCTCTCAAATCCGACCCTAACACAATAATGATATACAACCAATCTCAACATCATGAATACGAAGAAATTCATCCTAGTTCTACCCGTTGGGATAATTCATCGGACACCACGAGCGCATAAGGTAATGAAATCGGTCAACGGTGCAATAACGGGATTTCATCCCAACCAATAATAAGAAAACTAAGGGTCACGAGTATACTATCAAAATCTAACAACAACATCGGTTAAATCGGATTAAAATACAAGATCATCACCAAACCCTCGCCAAAATCATACTAGGGTTAAAGGAGTTCTTACCTCTAGAAGATTCAAGCCCTATAATACGAAGAACACGTGCTAGATCCACAATCCGAGCTACACGATCGAAAGAAGATGAAGAAAAACACACAATCAAATGGTAGATGGAGAAAAATCTCCCTCTCAACCCTCTCTCTCTCGCGTACGGTGGAAGGAAGGAAGAAATGAACTGCATCCGCTGAAAAGAAACGCTGATATAGCGCTGACCGCATTGTGTGCCGTGGATCAGCTAAACTGTGCCGCAGCACAGGGCCAAAAATTGCGCCCAGTGATCGGCTGACCGCTCGTTGTGCCGCGGCTCAATCGAAGTGTGCCGCGGCCCAGACTCGGCATGTGCCGCTCGACGGATCAGGTGTGCGGCACGCGTCTGAGAGGTTTTGGCCGGCAAGTGCCACACGGGTGTGCCGCGGCCCGGACAAGTGTGCCGCGGCACTGACTCGGCTGTGTGCCGCGGCGCACAATCCTTGTGCCGCGGCACACGGTACAGTCTGCTCGGCCAGCAACTGGGTAATGTGTGTGCCGCGGCGCACAATCCTTGTGCCGCGGCCCACACCCCCCCTCGGGTCCCAAAATGACGAAAAATGATCCGGAAAGAGAATAAAAGCAATAGGAATCGATATTTGGGCAACAATAACACGAAATGGAAGTACGAAACCCCAAGACGATCTGAGGTACACAACCAAAGTCGAACAAGGAACAAATTTCCTAAACTTCTAGGAAATTACAAAAACGGCCCAAACATCTGAAAATCACGATACAATATCGGATTAACACTCCGAAACTCACAACATGCTCTACTCAATCATACGAACTCATGGAAGTAAGAAAATGACGAAATCGAACGAGTTTAACGAGAATCGAATACACATGAGACAAAATATAACACAAGATGAAATTACGTAAAAACATCATCGAGACCCGTCTAAGCGGAGAAACTCCAAGAACAAAATAGGTTCAGAATTCCAAAACAGTGCCAAGCGAGTTGTCCGAAACGAATATACACCAAAAATAGAAATTACTAAAAATAGAAAACGCGGATATTACATTATCTCCCCCTAAAAATAAGTTTCGTCCCGAAACTTACAACATGAATAACTCGGGGTATCTCGACCTCATACTCTCCTCCATTTCCCACGTGCCTTCCTCGGATCCATGCCTCGACCACTGCACTTTGACCAAAGGAATGGTTTTGTGCCTGAGTTGCTTCACTCGACGCTCTAAGATCTGAATCGGCCTCTCCTCGAAGGTAATGTCGGGCCCCAACTCGATCTCTCCAAAATCAATAATATGGCTAGGGTCCGATACGTACTTCCTAAGCTCGGAAACATGAAATACGTTATGCACGTGGCTCAGGGACGGCGGCAAGCCTAACCGATACGCAAGCTCTACAACTCTATCTAAAATCTCGAATGGCCCAATAAACCTCGGACTAAGTTTAACCTTCCGACCGAAGTGGTAAACTCCCCGTGTCGGCGACACCTTAAGCAACACATGGTCTCCCACCTGAAACTCCAATGGTCGGCGACAGGTATCGGCATAAGACTTCTGCCGACTCTGGGCCGTCAACAATCTATCGCGAATCAGGCCAATCTTCTCTTTCGTCTCAACTATCATGTCGGGCTCGGTACCAATCAGCTCGGACGCATCGTTCCAACACAACGGCGATCTACACCTTCTCCCATATAATGCCTCAAATGGTGCCATTTTAATCGAGGCGTGCCAACTATTGTTGTACGTGAACTCGATTAACGGCAAGTGCGACTCCCAATCATCCTACCAATCTAAGGCACAGGCTCTCAACATATCCTCCAACGTCTGGATCGTCCGCTCTGACTGTCCGTCAGTCTAACGGTGGTAAGACGTACTGAGTCTCAACTCAGTCCCCAAAGCTCGATGAACGGCCTGCCAAAAATGTGATATGAATCGGCCATCACGATCCGAAACAATACTCTTAGGGGTCCCATGTAATCTCACGATCGTCGCAATAAACACTCGTGCAAGCCTCTCTGGCCCCCAAGTGTCCTTAATACTTAGAAAATGAGCTGATTTGGTTAGTCGATCGACAACGACCCAAATCATATTCATTCCGGTCCGAGTCTTAGGCATACCGGTAATGAAATCCATAGAAATATCCTCCCATTTCCACTCCGGGATAGGAAGTGGTCTTAACAGCCCCGCGGGTCGCTAATGCTCGATCTTAACCTGCTGACAGGTCAGACACCTCGACAGAAACTCGCTAACGTCTGCCTTCAAATTACTCCACCAGTAGTTGCTCCTCACATCTTTGTACATTTTACTCGTACCAGGATGTATGGAGTAAGGTGTAGCATGAGCTTCACTCAAGATCTTCTGTCTCAGCTCAACAACACTCGGTACACAAAGTCTGCCGCGAAACCTCAAAACTCCATCATCGTGAACCGCAAATCCAGGGGCTTCCCCTTCCTCACATCCTCCCTCAGCTGGACTAAAAACGGATCATCATACTATTTTGCCTTGATATCATCAGTCAAGGACGAAGTGATCTCCAACGCACATAACTGGCCCTGGACTCTCTGAACCCAAACCTCAATATTTTGGCAAATAAAATATCGTTGGATCCTACTCTGTGGTGTAAGTACCTCTAACATCTGTAATGCCATCGTCTTCCGGCTCAACGCATCAGCCACTACGTTAGCCTTACCCGGATGGTAAAGTATCTCGAGGTCGTAATCTTTAATTAGCTCCAACCACCTGCGCTGTCTCATATTCAACTCTTTATGACTGAAGATATACTTCAGACTCTTTTGGTCCGTAAAAATCTTACAAGACGATCCATAGAGATAATGCCTCCATATCTTTAAGGCGAAAACGACCGCGGCTAACTCCAAATCGTGCGTGGGGTAATTCGCCTCGTACGGTTTCAACTGGCGGGACGCATAAGCAATAAATCTATCTCTCTGCATCAAAACACATCCGAGTCCGAGGCTTGAAGCATCACTGTATACCACGAAATCTTCGTTCCCCTGAGGCAATGCTAACACGGGTGCGGTAGTTAGTCGTCTCTTCAACTCTTCAAAACTACTCTGTCTGACTGCGGTCCACTCGAACTTCTGGGTTTTCTAGAATAACTGAGTGAGTGGTCTAGCGATCTTAGAAAACCCCTCGACAAATCTACGGTAATAGGCCGCAAGCCCCAGAAAACTCCTCACCTCCTTCACATTCTTTGGCGGCTCCCAAGCCAACACTGCCTCTATCTTCTGCGGATCTACCCGAACTCCTTCTACTGAAATCACATGCCCGAGGAACATCACCTCCTTGAGCCAAAACTCACACTTAGAGAACTTCGCATACAACTGCTCCGCTCTCAAGATGTCTAATACAATCCGGAGATGTAAGGCGTGCTCCTCACGACTCCGTGAGTAGATCAGAATGTCATCGATAAAGACGACTACGAATTTATCTAGATACTCAATAAAAACTTTGTTCATTAACTGCATGAACACTGCTGGGGCATTAGTTAGCCCGAAAGTCATAACCACAAACTCGTAATGGCCATATCTCGTCCGAAAGGCAGCTTTCGGTACATCGATGTCCTGAATCCTCAACTGGTAGTAACCCGATCGCAAATCGATCTTCGAAAAGACCGTCACCCCCTGAAGCTGATCAAACAAGTCGTCGATCCGGGGCAAAGGGTATTTATTTTTGATGGTCAACTTGTTTAATTCTCGATAATCGATGTATAAACGAAGCGACCCATCCTTCTTCTTAATAAAGAGTACGGGCGCACCCCAAGGCGATGCGCTCGGTCGAATATACCCTTTATCTAACAATTCTCCCAACTGATTCTTCAACTCTAACATCTCCGACAGTGCCATACGGTACGGTGCTCGAGATATAGGGGCTGCATTCGGCTCAAGATCGATAGGAAACTCCACCTCTCGCTGTGGTGGTAATCCCGGCAAGTCGTCTGGGAATACGTCGGGATACTCACTAACAACTGGAATTGACGACATGTCAACCCCGCCATCCTCCGCCTGCAGAGCGTAACACCAATAGCCGACACAACCCTCGTTCAGAAGTTTCATCGCCCTCAAGGCGCTAATCACACTCCCCGATCTACCCGGCTTACAACCGACGAGGGTATGCTCGGTGCCATCCTCGGCCACTATCGAGATGGTACGAGTCCGATAGTTCATGATAGCACCGTGACGATCCAGCCAATCGTCCCCGAGAATCAAATCCTCACCCTTAAGGTCTATAACAATGAGATTCGAGGGCCAATCTCGGCTCCCGATCCTCACTGGGCAATCCCTAACTTCCCGGTCCCCAACCATACGATCCCCGCTAGGCGTACCCAGCACAAACGGTTCACACTCAAACAAGCAGTTAAAGCCAATACGATTCACACAATCCGAAGCAATAAAGGAGTGGGCAGCACCCGAATCAAAAAGCACTGAAACTAGATGAGAAAGGATCTGAGTGGTACGTGACGCCACCGGAACGTCCGCCTCCTCTGTGCGCCTCATCTGATACAATCGGGGTGGCAACCCGAACTCGGCCAGACGGCGATCCGGTGACCGACCCTACCACGGCCCGAACTCTGCGGAACATGAGTAGCCGGAGAGCCGTGATCCTCCGATCGGCGGTGGTAGTCGGAACTCTAGTGGCCACTGGTGGCCCTCTCACAATGAGTGCCCGATGCCCGTGCAATAGAAAGTAAAGCAAGCAACTAACGGAAATGGCGAGTCCTTCATAACGTGCTGGTGAATGCAATTAAAACAAACTCTCCCGCGAGTGCCAGTGGACCGAGCGGTTACCACAGGATCCACCCTTTGATGAAACGGCCTCTTCCTAGGTGTAGGAGCAGAACGAGACCTCGAAAACTGTCTACCTTTACCGGCCGAGAACCCGCCGGTAGTCTTCTGCTTCTTAGCTTCCGAAACCGACTCTGATTCCGGGACAGCCATCTCGATCGCCAGAGTGCGATCCTGGCATTCCTTCAAAGTGGCACACATGAGCGGTGCCATACTCTGCCTGATATGCAGTTTCTTGCGCATATTGAAGTAACGGATTTTATCAGCCTCCGTTCTCACTTGATCTCTTACGAAACCCAACTGCTAATTGTAAGAAATGATGGCCTGAGAAATAGGCACATCCTGAGGTGTAGCGGTGAAGAATTCCACAATTCTGCGCTCCTTGACTGGCGGCGGACAATACTCCGCTTCCATAGCAGCCTTGAATTCCTCCCTAGTAGCTCGACGGTCTCTGGGCACAACGGCTGTAGCGACCACTTTTTCTAAAATATAATTCTTCTAATTTTAAGAAGAGTAAATAAAAATTTTGCAGCGGAAATACATTTTTAAGAAAAATTAAACTTAATTATCGCAAGTAATAATCCCAAGTCACCATTAAATAAAAACATACTTTGACGTTAAAAGAAACTAAATGGAACAATTGTTCATAAAGCGTAGCTTGAGGAAAATAATAGTAAATAAATAAATAACAACTCATGAAGCTTGATCATCCCACACTCAAGCCCATGCCACATCGAGCTCCTCAACCTGAAAGGGGGTAAAATAGTGGGGTGAGCTTCCAACTCGCTCAGTGTGGAGAGTACGCAATATGTCTACGTTAATTACTAAATATATTAGCAAGTATAAACAACATGACTTCTAAATTCTGAAGCCCGTCGGCTAGCCCGAAGGCTTTATGCACAATTAAGTGCTTCTGACTGATTTGCACATTTAAGTGCTTCTGACTGGTTGCACATTTAAGTGCTTCTGACTGATTGCACATTTAAGTGCTTCTGACTAATTTCACGTGCACATACAAGACAATATATAAAGCAATTAAAATAAACAAAAGCGTAATAAGTCCCCACACCTGGATAAAATGCAGTTCTTGAACTTGAATGTGATGAAAATGCTTGACTCGACAATTCTAGGCCCGTACGTTCTTGTTATTATCTACGATTAATAATAATGGTAATCACTGTTATTATAATTTATAAATATTTAATATCTGGGAATAAAATACAAGACAGAGATTTAAAATTAAATTATTAATATTAATGAATACAATCAATATTTTAATGGCTTGTACCAAAAATGGGGCTGAATTGAAGAAATTATAATTCTGACTGGGCTAACTGAAATAATTATAAACCAAGCTGGGGCAAGAATGAAGAAACTGAAAATTAGAGGCTGAAATTAGTATACTCTTAAAACTGATTTGGGGTCAATTTGAGAGGGTCTGAAACTTGGGGATTAAATTGAAGAACCCTAAAAAAAAGTGGGTATAAAAACCCCATTAGCAAGGAAGTCGGCCGAATTATACCTCATTCTCACCCTCACATCTTCTACCTCTCGCCTCTCGCCTCTCTCTCTCTCTCCCTCTCCCTCTCTCAAATCCTCACACACACACACACACACACACACACACACACACACACACACACAATCCAATTAGGATTTCATCTCGACCAGGCACACTCACACACCTCCTGTCGCGCACACACAAGCAAAACGGCATCGGACGACTCGGGTGGCTGGAGGCGGTTCCTGGAGGTGTTGCCGCGTGCGGCAGATCGGAGTTTCCAGCAAATAGGGATTAGGTGGTTCGTACGGGCCTGGTTGGGTTTTGTAATCGGGTTTGGTTCCTGAAAATTTGTTCTTTCAATTGATTTCTGCCGGGATATGGTTTGGATGAACTGGTTTTTGACGGTTTTTCTAGGCTCGATGAATTGGAAACCTGGGTTTGTGTTTTGCTTATGGAATCTGGGCTCATATGTTGATTCCTAGTGTACGGGTACATATATATATATATATATATATACTATATTTATAATTGTAATTTGCAGAATAATAATAAAGGGGAGTTTACAGATCTTAAATTTTGCTTGAATGAAACCTTAAAGCTTACCTATGGCTGCAAGATGATGTTGATGATGATGATGATTGGTCTGATGATGATGATTGTAGGGCGACGGCAGGGAGAAAAAGAAAATATTGGTGTATTGTGTGATCAGTTCTGAGTTTTAAATTTAGATATTGTATTGAAATGATTTGAAAGGTTTCTTATTTATTTGTGTTAATATTTTGGGTTAAATGCATTGATTTGAAAAGTTGGGAAGGAATTGGAAAAGTTTGAGTATAGGAAGAAAACAAAAAAAAAAATGTTTCCTTCAATTTCTTCAAATGTTAAGCTGGATATTAAATAATAATAATAATATTAATAACAATAATAGTAATAATAAATAATAAACAATATTATTATTTATCTTGTAAAATCTTTTAACAATTAATATTGTTTAAAATTTGACTCGGGCCTAGAAATGACGACATGAAACACGGTGAATTAAAATGAGAAATGACATGACATGAATCACATGACTGGACATGGCTTATAATGACAAATGAATTTGCATGGTCATGAAAATAAAATAAATTAAATGACACATTATTGGGGCATTAATTTAATAAAATTGAACATGTTTTTCTATAATTCACAATAAATGTATATGCGAAATCGGGGCGTTACAACCTACCCCCCTTTAACAAATTTTCGTCCTCGAAAATTAAGTTTCGTACCTTGGAAAATGATTGTTGGATACTTAGAACGGATCTCCTCTTCACGTTCCCACGTTGCCTCATTTGGTCCATGACGACTCCATTGAACTTTCACCAACTTAACCTCTTTATTTTGTAACTGGTGTACCTTACGTTCTAAAACAGCTATAGGTACCTCCTCATAAGTCAGGTTCTTGGCTACATGTAACTCTTTGAAATTGCATACGTGACCAGGATCATGTATGTACTTTCTTAGCATGGAGACGTGAAAGACATTGTGCACTCCCGATAACTCTAACGGCAATGCCAAACTATAAGCAAGATCACCAACGCGACCCAAAATCTCAAAAGGTCCGATATAACGAGGCTGTAGCTTTCCCTTTTTACCGAATCGTATTACTCCTTTCATCGGCGCTACCTTCAGGAACACCTTCTCTCCAATCTCAAATTGTATATCTTTCCGTCGTTTATCAGCATAAGACTTCTGTCGATCCTGAGCAGTCTTAATTTTACTTCTGATCTCGGCTATCTTCTCTACAGTCTGCTCGATCAATTCTGGACCCAAAATCTTTCCTTCTCCAACCTCACTCCAATAAAGAGGCGATCGACATTTCCTTCCGTAGAGAGCCTCGTACGGGGCCATTTGTATAGTTGCTTGGTAACTATTGTTATAAGAAAACTCTACTAACGGCAAAATATTCTCCCAATTCTCAACAATATCAAGAACACACGCCCTCAACAAATCTTCAAGTGTCTTGATAGTCCGCTCAGATTGACCATCAGTTTGTGGATGATATGCAGTACTGAAATTTAACTTAGTGCCCAACGCACTCTGAAGACTCTTCCAAAATTTTGACGTAAAACGCGGATCTCTATCAGAAACGATCGACACTGGAACACCATGTAGCCTCAAAATCTCCCGAATATAAATCCGTGCATATTGTTCCATACTATAAGTCATCCTCACAGGTAGAAAGTGAGATGACTTCGTCAAGCGATCTACTATCACCCAGATAGCATCGTTCTTCCTCACTGTTCGTGGCAGACCAACCACGAAATCCATTGTGATATGCTCCCATTTCCATTCTGGGATTTCCAACGGTTGGAGTAAACCTCCTGGCCGTTGGTGTTCTGCCTTCACCTGCTGACATATCATACACCTCTCTATAAATACACCAATGTCCCGTTTCATTCCTCTCCACCAAAAGAACTTCTTCAGGTCGTGGTACATCTTTGTACCTCCCGGGTGAATGGAGTATGGTGCACTGTGAGCTTCTTCAAGAATCTGCTTCCTAAGGGGTGGATCCTTAGGAACACATAACCTCCCATCATAAGTCAAAACATTGTCTGCAGCAACGATAAATTTCTCAATACTCCCATCTTGTGCTCGATCTTTCATCTTACACAAGAATTTATCACATGGTTGAGCCTCCTTAATCTTATCCCTCAAGTTTGGTTGCAAGACCAAAGATGATAAGATTGCTTTCGAACGTTTTGAAGACTCAACTACTTCAATCCTCAACTGGGAGAACTCCTTTATCAAACTCTCCTGATCGGTCAAGCAAGCTAACTCGCCTCTAGTCTTCCGACTCAAGGCATCGGCTACTACATTCGCCTTACCAGGATGGTTAAGGATGGTACAATCATAGTCCTTCACCAATTCTAACCATATCCTTTGCCTCATGTTAAGATCCTTCTGTGTGAAAAGATACTTCAAACTTTTATGGTCCGTGTATATCTCACACTTCCCTCCGTAGAGATAGTGACGCCAAATCTTCAACGCATGTACTACAGCAGCCAACTCCAAATCATGCGTTGGATAGTTCAACTCATGTGGTTTAAGATATCTCGATGCATAGGCTATTACTTTACCATGTTGCATCAGAACACAACCCAACCCCTGCTTTGAGGCATCACTATAAATAACAAAGTCTTCCGTCGGATCAGGAATCGTTAATACTGGTGCCGAGGTTAGTCTCCTTTTCAACTCTTGGAAACTTTCCTCACACTTGTCACTCCATTCAAACCTCATGACTTTCCTTGTTAGCTGGGTAATAGGAGTGGCGATTTTCGAAAATCCTTCGATAAATCTTCTATAATAGCCAGCTAAGCCCAGAAAGCTGCGAACTTCGCTCGCATTCTTGGGTACCCCCCAACTACTCACTGCTACAACTTTATTGGGATCTACCTCAACCCCTTTTGAAGTCACAACATGTCTAAGGAATCCAACTCTGTTCAACCAAAACTCAAATTTCTTGAACTTGGCATACAACTTCTCCTTGCGAAGTGTCTCCAATGTAATTCTCAAATGCTCTTGGTGTTGTTCCTTGTCCTTAGAATACACCAAAATGTCATCTATGAAAACGATCACGAACTTATCCATGTAAGGTTGGAACACTCTGTTCATCAAATCCATAAAGACTGTCGGTGCATTACTCAGACCAAATGGCATCACTACAAATTCAAAATGCCCATAACGGGTCCTGAAGGCCGTCTTGGGAATGTCACACTCCCTAATCTTCAGTTGGTGGTATCCCGACCGCAAATCGATCTTCGAAAAGGTTCCGGATCCTCTCAATTGATCGAATAGATCCTCGATTCTCGGTAGTGGGTACTTGTTCTTCACCGTGAGTCGATTCAACTCTCGGTAATCTATACACATCCGAAGTGACCCATCCTTCTTTCTTACAAATAGTACTGGTGCACCCCATGGTGACACACTAGGACGAACAAATCTGAGCTCCAACAGCTCTTGAATTTGGACCTTCAATTCTTGAAGTTCCCTCGGAGCCATTTTATATGGCGCTTTGGACGTTGGGGCCGCCCCAGGGACTCAGCTTTCCTTTCCTTCCGAAACGAAAGATTCCCCGAGTAGGAGAAACCTTCAAAAGTACGTGATCTCCAGTACTGAACTCCAATGGGTGGCGGCGTACGTCCGCATAGGATTTCTGGCGACTCTGGGCAGTCAACAACCTCTCACGAATTAAGGCTATCTTCTCTCGAGTCTGCTCGATCAACTCTGGTTCTGTTCCGATCAAGTCCGATGAATTGTCCCAGCATAGGGGCGATCTGCATCTCCTTCCGTATAATGCCTCAAACGGTGCCATCTTAATAGAAGCATGCCAACTATTGTTGTAGGTAAATTCAATCAACGGTAGATGAACTTCCCAATCGTTTGACCAATCTAAGGCACAGGCCCTTAGCATGTCTTCCACCGTTTGTATAGTTCTCTCAAATTGTCCGTCAGTCTGCGGGTGATAAGTTGTACTGAAGTTCAATTCGGTCCCCAAGGCCTTATGAACTGCTTTCCAAAAGTGAGACACAAAACGGCCGTCTCGATCAGAAACAATGGTCTTCGGCGTACCATGCAATTGAACTATCTCCGAAATAAAGACTCCTGCCAACCTCTCTGGTCCCCACGTATCCTTAATGCCTAGAAAATGAGCCGATTTGGTTAAGCGATCAACTATCACCCAAATCATGTTCATTCCTGTCCTGGTTTTCGGCATATTAGTGATAAAGTCCATCGATATGTCCTCCCACTTCCATACAGGAATCGGGAGCGGCTTCAACATTCCGGCAGGCCGTTGATGCTCGATCTTAACCAGTTGACAAGTCAAGCATTTTGAAACATAGTCCGCTACGTCTTTCTTCATGTTGCCCCACCAGAAATTCTGTTTCAAGTCCTTATACATTTTACTGGTGCCCGGGTGGATAGAATAGGGCGAACTATGAGCTTCCTTCATAATCGTGCATTTGAACATCAACATCGGGAACGCAGAGTCGGTTGAAATCTCAAAACTCCATCGTCATGAATTATGAATCCGGGGCCTTTCCTTTGATCACTTCATCATGTAACCGAATCATCGAGAGGATCATGCATGCATTTTAGATTTGATTTCTTCGGTTAATGATGAAGTTATCTCCATCACGCACAGCTGTCCCTGGACTCTTTGTAACCATACTTCGATTCCTTCACGAATCATCTCTCGCTGAAGGATAAGTTGGGAGGTCAGCGTCTCCAGCATCTGAATAGAAACAGGCTTGCGGCTAAGTGCATCGGCCACTACATTCGTTTTCCCTGGATGATATAAAATATCCAAGTCATAGTCCTTAATCAGTTCCAACCATCTTCTTTGCCGCATGTTCAACTCTTTCTGACTAAATATGTACTTGAGACTCTTATGATCCGTAAAGATCTGACAGTGAGTCCCGTACAGATAATGCCTCCAGATCTTCAAGGCAAAAACCACTGCTGCTAGCTCCAAATCATGTGTTGGGTAATTCACTTCATAAGGTTTCAGTTTTCGCGACGCATAAGCGATCACCTTATCGTTCTGCATCAACACGCACCCAAGTCCTTGGTTCGAAGCATCACTGTAAACTATAAATCCTTCAGTTCCCTGCGGAAGTGATAGAATCGGTGCCGTCGTCAATCTCTTCTTCAATTCATCAAAGCTAATCTGACATAATTCATTCCACTCAAACTTTTGAGTTTTCTGCAGGAGTCGAGTAAGTGGGCGGGAGATTTTAGAAAACCCTTCCACGAATCGACGATAGTATCGACAAGTCCTAAGAAGCTTGGACCTCTTTCACGTTCTTTGGAGGCTTCCAATCCAATATTGCTTCGATCTTGAGGATCTACTCGGACTCCTCTAGTGACACCACATGGCCTAGGAACATTACTTCCTTTAGCGAATTCACACTTAGAAAGTTTGGCGTACAATTGCTCGTTTCTCAAAAGTTCCAATACAATCCGCAAATCCGCGCATGTTCTTAGGACTCTTAGAATACACCAGAATGTCATCAATAAACACGACCACAAATTTATCCAAAAATTCAATGAACACACGGTTCATCAATTGCATAAATACAGCAGGTGCGTTAGTGAGACCAAACGGCATCACTACAAACTCATAATGCCCGTAGCGAGTCCTGAACGCTGATTTCGGAACATCAGATTCCTTAATCCTCAGCTGATGGTATCCTGATCTCAGATCGATCTTAGAAAATCTTGTTGCCCCTTGCAGGGTCAAACAAATCATCAATCCGTGGCAACGGATACTTGTTCTTAATCGTCATCTTGTTCGGCTCTCGATAGTCAATACGGTCGGAGTGATCCATCCTTCTTTCGGACGAAAGAATGGCGCTCCCGTGGTGAAACGCTTGGTGAATATAGCCCTTGTCCAAGAACTCCTCCATTGCTTCTTCAGTTCGTACATCTCAGTAGGTGCCATACGATACGGCGCCTTAGAAATTGGTGTCGCTCCGGGTTCCAGCTCAATAGTAAATTCTACATCCCTTCGTGGAGGTAGCCCAGGTAACTCGTCAGGAAATACATCTGGAAATTCGTTCACAACAGGAATGGATGAAAGTTCCACAATTTCGTCTTCTTTCTTCATCGCGTAACACCAGTACCCGGTACAGCCCTGTTTCAACAATTTGACAGCTTTCATCGCCTTGATCAACTTTCCTGAGCTTCCCGGTTTCCATCCCTCAAACAGAATCTCGGAACCATCGTCAGCGATCAGCGAGATATTCCTCCTTCGGTAGTTCACAATTGCTCCATATCGATTAAGCCAATCGTCTCCGAGTATCAGGTCGTCTCCTTGCATTTCTATCACGATCAGATTTGAGAGCCACTCTCTGCCTCCAAATGATACAGGGAAATTTCTAGTTTCTAAATTTCCGACAATCCTCTCTCCACTCGGTAAACCAACAACATAAGGTTCACAAGTATGAAAACCGGAAATATTCAAACGATTTACACAAGACAAAGATATGAAAGAATGTGTTGCTCCTGTATCGAATAAAACGCTAACTGGCTGGGAAAGGATCGGGCCGATTGCACGATGCGGCAAAGAAGCATCTTGATACTTTGTCCTCCTCATCTCGTACAGACGTGGGGAGCAGATCCGGCACTCGATGTCCCCTTTCGGTCCCATTGTCCTCTGCCTCTCCCGCGGCCAAAGTCGAGGCATCCGAACACTTTCTGCGTCGTGGAATCTTGGCCTCCTTACGGGTATTTGTGGTGTACGGGCTCTAAAAGACTTTGCAGCCTCTTCACAAAACACCGCCCGATGTCCCTCTCGTCCACAATCAAAACAAGTCACGGCAGGAAGGGGGCAATTCCGTCGATAGTGCCCCGACTGGGCGCATGTAATACCCGGATTTTCAGTATAAATTTTTCGCGTTATTTTATCTGAGATATACTGTATAGTTTGGTATCTATACAGTATGGATAAAATAAATTGAGAACCGAGACGATTATCTTGGTGTGATTATCGTTTTTGATTGTGAGATATATTCGGATATGTTGTATGAGGTTGAACAGATTTGGATATCGGGTATACCGTATGAGAATATTTTGGATTCGGTATGTGTATTGGTATGCCGTATGTTTGTATTTTGTGCGTCGAGGCGTCGGACGAAACGATTGGATTTTTGGCTAAGTATAAAAGCCATTACGTGCGTTAAGCCTTGGAGCTTACGTCGTAAAATGTGTTAGCTTACGTCGTTATATAGTGTACATAACGTGCGTAACAAGAGAATCGGACAGTGGGGCCGTGGTGGCGGCTTTCGGCGCAGATGTGGACAGTGAGTCAGCGGACGGAGTTACGACGTTATACGGTGTATTAAATGCATGTCTGAGTATATCTTGTAGCAAGTCAACGTACGTATTACGTACGCAACGGATTAAGTGTTACGTACGTTACGGAGTAGCCGGTCGAGTCGTGGCCGAGATGACCTGGATGGCCGAGCATGGCCGGTCGTGACTCGTTGGAATGGCCGACAGTGACTCGTGGGGGTGGCCGATCGCGGTCGGCAGTGACTCGCTGGGGGCTAGGACTGGCCGATAACGTACGTAAGGTACCGACCGATTACGGCCGTAAGGGACCGTTACGTACGTAAGCCTCGGCCGGTTACGTACGTAACGATGCCGGCATTTCTGGGCAGAGACTTCGGCCATGGCCGGTTACGTACGTAAGGGCCCGGCCGGTTACGTACGTAAGCGTCCGGCAGTGTCCGGCTATTTAAGGCCTGGACCGAGTCATATCCGGCATTTTTCGTTTTTCTTCGTTCCTTCCGCGATTTTTCACCATAGATTGATGGATTTGAGTATGAGCAACTTATAACAACATGTTTTGGAAGTTGGAATCATGGATTAACATCATCTTCCACCCGGATCGAAGGTAAGAACACCTAAACTTTTGGTTTTGGATGTTCTTGAGATTTCTTGATGTCTTGGCGATTGGATTCGTTTTAACTCAGTTATTGAGGGTATCTTGTTGAATTCTTGAGATTATTCGTTGTTCTTGTATTTTTGTGGAAAGAATTCGAGTATTCCTTTGAATAATCGATTGAATTGGACTATGCCTTCAAAGTGTTCGATGAAATGTATCAATGAGTAGAACTTGGAAAATTCTACACGTTTCGTATGAATGGTGATGGAAATGATATTGTTGTGATGATTCTTGGTAATTATGGGAATTTTGTTAAAGGAAGATAATGAATTGGTGATCAAATGCCTTGATTATGTCGTTATGATTATGGAATCGTAGTATTCTCGATGTTCTTGGTGGTTTGTTGCGATTCATGATCTTATAAGAAGTGTATATGTTTAAGGACATGATTATATACACCTTGAATTGTGAATAAGGATTGTTTAGATGTTAGGACACATCGGATTATGTCGTATTGGAGATTTTGAATATGATTTCGGAATTAGTTGTGTTCTTAAGGAACTCTTGGATTATATGAATTGTTGAACATGTTTAAGAGGTGTTGGTGTTTTGGATATGAATATGGAATATTCACATTTAGAACTAAGTTATGTGTTTTGGTACAATATTCGTATAGGAATACGAATATGATTTCGGATTTGATAAGTTTATGATTCACTCTTGAGTTTGAGAATTCATAAGTATTTAACAAGTGTTCAATTCGGATAATGGAATTATTTGAAACCCTTGGAATATGGTTATCTATAATGTTGAATTAATCGGATCGTCCGGATTGATGATGATAATCGATAATTGGATTTTATTATGATTATACAAGGAGGAAACTTGTAGTTGTTTTTGAGATTGAATTTGGAATCGGTAATGTTAGACCCTTGATGGTTTAAATTGATTATTGATATAATCTTCGGATTGTGGAATCGTATTGTGGTTTTGAATTCGTGTTTGATTGGTTCGGGTTGTTTGGATATGTGTTTAATCGGGATATTGTAGAACCGTTGTTGATCGGTTATTGATTGTTATTTGTGATCATCGAGTTACGGCTTGTATCGTGGATATGGGTTCGTATCGGTTGAGTTGGATTATTTGGTATTATGTATATGATCGAGGTTTCGTTGAACCGTTGAGTTTATTGGTTGAGTATGTCAGTTATTGATTTTTATCGAATGTGTGTTAATCGGTTATTGCAATAGGTTGTGATGTTTTGATCGTGGATTATGACCGTTGTGTTGCGGTTGAAGTCGAAGAGTTCGTAGATTGCTTTTGGTCGGGGCTAAGGAGCTCATAGACAAAGGCAATGGATTTTGGTAACGGCTTCGTGGTATCGGTATCGAGGCAAGTTTATACTTGTTCAGTTTATAATATTTGATGAATGGTTTCGTTTTCATTTCATTTATAATTCGTATAGCAATGTTGTTAGAAAGGTAAGTTGTCGGTTAATGAGTTGTATATCGTGCTCGGGTTTGTATTAAATCATAAGGTATATGATTTAATTGTGTTCAAGGAAGACGTGAGTTATTTTTGGTCAAGGATATAGAATACCGGATATCGAGGATAGTTATCGTGATTACATAAGTATCGGGATAAAGGGTTATTGATATTGAATGGATGGTACCTTATTTGAGATTATTTGTATAACTGTGTATTCGTTCAGGGATGTTGTTCGTGGAAAGGATATTGTCGTCGGCTTTGAGGTAACTTATGTATTGTTCAGTTATGAGATAATTAGTATGTTGAGTTGTTGTATATGTTGAGGTTTCGTATAATGAGTTTCGTATCGGTTATTCGTTGAGGGATGTTGATCCCTGGACTATTGTATTGAGATCGTAGATCGTGTTGGTCATTCATTTGGGATGATGATCCCAGGATTGATGTTTTGGATATTGATTAGTCGTGTCGACTTTTCATTGTCAGTCTGTTGTTGTTCACTTCGGTGAGTCTTTTGATCCTTATTGGATATGTGTTTCTTTGAGTTTCGTTGTCATGTTGCATCGTGACATATCGGAGTCATATCTGCGTGCCGATTGGTTATTGTGTAGGATTTTTAGCCGGGCACATGATGGTTATGTGTTGATATTTCCACATTGAACCGTGCACACGAGACGTAGTTCGTGAGGCTAATTAGGTACAAGACCACACGTGTATGTGATCAATACCCGGGGTGGCTTGTGCACGGACACATTTCCGGATCGGGCGTACTATGATTTCCATCTTTGAGCCATATTGTTTGGTCGTTCATCCTCCATTTATGGTTGGGTATGTTCGACGGTTTGTATCGGTTGTTCATACGCCCGAGGGGTATGTTCGACAGTCAGAGTTATTTCTTTGAGATCCATTATTGTTGATCATTTGGAGTTTACCTTGTTGATGGTATTCTCAGTTATTATTGGTCTTTTGTTGATCATTTAGAGTTTACCTTGTTGATGGTATTCTCGATTATTGTTGATCCTTTGTTGATCGTGTCGGAGTTATCATGTTGATGGTATTCTCAGTTATCGTGATCCTTCGTTGGTCATATTGGAGCTATAATGTCGACGATATTCTCAGTGATGTATTGGTTGATCATTGTTATTGATCGTATGAGCATTCGGACTATATGTCGATGTTTCAGGATTTGTTATCATTATCATGTGGTAGTTGATCTACAAATATGTTGTGTATTATTGGTTTATACATGTTGAGATTTGATTGTGTAATCCCACGGACAGGATTTGACACAGATTGGATTATTTCCACACTTATGAGTTATGATGATGTTTTGAGGATTGTCGGTATTTTTGGAATACAGTAGAGATGATTGTTGTTGAATTTATTTCGTCATTCGAGGATGCGAAATGTGGATTATGGTAAGGATTGGATTGTTGTGGATTGGTAAGGTTATGTCGGTAAGATTACTTTGGTAGTATTCTTACTATATTTTTACATTGGTATGTAATTATTTATGATGATGTGATCGATATCATTATTGAGTATTGTGGCTGACCCCGTCGTGGGCTTTATTTTTAGGTACTTGGAGATCGAGCTAGTAGCGGTCGTGAAGGGATGAGCTTCCCGATGTGATACTGGCGGTGGCATATTTTGGAGTATCGAGTATTTCTTTTCTGGTTATTCATTTCCGCTGCAAATATGTATTTTGAACTGCATTTATCCGCTGCGTGTGTATATTTCAAAATAGCTCTTTGGTATTTTTACCAACTCGTGTGTGTATTTTAAAATGGCCTTTTGGCATTTTACGAACTTGGGTTATTTCGTTAAAGTCTTTTCCTAAACTATTTTATCGGTACGTTTAAGCGGCATCTTAACGTACATTTTGAACTATCGAGATTTGGCACTTCGCCTTGTATTTTCAAATGGTATTTTATGACGGTATTTCAAAATTATGCTTTTGAAAATATTTGAGTATTTAAAATATTACCGTCATCGGCCTTTTGGTGTTTTCGAATTGGTTTTGTAACGGTTTTTAGCCTGGTGGGTTCCGGCGCGGGACCCACGGCGCTGTAATATCCCGGATGGTTTTGGGGGCGTTACAGAAGATGGTATCGGAGCTTGGGTTTTGTGAAACCCAGGCGTGTGTGTTATGTGGCTCTACCGGTACGGTAGTAGCGTGATTTTTGAAAATGAGTTTTTCTGATTTTTGAGTCGAATCGATTTTTAGAGTTTCCAAAATTTTCGAGATTCTTTTCAAACTGCTATTTGTGATATTGGTGTGCGTTGGTTGTGTTGAGACTTCGTATGGGAGTCGTGTGCTAGTATCACGGGAGATCATCGACTTCACGCACCTGTAAGTATATTGGTTAGGTTATTTCGCTTGTGGCAACGATTGATTGTTTTTGTGATGAGTTGGAAATTTTGGATTGATCTGTTGTTTGTGGCAAGGTTGCAAGTTTCGAGGACGAAACTTATTTTAAGGGGGGTAGTATGTAATACCCGGATTTTCAGTATAAATTTTTCGCGTTATTTTATCTGAGATATACTGTATAGTTTGGTATCTATACAGTATGGATAAAATAAATTGAGAACCGAGACAGTTATACTGGTGTGATTATCGTTTTTGATTGACAGATATATTCAGGATATGTTGTATGAGGTTGAACAGATTTGGATATCGTATACCGTATGAGAATATTTTGGATTGGTATGTGTATTCGGTATGCCGTATGTTTGTATTTTGTACGTCGAGACGTCGGACGAAACGATTGGATTTTGGCTAAGTATAAAAGCCATTACGTCGTTAAGCCTTGGAGCTTACGTACGTAAAATGTGTTAGCTTACGTACGTTATATAGTGTACATAACGACGTAACAAGAGGAATCGGGCAGTGGGGCCCGTGGTCGGCGGCTTTCGCGCAGATGTGGACAGTGAGTCAACGGACGGAGTTACGTGCGTTATACGGTGTATTACGACGTAATACGAGTATAATATCAGAGCAAGTCAACGTCGTATTACGTGCGCAGCGGATTAAGTGTTACGTGCGTTACGGAGTAGCGGTCGAGTCGTGGCCGAGATGACTGGATGGCCGAGCATGGCGGTCGTGACTCGTTGGAATGGCGGCGTGACTCGTGGGGTGGCGATCGCGGTCGGCGATGACTCGGCGGGGCTAGGATGGCCGATAACGTACGTAAGGTACCGACCGATTACGGCCGTAAGGGACCGTTACGCACGTAAGCCTCGGCCGGTTACGCACGTAACGATGCCGGCATTTCGGCGAGACTTCGGCCATGGCGATTACGACGTAAGGGCCCGGCCGATTCGCACGTAAGCGTCCGTGATGTCCGGCTATTTAAGGCACGACCGAGTCATATCCGGCATTTTTCGTTTTTCTTCGTTCCTTCCGCGATTTTTCACCATAGATTGATGGATTTGAGTATGAGCAACTTATAACAACATGTTTTGGAAGTTGGAATCATGGATTAACATCATCTTCCACCCGGATCGAAGGTAAGAACACCTAAACTTTTGGTTTTGGATGTTCTTGAGATTTCTTGATGTCTTGGCGATTTGATTCGTTTTAACTCAGATTATTGATGGAATCTTGTTGTATTCTTGAGATTATTCGTTGTTCTTGAAGTTTTGTGGAAAGAATTCGAGTATTCCTTTGAATAATCGATTGAATTGGACTATGCCTTCAAAGTGTTCGATGAAATGTCTCAATGAGTAGAACTTGGAAAATTCTACACGTTTTCGTATGAATGGTGATGGAAATGATATTGTTGTGATGATTCTTGGTAATTATGGGAATTTTGTTAAAGGAAGATAATGAATTGGTGATCAAATGCCTTGATTATGTCGTTATGATTATGGAATCGTAGTATTCTCGATGTTCTTGGTGGTTTGTTGCGATTCATGATCTTATAAGAAGTGTATATGTTTAAGGACATGATTATATACACCTTGAATTGTGAATAAGGATTGTTTAGATGTTAGGACACATCGGATTATGTCGTATTGGAGATTTTGAATATGATTTCGGAATTAGTTGTGTTCTTAAGGAACTCTTGGATTATATGAATTGTTGAACATGTTTAAGAGGTGTTGGTGTTTTGGATATGAATATGGAATATTCACATTTAGAACTAAGTTATGTGTTTTGGTACAATATTCGTATAGGAATACGAATATGATTTCGGATTTGATAAGTTTATGATTCACTCTTGAGTTTGAGAATTCATAAGTATTTAACAAGTGTTCAATTCGGATAATGGAATTATTTGAAACCCTTGGAATATGGTTATCTATAATGTTGAATTAATCGGATCGTCCGGATTGATGATGATAATCGATAATTGGATTTTATTATGATTATACAAGGAGGAAACTTGTAGTTGTTTTTAAGATTGAATTTGGAATCGGTAATGTTAGACCCTTGATGGTTTAAATTGATTATTGATATAATCTTCGGATTGTGGAATCGTATTGTGGTTTTGAATTCGTGTTTGATTGGTTCGGGTTGTTTGGATATGTGTTTAATCGGGATATTGTAGAACCGTTGTTGATCGGTTATTGATTGTTATTTGTGATCATCGAGTTACGGCTTGTATCGTGGATATGGGTTCGTATCGGTTGAGTTGGATTATTTGGTATTATGTATATGATCGAGGTTTCGTTGAACCGTTGAGTTTATTGGTTGAGTATGTCGGTTATTGATTTTTATCGAATGTGTGTTAATCGGTTATTGCAATAGGTTGTGATGTTTTGATCGTGGATTATGACCGTTGTGTTGCGGTTGAAGTCGAAGAGTTCGTAGATTGCTTTTGGTCGGGGCTAAGGAGCTCATAGACAAAGGCAATGGATTTTGGTAACGGCTTCGTGGTATCGGTATCGAGGCAAGTTTATACTTGTTCAATTTATAATATTTGATGAATGGTTTCGTTTTCATTTCATTTATAATTCGTATAGCAATGTTGTTAGAAAGGTAAGTTGTCGGTTAATGAGTTGTATATCGTGCTCGGGTTTGTATTAAATCATAAGGTATATGATTTAATTGTGTTCAAGGAAGACGTGAGTTATTTTTGGTCAAGGATATAGAATACCGGATATCGAGGATAGTTATCGTGATTACATAAGTATCGGGATAAAGGGTTATTGATATTGAATGGATGGTACCTTATTTGAGATTATTTGTATAACTGTGTATTCGTTCAGGGATGTTGTTCGTGGAAAGGATATTGTCGTCGGCTTTGAGGTAACTTATGTATTGTTCAGTTATGAGATAATTAGTATGTTGAGTTGTTGTATATGTTGAGGTTTCGTATAATGAGTTTCGTATCGGTTATTCGTTGAGGGATGTTGATCCCAGGACTATTGTATTGAGATCGTAGATCGTGTTGGTCATTCATTTGGGATGATGATCCCAGGATTGATGTTTTGGATATTGATTAGTCGTGTCGACTTTTCATTGTCAGTCTGTTGTTGTTCACTTCGGTGAGTCTTTTGATCCTTATTGGATATGTGTTTCTTTGAGTTTCGTTGTCATGTTGCATCGTGACATATCTGGAGTCATATCTGCGTGCCGATTGGTTATTGTGTAGGATTTTTAGCCGGGCACATGATGGTTATGTGTTGATATTTCCACATTGAACCGTGCACACGAGACGTAGTTCGTGAGGCTAATTAGGTACAAGACCACACGTGTATGTGATCAATACCCGGGGTGGCTTGTGCACGGACACATTTCCGGATCGGGCGTACTATGATTTCCATCTTTGAGCCATATTGTTTGGTCGTTCATCCTCCATTTATGGTTGGGTATGTTCGACGGTTTGTATCGGGTTGTTCATACGCCAGGGTATGTTCGACGGTCAGAGTTATTTCTTTGAGATCCATTATTGTTGATCATTTGGAGTTTACCTTGTTGATGGTATTCTCAGTTATTATTGGTCTTTTGTTGATCATTTGGAGTTTACCTTGTTGATGGTATTCTCGATTATTGTTGATCCTTTGTTGATCGTGTCGGAGTTATCATGTTGATGGTATTCTCAGTTATCGTGATCCTTCGTTGGTCATATTGGAGCTATAATGTCAACGATATTCTCAGTGATGTATTGGTTGATCATTGTTATTGATCGTATGAGCATTCGGACTATATGTCGATGTTTCAGGATTTGTTATCATTATCATGTGGTAGTTGATCTACAAATATGTTGTGTATTATTGGTTTATACATGTTGAGATTTGATTATGTAATCCCACGGACAGGATTTGACACAGATTGGATTATTTCCACACTTATGAGTTATGATGATGTTTTGAGGATTGTCGGTATTTTTGGAATACAGTAGAGATGATTGTTGTTGAATTTATTTCGTCATTCGAGGATGCGAAATGTGGATTATGGTAAGGATTGTATTGTTGTGGATTGGTAAGGTTATGTCGGTAAGATTACTTTGGTAGTATTCTTACTATATTTTTACATTGGTAAGTAATTATTTATGATGATGTGATCGATATCATTATTGAGTATTGTGGCTGACCCCGTCGTGGGCATTATTTTTAGGTACTTGGAGATCGAGCTAGTAGCGGTCGTGAAGGGATGAGCTTCCCGATGTGATACTGGCGGTGGCATATTTTGGAGTATCGAGTATTTCTTTTCTGGTTATTCATTTCCGCTGCAAATGTGTATTTTGAACTGCATTTATCCGCTGCGTGTGTATATTTCAAAATAGCTCTTTGGTATTTTTACCAACTCGTGTGTGTATTTTAAAATGGCCTTTTGGCATTTTACGAACTTGGGTTATTTCGTTAAAGTCTTTTCCTAAACTATTTTATCGGTACGTTTAAGCGGCATCTTAACGTACATTTTGAACTATCGAGATTTGGCACTTCGCCTTGTATTTTCAAATGGTATTTTATGACGGTATTTCAAAATTATGCTTTTGAAAATATTTGAGTATTTAAAATATTACCGTCATCGGCCTTTTGGTGTTTTCGAATTGGTTTTGTAACGGTTTTTAGCCTGGTGGGTTCCGGCGCGGGACCCACGGCCCTGTAATATCCCGGATGGTTTTGGGGGCGTTACAGTTAAAGCATTTCCTGGTAACATCAGTAATAGTTGATGTCGCTCCGAAGTTCTTTCCGCTCCTAGCTGGGTGCGGAGGTTTCTTGAAAGAGTGAAAGGATGACTGGGCCTTACGGGGCCCCACTGTTCTTGTGCTCTGTAAAAGTACCAGAGACTTTCTGTTTCTTGGTTTCCGCAAATTTCTCCATGGTTGCTTCCTTGATCTCATATGCCAACGCCTTATCCTGGTATTGGCGGAGTGTGGTACATTCGAATCCGGACATGTACCTCTAAACTTCTCATTTCATTCTCATATCAAAATGGATCATCATTTCTGGATCTGTTCTGACCAGATGTCGAACAAATGCCAGCTGTTGGTTAAACGTCTTGATCGCTTGGGATACTGGCACATCAGAAGGCTGAGCGGAGAAAAACTCCCGAACTTTGGCTTCCCTCACAGGACAAGGGCAATACTGAGCTTCCATCATCAATCTAAACTCTGTCCAATCGGCATCATGGTCTACAGGCCGGATGGCTTCCCACCATTCGGACGCTTCCCCTATCAAAAAATATTGAGCGATAGAGGCTCTCCTGTCGTCTGGGCAGTTAATTCCAGCAAATATTTTCTCCAGTTCTTTTAACCAATGATCCCAGGTGTGAGTCTCAGAAATACCGTCGAATTTGGGTGGTTGCATCTTCTCCACCTCTTGCAGCCACCGGTCACCTCGATTTCCCATGTCTGGGATCCCTTGCTGTCTCTCTCCCTGCTGTAGTCCCACCGCCACTTGCATTCGGTCCACGACACCGGCGGCCGAGTCATCTGGTTCACCACTTGACGAAGGATCTCTGCACAGCAAGATCAGTTCATTATTAATAGATTGTTGCGGCTACTTTGAGCTATGACTGGCCTGGTTAGAAGGCGACGCTTCCCTTTCGGCATTTCTCCGTCCGCGTCCACGACCGCGACCACGTCCACGTCCGCCTCTCAACATACTGTAAGCATAAATACTCAATATACAGGAAACAACATCATTCTAATATTCGAGTATAAAGAGACACAACATGTAAAGAACAAGGTAGAGTTTAGGAACTTACAACCACTGTCCGCATGAAGATGTAGGCAGTGCAGTGATGTCATTCACGGCCGGTTACCCCAAAAGACATAAATGACCCCTATTTTAACCCAACGGCCAAGATATCCATAATCTTAGCTCCGATACCATATTCTGTAACACCCCCGATATATTCGGAAATATTACAGCGCCGTAAATCCTTTACATAAGGATTTACAAGGCTGAAGAATTGAACAAGCATAAAAAGGTACTAACGAATGGAAATAACGGAATTACAAGACATCGATTCGACCAAATACGAAATAGTACAATTGTTCAATGAACTCAATAATACATCACCGAATTCAAATCCATCACAAATGACTTCTTACTCGAGTACTTATTGAAATAACGAATAAACAATGAGATAAATAAACCCGGTCGGGACATCACTCGCACCCTCATCGTCATACGGTTCCGGTGGTTGTTTCCGCTCTCCGGATCCCGAACACAAACAAAATGTTCACCCCGAAGGGGTTAGCACAACGATGCTAGTACAAGTACCACAAAGATATTATTCATATCTCACGAAGAATAATAATAACGTAAACGACAAAATACCAACGAGTCTTCTCCTACGAGAAACTCAAACATAACATACACAACTGATAATCACAACATGATATCAATACATACACATGGTAATTCCATCGATCCAGCGTTCACTGCCTAGAACCCACGATGATCCCGTCAGACTAACCCGTGGTGGAAAAACCCGTCCGATGATCCAGCGCACGCTAGCATAGATCCCCCGATGATCCCGTCGGACCAACACGAGGTGGACATACAATAACGACATACATGCACGACAATATGCATAACAACAATACATAAAACAATTAAGGTACTTGCCTCGATT
Source organism: Orobanche coerulescens (assembly GCA_033398695.1). Classification (NCBI taxonomy): domain Eukaryota; kingdom Viridiplantae; phylum Streptophyta; class Magnoliopsida; order Lamiales; family Orobanchaceae; genus Orobanche; species Orobanche coerulescens. Next base: position 107,510,288 of record CM065817.1, on the reverse strand, counting down.
TGAAGACAATAACAATACTTCCACGAAAATGAACACTCGACGGTCGTCCTCCTCAATCAATCACGTAACGAGACCAAACCTTAACAAAAGAAATGATATAGGATTTATCTCACGTCGTATGAATGTTTAACAATTCGATTCACGGCCAAAAGTTCATAAAATGCAATCTGCCCGAACTGCTTAGCGCACGCTAAGTACTCTGTGTAGCGTCGTTAAGTTCGCCCGATAGCGCACGCAAACAACAAAGCCTAGCGCACGCTAACGATGCATGGTCGATTTCACTGGCCAGCCAATGACTTCGTCGATGGTCTAGCGACGTTACTTACCAAACGTAGCGACGCTAACTCGTGCTCGATAGCGCACGTTAATATTCATAACATAGCGTGCGCTATCTATGCATGGCGCCATGCCGAAAGCGAGAACTGTTCTCGCCATGATCGAGACAATGAAATCTTGCGTGATAATTCATGTTACTTCCATGAATACCATGTTCATACCCTTATGAATGATTTTACGGATAAAGACAACTTCGGATTCAAGGATATGCATACCAATATAAAACCATATTCCATTCTGACTTCAAATCTTCATACGACAATTCGAAAAGCTTAACGGTTGATATCAACACCTCTATATCAATCCATATTATCATACTGAAGTTGATAAACGTCCTATATATACTAGATAAATCCTTCCATGATCAAACCTTTAGATTTATCTAACAATAAGGATGTTAACGTCTAGTCCAAGATTACTATGAAATCATCTATTTGATTCGGTTTACCAATGATAGAAGCTTCTCTTCACATATTCAGTGTAATAAGATTCGAATCATGATGATTATAATCAAGGTACTTAAGGCTTATTCATCTCAATATTCCAAACATGATATACTTGGATAATTCATCTATGAAAATCCATATCTTGTTAACATGATCATCCAAATCGTTAGAATCCAACTCTAAGTCTGGAGATAGATTGAACATACCTTAAAATGACGAAAATCACTGAACCGTAAGGTAGAATCCCACTCCGGTTGGTTGTATGCCACTCCAAGGTGCTATTCCACTCCCATGAACATTCCCAAGTGATAACCAATGTATAACACCAACAATATGTGTTCTAAGTGTATAGGAGTATTACTACAGCTCTCTGAACTCTCAAGGATGAAGAAAGGGCGAAAGAAATGAAAGCCAAAACGGTTGTTGTCCCATTTATAATATTCTGCATTATTAACAAGTTAGCGCACGCTACTAAGCATCCCTTAGCGTGCGCTAATAATGGTTGACTTCAGAATTTGTCCGGGTGCGTCAGCGGGAATCATATCCGGACCCATGTCCCGGCTGGCGCATGTGTTAGCCGTCCCGCTCAATAATTGAGTTCTTAGCGCACGCAACTCCTATCTTCATAGCGTGCGCTAATAATGGCCCGATAGCGCGCGTTAAGATACATTCTTAGCGTGCGCTATCACGAGGTTGCTTGAGCAATTTTTGCAAGTTTCTATACTTATGCATAATGATATCAATGCGCGAAATATCATACTCCAATAATCAAAATCACCAATCCGAAATAATACATGGTTTGAATACAGATGAAATACACTGTAATAAATCCGGATATTACAGCTACTGGCTAGATGACTCGGCCGCGTTAGATTCTGACATGGCCCGTGTCATTTTATAGGACCAGATTTATTTACGATAGTTCTCACTAATATGAGCATAATATTTAAATCATTAGAAAGCTACTTTGATGCTATATCGTACTGCAAAGTTTCATAATTTTTGGAGTTTGAAAGAATTGATGGTGACTTTTACAAATTCGAACTTAAACGTGTAAAAGTCGAAATAATATGCCGATTTATCCGAAATGATATCAAAACTCCCTCAAATGATGAAAAGTGTTGAACAAAACATGTTCAAAATGTGCCATTGAACACAAGCGAGATGCCAGAATCAAAAAATACAAATATGAAAAGTATGGGAATTACATTCTACTCCCACTAAAAAGAAGTTTCGTCCCGAAACTTATAATGAAGGGTGGCAACCAAACAAAATGAAACAAACATTCTGCTCAGCTCTAAAAAGCCACGAAAAATCTACAGACACAAAATTCCTCAAAATATGATGAACTGACTAAGTAAGCACTTGATACACGAGCCGAGGCAATAAGCACAAATGCGAACACAACGAGTCGAATAGGAGGTATATGAGTTCGAAAGTAAATGCCCCAAAAATTAGGAAAATCACAAAATTGCCCAAACGTCTGAAAAAACACATTTTGTATCCAAATGTTAACGTGCAAGTCCATAACACGATTGAACATGTTAAAATGAACTTGTGAAAACAACCAACCATTTCAGACTAGATCAATGAAGTTTGATTTTCATGCGACAAAATTGTAGCATCTCTGGATTACTCTGGGATGACTTTTAAATTTTTCTGAAATAGGAGTGTAGAAAGAAATATAGCTTATGCTACGCAACTCCAATGAACATCCATTCGGGATATAAGAAAATGGCTCCAAGGATAATTATATCGAGAATGACCAAGATAGTAAAATCATGGAATAATTCAAAATGATCACGAAACTCATTCGTTTCATAAATTATGAGAAGGAGAATATGACATAAAAATCATGACGATCACAAACGAGTGGCTAGAATCTGAAATAGTACGAAAAATGGAAAAACGAGAGCATTACATTCCCCACTCCTTAAAAAAAGGTCCCGCCCCCGAAACTCGAGACAAGGAAAGCTAAAAAGTCAGATAGTGTAACAAAAGTAATCAAGCAACAATCGTCGAAAAAGAACTGAGCAGGACATTAATTATTGAATCTGTACACCGAGCTCGATCCCGATCAATGACTCTCGAAATTCTTCATTTACTAGTGCTTGGCTCTCCTGGAGTGGAAATAGGAATTCAGTTATCCAAACACCTTAGCAACGACTTTGCGATATATTAACACCCCACATATCTACACAAGGCACATAATAAAACTCTGAAGTTATACTCCCATATTCAGAAAACTTACGACCATAGCAATCAATTACATACAATCGTAGGATGTTGTTGAATTATAAAAATCAACTATCGTTCTGAGTGACCCAAAATAGTGTTGGCAACCCTAATATAAAAATTCATAGAGCATGCATACCACATATCAGTCTGTGCGCGCTCGCTTCACATTAAAACGACACTATATAGGTCACGAAACAATTTAAAACTCAAAGAACGTTAACCTCAATAACCACATTCTTACCTTCCGATAAGGACAGAAATATTATGCACGTAAACAATATGACTAGGCATTCGCACCATCACAAGAATTTTAAACTCAGGAATTATCGCCATAAGTAATAATATTGACATCGCGTGCACTCCATGTAAACAAAACTTTTGAAAAAGAAGGAGCGTCATATTTCGCCTAAAGCTCATCAACACTGTTGGGATCCAAATATAAAAATTGAGGTCTTTCCTCTTCTACCGAAATATTTGATTGAAAGTTTATTTTTCACCAAAGTACGTGACTATTTATCAATATGATGTCAAATCATAGGTTTCAAAATATTAAAAAAAATTCAACATCACTTTTAAAGAAAATCTCACTGTCATATCCTTACCCACTCGTGGTCATCACATCAAGACATCCCTAGCGTATTTCATATCTTATATTCTCAAATGACAAAATGATACTGAACACCATAAATAACTTGTATCCTTGTCCTTGTATACTCAATTCTCAAGTATACCAGTAACGAATGTAAATCGTATACATTATGATTTAACTCCAAGACCGGAAAACATCATACAAGCCATAAGGCATATCCAGACCATGCAACACGACATGTGGGTACATAGCCAAAATCCCCCAGTTCTAGCCCATCGTCTGAAACGATAGGTCCATATTACGCTCATACTGCAATTTAGCGTGTGCTAAATACACAATTTGTGTGTGCTAACAATTGTTTAAAGTTTAAGCCGAGTAAGAATCTTCATATCTCACTATTTATTTTTTAAAGTAAAAATCACATTTTTAATTTGGAATATAAAAATTTTATGATGTGAAAGATTTTTTTAAGACCGTGTACTCGAATTATTTGAAAATAAAACTAATACGTTTAAATCATTTCCGAAAATCCTCTCAAACACGACAAAAGATCAACATTAGTAACTTTTTAAAAAATGTCTAAAACACTCCAAAGCGCATCTTTCAAATAAGGTTGTAAGTTTTCATTATGAGAATACGAGGACGGCTCGCCAAAAATTCAAACAATTTTTTAAAAATCCCGACGAAACTGCAGTTTAACCGCATCGTCAAAACATTTTCGAAAATTGATTTTCCTCAAACATACTCAAGTCTATGAAATTTTCAGAAAGGCATTTCCGACCATGTACGCACAGACATAATTACTAATAGAAACACGTTTGTAACATATAACAACAATTAGCCAAAATAATCAATTTCCGAATGCATGCCTATACGGCATTCAAAATCACCAATTCAACAAACAAAACTCATGAACACCAACTTCAAACACACGTCAAAACTATCTATTTGAGTTTCTCAACAACTCTACCGTCAATACAGTTTTCTGAACACATCAATGTTCAAGGTTTCAAATCATACTACACCACTCGGTGTCAAATCCATCAATACATCCCGCTCATTGCACACGTGATATACCACCAATATAAAATACGAATTCCATCTCACACCACACATGTAATAAAGACGCTAAAAAAAGATATAATAGAGGAGGCTTACATCCCCAGGTCGCACGAAGATGATGGCTGCACCACGATACTAATCACGACCAATACCTTAGACGACACATCGCGAAACGACTGAGTCAGGCACAATCCGACAAGACAAGACTCCACAATACACGACTTGACCCGATAGCCTAGGTTTACACAACCTAAGCTCTGATAACATATTCTGTAACACCACCAATCCGCTTGGGAATATTACAGCGCTGCAGACCCTCTCCATAAAGATCTACCAGGTGAGATACCAAAATAAGACATCACATTAATGCCAACATGGCTGAATAAAAAATCAATAGACTGACTTGGTCTTTCATTAGTGACATACAATTTAAACTTCATATACATCTCTGTCTCTACTCGTACCCATATAAGGGTCAAAATATACTAACACTCCCAACCAACGGGGAAATACTACAGCGGAAAGTAAAATACAATTCAACCAACAGTACCAAATACAGTTCCTCATGTGATTAGTATCATTTGTGTTTCATCATCCTTCGCACCGACCTTGCGTTTTGCTCCTCAAGAACCTGCACGTACTTAAGCGCATAACATGCACCCACCCCCCGAATATATAATCCATACGAGAAATATTCACGCCAATCCAAACGAGTCACAAATGCAACACAAAGTACATAATCCACACATTACCAAAGGATGCACGGATACGCAAGAAATACTAACCATTCATAAAGTCACACATTCTTAAAGGAGAACTAAAAATAAAAGGTTTCCCAGAAATGCCCAATCCAGTCAAGAGAATTAGTTCAATCATTTTGAAATAACTTCGAAGAACATTTTAATAAAATAGTTAAAAATGCCATCATTGACTCGGGCTGATTTAAAGGATTCAAGAAGGTTCAAAAATCAAATAGTTATACTTTAGAAAGTAGTTTCAATATCTCTCGGGGTCCTCGACCCAATATACGAAACACTTTAGAAAGTAGTTTAAAACTCTCTTGGGTCCTCGACCCAATATACGGAAACACTTTAGAAAGTAGTTTCAAATCTCTCGGGGTCCTCGACCCAAAATACGCGCTTTCATAGCAAAATTCTGCTCAAGACCATTAAGGACTAACTAACCCTCGGAGATCCCGTTGGAAGTCCTTGGTAGTTTAACCCCTTGAATTTCTTACTGATACCATTATTCCAAAAAGGTTCATAAGAGGATTGAGAAATATGAATTCATATGGTATCAGGGTCTTCGCTATCATACAAATAGTTATCATACAAGTATCCTCAGTACAGAAGCCTGCGGAACCTCCACTGAAACACCTGTGTACCGGCATTCACTACACTATGGCAGCCGCCCCTTGTCATGCCACCGCGCCAGCATGACTCCTATAGGATCCGCCCCTTGAATTCACACATTAGGAAACACCGTCGAACACCAACCACAAGAGCCACTCACTTGCAGCATACACAGACCGGAGTCCAAACCCCACCCTCGCAACTTTGGGTACGAAGAAACACATAGGCACATATTCGCATTGGAAAACCACACAGGCAATTATTCACTTTGGTAACCACACAATATTTTACCAACATTTCATACAATCTCAATCACATATGTTCGAGGCAATTTACATAACCATTCACACTCACATAATCCATCGGGTATTTAATATTGCAACCATAGGGATCTCATACCCCACTTCACATATATCAATATCACGAAAAATTACAAAGTCGAACGTACTATGAACAACCACCACTAGGACCAAACCACATATCCTTTGATCCCCATAAACACGAAGCAAAGAAGTTTATCAATACATATACATACATATATAGAAAAACACACAAGTTACATATGAACCCATTCAAAATGAAATGATACATACTTGATTACGTAAGGACTTGCGAGGAATATAATTCGTATAGCAAGGTATTTGCCTCAATATTCGACACCCGAATACTCCGACGAACACGTCTCGATCAGAGAGCGCCAAAAATTTACAACTTCCACGAGAGACAACAATAACCTAATTACTACGAGGACTATACCAAAAACAATGGAAATCACATCCAACAACCGAAAGAAACTCATTGAACATTCAATCGACATTAAATGTTCACGGTTCTTCAAGAACACCCAAAATCATCAACCGGGTTGAATGAACCGAAGATATGGATATACAATCCGTAGAGCATGATCAATAACAATGTTTAACACCGATCGATTTACCAAAACTGGATCGAAATCGAAATCAAGAACAAACCCTCAAAAAGTCAACTGTAGGGTATTCAAGAAAATACCTCGATCCGACGAAGAACAAGGTTTAGATGTTGTTAATCCACACCAAAATCTTGATGATTATGTTGAAGGATGAAAGATTGATGAACTTTCATGAAGAATCGCCCTGAAATTGCTGAGAGGAAGAGAAAAGACGAAGAATGGACTGAAGAACCCGACTATGCAGTTTTATGCTGCACAGGTGACAGTCGGGTTAGATGTGACACGGCCCGTGTCCATGGGCATAAGCTGGACTACTGGCTAAAAGACCCGACCGTGTTGGATTCTGACACGGCCCATGTCGTTTGATAGGACCAGATTTATTTCAGATAGTTCTCACTAATATGAGCATAACTTTCTCATTCGGACTCGGATTAACTCGCTGTTTGAACCATTGGAAAGCGAATTTGATGCTCTATCATACTGCAAAGTTTCAGAAGTTTTGAGTTTCCAAGAATTGATGGTGAATTTTACAAAGTCGAACCTAAATGTGGAAAAGTCAAAATAATATGCTGATTAGTCCAAAATGATATCAAAACTCGGTCAAATGACGAAAAGTGCTGAATAGAACATATTCAAAATGTGTCATTGAACAAAGCGAGACGCCAGAATCGAAAAATACAAATATGAAAACTACGGGTACTACATTCTAACCCCACTAAAAAGAAGTTTCGTCCCAAAACTTATAATGAAGGGTGGCAACCAAACAAAATGAAACAAACACTCTGATCAGCTCCGAAAAGCCACGAAAAGTTTGTAGACACGAAATTCCTTGAAATATGTTGAACAGACTAAGTAAGCACTTGATACACGAGTCGAATAAGAGGCATATGAGTTCGAAAGTAAATGCCCCAAAATTAGAAAAATCACAACATGACCCAAACGTCTGAAAAAAAAACACGTTTTTCGTCCAAATGTTAACGTGCAAGTCCATAACACGATTGAACATGTTAAAATGAACTTGTGGAAACAACCAACCATTTCAGATTAGATCAACAGAGTTCGATATTCACGCGAAAAAATTATAGCATATCTGGATTACTCTGGCACGATAGTCAAATTTATCTGAAATAGGAGGGTAGAAAGAAATGTAGCTTCTGCTGCGCAACTCCGATGAACATCCATTCGGGATACAAGAAAATGGCTCGAAGGATAATTGTATCGAGAATGACCAAGATAGTAAAGTCACGGAGTAATTTAAAATGATCACAAAACTCGTTCGTTTCATAAAATATAATAAGGAGAATATATCATAAAAATAATGACGATCACAAACGAGTGGCTAGAATTTGAAATAGTATGAAAAACGGGAAAACGGGAGCATTAATTGAAAAGGAAAACTGAAAAGTCAGATTGTGTAACAAAAGTAATCAAGCATCAATTGTCGAAAAAGAACTGAGCAGAACATTAATTATTGAATTTGTACACCGAGCTCGATCCCGACCAATGACTCTCGGAATTCTTCATTTACTACTGCTTGGCTCTCCTGGAGTGGAAACAGGAATTCGGTTCTCCAAACACCTTAGCAGTGACTTCACGATATATTAACACCCCACATATCCACACAAGGCACATAATAAAATGCTGAAGTTGTACTCCCATCTTCATAAAACTTACGACCATAGCAATCAATAACTTACGATCGTCGGATGTTGTTGAATTACAAGAATCAGCTATCGTTCTGAATGACCCAAAATAGTGTTAGCAACCCTAATATAAAAATTCGTAGAGCATGCATACCACATATGAGTCTATGCGCGCTCACTTCACATGAAAATGATACTATATGGGCCACAAAATAATTTAAAACTCAAAGAGTGTTAAACTCAATAACCACATTCTCACCTTCCGATAAGGACAAGAATATTATGCACATAAACAATATGACTGGGCATTCGCACCATCACATGAATTTTGAGCTCGGGCATTATCGCCATAAGTAATAATATTGACATCGCGTACACTCCATGTAAACAAAACTTATGAGAAAGAAGGCGAGTCATATTTCACCTAAGACTCATCAACAATATTGGGATCCAAATATAACTGATGTCTTTCCTCTTCTATCAAAATGTTTGACTGAAAGTTTATTTTTCACCGAAGTACTTGACTATTTATCAATATTATGTCAAATCATAGGTTTTCAAAATATTAAAAAAAATTCAAACATCACTTTTAAAGAAAATCTCACTGTCATATCCTTGCCCAATCATGGTCATTCACATCAAGACATCCCTATCGTATTTCGTATCCCATATTCTCAAATGACAAAATGATATCGAACACCGTAGATAACTTTTATCCTTGTCCTTGTATACTCAATTCTCAAGTATACTAATAACGAATGTAAATAGTATACATTCCGATTAACTCTAAGACCACAAAACATCATACAAACTATAAGGCATATTAGACCATGCAACACGACATGTGGGTACATAGCCAAAATCCCCCAGTTCTAGCCCATCGTTTGAATCGATAGGTCCATATTACGCACATACTGCAATTTAAAGTGCGCCAAGTACACAATTTGCATGTGCTAACGATTGTTTAAAGTTTAAGCCGAGTAAGATTTTTCATCTTTCACTATTTATTTTTAATGTTAAAAATCACATTTTTATTGGAATATAAAAATTTTATTGTATGAAAGATTTTTTTAAAATCGTGTACTCGAACTATTTGAAAATCCTCTCAAACACCTCAAAAGATCAATGATGGTTGCTTTTTAAAAAATGTCTAAAACACTCCAAACCACGTATTTCAAATACCGTTGTTAGTTTTCATTTTGTGAATACGAGGATAGCTCACCAAAAATTCAAACAATTTTTTTAAAATCCACAAAAAACCGCTGTTTAACTGCACCGTCAAAACATTTTCGAAAATTAATTTTCCTCAAACATACTCAAGTCTATGAAATTTTCAGAAAAGCATTTTCAGCCACGTATGCAGCAGACGTAATTACCAATAGAAACACGTTTGTAACAAATAACAACAATTAGCCAAAATAATCAATTCCTGAACACATGCCTATAAGACATTTAAAATCACCAATTCAGCAAACACAACTCATGAACACCAAATTCAAACATACATCAAAACTATCTATTTGAGTTACTCAACAACTATACCGTCGTTGTAGTTTCTGGAACACATCTATGTTAAAGGTTTCATATCATACTGCACCACTCGGTGGCAGATCCATCAATACATCCCGCTCATTACACACGTGAGATACCACCAGTATCAAATACGAATTCCATCTCGCGCCACGCATGCAATAAAGTCACTAAACAAAGATATAATAGAGGAGGCTTACATCCCTAGGTCGCAAGAAGATGATGGCTGCACCACGATACTAATCACGGCCGATACCTCAGATGACGCATCGCGACACGACTCAGTCAGGCACAATCCGATAAGAGAAGATTGAACAATACACGACTTGACCTGATAGCCTAGGTTTCCACAACCTAAGCTCTGATACCATATTTTATAACACCCCCAATCCACTTGGGAATATCACATCACCGCAAATCATCTCCATGAGGATCAACCAGGCTAGATACCAAAACAAGACATCACATTAATGCCAACATGGCTAAATAACGAATCAATAGACCGACTTGGTCTTTCATCAGTAACATACAATTTAAACTTCATATATATCTCTATCTCGACTCGTACCCATGCAATGGTCAAAGTACACTAACACTCCCAAGCAACGGGAAAATACTACAATGGAAAGGAAAATACAATTTGGCCAATAGTATCAAATACAGTTCCTCATGTGATTAGCATCATTTTTCTTTCATCACTCTTCGTACCGACCCTGTGTTTTTCTCCTCAAGAACCTGCATGTACCTGAACGAATAACGGGCACCCACCCACCGAATACTCGGGGCTTAGCAAATTAGAATTTTGCTAGTGCAAGTACATAATATACAAGCCATACGAGAAATATTCACACCAATCGAAACGAGTCACAAATGCGACACAAATCACACAATCCACACATTACCAAAGGATGCATGCATACTCAAGAGATACCAACCATTCATAAAGTCACACATTCTTAAAGGAGAAGTAAAAATAAAAGGCTTTCCAGAAACACCCGATTGAGTCAAGAGAATTAGTTCAATCATTTTGGAAAACCTTTGAAGAACATTTTAATAAAATAGTTAAAAATGCCATCATTGACTCGGACCGATTTAAAGGATTCAAGAAGGTTCGAAAATCAAATCGTTATACTTTAGAAAGTAGTTTCGAAATCTCTCGAGGTCCTCGACCCAATATATGAAAACACTTTAAAAGGTAGTTTCAAAATCTCTCGGGGTCCTCGACCTAATATACGGAAACACTTTAGAAAGTAGTTTCAAAATCTCTCCGGGTCCTCGACCCAAAATACGCATTTTCATAGCGAAATTCTACTCAAGACTATCAAGGACTAACTAACCCTCGAAGATCCCGTCGGAAGTCCTTGCAGTTTAACCCCTTGAATTTCTTACTGATACCATTATTCCAAAAAGATTCAAAAGAGGATTCAAAAATATGAATTCATATGGTATTAGGGTCTTGGCTATCATACAAATAGTTATCATACAAGTATCCTCAGTTCAGTAGCCTGTGGGAACCTCCACTTAAAACACCTGTATACCGGCGTTCACTATACTGTGGCGGCCGTCCCTTGTCATGTCACCGCGTCGGCGTCACTCCTATAGGATCCATTCCTTGAATTCACGCATTAGGCAACACCGTCGAACACCAACCATAGGAGCCGCTTACTTTGCAGCATACACATACCCCACCCTCGCAACTTTGGATACGAAGCAATACATCAGCACAAATTCACATTGGCAAACCACACATGCAATTATTCACGTTGGTAACCACAAAAGATTCAACCAACATCTCATATAATCTTAACCACATACGTTCGAGGCAATTCACATAACCATTTACAATCATAGAATCCATCGGGTATTCAATATTGCAACCACATGGATCTCATACCCCAGTGCACATATATCAATATCACAAAAAATCACAAAGTCGAACGTACTATGAACAACCACCACTAGGACCAAACCACATATCCTTTGATCCCCATAAACACAGAGCAAAGAAGTTTATCAATACATATATATATACATATATAGATAAACACACAACTTACATAAACACCCATCAAAATGAAATGATACATTCTTGATTACATAAGGATTTGCGAGGAATATAATTCCTATGGCAAGGTACTTGCCTCAATAATCGACACCTGAATACTCCGACGAACATGGATCGATCGGACAGCCCCGGAAATCTACAGTCTCCACGAGAGACAACAATAACCCAATTATCTACGAGGAGGTCACGGACCTTCTGTAAGAAATGGTACCCTGATAGGAAACCCCATTCATCTGCACCTCTTATCCGCGGTTAAGTTAACACAGATGGGATATCTTTCATTTTGGTTTGGGTACGCATACAGAATAGGTACCTTGCAGTTGAGGCAGGGATTACAGGGCTGGCTCGGCAGTCGGCTTAGGCTTAGAGCGCAGGATGACAAGACCTACCTCAGGTATTTTACAATCGAGATTCTTCTATTGCTGACCCTACGGTCCTTCCACGGTCCAAAAGATATGAACATAGTTCTTGTATTGACGAACCCTCATGGCCGTCCCTTTCGGGATCCATGTGTTGGGCATCTCACGCTTCCTTCAATAGGTGAAACGCTATCGGTGAAGTGATACGATCTACTTAGAATGGGATCGGGCACATGACCATGGTGCAAGGCTACCATCTAAGAGTGACAAATATGCCTACATGGCCTAGAAGCTATTCTATTGTCTGCTTACGCTACTTATTATGTGCTCCTATCCTTTATAGTCGAGTAGTTTTCCGCGTCTCTCCTTGAAAGAGGGAAATTTCTTGAATGTTCGGTTCGAACGGACTCAGAAAAGAATTATAGGTTTTTCTCAGAATCCTACTGCTAGTAGCGAAGCCTTGCTTGATCATAGGAACAGGAGCTATGTTATTAACCCATACGCGAAATGAAAATAAAGTCTTTTGATGGTCGATAAGTGCATAGGTAAAGCCACCAATGGACAAAGAAAGCAAAGAAGATGGCTCTTCCGACTAGACTTTGATTTCTGGTAAAGAGGTAGGGGTCCTATATCAATCCTCATGCAGTGACATAAAGTGATAACTAGTTAGCGAAGTGATCTTTAGCTGGTCATGGCCAACATGTGCTCTTTTTTACTCGGAGCCGTCTATTTCCATAGAAGGAGGTTTTCCTAACTTTTTTAGTGTATTTGTGGAGGAAAGATCGAAGACGGGGATACCAAAAACGATGGAAATCACATCCAAAAACCGAAAGAAACTCATTGAAACATTTAATCGACACTAAATGTTCACAGTTATTCAAGAACACCCGAAATCATCAGCCGGGTTGAATGAACCGAAGATATGCATATACAATTAATAGAAAATGATCAATAACAATATTTAACACCGGTCATTTTACCAAAACCGGATTGAAATTGAAATCAAGAACAAAACCCTCAAAAAGTCAAATGTAGGGAATTCAAGAAAATACCTCGATCCAGTGAAGAACAAGAGTTAAATGTCGTTAATCCACACCAAAACATTTATGGTTACATTGAGTGATGAAAGATTGATGAACTTTCATGAAGAATCGTCCCCCGAACGGAAGAAAAAAGATAATAAATGGGTTGAAAGATTGAAAATGAACTTTCAAGTGACGCGGACGGGTTAGATCTGACACGGCCGGCTGTGTTGGATTCTGACACAGCCCGTGTTGTTTGATAGGACCAGATTTATTTCAGATAGTTCTCACTAATATGAGCATAACTTTCTCATCCACAGTCGAATTAACTCGTTTGAATCATTGGAAATCTAACTTGATGCTCTATCATACTGTAAAGTTTCAGAATTTTTTGTGTTTCCAAGAATTGATGGTGAATTTTACAAAGTCGAACCTAAATATGGAAAGTCGAAATAATATGCCGATTAATCTGAAACGATATCACAATGACGAAAACTGCTGAACAAAAACATGTCCAAAATTTGTCATTTAACAAAAGCGAGACGTCTGAATCAAAAAATACAGATATGAAAAATACGGGTATTACATACACCATATCCACACTTATTGTCCCTGATTAGAAATTTGACGACCTAATTGTAGTGGTCGCTAGCCTGGTGGACTCGGTGAAAGATATTACAGACAAGAAGGCTGAATCAATGCATATTCTGCGGGATATTCATGGTAAAGTCACAGAGCTTGATAATACCAAAAAGGGGGAAGAGGCCCGTGAGGCTGGAAGGAGATGGAGGATGGAAAAAGAAAGGGAGATGGAAGCAATAGTGGATGACACTATTGCTAAAGCTATGAGAAGACTGGTCGGAACCAAGCCAGGCCAAGGAGCAAGAGGATTCTGGATAACTAGTTCTCGTCCCTAGTTCCAGAATCCCAATTTTTCTTGGAAAAATACAATGCCGAAGCCCACTGAGATCTTACTCCATACAAATAGGCAGCCATCAGTAGAAGAGTTGAAGGAATGGAAGATCCCTCTGCCAGGTTCAACCATTTCAAGACACTCGAGGATGCTATAATGGAGTTCTTAAGGCTCCTGTCAGAATGAAATCTCCCTTTGTAACTGAATCTAAAGTCTAAACATCTAAAGGTTGATCAGATAACTCACCTATAAGACTGGATCCTCACCTTCAATGTCTCCCAGGAAGGAAGAAATTTCTATAGGAATCGAGGCAGAGATTTCTTAGTAACTGGTGGAAAGGAACCAAGCATGATCCCTCTTGAAAGTCTTGGAAGCATCAACATTATAGAGGATAACTTTTGACATCTGTATTTTTGTTTATTTCTGTATGCTCTCCAATGTAATATTTTAATCTCTAAAACAGCACTGTAATCCTGATCATCAATAAGATTTTATTTTACCTCAAAAAGATTATAGCTCGTGATCTTCAGTTACTGCTCTGATTACAATTCATATTGAACTATTTGCTAAGTATAAATTTTTCTACATCTCAAGCTGTAAGAACTTGTGTTCAAACTGTTTATAGATTAAGTTGTATTCGAGTTAGATTACTTGTTGTTAGATTGCGACTATGAGCCAATCATAATTTAAGTTGTAATACACTTAGTCTTGTAGAATTTAAAGTTTTAGAACTTGCCTGTGAGCAGTTTAAATTTTAGACTAAGTCTCGAAGATCATATCATTCGACAAAAGACTTGAAGACAACCTCAAGTTTTTAAAGGGTTTTGGCATTATCAAAATGGGGAAATTGTTGGAGAAAATAATACTCAAGTTTTTTTGATAAAATGCTCCCTACAGCATGTCCCTACAGCACAACTTCATACAGTGCCCAAAGAAGTCAAATCCTACAGTTAAGCTCCAGAGTACATCAAAAGAAGAAACGTTGGCTACAACAAACAAGGCTATAGGTGTTTTACTTACGAAGAGTAAAACACAAATCCAATAAGACATAAACTGAACTTTTAATTGTTGTCAAACAATATTCCTTTATTCATAAAGTATTCACAGTTCAAAAGTAGCATTTAATGCTGATAGGACAGCATTTAATGCAGCCGAAGAGACTACAGACATAAGAACATTTAATGCGGAGAATGTCTAAAGCGTTAAATGCAAAATATCTTTAATTCAAACATTATGAAGCCACCAGTCAGAGTTGTCTAAATCTCACCAACTGGCCAATGGCTACATTTATAATGGATCTAGGTTATAAATAGCCCAAACAAGAGGACATTGCTCATACATACACACAAGAGTTATATTGAACACCGAGATTATAATCTAAGAGCAATATATTTCTTCAAGCATACAACATATATTTTGAGTGAAGAAATATCCAAGTCCTCAACAAAGAACAACACAACGACATCGAAGCTTACAAAGTATACAACTATTGTTCTATTAGTGACACTTCAAAAACCTACTGTTGAGACCATTATCCCTGTGTGGACTAAGTCGAGCTCTTCCGACCTGTGTGGGAAGAATAGAGTTCAAAGACGAAGCTTCAATCTGTGTGGGAAGAAGCATGTTGAAGAAGCCTATAGTCAATATGTGTGAATGGCTCAAGCTACAATCCATTTTATCAATCTGTTTGAATGATACATCGACGAGTTTGTTCAAATCATATAGTTGTGTATGCCTTGACTTTAATAAACTTCTTACTCCTATGTGGAGGACATGTGGACATAGAGGGATTACCTCGAACCACATTAAACTGTCTTTACTTTCTATCCTTATTGTTTTCCTACTACCTATTATTTTAATATACTTGCTTTGAATACCTTCTAAGCACCAAGCTATAGGAGATTGTCTAGTTGTACTTACAACAACTTAGTCTAAGACTTCCGCTACACAAACTTAAACTTCAAAAAATATTACAACTTATTCAACCCCCTTGTACAATAGTACGTTGTGGCCAACACTTACCCATTCTATAATCCAACAATCTCTTTTTGCAAAGAAGACTCTGGATGAAAAATTTCTATGTGGAACCAAGCCCACCCTGTTCCTAACTCCATGCCAAAGTCGAGTGATCCTCGAGACATCTATGGTCAATCTACAAAGAACAAGGTTGAAGATGAGAAGAATAAAAAGGCTTTAAGTAAGAAGAGAAGTATTCCCAACGGCAGCTCGCCTAGAGTTGTCGAGAAGAAGATTAAGAAGCACAAGTCTCACAATGAGACTGTAAAACTTAAAGTTGTTCCTACAGCTCTTCAGCATGCTACATCGGCCCTTGAGGTTCTGCCAACTGACCCCATCCATACAGCTCCCTCAAAGACTGCAGAAATCCCAGAGGATGTTCAAACAGTGGATGTCCCTAAAAAGATGCTAATCCTTATGAAGTTGTACAAATAGAGGAACCCACTACTGATCCGACAACAGATCCTAAGCCACCCGCGGCTATGACATATGAAAATAAGTTTTCATGAAACTTCAAGGAACAGGCGAATCGATTGCCCTCTTGGAGATGACAGCCGCCTCTCTGCACAGGGAACCCACCCTTGTCATGAATCCCTCTCCGAACAGGGAATCCAACCCTGTTAGGAACCCTTGTCCAAGTAGGGTCCCACAGCCACCGAGAATCCCAACTGTACATTAGCCCAAACTAATGCAAGGAGCCCCTCCCCCTCGGAATGAGAAATAAAACACTATTAGAAGTTCACATTGATGTGGCAGTTGAACGTATGAATATCTAGCAAACCCGCAAGGTAGCTAATTTCGAAACCTTGCACAATTGGGACGACTGGAAACATGAAGAGTTGTTTGTTTGGAGGTCACCGACACTGACAATGTCGAAACTTTGATCAGATGGGATGATCAGTTTTATCATGAATTAATTACAAAATAATGTGTGTAGAAAGAGAAAGCAAGACTCAAAGGTAAGCAACCATGTTGTGATAGCACTCGGAGCCCTAGTCCTCACTCAGAACCTGACTCTATTGGCGATGATGAAACCATGCAGACAGGCTATGAATGAGCCGAGAAGAGGCTCGTGAGAAAGAGCTCTCAAAAATACAAGCGCGCAAGGCCATGAGACCTCTAGGCAATCTCCAAAATAGCCCAAGTCCCCGTACAGGGACAAGCCGAACACCTATAGGAGGAATTTGTCCCTCCTGTACCAGAAACTGATGAATACATGGAACCTCAACATGAGGAATCAATCCTTCTTGTTCCCATGTGGGGATAAGAAGAAATCATCCAACAGGAGGAATCAGCCCCTCCTGAGCAGCCAGAACAAGCTGAGACCTAGCAGGAGGAATTAGTCCCTCCTGTACATCAGGCTACAAACCCGATATCAGACATAAGGAACCAATACCTTATGTCCCACATGTGGATGAACCTTCCCCAGCTGACAGAGGCTCCAGTACAGGAACATGTAGAAGTTCCTCTTCCTATAGGTACATCTCAGTACGACTGTTATCATGATTTCCTTTATGAAGATCCACCCACACCTCGAAGCTCGATCGTCATTATTTAACTTGGCGAATCCCCTACTCCCCTTTTCAATTTCCCATGAATTGAAGACCGCAAATCTCACATAAGATCTCTTGCCAAGGAAATGATATTCATAAAGTATGCTGTCATGTCCCTCTACAATGTCGGCAAGGAAATCGATTGGATGCAAGGCACGGCTATGGATGAATTTACTGATATGCGGCGGGTAGTACAGGATGTTCCTGAAGCCTTCCTATTACTTTCGAATGTTGTTCGTCATGACCTCCACCTACTCAAAGAACATCAAGAGTTTATTCTCAAGAAGGAACAAGAGAAGGTTGGAGTAGTCGAATCAACCAGAGAAGTTTATTGTATGTTAAATTTCAATAAGTCTCGCACTATAATTATATTATTCATCAATAAAGAGACTTCTTCTCTCAAAAGATTACAGCTCATAATCTATATTACTGTGTACATTCTTGACAAACATTGAAATTATTTCTAAGTATGAAATTTGTTAAAATAAGCTGTAAGAACTTATCTACGAACAGTTCATATATATATTAAGTTGTATTCACTAAAACAACATGTTGAAATATTGTGCTTGCGACCTAATCATAGTTTAAATTGTGAAGCACTTCGCCTTGTAGGATACAATTTTTAGAACATGCTTGCGAGATGTTCATATTTTAGTCTAAATCTTATGATGATCAGATTATCAGAAAGAAGACTTGAAGCTGGAACTTTTAGAGGAGTTTGGCATTATCAAAAAATGAAAAATTGTTGGGATAAATCCTCCTGGAGTTTTGATAAATGCAGCAAAATACAACCAACATCCTATAACCTTCTTCAAACAGTACTCAAAGCCAATCATCCTATAGAGAATTGAAGAAATCAGCTTACAACATATTTGCCTAGTTGGGTACAGCATGAATGTGGTATGCGTTTTACTTAGGAAAAGCAAAATGCAACTCCACCACATATTTACTTAGACTTTTAACCATTGTAAGATAAGTCATTCTTCATTCACAAAGTATTTACGGTTTTAAAGTGCAACTAATGCTGATGGTGAGCATTCAATGCGGTCGAAGACTGTGCACTGTAGAGCATTTAATGATGGCAAAAGAATGTCTGAAGTATTTAATGCTGACACTCTAATTCAAATATTCATCAGCCGACAATGTGAAGGGTCCACATCTCACCAACCAGCCAATGGCTATAATTGTAATGGATATATTTCCTATGTTATAAATAGCCTAATCATGAGGACTTGCTCCTTCAACTAGATCACTGAGTCTAACTGATCAATTGGACAATTTCCGATATCATAAAAAGAGCAAACACTCTCTTTAAGCGCACAACGCCATTCTTACAGAAGAGATAGTCAATCCTCAACTAGGTGAACAACAAATTACTGTAAGGATCTTAAAATGCCTACATCTGCTGTTCGGATAATTCACTACCTTATTTGGCGTTGAGTAACTTAGCTTGTGTGGACTACAAATGAACTGTTCCGACCTTTGTGGGATGATAAGAGTTTAGGAGAATGAAGCTTCGATCTTTGTGAGAAGAAGTCAGGATCAAGGAGCACAACCAATTTTTGTGAACGAATTAAGATAGAGTAAGGTGTATCAATCTGTATGAAAGATAAAATTACTTGTTTAGTTTAAATCATCTAGTTGCGTACGCTTTGATTTTAATAAACATTCCTCATGTATGGAGAACCTATGGACGTAGAGGACATTGCCTTGAATCACATTACATATTGTGTTATTACTTGCTTTGTTTACTTCTAGCTTACTGCCTGTTATTCTTAGTATACATACTCTATAAACCCTATGAGCGACATGTGGTGCATCATAGAAGACGGTCCTTACATCTTTGAGAAGGACAACATACTTGAGGAGATTGCAGCCGGGAAGCCAGAGAAGATCCCGAAGAAGAGGACGGAGCTGACCATTTAAGAGAGAAAGCTGGCCAACCTTGGCAACCGGCCAGAGATGTGCTATATCAAACTCTTGACAAGTCAACCATGGTCAAGATCAAGATTTTCCAAAATGCCAAAGAAATTTGGGATACCCTTGATGTGATGTGTGAAAGTACAGAGCTGATAAAAGAAAACAAGTTGTCAATCGCTACCCAGAAGTTTGACAACTTCAAGATGAAGACCAGAGAATCAATAGACCAGGTGGACACAAGGTTCACAGAGATCATCAACGAAATAAACTCCCTTGGAAAAACTTATGGCAACAGGGAGATGGCCTTGAAGGTGTTAAGATCACTTAGCCCTGAATGGAGCATGAAGGCGGTGGCCATGAGGGAATCCAAAGACATCAATAAAATAAAGATTCAAGAACTATTCTCTGAACTGAAGGCTTATGAACTCGAACTCCCAAGTTCATCATCAAACGAGCCTGTAGAGAAGGGGATAGCATTTGCAGCCGAGTCCCCCGCCAAGAACCTGTCTGATGTCAAACCTCCAAATCCACTCGATTTCGAAGAAGATATGGCGTTTATAATGCAAAGATTCAGCAATTTCCGAAAGAATTACTCCAAATATAAGAAAAATTATAAGGATAATCCAAGGAGAAACCAAAAAGCCGGAAGCTGGAAAGTGGAATGCTATAACTGTCATAATACATGACATTCAAATCGACTGTCCTGATCTTAAGAAGGACGAGAGCAAGAAAGAGGTGAGCAGAAAAGAAGACCGAAGGAAAGCCCTCATTGGAGAAGACCAAGAGAAAGTGGAATCAAGCAGCGGATTCTTCTCTGATGATGATGAATATGACTGTCTGATGGCCAACCTAGCTAATGAAGAGGTAACATCTAAACCATCTAATTCAAATAATAGCTCAGACATGTCACAAGACATGACTTGCACAAATCTGTAAATAAGCTTCTCCAAGACTTTGAGAAATTAAAATCTGCAAACCTAGCTATATTAGCCGAGAAGACTCAGCTGCAAGATGAGAATAGGCAGCTGAAAAATGATTCTGAAAAACTCAGCCTAGAGTTGAATAAAACCAAATCTGATCTTGAACAACAGGCTGCAGATAACTTGAAAAACCAGGCTGATATCACTACAGCTGAGATAAAATGATTAACTGCTTTGAATAGTGAAAAATCAGCTGCACTTGCTCATGTCAAAGCTGAGTTTACTAAACCGACTCAGCTAAGTAAAACTCAGGTGAAGGATATAACCTCCCTGAAGGCGTCTCTAACTTTGGACGAAATGTGTATGAACAAAAGGCCACTATATTTTAGATCAGGCCTTGGATATGACCCCAACACTCCCTCTAGTTCTAAAACTACTTTCATCAAGGGAGAAACACTTGTCCCGACTGCTGAGCTAAATTACAAACCAATGTTTCAAAATAGGCAGCAGCCAAGTCACAAGGCTTGGCTGCAGCCAAGGTATAGAATGCAGCCACCTAGACATGAGACTAGGCAATGGCCAAGGCAAAAGCAGCAACCCAGACAACATGCCCATTATTATCAAAGACTCCCCAAAAATAGATTTCAAAATGGGAGGGGCAAATGGAAACCTCAAGGTTATCCAAGATTTCAAAATGAACAGATGTGGAGACCCCAAATATTTTATAAAAGGTCTCAGCCAAGTATAGAAATGGCCTACATCAATTTTATGAGGCATACCCAGTACACAATCCTAACAGAAGATACAGGCCCAGACAACAAACACCTTTTGGGGCAATAATAACTTTCACAATCCCAGGAGAAATCAATTCTCCAGGAAACTAACTAAACCCCAAGGACCCACACATATTTGGGTACCTAAATCTTTGCTTGTATGATTGCATAAAAGGTGGAAGGACTACTACCACATCTCCACAAATTCAAATATTTGAGGTGAAGAATGGTTTGTAGATTCTGGATGCTCAAGGCACATGACCGGGAACAAAAAGGTGCTGTCAAATTATATCAAATAAAGAGGTCCAGGCGTAACCTTTGAAGATAGCTCTAGAGGTCAGACTCAAGTCTTTGGAGAGATACACAAAGGAAACATCACTATATCAAAAGTTCATTATGTCAAATGGCTCAAATACAACCTTTTGAGCATAAGCCAATTTTGTGATGAGAAGAATCTAGTAGTCTTCAACATTTGGAAATGTATGGTGATAGATATTCTATCTGGAGAAGTGAAGCTACAAGGATTCCGAAGGAGAGATGTCTATATGATAGATTGGAAAACAGGAACTCCCAACACCTGCTTTCTATCCGAGACAATAGCAGAAAATGGATGGCTGTGGCACAATAGACTATGTCACCTAAACTTCAAAGCCATCAACAAGATTAGTTCTCAGAAGCTGGTCAGAGGACTTCCAGAAGAAGTTTTCCGAAAGGAAACTCTCTGTGATGCATGTCAGAAAGGGAAGCAGACCAGAGCATCATTCAAGCCAGTCCAACCTACCACTCTCACAACAAGGATCTTAGAGCTACTTCACATAGATCTATTTGGTCCTATCAATCCAAGGACCCTAAGTGGCAGAAAGCATAC
Source organism: Orobanche coerulescens (assembly GCA_033398695.1). NCBI lineage: Eukaryota > Viridiplantae > Streptophyta > Magnoliopsida > Lamiales > Orobanchaceae > Orobanche > Orobanche coerulescens. The sequence goes on along the minus strand of CM065817.1, from coordinate 107,487,755 downwards.
TCTAGTAGTAGTAGATGACTACTCAAGGTCCACATGGATTGTCTTTCTATATAAGAAGTGAAACCTTGACAAAGCTGCCTGAGCTGCTGAGAAGGATCCAGAATGAGAAATCCCTCTCAATCATCTAGATCAGATCAGATAGAGGAGGAGAGTTTCTCAACAGAGCAATCACTGAGTACAGTGATCATAATGGGATCCAGCACGAGCTCTCTGCAGCCAAGACTCCACAGCAGAATGGTGTTGCCAAAAGAAAAAACAAAACCTTTAAGGAAGGAGCCAGGTCCATGATTGCAAAAGCAGACCTACCCAAAAGGTTCTGGGCTGAAGCTGTCAACACAGCATGCCACACTCAAAACAGGAGTATGATAGTATGGAGTCATGGCAAAACTCCCTATGAGGTTTGGAATGGCAGAACACCTACCGTTGCTTATTTCCATATTTTTGGTTGTAAGTGTTTCATCTACAACAATGGTAAAACCCAACTCAATGCCTTTCATGCTAAAACTGATGATGGTCTCTTTATGGGATATTCACAAAGAAGTAAAGCATATAGAGTTTTTAATAAAAGAACCTTAGTTGTGGAGGGAACACCTCATGTGGTATTTGATGAATCTAATGCTGAGTAAAGGAAACATGTGGAATTAATTGAGAATAAACTCAAATCTGCAACCCTAGAAGAAGTCATCATCCATGATACAGGAATGGTGGACTCACCTGCAGACCAGCTTGAAGACCCAACTGCAGATCAGATAGGACCTCAAAACCTACCTGATCCAGTTGCTGCTGATAAAGACCCATATGTAGCTAATGAAGCCGCATCTGTAGATCAGACATGACCCCCCATGCACATGACAAGACCGTAGCTGATCCAGTGGCAGACCAAGAAGACCAGAACCAAGCTGAAGCAGAAAGAGAAGGAGTTCACCAAAGCAGCTCTACAGGGGAACAGACCCTGAAGAAGAGACATTCCTAAGTGGCTTAAAGATCATCCCATCCAACAAATCATTGGGAAGCTAACTGATAGAGTCAAGACCAGACAGTCCACACTACCAGCAGGAATGGCAATGTTTTCATGCTTTATGTCTCAAATAGAACCCAAGACTACAGAACAAGCCTTGGAAGACTACTCATGTATCAATGCAATGCAAGAAGAGCTTAACCAGATGGAAAGGAACAATGCTTGGGAACTGACATATAGACCAGATCACAAGAGGGTTATTGGCACCAAATGGGTGTACAAGAACAAATGCAATGGAGATGGAGCTATTGTTAGGAATAAAGCTAGACTTGTTGCTAAGGGCTATGCACAATGTGAAGGAATATATTTTTATGAAACCTATGCACCTGTTGCAAGATTAGATGCCATCAGACTATTCCTTGCATATGCTGCATTCAAGAATTTTGAAGTCTACCAAATAGATGTGAAGAGTGACTTTCTTAATGGAATTCTAGAAGAACAAGTCTATGTGGAGCAACCCCCTGGATTTTTCAAAGGAGACAAAGTCTACAAGCTTCTAAAAGCCCTATATGGACTCGAGCAGGCACCAAGAGCATGGTATGAAACATTATCTGTGTTTCTTGAGAAGAACGGTTTCAGCAAAGGAAAGGTGGACAAGACCCTATTCACATATTATTAGTTCAAATATATATGGATGATATCATATTTGGCTCAACCAATATAGAGCTGTGTGAGAAATTCTCAAATCTCATGCAAGGAGAGTTTGAGATGAGTATGATGGGCAAACTAAATTTCTTTCTAGGTTTGCAAGTTAAACAGATGGAAAATAGAATTTTCATCAATCAAGCCAAATATACCAGAGATTTAATCAAGAGATTTGGAATGGAATCAGCCAAACCAGCAAGAATCCCTGTGAGCACAAGCACTCATCTAGATACATATGAAGGAGGCATATCAGTGGATCCAACCCACTACAGAGGACTTATTGGATCACTCCTTTATCTGACTGCAAGCAGACCAGACATATCATATGCCGTAGGAGTATGTACTAGATTTCAATCCAAGCCAAAGCAGTCTCACCAGGATGCAGCTAAGAGGATAATCAAATACCTTAAGTCTACAGTCAATGTTGGACTTTGGTATCCTACGGATGATAATTTTGAGCTATCAGTATACTCAGATGCAGACTTCGCAGGATGCAAAATTAATAGGAAAAGCACCAGTGAAGCGTGCCAATTCCTAGGAACCAGACTGATATCCTGGTTTAGCAAGAAGCAGGTATCTAACTCTATATCAACAACAGAGTCAGAATACCTAGCTGCATGTAGCTGTTGTGCCTAGATTCTACGGATCAGACAACAGCTAAGGGACTACAACATCATTGCAAATGAAGTCCCAATATGGTGTGACAATAATAGTGCATGTGCAATAACCAACAATCCAGTATTGCACTCCAGGACGAAGTACATTGATGTTAAACATCATTTCATTAGAGACCATGTGCTTAACAAGAGAGTCAGAGTAGAAAGAGTCAGCACAGAATACCAGATTGCTGACATATTCACCAAACCGGTACCAGAAGAAAGGTTTTTGGAGCTAAGCAGGGAACTTGGTTTACTAGAGTGGGAACCTAGTACAGATGAGAAAGCTAGCTGAACAGATCAGACAAGAAGACGAAGGCCATGCAAAGAAACGTAGCTGATCGAGACTACAGGCGATACAACTCACCTGATGTAGATCAGTCAAACAAGTCAAATGGTCAACCAGCTAAGTTCTCTACCCCTGACCGACTCTTGAATATTAAATTATTATTTATCGACACATGGCAACTACACATTCACACGACCTCCACAATGATCAATTAAATCCAACTGTCATTTTTTGAATTTCCGAAAGCAGGACCACTGATTAATTTAATTTAAATTTTAAAATCTCAAAAGGTGGACCACCGCTTAAATAAATAATATTAAATTCCAAACGTCATTTTAATTTTCTATTTAAATACGGAAAAATCATTTCAACTTTACCTTCTTCAAGCTTTCAAACCCTATTTTTCAAAAGCAGAAAAACTTTCGAGCTTTCAATACACTCAAAAACAAATTTTCTTGTGCAGAAATGGAGGCGTATTTCGACAGAGTGAATCTGAAGGCTGTGAAGGACCAGATTATTTTCAGTCTGGTGGTCGATTTCAAGGGGCTGCTCGAAATAAATCTGGATAACAAAGTGTATAACATTATCAGATCTATGAATACGAATGGGATCTACCCATTCCTGAGCATCAGCCCCAAATTTCTCTACAAGAAGGTTGTCATCGCGTTTTACCGGGAAGCTAGAGTTCTAGAATCGGGCATCAGGAGTTTAGTCTTTGGAGAAGAAGTGTAAATCACTCCTCATACTGTCGTAAAGGCTTTCATGATGAAATCTCATGGTGTAGCCATAGAAGCTTTGAAGCAGAACACAGCCGACACCTGGCTGAAGATCAAGGCTCTTGACCAACTGTCAAAATTGAAGCTGACTGCAAAGAGAAGCGAGCTGAGAAAAGATATCGCTATGCATTAGATATTACCAACAAAATAGTGATGGGTATGGCTGGAAGCTACGACCAGTTGTCGTCAGCCAAATTCACGGTTTTGGGAGCCCTAATTCAAGATGAGCTGATTGAATGGGCTGACTATATCTTCAGACAATTGGTGCGTGAAGTAAATAAATTCCAATGGCTAGATGATGAGAAAAGGTTCAAAACCAAGCTGGCCTATGGGACTCAGATTAGTTGGATTCTAGAGCATTTTGGCATGGCGAAGGGAAATGCAGATCCCTTTCACATCAATAAGAGGCTTGGTCACCTAGACCAAGAGACTCTAAGAAGATTGGGAAGTATGAGGAAAGCATGCAAAATTCTGGAGGAAATGCCTATCAAACCTACACCTTACACATACCCCTCTAGTTCAGACGAGTCTGAAGACCAAGCTACAGCACAGAACTCACCTGCAGATCAGTCTGATTCAGACTCAGACAACACTCCTATAGCCCTTCGTTTCAAACAACTGTCCATTGGTCCAGACCAGCCCTAGGAGAGCCAATCCAATCCTCATCGGAACCCTCCCCCAAGAGGCCAAGGCATCTAATCTTTAAAGAGGAAGAGCAATCAGATCATCCATATGCACCTGAACCTGCCCCTATAGATCAGATGCAGATCATCCCTTCACCAGTACTTATTCCTGACCAATCAAACCTTATTGCTGAAGAGATCTCTCGGATCACCCTGCCAGACATGTCTGAAGAAGAAGAAGCAGATTTAATTATCCACATCCCTGAAGCAGATTACTCATTCAACCTGCTAGAGAACAATTCCCTGAACCTATCTGTAGAGAAGCTTCAAATGGTAAAACATCATGCTCTTAACACTTCATATATCAATGTTTTCGAGGAATGGAAGACTTTAAAATCCTTTCCATTTACTCAACTGCAATCGTTTGTTGAAATGAGTAGCTGGGACTTTCCCCAGGCTATGGAGGAAGTGCTCATGGGCTTCTGCCATGAGACAGATGCAATTTTAGTGCTCCAAGAGAACTGGTTCATGTCCCATTTTAAAACCAACATAGACCAGCTCATCCATCTTATTATGGAAAGTGTTTTGGACGGTTCTCTAGATGAGGATGGAGAAGTTGAAGAAAAAGAAATAAGAATAGAAGATATAGTGGAGAAAGAGAAGATAGAAGTTGAAAAAGAAGAAAATATTATAGTTGAAGAAAAAGGAGAGGAAGTGAGAGAGGAGGAAGAAGATGAAAAAGAGGAAGAAAATATTGAAGTTTAAAAACAATATGCTGAAGAAGAACAAGAAAAGACAGAAGAATTGGAGGAGGAAGAAGAAGATGATGAAGGAGAAGAAGTTGAGAAGGAAGAAAAAGATGAAAAATATGATGAGGATGATGATGAGGAGGAGGAGGAGGAGGAAAAGAAGGATGAAGAAGAAGAAGAAGAAGAAGAAGAAGAAGAAGAAGAAGAAGAAGAAGAAGAAGAAGAAAAAAAGAGAAGGAAGAAGAAGAGACAGGAGAAAAAGAAGACAGAGAAGATGACGCTGGGGCACCTTCCCAAAACCCGAGGTCAGATGATCAATAAGACAGATCGGGGACTCCAGACAATACCCCATCTGATCAGCCGCCTGCCGACAGGAGTCTGCATACAGGTAGGTCAACTTCAAACCTACCTGCAGGCGCAGAAAGCTCAGGCGAGCACTCGCTTCAGGCATCACCCATCTCACCTGTGATAGTTGACCTGATCCGCAAAATTGTCAAAGAAACTGTTGGGGAGCTGCTTGCCACAGAAGTCAAGCCTGACCTGCAAATTTTTCACACCCTAAACTCCAAGCTGGACACCTTGATACAGAGAGGTGTACCTCCCCCTCCCACAAACTCCAGGATGCCTCTTGGCATGTCAGACTGGATGATAAGAGTTGAGCAGCAGTTAACTATGCTAGTTGATGCTGGCAAAGGGGGGAAGGAAGTAAGCAAGGGGAAGCAAGGGGAGGAACAGGTCAAGTACAGGATGAGGAATCTATAAAGGAGCTCAGAATGAAGAACATGCAGGATATTCCTTTACTTGAAGCTGGACCATCAAACCTAAAGAGGAAGGAGGAAATATTTGCTCCTAATCTAACTGAAGACCAGCCTGCAGTCAAGAAGAGGAGAACCAGACTTGGGGAAGAGCCCAGATTTGAATGGGAAGGCAAAAGAGCTTTGGTATGTTGAGGAATTACTACCTGCTGAAGTTGGTCCAATGTAGGGAGATGCGAAGAAGCAGTTCATTGATAAATATTATATCTGGGAGTTACTCCAGGGTCAAGACTGCTCCCTACAGTAGACATTTATCAACTTCATGGAAGCATCATGGCCAACTCTCTGGGCCATCTTAGTAAAACATGCAAAATCATGGGACGCTTACCCCCCATGATTCCCCTCTTCATATCTAAAGATCCTCCCACTTTATTAAACGATGAATTGGATAAGCTAGCATTGTAGAGAGAGATAAGAAAGCTATGTGAAAAGCATAAGTTCTCATCCAAAGAAGAACAATAGTTTGACTCTCTTGTTATCAGAAGGAATTATGGCCTAACACCTGTCAAGAAGAGACCAATTGGCGCAAAGCCTATTAGGCCTTCCAAGCAGCCTATCAGAAGAGGCAGAGGCAGAGGCAGATAGATTTTTGTAATTCATTGTTTCTGGAACTTACCTGTAAAATTCTTATTTTGTAGAATTTCTGTGTATTTTGTTTGATCATCTAAAGCCTATGTACTTGTAAACAATTCAGAGAATTATATAATAGTCATTTGAATGACAACCACTAGTTGTCTCAAAACAAAGACTGAATTTTAGTTTGTGTCTTGCACTTGACTATGTGTATACCTCTTAGTCATTTGAATAATTGCTTAAGTTTTGCCATCATCAAAATAGGGGGAATTTGTTAGGAATAGTTGTTAGATTTTGATGATGTCATCATTGTACTTGTTTATTCAATGTATGCTTATTACCTGGCAAATGTACGGAAGAACCAAATGAGTATCTTCCATAGGCCAAATTATGTTAAATTAGATACTTGGCAAAATGTAAAGAAGAACCAAATGAGTATCTTCTATAGGCCATTCAAGTTAGGCTTAAAATCGGCTAAGTACAAAGTACGGATTAGTACATCACAGTAGTTTCGGTTAGACAAGCAACATCAGAGAAGTTTGACCAAACACTGCAGAAAGCTGAGTCTCAGTCAAATGAAGATCAGAGAAGTATTGGTCAACAATTTTTATCAAAGAAGTTTGACCAGACTGCAGTCAAGTGATCAGACTGAGCCCAAGTCATCTGAAATCTGACCATCAGATCAGTTCATCAGATCAGAAGACTTCAGATCAGAGAAGTCTCGTCAGGACATCAGAGAAGTCATCGTCAAAGAAGTCCGATGACAGAGAAGTTTGACTGCACTTCAGATAGATTAACTTAAAGAGATCAGATAAGTGATCAGCCAAGTAAACCTGTCCACGTCAGCATACGTTGAAAAGTCAATAATTAAGGAAAGTCATATGCGGGGGATAAGGGACAGATTGGAGAGATTCCCGGAAGGATATGAATTAAATAATTCATCCAGACCCACCTTTGAAGACTTTAGACATATTTAAATCAAAAGATTCGGACCCATCACGTGAAAGTCTTCACAACGGTCGGAAATGGATTAAAATAAGGGAATCCAGCCTTGCAACGTTCGGAAAAGAAAAACAAAGAAGTCTATTTCTCCAACGGACGGATTTGTTATAGATTTGCAATGTCTATGAAGAAAAGCTCTAAGGATTGACAAGCTATAAATATCTGAAGATTTGAAAGAGCAAAGGACGATGCAAACTATACTCTCAAGCAATTAAAGCAATCAAGCGATCAAGAATTCTATAGGATCGTGAAGAGCAGCATTCACATTACACATACGAAAAAAGCTCTTAGTTGGAGAAGACAAAACACTCTTGTCTTAAAATCTGAGTACGGGGTACTTCACTGGTTGAAGTTGCACGACTGATAGGCATCCAAGGATTTGTAGATCGAGAGGTGCTAGGCAGTCCGAAAGGAGTTGCAACGACAGGATTTCCACTAGTTGGAAGTTGTTGTAGATAAGTTGTAGAATCACTATAATATTTATCACTGGTTGAAAATTATAGTAAATTTATCTCCAACTGGTTTGGAGAAAGTGGATTAGTAGAGGATTACCCCACCTCTCAGACTACTATAAATTACATGCGTACTTTATTGTTTTAGCATTATACTTAACTGCTGCATTCATACTTAGTGTTTCATTGTTTATATTCTGTATTCGTCGTCAGCTGACTTCCGCACTTATATTGTGTACAGATGACTCTAAGTCATCTGTAGCATCAGCTGAGAAACTCCTTAATTCCTACTTGGAAAAAGAGTTTCAATAAGTCTATTCACCCCCCCCCCCCACCCTCTAGACTTATTTCTGATTACTTATGACCTACAGTGTAAGCCACCACTATGTTGGGATGGTTCGTCTGAGTTGATCGGAGCGGAGCCGCATATGTTAGTGAAGACCAGAGAGAATATTGGTGTAATCTGTCATAGACTGTTGGCTGCCCAGAGGTGACAGAAAATCAGATGCAGATATTTGATGTCGTCTGTTGGAATTTGAGGTTACTGGTCATATTTTACTTAAGGTGTCTCCGACTCGTGGAATTTATCGCTTCGAGAGGAAGGGAAACCTTAGTCCAAGGAATATTGGGCCATTCGAAATTTTAGAGCGAGTCGTAGATCTAGCTTACCATTTGGGCCATCTGCCGTCTCTGAGTCATGAGCATAACATGTTTCATATCTCCCAATTGAGGAAGTACGTCCCAGACCTGAGTCATATTCTTGATTACAGGAACATTGAGATGGGACCCGATATTACAGTCGAAGAGAAACTGATTCAAATTTTGGTCTAAATTATGCACAAAACATTCCTTTCGTCCAGGTGCAGTGGTCTAGGCATGGTATCGAGGAAGCGACTTGGAAAACTAAAGAGAATATGCATGCTAGATATCCCGAGCTTTTTATTCCCTAAGTTTCGGAACGAAACTTCTTTTTAGAGGTGTAGAATGTAATATTTGCATTTCTCTATTTTTAGTAGTTTCCGCTTTTGGTGTTTTTCCATTGTGACATTTAAAGGGGTAGAATATAATAATCCTGATAATATTTTGAAACTATTTTATTCTGTACTTTTTGGCATTCGAATGAGATTTGAGGCTGTTTTATTTCAAATTGTGTATTGTGGCGACATTTTTCGTATTAAGTCTTGATTGTGTAATTTCACTCGAAATTGTGTTGGAATATCCTATTCCACATATTCATTAATAGAGTTTTGATGATTAAGTTGCTAAACAAAGCAAAACAATAAAGAGGGGAAGCAAAACAATGGAGGAGACGAAGACGCAAAAAGCTGCCCAATCTACATGGCTAACGCACGCTATAAATATTGTATAGCGCACGCAATCGAACAAGTTTAATGTACGTAATACAGTAAGGATAACGTACGTAACAAGGACTTACCTACAGAATAGACGACTTACCTGATGGAGATAGCGCATGCTACAGCAGTTTAACGTGCGTAACACAAGGAGGTTAACATACGTAATGAGATTTCAAATTAGATGAACGTTGGAAAGAATCTGGTCAAAGTCAGCATATCAAACGGATAGTTTGACAAATAAAGGCAATGGATATATTGAGTTAACGCACGCTACGAAGCATGGTTAATGCACGTTACGAAGCATGGTTAACATACGCTACGTGAGGCAGTTAACGTACGTAACACGAAGGCATTACGTACGTAAGGGAAGAAACGAAGACACTGTACTGAAACTGGATAACGATAGCGTACGCTACATGGAGTGTATAACATACGTAATGAGGCTAAACATACGCTATGAAGAAGAGCTACCGCACGCTAGCAAGTCAAAAGAGGCTAACGGCTAGTTGAGGCTCCAATGCCTATAAATACCACTTACTATGGTATTGAAGATACAAAAACTTCAAGCAATCAATACTTTGATCTGATATTCATATACATTCTAATGTTGTTGTGATATTGAGCTTATATTGATAGTTTGAGTGTTTATACATTCAACGCATACACGAGAGGAAAAAGAATAGATATGATTGGATTCGGTGATATTAGGATCAAGGATCCGGCATTGTTAGAATCGCAATCGATATCTAAGTGAGGTTTATCTAGTACCGATAGAAAGCTAGAGTGGTTGATTCCTTTCCTAATAGAAAAGGAAAACGGTTTAACTTAGACTGACATAAAGACAAGTAGGAGAACGTTTTACTCGGAACGATAGAAGATGAGCTTGTAACGGTTATCCCTCGACCGATAGAAGAGAGGTGCAGAGGTTTATCTTTAGCCTATAGAAAAAGATAGAAGAGAGAGGACGTAGGCACGTTTGGCCGAACCTCTATAAATCCTTGTGTCGATTTATTTTCTGCACTTCATTTATTTACGCTTCCGCACAACGGCGCAAATATCGATATTGCTCCAACAATTGGTATCAGAGCAGTACCTCTAATAAGCGGCTTAACATCCGAGGAGAAGATCCAAATGGAGTTTCAACTTGCCCCGGTCGAAGGTCTTTCTCTAAACCGACCACCATTCTTCGATGGATCAAACTTCATGATGTGGAAAAAGAAGATGTCGATATTCATTCGAGCTTATGACATCGAGCTTTGGAAAGTGATTTGTCTTGGTCTGAAAATTCCTCTCAAATCTTACGGTACGCTCAAATCCTTTGAAGAATATAATGATTCGGATTGGAAAAATGACCACTATAATTGCAAAGCCACGCAATTATTATATTGTGCTCTAAATCCGAAAGAACACAACCGGATATCATCATGTGATAGTGCCAAAGAAATTTGAAAAATGCTAGAGGTAACACACGAAGGTACGTCTCAAGTCAAGGAGATGAAGATAAACATGCTCCTTCACGATTACGAGTTATTCCAAATGAAGGACGACGAATCCATCACTTTAATGCTCGACCGATTTTCGGTCATCACAAAAATGGATTGGCGTGTTATGGAAAACCTCTGTTGAGTAGTGAAAAAGTTAAAAAGATCCTAAGATCACTACCTCGAGAATGGGACGGTACGGTGACGGCAATAATGGAATCTAAAGATTTAAACAATCTTGATTTTAGTGCTCTCGTTGGTTCACTTATAAACTAAGAGATTGTCCTAAAATCTCAGAATGCCAAACCGAAGCCGAAGGAAAAATATATAGACATGAAGGCTAAGCTGTCAAGAAAGGAAGAAATCCCGGCTGATGATAGCGACGAAGAATCGGCATATTATGCCAAGAATATTAATAAGTTCCAACACTTATTAAACCGGAGAAAGGAGGACATCCAAGCGGGCAAATCTAAGAAATTTGACAATACTTGTCGATTATGTGGAAAACCAGGCCACTTTGCGAAGAATTGCAGAGCGAAACCCAAGAAGGAGGTTTTAATTGCAACATGGAGCGACGAAGATGAAGATGATGATTTTAACAATCAAAATAATCTCGCTCTCATGGCACGAAGCTCATTCGATAGTGACGTCGAAAGTCAAGTAAGTAACTCCTACGATGAACTTTTTGAAACATTTGAGTTATTGCATACGGACTACCAACATGCTTTATCCGAGATTAAATCCCTCCAAACTAAAAACAAATTATTGGAAACCGAGATTTCCAAAATTCTTGAAAAGGGAAAATTTATCGAGACTGATCATTCAAAATGCGTTGAGAATGAAAATATTTTGAAGAATGATCTTTTGAAAAGTCAAACCGAGCTGAAAAACTTAACAAAGAAATTCTCATGTGGAAATGAGATATTTGAACAAATGGTCTCGGTTCAATAATTTACATTGAATAAACAGGGGATAGGATTCAAACAAAATTTCAAAAATGAATCCGTAAATTTGAAAATACCCCATTGCGAAAAATGTTTGAAAATTGGGCACCACATTTCAAATTGCAAAAGTCCAAGACGAACGATAAAAGTTAAAAAGTTTTGGATTCCAAAAGGAACTTTTATTCCGAACATCGTCTATGTCTCTAAAGAAAAACCAACTACAAGACGGGTCCCCAAAAATAAATTTTTAACAAATTGTATTTTACTCAGGGGGAGTATATTTTAAAAAAGACGGATATTTTTGTCATGGGGAGTTATACCCTATGTGCATATTTTTATATACATCAATTGGTATTTTATTCATTTTTATTACACTTTTTGCTGAATACAAAAAGGGGGAGAAATGAGTTGAATCGGATAAAAAGCGTCATGGGAGAATGACAAGAAAAATAAAAAGTAAAAAGGGGGAGAAAAGAAAAGATGGAGAAGTCAAAAAATATTCGAAGAATTCGAAAAGGGTGATAAAAAGTGTCATGGAAGAATGACGAGAAAAATAAAAAGTAAAAAGGGGGAGAAAAGAAAAGACGAAGAAGTCGAAAAATATTCGAATAAGTCGAAAAGGAGAAAAAGTATACAAAAAGGGGGAGAAACGAAGGAGTTGAGAAAAAAAAAAGAGAAATGAAGAAGTCAAAAATGACAGAAAAAGAAAAGATGGGTGAAACTATGTAATATCCTAGAATTTCGCAATGATTTTTCGCATTATTTTATCTGAGTTGTACTGTACAGAGTGGGACCGATACAGTATTGGCGGATAATTTTAGGAACTGTGACAGACGTGCCAGTATATCTATCGAGGCTATATTTAATTCTAGGATATTACCTGTTTGTTATGTTTTTGGATGTCGAATATACTGTATGAGTATTTGTACGATTGCCGTACTTGGTCGATAGTTGTATTTGAGGATATCGTGCATCAGATGTATCATATGAGAATGTTATCGGAACAAGCATATATATTCAGTATGTCGTATGTTCGTATCCAGTATGTCGAGACGGACAGGAACAGATGGATTTTGGCCAAGTATAGAAGGCCATTACGTACGCTAGCGTTAAGGACTAACGTACGTTAAATTACATGTTTTACGTACGTTATGCGTAAGGCATTACGTACGTAACAAAGGGAATCGGATAGGATCGAGCTGTGGTCGGCAGGTGGGCCGGTGTTGGCAGTTTTCGGCGCGGATGTGGACAGGCGAGTCAACTTCGAGCCTTACGTACGTTAAGGATGTATCATTACGTACATTAAGGAGGTGTGTTACTGTAGTAAGTCAACTGTGTAGTACGTACGCTACAGCGAAGTTGTTACGTACATAACACAAGGTGTGAAATTAGACAGTGAGCCCTGGATGCCGATTACGTACACTATACAGGACATGTAGCGTACGTTAAAGAGGCTTACGCACATTAAGGTTGGGTCTTAACATATGTAACAAGCTATGCACGTTATATATTAAGAGGTGGTCTTTCATTTCCTCACGAACCAAAAAATATGTTCCTCTCCCTTGGTCGGGGCTGCAGAGCTTGTAGATGAAGACGACGGGATTGGTAACAATTTCATCGTATCGGTATCAAGGCAAGTTATGCTTGCTTGGTTCATAATGTTTAATAAATGATTTTGTTTTCATTTCATTTATGATTCATATAGAAATGGTATCATAGAATATGAATTGTCGGGATGATGGTATGTATATTATGCTTGGACTAAGATAAATCATAATGTATATGATTTTAAAGATGTCTAGTGGAAACGGAGACGTGAATTATATTTGGTCTATTGTATGAGAAGTTAGATATCAAGGTTAGTTATCATGCCGAGATTGAACTCGAGATGGTGGGTTGGTATTAGTAATGGACTGTACTTCATTTTGGATTATTCAGATAACTGTGTATTCGTTCAGGGATGTTGGTCGTGGAAAGGTTAGCATCTCCAGCTTGAGCTAAATTAATATTTCTAGATTATGATAATCATCCTGTTGCATTATTGCATGTGTGTGTTGATGCTTCATGTGGTTAGTGTGCATCATTGCTTGTTACATATTGTGATTGCATGAACTGTGTTAGGGGATAAGACCTAAATGGCACCTACGTTCCGAGTATTCCTGTGATATGCTTTCGTGACCCTTGGTTGCGACCTTGGGGTATTTTGTGATTGCATGAACTGTGTTAGGGGATAAGACCTAAATGGCACCTATGTTTTGGAGTATTCCTGTGAGATGCTTTCGTGACCCTTGGTTGCGGCCTTGGGATTTATGTGTTAATATTATATGCATTGTTGAGCATGATGTGAACTGTTGTCCGATGGGAATACGACGTTGTGGTCGTGTCGGTCTTTTATTATCGAGTTATAATTGCTCACTTGTAAAGTCTTCTGATCCTTGTCGGATATGCGTTTCTTCGAGATTTGGTGTCATGTTGTATCGTGACATATCTGGAGTCAGATACGTTGATCGGTCATGTGTAGGATTTTCAGGGCGGGCACGTGTAGCATCTGTTGGTTTCGATCTCTTATTGAACCGTGCACACGAGACATACTTCGTGAGGCTGATTAGGTACGAGACCAGACGTGTATCTGATCAATTCTCGTGGTTGGCTTGTACACGGACATATGTCCGTATCGGGCGTATCGTGACAACCATCTTGAGTCAGGTTGATTGGTCGTTCATAGTCCATGTATAATCAGATCTGTTCGATAGGGGTTTGTCTTTGAGATCCCATATATGTGATTTGTATACGGTTGACGATTTTATTCTCTCGTGTATATGTCCTTGTCAATCCTTTATCGATCTCATTTGGAGTTACCATGTCGTTGGTAATCTCGTTTGTTATTGATTCCCTAATGATTTCGTTTGAAATTTATCCTATCATTGGTAATCTCGTTCGTTATTGATCCTTATTGATTCCGTTTGGAGTCTGCTTTATCGTTGGTATTCTCGGTCATTGATCCTTTATTGCTCTTGTTGGAGTTTACCATATCATGGGTATTCCCGGTGGTTAGTCCTTCATTGATCGTGTTGGAGTCACCACATCATTGTATTCTCGTTCCTGGTTGATCCTTTGTCGATCTTGTGTGGAGTTATGATGTCATTGATATTCCCGTTTTGATGCATTGGTTGTTTATCATTATTTTGTGTGAGCATTCATGCTTTGTATTGATATCCGGGACATGGCATTATCTCGGGATAGTTGGTTTACAGATGTGCCGTGTGATATCGGTTTTATCAGAATTGGGATCCGATTGTGCGATCCAGCGGACAGAATCGGACTTGGCCAGATTATTCCATATTGTAGATATGTTTATGTTTGAGAATCTTGATATCGTTTCGGATATAGTACCGATGGTTACTTTTGAATTCATTCGTCGCTTAAGGACGCGAGATGTGGATTATGGTAAGGGTTGATTTGATATGGATTGTGATGGGTTGGTAAGGTTACTTCGGTAAGATTACGTGGGGAATGTTCTTACTCTGTAAATTACATTGATATGTAATTGTTTATGTTATGTGATCGCTACCATTGTTGAGTATTATGGCTGACCCCGTCGTGGGTTTTATCTCTTAGGTACTCAGAGTTCGAGGTAGTAGCGGTCGTGAAGGGATGAGCTTTCCGGTGATACTGGCTATGGCATGACCATTGGGATTTGTGTATTCTTTTCGGGTTTTTATGATTCCGCTGCAAATGTATTTAATTATGTCTCTATCCGCTGCGTGTGTGATTTTATAATGGCTTTCAGTATTTTTCCAACTCGTGTTTACTTTCTAAATGCCCTTTTGGCGTCTTTGCCTTGCGCTTTCAAATGGTATTTTCTGACGGTAATTGGGAACAACGTTTTGAAAAATATTTGAGTATTTAAAACATTACCGTCATCGGCCTTTTGGCGTTTTTAAACGTTTGCTAAAATGATTTTAGCCTTGTGGGTTCCATTGGGGGGCCCCCAGCGCTTTAATATTCCCGGTTGGTTTTGTGGGTGTTACAGATGGTATCGGAGCTTGGGTTTCCTAAAACCCGGGCATATGTGTTATGTGGCTCTACCTGTGCGGTAGTAGCGTGACTTTTGAAAATAATTTTTCTGACTTTCGAGTCAAACTGATTTTGAAGGTTCCGAAATATTTGAAATAATTTCAAATTGCTATATTTGCGATGTCGGTGTGTTTTTATTGTGTTGAGACTTTGTATGGGAGTCGTACGCTAGTATCACGGGAGATCCTCGACTTCACGGACCTGTAAGTATGTTCTTTCAGTTATTTAGTTTTGATGATGATTATTTGAGCATGGTGTTATGATTTTGAGATATTTCAGGATTAAGATATTGATTATGACAGGATTTTAAGTTTCGAGGTCGAAACTTATTTAAGTCGGAAGATATGTAATATCCTAGAATTTCGCTATAATTTTTCGCATTATTTTATCTGAGTTTTACTGTACAGAATGGGACCGATACAATATGGGTGGATAATTTTGGGAAATGTGATAGACGTGCCAGTATATCTATCGAGGCTATATTTAATTCTAGGATATTACATGCTTGTTATGTTTTTGGATGTCGGATATACTGTATGAGTATTTGTACGATTGTTGTACTTGGTCGACAGTTGTATTTGAGGATATCGTTCATCAGATGTATCGTATGATAATGTTATCGGAATGAGCATATGTATTCAGTATGCCATATGTTCGTATCTAGTATGTCGAGACGGACAGGAACAGTTTGATTTTGGCCAAGTATAGAAGGCCATTACGTACGCTAGGGTTAAGGACTAACGTACGTTAAATTAAATGTTTTACGTACGTT
This sequence comes from Orobanche coerulescens, assembly GCA_033398695.1. NCBI lineage: Eukaryota > Viridiplantae > Streptophyta > Magnoliopsida > Lamiales > Orobanchaceae > Orobanche > Orobanche coerulescens. The sequence continues at coordinate 107,471,528 of CM065817.1, read as the reverse complement.
ATGCGTAAGGCATTACGTACGTAACAAAGGGAATCAGACAGGATCGAGCAGTGGTCGGCAGGTGGGCCCGGTGTCGACAGTTTTCGTCACGGATGTGGACAGGCGAGACAACTTCGAGCCTTACGTACGTTAAGGATGTATCATTACGTACGTTAAGAAGGTGTGTTACTGTAGCAAGTCAACTGTGTATTACGTACGCTACAGTGAAATTATTACATACGTAACACAAGGTGCGAAATAAGACAGTGAGCCCTGGATGCCGATTACGTACGCTATACAGGACATGTAGCGTACATTAAAGAGGCTTGCGTACATTAAGGTTGGGTCTTAACGTACGTAACAAGCTGTGCAGGTTATATATTAAGAAGTGGTCTTTCATTTCCTCACGAACCAAAAGAGATGTTCCTCTCCATATCCGTCCTTCGATTCTAAGTGTGTTCTAGACAATTTTAACTTGGTTATGATCTTGGGAGCATGGATTTGAGGCTTGGATATGAAGATGTTAATGATTCTTGAAGTGTTTGATTGTATTATTCATATTCAAGAGGTATGTTGGATACTCCCTCTCTTCTATTTTGGATTTTGATGTTGTTGTTGATGTATTCCTTGTATGATGATGGTTATGGTATTATTGTTGTACTTATTGATGATATATGAGGTGTATATTGAAGAAGATGATGATTATGATGAGTATATTTTCAAATGTTTATGTTTTAGATATGAACATGGAATGTTGATATTTAGAACAAGTGATGGTGATTATGGATGTTAAGGGACAAGTTATGTGAATGGTGGTTTGATCTTCCGTATGGTCTTGATGATATATGAATCATGATTATGAATTATACAAGAATATCATCTTTCTTTGAGGATATGTGTTCATATGAGTGGAATGATCCTAAGTGTAGTTTGGCATGAGATTGATATATATAAACAAGGGATAATCATATCATGTTGAATTTAAGTTTGAATTTAGAATTGAATACGTTGATTTTGCTTCATGCTCGAATCAACAGTTATTGAGATCACCAGATTATGAGATTGAATTGAAGGTATGAATTCAGATTTGTCGGGCATAAGAACATTTGATACGTACATAGTTGGATTATTGGGTATTGTGTATATGACCGAGATATTGTGGAATCGTTAAGTTGATTGGTCGGTTATATCGGTTGTTGATTGTTATCGAACGTATTGTTAAATGATTATTGCATTAGGTTGCGTTAAGTGATCGTTGATGATTAACCGTTGTGCTGCGGTTGAGATTGGAGAATGCATGGATCGCCTTGGTCGGGGCTGCGGAGCTTGTAGATGAAGACGACGGGATTGGTAACAACTTCATCGTATCGGTATCAAGGCAAGTTATGCTTGCTCAGTTCATAATGTTTAATAAATGATTTCGTTTTCATTCCATTTATGATTCATATAGCAATGGTATCATAGAATATGAATTGTCGGGATGATGGTATATATATTATGCTTGGACTAAGATAAATCATAATGTATATGATTTTAAAGATGTCTAGTGGAAACGGAGACGTGAATTATATTTGGTCTATTGTATGAGAAGTTAGATATCAAGGTTAGTTATCATGCCGAGATTGAACTCGAGATGGTGCGTTGGTATTAGTAATGGACTGTACTTCATTTTGGATTATTCGGATAACTGTGTATTCGTTTAAGGATGTTGGTCGTGGAAAGGTTAGCATCTCCAGCTTGAGGTAAATTAATATTGCTAGATTATGATAATCATCTTGTTGCATTATTGCATGTGTGTGTTGATGCTTCATGTGGTGAGTGTGCATCATTGCTTGTTACATATTGTGATTGCATGAACTGTGTTAGGGGATAAGACCTAAATGGCACCTATGTTCCGAGGTATTCCTGTGAGATGCTTTCGTGACCCTTGGTTGCGACCTTGGGATATTTTGTGATTGCATGAACTGTGTTAGGGGATAAGACCTAAATGGCGCCTATGTTCCGGAGTATTCCTTTGAGATGCTTTTGCGACCCTTGGCTGCATCCTTGGGGTTTATGTGTTAATATTATATGCATCGTTGAGCATGCTGTGAATTGTTGTCCGACGGGAATACGACGTTGTGGTCGTGTTGATCTTTCATGATCCAATTATCGTTGCTCACTTGGAAAGTCTTCTGATCCTTGTTGGATGTGCGTTTCTTCGAGATTTGTTGTCATGTTGTATCGAGACATATCTGGAGTCAGATACGTCCTGATCGGTCAAGTGTACGATTTTCAGGGCGGGCACGTATAGCATGTGTTGGTTTCGACCTCTTATTCAACCGTGCACACGAGACGTACTTCGTGAGGCTGGCTAGGTACGAGACCAGACGTGTGTCTGATAAATACCCATGGTTGGCTTGTACATGGACACATGTCCGGATCGGGCGTATCGTGACGTCCATCTTGAGTCAGGTTGATTGGTCGTTCATAGTCCATGTATAACCAGATCTGTTCGATAGTCGGGTTTGTATTTGAGATCCCATATATGTGATTTGTATATGGTTGACGATTTTATTCTCTCGTATGTCTGTCCCTGTCGATCCTTTATCGATCTCGTTTGGAGTTACCATATTGTTGGTAATCTCGTTTGTTGTTGATTCCCTAATGATCTCATTTGAAGTTTATCCTATCGTTGGTAATCTCGTTTGTTATTGATCCTTATTGATTCCGTTTGGAGTCTGCCTTATCGTTGGTATTCTCGGTCATTGATCCTTTATTGCTCTTGTTGGAGTTTACCATATCGTGGGTATTCCCGGTTGTTAGTCCTTCATTGATCTTGTTGGAGTCACCACATCATGGTATTATCGTTCGTGGTTGATCCTTTGTCGATCTTGTGTGGAGTTATCATGTCATTGATATTCCCGTTTTGCTACATTGGTTGTTTATCATTATTTTGTGTGAGCATTCATGCTTTGTATTGATATCTGGGACATGGCATTATCTCGGGATAGTTGGTTTACAGATGCACCGTGTGATATCGGTTTTATCAGAATTGGGATCCAATTGTGTGATCCAGCAGACAGAATTGAACTTGGCCAGATTATTCCATATTGGAGATCTGTTTATGTTTGAGAATCTTGGTATCGTTTTGGATACAGTACTGATGGTTACTTTGGAATTCATTCGTTACTTAAGGACGCGAGATGTGGATTATGGTAAGGGGTTGATTTGATATGGATTATGATGGGTTGGTAAGGTTACTTCGGTAAGATTACGTGGGGAATGTTCTTACTCTGTAAATTACATTGATATGTAATTTATTATGTGATCTGATCGCTACCAGTTGAGTATTATGGCTGACCCCGTCGTGGGCTTTATCTTTAGGTACTCGGAGTTCGAGCTAGTAGCGGTCGTGAAGGGATGAGCTTTATGGTCATACTGGCTATGGTATGATCGTTGGGATTTGTGTATTCTTTTCTGGTTTTTATGATTCCGCTGCAAATGTATTTAATTATGTCTCTATCCGTTGCGTGTGTAATTTTATAATGGCTTTTAGTATTTTTCCAACTCGTGTTTACTTTCTAAATGCCCTTTTGGCGACTTTGCCTTGTGCTTTCAAATGGTATTTTCTGACGGTAATTGGGAACAACGTTTTGAAAAATATTTGAGTATTTAAAACATTACCGTCATCAGCCTTTTGGTATTTCTAAACGTTTGCGAAAATGATTTTAGCCTTGTGGGTTCTATTGTGGGTCCCACGGCACTGTAATATTCCCGGTTGCTTTTGGGGGTGTTACAAACTAACGAAACGTCAAAGCCGAAAACTTGGATTCATACAAATATATATATTTTTATTTTGCAGGTTTTATCTAATTCAAGAGTTGTTTTGTAATCATCAAAAAGGGGGAGATTGTTGGAATATCCTATTCCACATATTCATTAATAGAGTGTTGATGATTAAGTTGCTAAACAAAGAAAAACAACAAAGAGGCGAAGCAAAACAACGTAAGAGACGAAAACGCAAAAAGATGCCCAATCTGCATGGCTAACGCAGGCTATAAATATTGTATAGCGCACGCAATCGAACATGTCTAATGTACATAATACAGTAAGGATAACGCACAAGGACTTACCTGCAGAACATACGACTTACCTGATGGAGATAGCGCACGCTACAGCCGATGATTAACGCATGCTATCGAAGCAGTTTAACGTATGTAACACAAGGAGGTTAACATACGTAATGAGATTTCAAATCAGATGAACGTTGGAAAGAATCTGGTCAAAGTCAGCATATCAAATGGATAGTTTGACAAATGAAGGCAACAGATATATTGAGTTAACGCACGCAACGAAGCATGGTTAACATACGCTACGTGAGGCAGTTAACATACGTAACACGAAGGCATAACGTATGTAAGGGAAGAAACGAAGCCACTGGACTGAAACTGGATAACAGTAACGTACGCTACATGGAGTGTATAACGTACGTAGTGAGGCTTAACATATGCTATGAAGAAGAGCTAGCGCACGCTAGCAAGTCAAAAGAGGCTAAAGGCTAGTTGAGGCTCCAATGCCTATAAATACCACTTCTTATGGTATTGAAATACAACAACTTCAAGCAATCAATGCTTTGATCTGATATTCATATACATTCTATTGTTGTTGTGATATTGAGCTTATATTTATAGTTTGAGTATTTATACATTCAACACATACATGAGAGAAAAAAGAATAGATACGATTGGATTAAGTGTTATTAGGATCAAGGATCCGGCATTGTTAGAATCGCAATCGATATCTAAGTGAGGTTTATCTAGTACCGATAGAAAGATAGAGTGGTTGATTCCTTGCCCAATAGGAAAGGAAAATGGTTTAACTTGGACCGACATAAAGATAAGTAAGAGAACGGTTTACTCGGACCGATAGAAGACGAGCTTGTAACGGTTATCCCTCGACCGATAGAAGAGAGGTGCAGAGGTTTATCTTTAGCCTATACAAAATATAGAAGAGAGGGGATGTAGGCACGTTTGACCGAACATCTTTAAATCCTTGTGTCAATTTATTTTCTGCACTTCATTTATTTACGCTTCCGCGCAACGGCGTAAATACCGATATTGCTCCAAAAAATGGCTGTTTCATCATTTCTGCAAGTTCCTTTTATATAGTTAAGCGTGTTATGACCTTCAGTACGATTGTTTGATCTCTAATCGTGGTTTCCGTACACTTTGGTCGTTTTGTAATTTTTCAAAGTTTTGTGGCGTTGATTTTGGTGTTCGTCTTTCCGCACCTTCGTGTGGTCGAAATCATGTGTTGGTTTAGCGCTTGGATTCTTCGTTAGAAACTCTTCGTAAGCGCTTCACATTGTTGTCGTACTTTCATATTGGATGTTGCTCGAGCCTTTTTAACTGCTGAACAGACGTATTGTCAGCAGGGTCACGGCTGTAATTCTGTTTACGGACGTAACTTTTGTTCTTTTTACGGCTGTTGGTTCTGCATCATACGGCCGTAACATCAGCTACGTTACGGTCATGCGTTATCCTTGTACCGCAGTAACAAGGATATGTTTGGAATCGAACAGTCCAGTGAGATACTTACGGTCGTAGAAATAGCTTCTTACAGTCGTATGTCTCCCATGTTACGGTTGTAAGCTCTATTTGTTACGGTAGTAACACATGACAATTTATATAGCTGGCAGTGGCAAAGAATCATCATTTTCTTACTGTTATTCTTCTTTCCGCATCGGACTTTGAAGAAGATTTCGACTGGGTTATCTGCCAACTTAGATTAGAAGTCGATTTAGTGCGTCATAACATCAACTTCTCATCAAGATTAACCATCTTTAGTCTTCAAAACAAGGTAAATCCCTCAAAACCCTAGTTTTGGAGATTTGGGGATTATTGGATAGTTTCTTCATCTAATTCCGATTTAAACATGTTATCTGATAGACTTAAGATTGTATAATTATACAGAATTATGTTCGTGATAAAATCATCCTTGGATTGACATTATTCCTTGATGGTTAAGTTATAGAACTACATGTTCTTGTAATGTTCGATTATATGTATTAGAGTGGGGTTTTGGGTATTCCTTATCATTTTCCTCGTTCAAATTGTTAATGGAACGTTGGTATAGGGTGAATCTCTTGTGGAGGACTTGAGCCAAAACCCTTTCCATTCGTGTTTCCTTCGAGTTCTATAAGCAAGGCAAGTATTTAACTATATGTAATGTGTTTCCTGCATTTATACTTGTTAAATTATGTATACGGGTGGGAAAGATAGTATTGTTCACCCAGGGATGCCTGACGGGGCATATGAGGATCTATGTTAAGGGTGTTGGATCATGAACGGGGGCTATTCCAACCAGGAATGTCCGACGGGATATATGGGATATATGCTAAGGGCGCTGGATCATGGATAACCATGAGTGTTGTATATTTGTTGTTTGGGTTGAGGACCTTTGAGTATTATGACTTGTTAATTGATAATATTACGGAATATTAAACTGTACTTGTTGAAATTACTTTCTTATAAATGACTGACCAGGTTTAATATGGTTATATATGTTGGTTTTGGTACCGCCACTTGAAGGGAGGTTAATAGTGTGGAGTAGAGTTTTTAAACTCTTCTACCATTGCAGAAGCGATATTAAAATGTGGAATATAAACGACATAATATTTATAGAGGTTCGGCCAAATATGCTTACGTCCTCTCTCGCTATCTTTTTCTATAGGCTTAGGATAAACCTTTCTGCCTTGTCTTCCATCGATCCTAGGTAAACCGTTACAATCTTATCTTTTTATCGGTCCAAGATAAACCATTTTCCATTTCTATCATAAAAGAAATCAACCTATCTAGCTTTCGATTGGTACTAGATAAACCTCACTCGGATTTAGATTATGATTCTAATAATGCCGGATCCTTGATCCAAATAACACCGAATCACATCGACAACCCTTTCTTTACTCTCGTGTATTGGTTGAGTGTATCGAACACTCAAACTCTAAAAAATAAGCTTTATTACAACAACAATAATGAAGATAATTATATTTCAAGTATATAAGCTTTGCTTGAAGTTGTTGTATTGTGAATACCATATGAAGTGGTATTTATAAGCTTCCAAGCCTATAATAGCAATTTGGACACTGACTCTGCATAGCGTACATTACACCATCCGTAGCGTACGTTATGAATATTACATATGTTAACCAATCTTGTTACGTACGTTATGCTCAATTCATTTCACTCCAGTAGCTTCTGTCTTTTACGTAGCGTACGTTATCATTAAACATAACATACGTTATCTGTTTTTTGTAGCGTACGTTATCATCTCATCATTACGTATGTTATCTTGCTCATAGCCGTTGATATGATGACCTACTTCATGACGTCAACAATGGTCTTATAGTTTGAATTCTGATTCAAACTCTTCTCATAGCATACGTTAAGCTCTCCTCATTATGTACGTTATGCTTGCATCATAGTGTACGTTATGCTTGCATGATAGCGTGCGTTAAGCATGACTTTCTCAACAGTCTTCAGCTGGGTCTTCGTTACGTACGTTTGTTATAGTTCATAGCATACCTTATATGTGTTTTTGATTCAATTCAAAGGTTCTCTATCCAGCTCGTGCGTCTTCGAATTCTTGTTGATTAATTGTTGTTTTTCTTTATTTAGTAACTTATCATCAAAACTCAAAATTGAATGTGTGGAATAAAATGTTCCAACAATCTCCCCCTTTTTGATGATGACAAAGCAACAATTCTTCGATGGGATTTGTACCTGCAAAAATATATATAAAAAATATATAGATCAAAGTTGAGCTTCATGCCATGAGTGCGAGATTATTTGGAATATAATCTTCTTCTTCATATTCGTCACTCCATGTGGCTATAAGCACTTCCTTCTTGGAAGTCGAGCCCCGATAATTTTTCGCAAAGTGGACTGTTTTTTCACAATTTCGAAATTTATTGTCGAACCGATTTGACTCATTCCAGACTTGCGATTTGAAGTCTCTTCTTCTCCGGTTTAATAAGTTTTGATGTTTATTGATGTTTTTGGCATAAAATGCCATTCTTCATCATCGTCATCAACCAGGATAGCTTCTTCATTTCTTGACATTTTCTTAGAATTTAAAGCTATAGATCTTTCCTTCGATTTTGGCTTCGTGTTCTGGTATTTAAGGACTATCTAGTAATTTATTAGTGAACCGATAAGGGTGCTAAAATCAAGAGTATTGAGATCTTTAGATTCCATGATTGTCGTAACTATTCCGTCCCACTCGCGAGGTAGTGATCGTAGTATTTTCTTGACTTTTTCACTACTCGATAATGGTTTTCCGAAGCAACCTAGTTCATTTGTAATGACCGAAAATCGGTCTAACATATTTGTGATGGACTCTTTGTCTTTCATCATGAAAAGCCTGTAGTCGTGGAGAAGCTTATTTATTTTCATCTCCTTGACTTGATTCGTTCCTTCGTAAGTTACCTCTAACATTTTCCAAATTTCTTTGGCACTATCAGATGAGGAAATCCGATTATGTTCTTTCGGATTTAAAGGGCAATAAAGCAATTGTGTTGCTTTACAAATGTGATGATCATTTTTCCAATCTTCATCACTAAAATCTTCAAAGCTTTTGAGAGACCCATCCGGTTTTGTAGGAATCTTTGGACCAAGGTAAATAATCTTCGAAAGCTCTATATCATAAACTCGGATGAATATTGACATCTTCTTCTTCCATGTCATAACATTTGATCCATCAAAAAATGGAGGTCGGTTTAAGGCGAGGCCTTCGACCGGGACAAAATGAAGTGCCATTGGATCTTTTCTCCTCGGATGTTAAGCCGACTATAAGAGATACCCTCTCTGATACCAATTGTTAGGTTTGGTACCGCCACTTAAAGGGAGGTTAATAGAACGGAGTAGAGTTTTTAAACTCTTTTGTGATTGTGGAAGCGACATTAAAATGCGGAATATACACGACACAAGATTTATAGAGGTTTGGCCAAATATGCCTACGTCCTCTCTCATTATCTTTTTCTACAGGCTTAAGATAAACCTTTCCGTCATATCTTCTATCGGTCCAAAGTAAACCGTTACAATCTTATCTTATTGTCGGTCCAAGCTAAACCATTTTTCTTTTCTATCGGACAAGGAATCAACCTATCTAGCTTTTGATTGGTACTAGACAAACCTCACTTGGATTTAGATTATGATTCTAATAATGACGGATCCTTGATCCTAATAACACCGAATCAAATCTACAATCCTTTCTTTACTCTCGTGTATTGGTTGAGTGTATCGAGCACTCGAACTCTAACAAATAAGCTTGATTAAAACAACAATAATGAAGATAATGATATTTGAAGTATATAAGTTTTGCTTGAAGTTGTTGTATTGTGAATACCACATGAAGTGGTATTTATAGGCTTCCAGGCCTAAACTAGCCGTTTGGACACTGACTCTTTAAAGCGTACATTATACATTATCCGTAGTGTACGTTATGCATATTATGTACGTTAACCAACCTTGTTACGTACGTTATGCTCTATTCATTTCAGTCCAGTAGCTTCTGTATTTTACGTAGCGTACGTTATCATTAAACATAACGTACGTTATCTATTTGTTGTAGCGTACGTTATCATCTCATCATTACGTACGTTATCTTGCTCATAGCCATTTATATCATGACCTCCATAACGTCAACAACGGTCTTATAGTTTGAATTCTGAGTCAAACTCTTTTCATAGCGTACGTTAAGCTCTCCTCGTTGCGTACATTATGCTTGCATCATAGCGTGCGTTAAGCTTGCACCATAGCTTGCATTAAGCATGCCTTTCTCAGCAGTCTTCAGCTGGTTCTTCGTTACGTACGTTAGCTATACTTCATAGCGTACATTATATGTATTTTTGCTTCAATTCAAAGGTTCTCTGTCCAGCTCGTGCGTCTTCGACTTCTTGTTGATTAATTATTGTTTTTTTTTTGCTTAGTAACTTATCATTAAAACTCTAAATTGAATTTGTGGAATAAAATATTCCAACAATATACTTACACTAGTGATTCCAGCACTAACACCATAAATGGGAGAAATGCCTTTCATGTATTTCAAGTAATTCCCAACTGGAAGAGCCGCCACGGGTACGCATGGGACAGACAAGCAATAATTATGTTAAGCAATCAAACAAAGAGTCGTATATCGAAATTGGTTTTGTGTCGTTTTTGAAACTTACTTTTCGTGAAGTTTATATAATTGATGTGAAATCCCCTCCTTGGGTAGTTGAATTGTTGGATTATTACTAGCATTTATTGTTTTAAATGTTTTGGTCGAGGCCACGACCCAAATAGTTATTTTTCACCCTTCAATTGACTTAAATATGTCGTATTGTCGTAAAGTATGTCACCGTCCTAGTAGACCTTTGTGGAAGGTTATACGGCGTGTAATAGCTCTAATGAGATTGGGATGTTACACCAATACCCATAAGTTTGATCCATACCATACGCATAATTATCCCGTTTTTATCAGTCAAACTTATAGTATTCTAATAATGATTTGAATCTCCACTCTACGTGTTTGGACCACCGACATTTGAATAATATTATTATTCATGAATAACTATTATTTAATATATAATAAAACATACACATTTTATGATAATCAACGATAAATAAATATTGCCAAATAACTTTATATAAATGTGACAATTCCAAATCTAGGCACATCAAATGTTAGGCACTAGTTTCAACAGGCAGACGATAAATAGTGTTGGCAGGTATAATTTTATGTTTTAATTTAAATAAAATTGAAATATTTATACCATTAAATTAGAACAAGCAAATAGGCTAATATGCTCGTGGGGTCCCTTAACTTAATTACAGATAACGATTTAGTCCTTTATTTTTTTTTTGTCCCAACTAAGTCCTTTATCTTTCAAATTTTAAGCAAAGTTAGCCTTTTCCGTTGGTCTCCGTTAAATAATTAGTCAGATACTGATTTTATACCTATGTGGCTATAAACATTCCACGTTATCAAATCCGTAACCTAGGTGTGGTTTTCATCGATCAAGATGTTTTTTGGCTTAACATACAGGTGCAGTATACAGGATCGGCAATCATGGTGCAGTATCACCACCTGCACCCGCGGAACTGTTATTGTTGGAGAAGATCCAAACAGTGACGACCAAACAGTTGAGATAAGCCATACATGCCCATGCATCCCACCTGCTGCTTCCTTAAATTTGGATTCTCATACATATCATCACAAGGCACTATTCTTGCAGACATCGTTTTTTTTTTCCTTAAATGCCAAAAGAAAGAAGCAATCTTAGGTTTATATTTATGCATGCATTTGTAATAAAAACTTCTTTAAAAAAAATAGTGAGGGGAATGTGCAGAAGAGAAGACACATGACAGAGGACTTACAGGTAAGATTCAATTCAAATCATTTGTATGAAAGAATATTATTGTGTACTCTGGTTTTAAAAAGAATGATTTCTTTATATATATCCTTAAATGGACCTACAAAACAAGAATATGCCAAAAATATTTTTTTATGGATTTTCTCATAGAACAATGGGAAATAAGTTTGTTCTCTCCTTTTCAACAATGGATGTTTTCAGTGAGCCGTTGTGGATGAACTCATAGACGAGGAAACGTGGGCTGCCCGATGATGCAATGGAGTACCCCAGAAGCCGAACAAGGTTGACATGCTGCACGCCGGCAATGACTGCAACTTCAGATTTGAAAGGCTTGTCTCCTCGTTATTCTCCATCATCGATCCGCTTCACCGCAACAGCCGTTCCATCACTCAGTATTCCTTTGAATACTGAACCAAATGCCCCGCGCCCTATCAGAGACCTAAAATCCGTCGGTTGCCTCTTCCAACTCCATGTGGCGGAACTTTATGGGGACCCCAGCCACTTTCCGCATAAAACTGTATTCGGTCCTGAGCTCACGCCCCTGCAAATCGAGGTCTCTCTCTAGCTGTCTTCGCCTGCATAAAACTGTTCGAGGTTTCACAAGCTATGTGCAAGCCTTCAGATTTTCAAAACTCAACAATGGTGAACGATGAGATCTAGGGTTTAAATGAAGTAGATGATAACAAGATCGATTTGCAGATCAACACGACCAACTTAATACTCACCGAAACGTTACCAAAAACACTAAAATGCTAACTTCGCTTAAAATTTGAAAGATAAAGACTTAATGGGACAAAGAAAAAGATAAAGACTAAATCATTATCCGAAATTAAGTTATGACCCAGAAAGATTTTAAGCAAGAAATACTACTTAATCGCTTTGACCGGTAATGAAGGCTTTTATACCAACTAAAATTCCAATCCTATGTATTTACTAAATAAGGGAAGTTCAGATCGTATTCCCAATTTTTGGCCTTGTACCAATCATCCAATGGACCATGGACTAAACGGCCAGCTTAATCGCTTTGACCGGTGATGAAGGCTTTTATATCAACTAAAATTCCAATCCCATATATTTACTAAATAAGGGAAGTTCGGATCGTATTCCCAATTTTATATCCACATCCAAAAAGGAAGCTATTCCTTGGAGGGCAAGCTAGATACAACTATATATAACAGCTCGAGGTTTATTTTTTTAATCATACTTCTCATTTATGTTCTTGCTATTATTTTACGTGAATTATTATCTTTCTATTTCCATCTGACTTGAGCATCGGAATGCTTCCATGGCAAATCCATCCCGACACTGTGCAGGCACACTCAGTGGTCCAAAACCCGATTAATAGCATATCATTCCGGTTCTTGATAGTTAATCAGTTCGAGCACAGCAATTCCCACAAAAGAAAATCGATTGTTGAGGTTCATCAAACTGCCACAATTTCAGCCAAATTAAAAGATGTGACACTCCAATTCCCCCACCTCTCGGCCAGTCCCCCTGATTTCCCCTTGCATACTCAGTGGTCCAAAACCCAATTAATAGCATATCTTTCCGGTTCTTGAGAGTTAATCAGTTCTCGCACAGCAATTCCACATAGACCCGGCAATTTACCGCACGACACGAAAACAGGACAAAAAAATTTAGTGTTTGGATTTGCATTTTGAGTACACGACACAAAAATACACGAACACGAAAAGACACGACCGAGATTTAGTGTCGGTTTTGTGTTTACCCTTTGGGTACACGACACGACACGAGGTACACGAAATAAATAAATAAATAAATAAATATATACAATATTTCATATTTAATTTTATAAAAATATACATTTTATGAATTCTGTTTGTAGTAAACTTTAAAATTTGAAAATATAATGTGAACTTTCATATATTTCGTGTAAACATTCGTATTTTCGTTGTCATTCTTTTCATTTCGTCTACTAAAACATATAAAAATAATATTAAAATATTAAAATTATTATTTTTATAATTTTTTAAAATTTATTTTATATTAGGTGTCTGACACGAAAATACGACACGAAACGACACGAATTTACGCGGTACACGACACGATATAACACGAATTCATTTCGTGTCGTGTATGAGTTTGGACTTTTGGTACACGAAAGTACACGAGACGAACGAATTGTCAGGTCTAATTCCACAAAAGAAAATCAATTGTTGTGGTTCATCAAACTTCGACAATTTCAGCCACAATTTCCCCTCCTCTCTATGTTAAAATTAAAAATTATGTTTTAAAAACAGCAATAATAATTTATAAAATTACATAATTCCTAGACACAAATTTTAATATGATTTCTAATTAATTAACGAAATTGCAACACTTAATTCTTCTAATTCTCTTTCTTCTTCACTTTGAAATAATTTCATTCCAAAATTGCAATACTCAATTAATTCATCTACCTATTTTTTTCTTCACTTCGAAATACGGGTATTATCAAAAGTGGATATTATGTACTTGATTTACTTATTCAATCAAACCGAAAAAGACAAAAACCAACCTTTTTTTTTTAAAAAATGTTTATGATGTGGCCAGATATAGTGTGTCCAAATAGCACTGCCCTATTTTTTATACTAGTAGAACAGTACGTTCTTTCTTAAAATTTGCAACACAGACAATTCACAAGTATTTTTCAACACTGTCAAAATACTAGCCAAAACTTTGATTAATCCATACAACACTTCAGCTATAACTAATAAATAAATACACCCTTGGCTCTGATTATCAGTTATGCACATCCTTCTCTTTTTGCATCTGAAACAAATATGCTCGACTCAAAAGACCGTCCTACAAATTTAGCCTTCTTCCTATAAATATTCTCTTGCGATCCGTGAACTCCGTAAAAACGATAAAATCCTTTCTTTTCGAAACATCCACTTTTTCTTGGTGAGCTTTTAGGAGCCATTAGCATTTTGAGTCTCGGCTGGTGGTTTAGCTTCCTGACGGTTAATGCTGGTCAGCTGAATTCCTAAAGAAGTCCCACCACCACCTTGAGATGAATTTGATCCCCGTTGGGCCGAGCCACCAAGTGCCGCCGCCGCCTTCAACCCATTCTTCTTCTTGACCTTTTGAGCCCAGCCTACAAGGCCCACTTGCACATGCTCGTCAAATATCGACTTCTTGAAATGGGTTCCCATCTTCATTCCCCAAACATACGTGTTTCATCAGTAACAAATCAACCGGATAAAAAATCGAAATATTGAAGGAAATAGAGATAATCAAATTATAGATACTGCACTTCATATTTTTGCAAACTAACAAATTGTTACTGCAGCCTACTGAGAGGAGTAATTTTTAAAAGCAAATATAAATCTTCTGCGGAAGTAGCGGGGTTTTAGTCCAACGACAATTTTGCCCCTGGGCAAAAATATCGACTCCCCCAGTTTTGCTATTGGCTAGCAATGGCATTTTGGGAATAACCTAAATATTGAAATACTCTTTCAGGACTAAATTCTGCATTCCAACAACTATCAAAGGACATTTGTAATACTCGAGGGAGATAATAACTAGATTCTTTTGTGATTAAGCCAGAAACCTGAGGGGTATTATTGTAATTATTTCAGGAAAAAATAATGAAAATTTACCTGTGTAACGAGAGCATAGAGCGGCAAAGTACTGTAGCTGCAGAGTACCTGAATAAACACACTACAAAGGACAGACAAAATCATCAGATTCGCCATTCGAACCAACCTTGTGAAAATGAGTGAAATAATTAGGGGGGGGCTCACCCTATGACGAGCCTTGGAACAATATAACGGACTTTTCCCATAATGCACGAATCAAATCCATATTGGACCTAACAGTGAAACAACAGTAAGATATAAGGTTTGAGAACGACGACAAATAGCTCTCTGAGCTTTCACCGAATCATCATATCCAGCCAACTCACCAATATCCAGAAGAAAAATGCAATCTCGAAAGCATTTTGGAAGAGAATAAAATGAATCAAGAAAAGGACAATGTGAGGTCGACCGAACCAAAAGTGATCATCAGAAGGCTGCACGACCAATTCACCTTCAATGGCTACGTGTTTCTCGGCAACCTCATGGGCCAACTGGCTAATCACATGCTCCAGCTTAGTCCCAACAGCAAGCAGAAGCTGCAAGTGACAGTTATAATAATGATGGTGATGATAATAATAATTTTAATAATAATAATAATAATAAGTTATAATAATAATTTATGAGAACGGGGAAGGATACCTACAGCAAAAGGAAAAAATGCGATCCAAAAGTAAGTATGCCAGCCTGCAAATTTAGAAAACTTTGCATAATCCTTCAGGTCGAGAAAAAGCTAAACACAACATAAGACCACTACTAGGATATGGCAAAAAATGAATATGCAATTGGGACTAGTTAATGGAAATAATTGCAGCATCGAAGCAAATACTAATTTATTTTAGCAAATTGGGACTAGTAAAAGTTTTCCACAGTAATATGTGAAATGGATGGAACACAAATACAATAGATATTGAGTAAGATTTACTCAATTCTGATTCCCACGAAGTCCCAAAGTTAAAAGGCAAAAACTTTTATAAGGATTGGTATGACAGGTCAGGTCAAGTGCGCCTATTTCAATTTTCTAGGGGATTCCTTCAGTTCTTTTAATTTATTCAATAATTTCTCAGGTTTTTCTGAAGTTTTTAGGTTCATTTTTTAGTACTTAAGTTAGTTTAGAGTTTTCTACTTTTGGTATTTCTTTATTTTAAAATTTAGTTTTGTCGACGGGTCTTTAAGCTTAGAGAGCTGGTCGAACAACTCCTGATTTTAAGCTGGACCTTGTTTCAGGTTTTTGGCCCTTCCCAGGAGTAAAACCACGTCCCGCTAGGGCTGTGAGTGAATGCAAATATTCGATTTGGTTCAAGATATTCGGTTCGAAAAAGTTCGATTTGAGCTCGATTCACTCCATCAAATATCAATCAAATGTTGATTTTCGATTTGATGCAAATCGGACCGAACGGTTCGGTCCGGTCCGTTAATCCTATAATAATATATTAGCCCAGTTCCATATAGTTATTAGGATTTCAATTAGGGTATGATTTTGGGATATGTTAGGTATTCAGTTGTTTTAATTGACATTTTGATTACAATTTTAATTATGATTGGGGGTTTTATTTTGATTATCTTATGTTTCTTCAAATTTCATCATTTTTCGACCCAACTATTTGCGAACGTTCGGTTTTCGAATCGGATCGAATCTTGAACACAAAAAAGAGCTTCGAACTTGAATCGAACCTTGTTTGTTGATATTTGATCGAATCGGACCGGACCGGACCGAATAATAAAAAAAAATCGGACCGAACCATCCTATTATTCGGTATAGTTCGGTTCGGTCACAGCCCTACATACCGCTAAGTTTAGGTACAAGTTCATAGCAACTATGGCACCATTAGGCTCATGGGCGTTGATGGTACCACGAGGTGCAACGAATCCTGCCGAACCTTGAGGTACAAAACAATGTTTTAAAAGGCGTGAGGCGGGTTTGAAGCATTTTGCTCTGACGAGGCGAGGCGCAAGCCTCGAGGCGCATTGAGGCGTAACCTCATTTTTTATTTTCCCCTAATTGTCTCACAAAAATAGATATGAATAAGATACAATTTTGTTAAAATTTTATTTATTGTATTGCACTTTATACTAACATTATTTAAATAACTTTTGTACTTTTTTGTTGGTATAATAATGTTAAAATGTACTAAGTTTTTTTTTATATGATGAATGGAAGATTTATTGAACAATACAACTCACATAAATGTTATTTAGATGTTTCTTTCCTAAATATCAGAGAACTATATTTTAAAGAATATATATGTGAAATATAAAACTACGGAAAAAGCCTCAAGGGTCTCAAGGCTTAAGGCTCAAGGCGTGCACCTCAACACGATGAAGCGTAAGTCTGAAACATTTATAAAAATTAGCGCCTCGAAGCGCTTTCCTTCCGCCTCGCCTCAAGGCGAGCCTCGAGGCGTAAGCGTCGACAGCCTTTTAAAACATTGGTACAAAATTCAACTCTTGGGAAGGGCATAAAAACATGAAAAGACCCAGCGTAAGATCATGAGTTGCTCGGACCAGCGCTCTAAGCGTGAAGACCCATCAACAATTGCTATGGGAACTGTCTTACAAATCAAAGATATGTAGACCTTCTTACAAGAGACCTACTCAAGTTAAAAGTGGAGAAATTAATATTTTCAAATAAACGTTTAACAGATGGTGCCATAGTCTCCAACAAAAGGAAAGAACCTATACACCTAAATTACCCTAAACAAACAAATAAACAAATGTATTCCTCACATCCAGCAGTAGTAAAACTTGTATACTACCTAAAAAACCAATAAATAAATATTATTTTACACAGCATCTAACAACGAGCAAAGCAATTTACATTGGCATACCATGTATGTTCAACAACAAGAAAATGATGACGAAAACCCACAAATACCAACTGCAATAAAGGAAAGCAGATATTAGCCTCATGTACTAAGGAAAAACTTAAAGTTGGCAGTGCCAGTAAAAACAATAGTCACAGGCTAATACAAGAATGAACTTAAGACAAAACATAAAAAAAATGTCGTCAATAATCAATTACCTTATGCCGACAACTTTCTTGAAGTCGGCTTCCAAAGCACGTATCATGTATTTGTGGAAATTAAACTTTGGGTTTCCTCGGCAGTGTGTCTGTGGCAGAGGACAAGTCTCGTATTTAAGCAATCCATAACCATAACCACCAAAAAACTTCAAATATGCTGAGAATAGCAAAACAGATCCCAAGTTTGAGGAAGAACAACTAAGACATCTAACATATACCATTATAAAACCAAGCCGGAGAGCTGCATAATCTGATTTGGTGACGGATCCATAGAATTGCTTCAAGAATGAGTGCTGAAAATATATCAAAAAGGAGAAGTTAAGAAAAGGAATTACAAAATTGACCAAATAAATAAATAAATCAGACTTCTCAGCAACTAATTTCAACATACCAGCCAGCCCATAATGGCAGAACATTTACCCATGCCCGAAAATCGGTTCTTGATGAAATCATGCTGATGAACATGGGTGACCTGAGGTTCTAAAGCCGCAAACATATATCAAGATTAAGACACACACACACACACACACACACACACACACACACACACACACACACACACACACCGAGAGAGTTGTATTCCTTGAAAAAAATATTCAGTTAGAAAATCACTCATGCTAGACGCCAAAATAGTATCAAATATAACAAACAAGAGCTTAAAAAAGAGTGTCATACTAACAGTTTCCGCACATGTTTCAGATTTAAATGATCGAGAGAAGTAAATATATACCATGTCCCGTGTTATCTTTAGCAATGGCGTCTTCCCATTGTTTCCATTGACGTATCTACACATAAATTTCACAATTATACAGAATTTTATAAAAAAAAGTGCTACTATAGATCAAACAAATAAATGAAAACTAGTAAGTTGTGCACCTTTGCCCCTCCAAACACAATAGTGAGAACAGAAAATGTCACGTGTACAATAGCCAGAACAAATATAAAGATGTGTAGATGATGCAATGCTTCAACCGATAATAATGGAACCTTATCCTGCAGAGAGAACACCAAGGAAGCAGAAAAAAACAAATAAATCATCGACTGTAAAATTAACAGTAGTACAAAAGATGCGGTTATAATGCAATAAATCGGTTAAGAGCGTCTGTAAGTGAGTTGACTAGTTGCTTTATTCTACCTCACTCGTTTTTACTTCTTTAATCTCAAACACATCTTTTCTGCATTTTCATCATATCCAGTAGCCGAGACTACGACACTTCTACAAATGCAAGGCAATACAGTTTCTGTCGAACTGTAGTGTAATATGCATATAAATATACACTTAACCTTTGCAGCACAGTAACCTCCAGAAGTTGCTTCAGCTAGCAAGCGACGACCATGCCCTTCAGGGGCAGCGTCCGATTCCTCAGAAGACAATGAGCAAGGTAGAAAATGTGTCATAGTATCAAGAGGCACACAAATCTTGACTATCCGGGCTTGAAATACAGTCAATAGAATAGATATGAACCCCAAAAGCATCAACTCTGTCCAAACCAAAATCAGCCATCAGATCAAAACCATAAACCAATGATAATGAAAAAAATCATATCTTATTCTATGGACCCATGTATACGTATACACAATTCCACACCACATGAAATTAAGAGGGTGGTGGGTGGGGGATTTTTCTATTCAAGAAGAAGAAGAAGATAAATTTGCATAAAGAAACAATGGTACCTTCTTTAACTTTCTGTAGAGCTTCATAGAGTGGCTTTTGGTTCTTCTTTTTCAAATACTGCATACATCACGCGGACAGAGATATATTTAGCAGCAGCCCCATTTTCAGAAGAAAAAAATGAAAACAAACTAATTCTTTCTTAAGGAAAAAAAAAAAATCAAAATTGAAGGGAAACAAATTTCTCAAAAGCTACCAACTCAAACAAAACATAAAAACCAGTATTTCCATTTTCTCCCATCAACAAAATAATAATAATAATAGAAAAGAAAAGATTATGTTTTTCCCGAATCGTGGCGCCTCTCTCTCTCTCTCTCTCTCTCACACACACACACACACATATATAACTAAAAGAAATGCGAGACCTTTCCGGCGTAGTGAAGGAGGCGCTCAACCGCCAGAGAGATTGCCACGATGACGGTACACACGGCCGCGACCACCCACGTCGGCGTGAACTCCAACGTCGTCCCTTCCTCTTCCCCGCCGCCGGTCATTTTCCTTTACTTTTCCTCAAGAAAAAACTGCAAACCCACTTCAGATTATATAAAAAAATGTGAAACAACAAAAGGGTTTTGGTCTACCCGTGAAGAACCAAGAGAGATAAAATCAGAGAGCAAACTGATGTGAAGTCTTCATAAATTTGAGAGTGATTACAGGCCAGATATGGAGCGTCAAACTCAATAGTAGCACTCATTCAACGTCTTTTTCATTTATGTCACCATTTTCAACAAGTAGGACATGTTTGGCAAAAAAATAATGCTCCCTCCAGCTGGGATGTTAAACAGGCTAGCCCTAGCGGGATTCGGGCTAAACAATCCGGGTTAAAAAAACCCGGATTTAAACGAGCTAGGAAATATTGGATCTAACCCTAACCCTAACGGAACCCTAACCCTAACAGGCTTCGGGCTAAACGGGCTAAATATTTAAAAAATCTATTTTTTATTTTTTATAAGTCATAAACCAAAAAAAAAAAAAAACAGTAACAATATATTTTATATATATAGAATATAGTAACAAATATGCTATAATAAATATATCAAAAAATACACTTTTATGTATATATATATATATATAACAAATATGCTATAATAAATATATCAAAAAATACACTTTTATGTATATATATATATATACACACACTATATTAACAAATACAGTAATAATATATATTATATATAATATTAATATATATTACATATATAATATTAATATATATTATATATAATATTAATATATGTTATATAAATATAGTATTACTGTAAGTTGAAATTAACAATATATATATATATAATGTAATATCCGTATTTTTCTTTCCCTTGTATTTTCATTTTCGGTGTATTTTTCGGTCGTAGTGACCCTCGTGTATCTTTCAGTGTATTTTTTTCAGTCACCTGTTGATCTGATTCTCGTTATTGTTGTGCGGAACCACCGTTTCGGGGTTGCCGTGGATCCATTCTACGTTATGATACGTTTTGAGATGTTCCGTTTGATGTTTCGTTCATATTCTGGTATTTTGGACCGTTTATATTTCGTACTTAGCGCACGCTATCTTTTCTGCATAGCGCACGCTAGATGTCCCTTAGTAGCGCACGCTACGACTTAAATGGCGCCCGCAGAGAGCAAGCCACGGGAGTGGCGATCGATTCGGCCCTCCGGGTGGTGGATTAGCGTACGCTACGTAGTCTAGCGCACGCTAATGTCGGGGGTTAGCGCACGCTGAGACGCCCGGTAGCGTGCGCTAGTGTGAATGTCGATCGGATAGTTTGCCCGATAGAGTGAGCACCGGTCCGACCCGATGACCGACCGACCGGAATGACCGGATTATAAATGGTCGGACTTTATCGACCCGAAGCTTTGGACTGTTGAGCCAGGTCAACCATCGGACCGGTCGGTCAGCCTTGATTCTAGCCCGATTTTGTAAAAAAGTTTTTTTTTTTTTTGCATATTAAATGTCCTTTTATTACATATAAAATATTTTCTTCTTTACATACTCCCATAAAATACAATTATCAATCTTAATATCTTCATTTAGTCATCAAACTCCCAAGTTCAACAATATTTTAGTATAAATAAACTTAATTAGAATAAAGTGCAATCATAATCGAGCCATTAATCATCATTATTTCATCACCATCGAGGGTAAATTATAATAAAAAATATTTTTTTTTTGTATTTTTATTTTTAAGGTCGTTCGGGCAGACCGGATTTTCCGGTCTTGACCTGGTCCGCCCGAACCCGCTTTTAGACAAAATGCAGACCGGGACCGGACCTAATGCAGTCCGGTCTGGTCGATCGGTCGGTCCGGCCCGGTCCGGGTCCGGGTAAAAACCGGGTCCGGACCATTTGTGCTCAGCCCTAGCCACTGGACTCGACTGATGCCCAGGTAGCACACGCTATTGGTCGATAGCGCGCGCTACCGATACACTTTAGCGCACGCTACGTTTGGTCGATAGCGCGCGCTAACCGGATCAGGTGTGTACTGACAATTGCTTCTGGACTCGGCTGATGTCCAGGTAGCGCACGCTATTGGTCGATAGCGCGCGCTATCGAGAGGTTATTAGCGCACGCTACGTTTCGAGTAGCGCACACTAACGGCCAGAAATCTGGCTACTGGACTGGAGTTTGTTTCGTTAGCGCACGCTAACTTTGAGGATTAGCGCGCGCTAACACTCCATGGCTATATAAACCAGGGAGTTGACCGAGATGAACGTATTATTTCCATTTCTTCCTCCTTCCGCGGTTGTGGCGATTCCGAGCGATTTCTTGGCGATTTCTTCCTCCAATCATCTCAACCATCAACTTCCTTGAGTTCTTGGTGTATATTAACAACATCAACACGAATCTTTCATCCTAATCCAAGGTAAAATCTCTTAGAACCCTACTTTTGGATAGATCGGGGGTTTTGGGATTTTCGTCCGATTCGTTCCGTTTTGTTGGTTAATCCATGATGAATATGATTAATCTTGTTGATATCATTAGTTTTCCTACGGATTCATTGTATATTTTCATGGTTTTGCGAAATCGGGAGGGTTTGGTTGTGGTCCGCCCTCGTTGTTATTTTTTATACGAATATGCATGAATCGTAGGCGGGTTTCCGGGTGTATTCCATTTATGTATTCGTCTAGAGTTGGTTGTGATTATGTTCTTCGAATCGTTAAGTTCGGTTCCGTTGGTTCCTAGCGTTCGTCGGTGTTTTTCCTTCCGTTCGTTGCGTCGTCAATTATTCAAGGCAAGTATTTTTGGAAACCTTTATGCTTAACGTGAAATGGTAATGTATATTGTGTGTGCTTTACTCACCTCGGGAGGGTCCGACGGGGCCTCGAGGGAATCTATGGCTTTGTCCTGGATTCATGAGTTTGTTTCGCTAGCCAGCTCGGGAGGGTCCTTAGAGGCCTCAAGTGGGATTCGTGGCTTCGTCCCGGTCCTAGGTAACGTGTGGTGCTTGATTTGTTTTATGAATGTGGCCAGCTCGGGAGGGTCCTTAAAGGCCTTGAGTGGGATTCGTGGCTTCGTCCCGGTCCTAGGCAAAATGATTGTGACTGTTTGTTTCCGGAAAAGACATGTCTGGTTTTGGTTTTTGAAATGATATTGGTGCATGTACTATGAAATGTGTAAGCGATTGGTTTGCCTTGATTACTTGTACTAGCGTAATTGCTAACCCCTTTGGGGACCCATTGTGGGGAAATTCTTGTTATGGATTTCAGGTTATGATCATCCGGACGAGCGAGCACTGGGACAGTACGAGGATGTTGGCCAGGGTCGTTGACATGTGCATTTGGGTCATCTTATTTCTTTTGCCCATTTCGATATGGTTGTTTCCACATTTATAAACTTATAGATTTTACTCGCGAGTACTTAGGTTTTTTATTTCGAACTTCGTTTGTATTACCTTATATTGCTACATTGTCGGTTGATGCTTAATTCGCTGGTTGCTCCGGGCGTATTTTTATTTGTTGTATTATTAAAATGTGTGTCCTCGCTAACCGAGATGGTTAGTCGAGTGGGGTTTTCTTGTTGTAGCCTGGTGGGTCCCATGTAGGGGTCCACGGCACTGTAATATACTCTGAATATCTCGGGAGTGTTATATATATATATATGGCTTGCTGCCACTAGCGGGCTAAGCAGTCGGACCAAAAGCCGGATTTAAACGGGCTAGGAAATATCGGCCCTAACCCGGTTTTTTGGCGGGTTAAACGGGCCAGCACGTCGGGCCCGATCCCATTTAACATCTCTACCTCCATCCCACTCAAAATTTTATACTTTTCTTTTGGGGGAAAATTATAAAAAAACTATTATACTTTACAATTTTTTCGGATTAACCACTGAAAGAATATTTTTTTTATGTTAACTACTGAAAGTTCATTTTTATTTTTAAAAAATCACTCTTACCGGGTATCACAGACTTTCTAGGTTAAAAAAAGCTGATGTGACTTTTCTCATATAAATAATAATAGCGTGGTATTTTTAATTGAAGAAATTGTTAATTAAGTGACTCTTAGACCAACAATAATAATTAAGTGGATTTACGTTTAAAAATCCCTAGAACCCTATACACTACCTTCGTCGTTCTTCTAAACCTCTCAAAACCCAAAAGCCGCTCAGAACTGATTTTGAAATATTGAAGCAATTTTTGAAATTGTTTTTCGAAATCAAAGCAGAAAATGATTTATAAAATTTGAATTTGATATCATCGTTTGATTATTCATGGAACGGAGGATAATTTTATAATTGTTACAATATATTGTTCATTTAATTAGAATATATATAAAATGACCAATCAAAATATAGTGGTTTCCATGAAATTTGGTCTAAAAGCCACTTAATTAGCAATTTTTTAATTAAAAATGCCATGTAATTATTATTTTTAATTAAAAAATGCCATATAATTATTATTTTTAATAAAAAAAAATGCCACATCAGCTTTGTAACCTGGAAAGCCTCTTATTCCTGGTTAGGGTGGTTTTTTTAAATGAAAACAAACTTTCAGTGGTTAACACAGAAAATAATTCTTTCGGTGGTTAATCCGAAAAAAATGCAAAATATAGTGGTTTTTGTAGAATTTTCCCTTTTCTTTTCAAAGCTGCTACACACACACACAAATGCTACACACACAAATGCACACCCCTACTTTGTAGGGATTGTATCCTGCGTAGTAGGGGTTGTACCATGCTTTATAGGTGGTAGGGGTTGTGTAGGGGTACAACCCCTACAAAGCAGGGGTGTGTATTTATGTGTGTGTAGCATTATTCTTTTCTTTTTTGTCTCTTAAAACTTTACATTTATCAAATTTACACAATCAAATTAAATAACTATTTTTTTTAATCTCCACTAGGGCTGTCAAAAAAATCCGAAAAATCCGATATCCGTCCGAAATATCTGTATTCGTCCGGAAAAAGCGGATATTATCTGTATCCGAAAAGAAGCGGATACAAATATTATCCGTATCCGAAGATTCCGAATACAGATATGGATATAGGCGCATCCATATCCGAAAATATCCGTATCCAAAATTAATTATATATAATATATATTTTTAATATAATTTTAATATATAATTACAAAATATAAGCATGCTACTCCCATAATACTTTGTCACATGTCTTCATTCTTTATTTATCAATGTTAAATATAAGCATGCAGTATACGTTATCTTTACTTATTAGTTATTTCCGTTTTTAACACAACAATCAGGTCAGCTAGCCCAAGTGGTATTGGCTGGTAAGGAGAAGGAGCTCCACCAGGGTTCAAATCTCTCGCATTTAAATTTTTGAAGATTAAAAAAAGTGGTGGATACGGATAATATCCGTATCTGGATAGCATCTGCTGGATATTATCCGTATCCGATCCGTCCGGATATTTCTGAATCCAGATACGGATTCAGATACCTTTACTAAATGCCGGATCCGGATACGGATATGGCCATATCTGGCTCCGTATTATCCGTTTGACAGCCCTAATCTTCACCACACATTCATCATCAATACTTTTTACTTTTCAATATTCAACGTACATATAAACATCATTAGTTACATCAATCATTAAGAGCATGGGGTACGTGGTGCCAATGGCTCGTGCCAAAGGAAAAACGCGAGAAACATGGTTGGCTCACGGTACCGTGGTTGGTGCCAAAGGGTCTTGGCTGGTCCCTAACAGCCAACGCCAAACCTTTTTTTTTTTTTTTTGTGTGTGTGTGTGTGTTGTATTTGTGTATTTAGTGGGGTATGTGTGGACCCAACGGCACCACTTTTGCTATGGCACCACATTTGTATGAGGGAGGGGGCTTTTTGGTGCCGTTGAGGGTCTTGTGCCAAAGAGCTTTTTGCTGACGTGGCACCACTTTTTACCAACGGCACGAGGCCTTTGGCACGAGCGTACCCAATGCTCTAAATGAAATATATCAAAAATGCATCATCTGTCAAGCTTTACGAGGGAAAGATGAAGTAGTGTTAAAACAAAATCTATTACTTAATCTTGCTGAACGAGCATTTAGCATTCTCCAAGATCATTTCACTTTTATTAAGCGGTCATATCTTATTTGGGATGATAATATGATGGGAAAAATAATGATTGCTTGCACAATTATCTTATCTTTCTTTTTTATATATATATATTGAGTTCAATCATTAATTACGGAGTCTTAATGACTTAATTTTTATATAAGATAAGTAAAATTATAAAATAGATTGAGATTATTGAGTCCAATCATTAATTGTGGAGTCCTAATGACTTAATTATATATCTGATAAATAAAAGAGTTAAATTTTTAAACAGGACACTAATTTTGGGGCGGTGGCAAAAATAGGACACTAACTTTTCGGGCTTTCAATACTAGGACATTATGTCTTAAAATTTTCAAATTTAGGCCAAATCTGGGTAATTTCGGGCTTTCTCTCACGGACAGCGCACGTGACTTACAAGGTGGAGCCCGAATCCTACCTGGCACTCCACATTTTTTTTAATCTGATACCTGATACTCCACATTACAATATACACAACAACACTCTTATTCATCTCCAAACTCATTCCCCCAAAAATCAAAAGAACCCTAGTTCGCTAGTTGGCCGATTGTTTTAGATTGAATAAACTTATTTCTTGTTCAATGATATTCAATGATGAGCCTAAGAACTCGAAGAAGAAAGCCAAACTGAAAAGAAGAAAACAAAGTCTAAAATGCAGCAAATGTGGTGTTCAAGGTCATAACTCAGTGACATGTGGAATAAATATACTTACAAAACAATTAAGAAAAAAATTACAGGTAACTTTCGCAATTTTTAATTTTTTTTGAACTTGCTACTTTGTTATTTTGCTGACTGTATCATTATTAAAACAGGTGAAGTAGAAGAAAGTCGAAAGTGGATCTAGTAGTTCGATATTGCCTCATCTAATTAGTGAAGTTCGTGATGAAGAACAAGTTGTTGAAGAACATGAGATTACAATGGAGGGATCACATGAACAACCTGAACCAGCAAGCATGCAACCTGGTCCATCTATGTACAGTCAACTCCAACAAGGAAATTCTCAAAATCGGGGTCCGGTGATCTTGAATTGTGAAAAGAAGTTTGTGGGTTTGGCTACATTGCAAAATCAGGCGAGGAAGAAGAATTAGATGTTGTTAGAAGAATGATCCGGAGTTTATTTTGACTAGCTTGTTGATTTTTCAGTTATATTTTTGTCTAGAAATGACGTTTTTGTGCTTAACAATTACGAACATTTAGTGATTTTTCCCAGCTTTTGTCTAGCTTTAATAGCAAGCAGTAAACTTGGAGCCTAATGTTAACAATGAATTTGGTGATTTTTAAGTTTTTTTTATGTGTGAGATCATATTTAATATTTTGCTTTATTGTGTGTGGTATATTTTGCATTTAAGATTTTCAATTTGGAAATATATGGCGACGGTGAGTATTTTAAATTAAAGGAATATGATTGAACAAGAAACAAGTTTATTCAATCTCAAAAAATCAGCCATGCGTGAATTGGTGTAAATTTGGAGATGAATGGATGGGTTCTTGCTTATATTGTTACGTGGAGTGGAGTAAAGTTGCCAGATAGGATTCGGGCTCCACCTTGTAGGTCATGTGAGCTGTCTGTGAGAGAAAGCCCGAAATTACCCATATTTGGCCTAAATTTGAAAATTTTAAGACATAATGTCCTAATATTGAAAGCCCGAAAAGTTAGTGTCCTATTTTTGCCACCGCCCCAAAGTTAGTGTCCTGTTTAAAAATTTAACTCTAAATAAAATTATAAAATAGATTGAGATTAAATGCAATAATATAAAATTATGAAATCAATTATGTGCAATTGAGTCTTATTCAACGGTTTACCACTCAATTCATTTGATGTTAAATTGACAAAGTACGTTATTGACAATTAAAAACAAAAGGATGCATTTAATTTAAATAGAGTGGAAAATGTACAAAGTTGGTTATGAATGGATAATTGAAAAGACGTGAAGTTCAGTAGTCTCTTTAAATGAGGATTAAATTATAGAGTAAAATATGTATGCGTGGTTTATTAATTGTATTGTTTCTTTGAAGGATAGGACGCCATTATATATACAACTAGGAATGATGCTTCATTTGTAATTGTATTTGTAACAATGTATGTTAATGTCAGTTAGCTTTTCTTTAATATCTGACTAAGAAAACTATTTGCAATACCTCCATTTACATTAGCTTAATTATTCTTTTTCTTTTTTTGAGGATGAAGACTGAGATTCTTTTTTTTCAGGGATGAAGATTTTGGAAATAAGTCATAATTTTTCAAGTAAGAGTGTCGATCTACCTTCTATCGTGACTCTTAGTTGCATATTACAAGTTAGATCATTTGTCTTCGAATAGCGTGAGAGAAATTTTTTACTAGCAAAATGTTAAGAGTTAGTAATGTTATAATGAATTAAAATCTTTATTTCGTCTTTTAGTTTGAGTGTAACCCAATTTTCACTGAGTCAAAAGATAGTAACATGTGAAAATTCTACTACTTAAAATCAACATTCTTAACAACTGATCCAAATACTTTGAAAAAACTAAAGAAATATTAGTTGGTGCTAATTCAACTCCACTAAATGTAAAATATAAATTAACTAAAGCTCATATTTGTAATCAAGGGTACTGTTTTAGGACTCAGCTTATTCTTGTCAAAAATCTTAATATTGATATAATATTAGGAACCCCTTTTCTTACCTCAATATACCCTTATGTTACTAATCACAAAGGAATAACTACCAAAATTATGGGTCATCCCATATTATTTGAATTCATAGATCAAATAAAAATCAAAGATATATCGTTATTACAAGAATCATCTATTTTCAAAAATGTTAA
This sequence comes from Orobanche coerulescens, assembly GCA_033398695.1. Taxonomy (NCBI): domain Eukaryota; kingdom Viridiplantae; phylum Streptophyta; class Magnoliopsida; order Lamiales; family Orobanchaceae; genus Orobanche; species Orobanche coerulescens. The sequence goes on along the minus strand of CM065817.1, from coordinate 107,442,562 downwards.
TTCAATTAAAAATAAGAAAGCCCAGATTAATCATCTTAAGCAAGAAATACCTTATCTCATAATTGAAGAACAGTTGAAAACTAAAGATATTATTCAAAAAATTAAAATTATTAGAAAAGAAATAATATCAAAAATATGTTCAGAAGTACCTAATGCTTTTTGGGAAAGAAAACAACATACTGTTGAACTCCACTATGAAAAGGATTTTAAAGATATTAATATTCCTACTAAAGCCAGACCCATTCAAATGAATAGAGAATTATTAGAAACTTGCAAAATCGAAATTCAAAGTTACTTGACAAAAAATTAATAAGGCCTAGCAAATTCCCTTGGAGTTGTCCAGCTTTTTATGTTAATAAAAGTGCTGAGAAAGAACGAAGAATTCCTAGACTCGTTATTAATTACAAATCATTAAATAAAGTACTTCAATGGATTAGGTATCCTATTCCAAACAAAAGAGATATGATTAATAGAATTTTTAAAGCTACTATATTTTCAAAATTCGATTTGAAATCAGGATTTTGGCAAATTCAAATAACATAAAAAGATAAATACAAAACTGCTTTTACTGTCCCTTTTGGACATTATGAATGGAATGTTATCCCATTCGGACTCAAAAATGCTCCTTCTGAATTTCAAAATATTATGAATAATATATTTACCCCCTATACTAATTTCATAATCATTTATATTGATGATGTACTCATATTTTCAGAATCAATAGATCAACATATAAAACATGTAAAAACATTCATACAGGTTGTATTTAAAAATGGATTAGCCATTTCAGAATCCAAACTAAATTTATTTCAAACCAAAATTAGATTTCTAGGTCATGATATATTCCAAGGAACCATTAAACCTATTTCCAAAGCCATTGAATTTACTTCAAAATTTCCTAATGAAATTATTAATAAAACACAGTTACAAAGATTTTTAGGATGTCTGAATTACATCTCAGATTTCTTTCCAAATCTCAGAATTATCTGCAAACCTTTATATCAAAGATTGACTAAAAATCCTGAACCATGGACATTAGAACATACTAAAATTGTTCAACTTATTAAAAAGCAGATTCAAACCCTTCCTTGTTTAGGAATACCTAACCCAGACGCATTTCTTATTATTGAAACCGATGCATCTAAGTCCGAGTATGGAGGAATACTCAAACAAAAACTTTTACAAGGCAATTCTAGTAAAGAGCAAATTGTTAGATTTCATTTAGGGATTTTGCTTGGATCTCAAAAGAACTATTCAACGGTTAAGAAAGAAATTTTATCCATAGTTTTATGTATTTCAAAATTCCAAGACGACCTTTATAACAAAACTTTTATGCTTAGAATAGATTGTAAATCTGCTAAGGAGATTTTACAAAAAGATGTTAAAAATATAGTTTCAAAACAAATATTTGCTAGATGGCAGGCCATCTTAAGTGTTTTTGATTTTGAAATAGAGTATATAAAAGGATCTTCAAATTCACTTCCAGATTTTTTAACAAGAGAATTTTTACAGGGAAAAACTCCAGATGAATAATTATCAGTCCCTTCGTAATCAAGTTCTTTTTAATCCTCCTTCCAATGGTCTTAAAACCCTCAAATTACACACTGCCCTTGCCAAATATCATGTCAAATACTGGTCTTCGCTTGCTGACAGTTTCTCTTCTGATTCAACTTTTCATCCAATTTTTATTAATAATCTATATAATGTTATTCATAAACTCAAATATCTCGAGAAACAAGCTAGCCTTTATTTAGCTTGAAATTTTTCAGATGAACAGCAAAGCAAGGATGCAAACTGCTGAAGATTATACTTCAAAACCTATTTCCCATAGCCAGTTTCAAGTATTAGGTAATATTCCTCAAATTTCAATCAACTTTCCTCCTTTATCTTACAAACAAGCCATTCAAGGACCTGAACCTCGAAAAATAGATAATCCGGTTACTCCAAAGAAGGTTGATTCCAAAATAAAATCTATTCATACCCCTTACTTTACTAAACAAGTTGTTGAACATATTATTCTTACAAGATTTACAATAGCTCCAGACTTCAAAACTCTTCAAAGTATTATCCAAAGATACTTTCCTCAGGATTGCCATTGGTACCCTGAAGATTCTTTAAAAACTCAAAAAATTTTATGAATATATTTTGGTAGACTCTGGTTCTATTGAATTAATTCATAATCCAGACCCTAAGAATCGTCAGAGGACTGGTTTTTCAAAATGCATTATTAAAAAGATTTTCAAATCTGATGAATGGACTTTTCCATTCTCAAAAAAAAACTTTTCTGGAAACTTCACTCCAAAAGGATATTCATATCCTGACTACAAAAAAGCTTGGTTCTATACTTTCTTCAAAAGACCTTTTGATCATTCATGGTTCTTTACTTTCCATAAAGATTTTGTCAAGACTTACCCCATTTGGTTTTGTGAATGGTGGATTCAGTTTGGACCAACTACAGACATTCTTCCTACAAATGTCTATAGTGCATTCAAATTTTATACTCAAAATGCCAAAGGATCTGAGTTTGAAAAATTCATTGGTTATTTTTCTGAATTCAAAGTCCCTTGGATATTTTGCTGGAATTTTCAATTTCAACAGTATCATCCAGCTCCTTATCCTATCTCTATCATCAGAGAATTCAAAATAAAATGGTGGTCTAATTTCACAACTTCGTATTGTGATTTAGATGTCGTTTCAACTTTCTTTTCAACAGGGAAAAAACCCTCATTTCCAAATTCAAAGATCTCTTCCAAACCAACTCATCCTATTATAGCAAAATCAAAAGCTAAGGATAAGAAAATTTGTAATGATATAAATTCAAGTTCCAGTTTGTCTTCACAATAAATGAAGATCCTTCAAATGTTGGAAGACTACCCAGAACTTGCAAAAGATTATATTCAATTACTCAAAAATAAGACAGAATCTTCTCATGCTTCAAGTGAGGGTTCTAGTTCTAATCAATATGCTCAGGATCCTGATGATTTTGATTACTTTATTGATCCTGATCAGCTCTAGTTTTCAAATTCATTTTCAAAATTCACTGTTACCAATTTAGCAGTCTAAAGAAGTAATTGGCTAGTCTGGTTCAAACGGTAACCAGTAAAGACTTATCAAATCCGTTCATAGGTGTGGTTTTCCTAAAAAACCAAGAAGAGTTACCAAAATAACTATTAATATTTTGGCTAGTCCGGTTCAAACGGTAGCCGGTAAAGACTTATCAAATACGTTCATAGGTGTGGTTTTCCTAAAAAACCAAGAAGAGTTACCAAAATAACTATTAATATTTTGGCTAGTCCGGTTCAAACGGTAGCCGGTAAAGACTTATCAAACCCGTTCATAGGTGTGGCTTTCCTCAAAAGCCAATATTTTGTTAGACGGTCCACTACAGCTCAAAAGAAGGTCCACTACATTAAAATATCAAAAGGACATCTACTATTGTTGAAGTGACTTCTCCACTAACTAAAGTAGATGCCACTTGAGGAAAAAGACAAACTCCAGCTCAACTCCAGCTCAAAAGAAGTACCCACTACGACAAAGTTGTGAAGGGACCCCTCCACTTTAAAAAAAAAGATGCTAATGAAATTCAAATTCAAATGGAAACTCAAATTAATTTGTATCTCATATCTATAAATAGATTGTCTTTAGTTTCATTTGCATCATCAGTTGTTTTGAGAAAGAAACATCTAGCACAAAACATTTCCTATCTTCTAATCCATTCCAAGCACTTTGAAGTTCTCAAGATTTCATATTTCATATTTTGTATTTAACCTCGATAATTCAAGTAAGAATTCATCTCTTGTTATTTCCACTTCTTGTTGTAATTTTAATTATATGTCTTATATGTCATGAGGTTCCTAGAGGACGAGGCTCATGAAGTTCCATTGAATTTGGATTTAAGTTTCATGAAGTTCATAGAGGTCTAGGCTCATGAAGTTCCTTAGGATTTGGATTTAAGGTTCATGAGGTTCCTTGAGGACTAGGCTCATGAAGTTCCATTGGATTTGGATTTAAGTTTCATGAAGTTCCTACAGGACTAGGATCGTGAAGTTCCTTTGGATTTGGCTTTAAGTTTCATGAAGTTCCTAGAGGACTACGCTCGTGAAGTTCCTTTAGATTTGGATTAAAGGATAATGAGGTTCCTAGAGGAGTAGGCTCATGAAGTTCCTACGGATTTGGATTAAAGGTTCATGAGGTTCCTAGAGGAGTAGGCTCAATAAGTTCCTTTGAATATGTATTCAAGGTTCATGAGATTACTAGAGGACTAGGCTCATGAAGTTCTTCTTGTTTTGGATTAAAGGTTCATGAAGTTCCTTCGGATTTAGATTTAAGATTCATGAGGTTCCTAGAGGACTAGGATCATGAAGTTCTATTAAATTTTGATTTAAGTTTCATGAAGTTCCTAGAGGACTAGGCTCATGAAGTTCCTTTGGAATTGGATTTAAGGTTCATGATGTTCCTAGAGGACTAGGCTCATGAAGTTCTTTTGAATTTGGAATTTAAAGTTCATGAGGTTCCTAGAGGAGAAGGCTCATGAAGTTCCTTTGGATTTGGATTGAAGGTTCATGAGGTTCCTAGAGGAATGGGTTCATTAAATTCCTTTTGATTTGGGTTTATGGTTCATGAGGTTCCCAGAGGACTAGGCTCATGAAATTCCTTCGGATATGGATTAAAGGTTAATGAGTTTCCTAGCAGACTAGGCTCATGAAGTTCCTTTAGATTTGGATTTAAGGTTCATGATGTTCTTAGAGGACTAGGCTCATGAATTTCTTTCGAATTTAGATTTTAAGGTTCATGAGGTTCCTAGAGGACGAGGCTCATGAAGTTCCATTGAATTTGGATTTAAGTTTCATGAAGTTCATAGAGGTCTAGGCTCATGAAGTTCCTTAGGATTTGGATTTAAGGTTCATGAGGTTCCTTGAGGACTAGGATGATGAAGTTCCATTGGATTTGGATTTAAGTTTCATGAAGTTCCTAGAGGACTAGGATCGTGAAGTTCCTTTGGATTTGGATTAAAGGTTCATGAGGTTCCTAGAGGACTAGGCTCATGAAGTTCCTTTAGATTAGGATTAAAGATTTATGAGGTTCCTAGAGGACTAGGCTCACGAAGTTCCTACGGATTTGGATTAAAGGTTCATGAGGTTCCTAGCGGACTAGGCTCATGAAGTTTCTTTGGATTTGGATTAAAGATTAATGAGGTTCCTATAGGACTAGGCTCATGAAGTTCCTTTAGATTTGGATTAAAGGATCATGAGGTTCCTAGAGGACTAGACTCAAGAAGGTCCTTTGAATTTGGATTTAAGGTTCATGAGGTTCCTAGAGGACTAGGCTCATGAAATTCCATTGAATTTGGATTTAAGTTGCATGAGGTTACTAGAGGACTAGGATCATGAAGTTCCATTGGATTTGGATTTAAGTTTCATGAAGTTCCTAGAGGACTAGGCTCGTGAAGTTCCTTTAGATTTGGATTAAAGGTTCATGAGGTTCCTAGAGGACTAGGCTCAATAGGTTCCTTTGAATATGGATTCAAGGTTCATGAGATTACTAGAGGACTAGGCTCAAGAAGTTTTTCTTGTTTTGGATTAAAGGTTCATGAAGTTCCTTTGGATTTGGATTAAAGGTTCATGCGGTTCCAGAGGACTAGGCTCATGAAGTTTCTTTGGATTTGGATTAAAGATTAATGAGGTTCCTAGAGGACTAGGCTCGTGAAGTTCCTTTAGATTTGGATTAAAGGTTCATGAGGTTCCTAGAGGACTAGACCCAAGAAGGTCCTTTGAATTTGGAATTAAGGTTCATGAGGTTCCTAGAGGACTAGGCTCATGAAATTCCATTGAATTTCGATTTAAGTTGCATGAGGTTCCTAGAGGACTAGGATCATGAAGTTCCATTGGATTTGAATTTAAGTTTCATGAAGTTCCTAGAGGACTATGCTCGTGAAGTTCCTTTAGATTTGGATTAAAGGTTTATGAGGTTCCTAGAGGACTAGGCTCATGAAGTTCCTACAGATTTGGATTAAAGGTTCATGAGGTTCCTAGAGGACTAGGCTCAATAGGTTCCTTTGAATATGGATTCAAGGTTCATGAGATTACTAGAGGACTAGGCTCATGAAGTTCTTCTTGTTTTGGATTAAATGTTCATGAAGTTCCTTTGGATTTGGATTTAAGATTCATGAGGTTCCTAGAGGACTAGGCTCATGAAGTTCCATTATATTTTGATTTAAGTTTCATGAAGTTCCTAGAGCACTAGGCTCATGAAGTTCCTTTGGAATTGAATTTAAGGTTCATGAGGTTCCTAGAGGACTAGGCTCATGAAATTCCTTCGGATATGTATAAAGGTTAATGAGTTTCCTAGTGGACTAGGCTCATGAAGTTCCTTTAGATTTGGATTTAAAGGTCATGATGTTCCTAGAAGACTATGCTCATGAATTTCCTTCGAATTTGGATTTTAAGGTTCATGAGGTTCCTAGAGGACTAGGCTCATGAAGTTCCATTGAATTTGGATTTAAGTTTCATGAAGTTCATAGAGGTATAGGCTCATGAAGTTCCTTAGGATTTGGATTTAATGTTCATGAGGTTCCTTGAGGACTAGGCTCATGAAATTCCTTCTGATATTGATTAAAGGTTAATGATTTTCCTAGAGGACTAGGCTCATGAAGTTCCTTTAGATTTTGATTTAAGGTTCTTGATGTTCCTAGAGGAATAGGCTCATGAAATTCCTTCGAATTTGTATTTTAAGGTTCATGAGGTTCCTAGAGGACTAGGCTCATGAAGTTCCATTGAATTTGGATTTAAGTTTCATGAAGTTCATAGAGGTCTAGGCTCATGAAGTTCCTTAGGATTTGGATTTAAGGTTCATGAGGTTCCTAGAGGACTAGGCTCATGATGTTCCTTCAGATTTGGATTAAAGTTTCATGAGGTTCCTAGAGGACTAGGCTCATGAAGTTCCATTGGATTTGGATTTAAGTTTCATGAAGTTCCTAGAGGACTAGGATCGTGAAGTTCCTTTGGATTTGGATTAAAGGTTCATGAGGTTCCTAGAGGACTAGGCTCATGAAGTTCCTTTAGATTAGGATTAAAGGTTTATAAGGTTCCTAGAGGATAGGCTCATGAAGTTCCTACAGATTTGGATTAAAGGTTCACGAGGTTCCTAGAGGACTAGGCTCAATAGGTTTTTTTGAATATAGATTCAAGGTTCATTAGATTACTAGAGGACTAGGATCGTGAAGTTCCTTTGGATTTGGATTAAAGGTTCATGAGGTTACTAAAGGACTAGCCTCATGAAATTCATTCGAATTTGGATTAAAGGTTCATGCGGTTCCAGAGGACTAGGCTCATGAAGTTTTTTTGGATTTGGATTAAAGATTAATGAGGTTCCTATAGGACTAGGCTCATGAAGTTCCTTTAGATTTGGATTAAAGGTTCATGAGGTTCCTAGAGGACTAGACTCAAGAAGGTCCTTTGAATTTGGATTTAAGGTTCATGAGGTTCCTAGAGGACTAGGCTCATGAAATTCCATTGAATTTGGATTTATGTTGCATGAGGTTCCTAGAGAACTAGGATCATGAAGTTCCATTGGATTTAGATCTAAGTTTCATGAAGTTCCTAGAGAACTAGGCTCGTGAAGTTCCTTTAGATTTTGATTAAAGGTTTATGAGGTTCCTAGAGGACTAGGCTCATGAAGTTCCTAGGGATTTGGATTAAAGGTTCATGAGGTTTCTAGAGGACTAGGCTCAATAGGTTCGTTTGAATATGGATTCAAGGTTCATGAGATTACTAGAGGACTAGGCTCATGAAGTTCTTCTTGTTTTGGATTAAAGGTTCATGAAGTTCCTTTGGATTTGGATTTAAGATTCATGAGGTTCCTAGAGGACTAGGCTCATGAAGTTCCATTAAATTTTGATTTAAGTTTCATGAAGTTCCTAGAGGACTAGGCTCATGAAGTTCCTTTGGAATTGGATTTAAGGTTCATGATGTTCCTAGAGGACTAGGCTCATGAAGTTCTTTTGAATTTGGAATTTAAAGTTCATGAGGTTCCTAGAGGACAAGGCTCATGAAGTTCCTTTGGATTTGGATTGAAGGTTCATGAGGTTCCTAGAGGAATGGGTTCATTAAATTCCTTTTGATTTGGGTTTATGGTTCATGAGGTTCCTAGAGGACTAGGCTCATGAAATTCCTTCGGATATGGATTAAAGGTTAATGAGTTTCCTAGCAGACTAGGCTCACGAAGTTCCTTTAGATTTGGATTTAAGGTTCATGATGTTCCTAGAGGACTAGGCTCATGAATTTCCTTCGAATTTGGATTTTAAGGTTCATGAGGTTCCTAAAGGACGAGGCTCATGAAGTTCCATTGAATTTGGATTTAAGTTTCATGAAGTTCATAGAGGTCTAGGCTCATGAAGTTCCTTAGGATTTGAATTTAAAGTTCATGAGGTTCCTTGAGGAATAGGCTCATGAATTTCCTTCGAATTTGTATTTTAAGGTTCATGAGGTTCCTAGAGGACTAGGATCGTGAAGTTCCTTTGGATTTGGATTACAGGTTCATGAGGTTCTTAGAGGACTAGGCTCATGAAGTTCCTTTAGATTAGGATTAAAGGTTTATGAGGTTCCTAGAGGACTAGGCTCACGAAGTTCCTACGGATTTGGATTAAAGGTTCATGAGGTTCCTAGAGGACTAGGCTCAATAGGTTCCTTTGAATATGGATTCAAGGTTCATGAGATTACTAGAGGACTAGGCTCGTGAAGTTATTATTGTTTTGGATTAAAGGTTCATGACGTTCCTAAAGGACTAGGCTCATGAAATTCATTCAAATTTGGATTAAAGGTTCATGCGGTTCCAGAGGACTAGGCTCATGAAGTTTCTTTGGATTTGGATTAAAGATTAATGAGGTTCCTATAGGTCTAGGCTCATGAAGTTCCTTTAGATTTGGATTAAAGGTTCATGAGGTTCCTAGAGGACTAGACTCAAGAAGGTCCTTTGAATTTGGATTTAAGGTTCATGAGGTTCCTAGCGGACTAGGCTCACGAAATTCCATTGAATTTGGATTTAAGTTGCATGAGGTTCCTAGAGGACTAGGATCTTGAAGTTCCATTGGATTTGGATTTAAGTTTCATGAAGTTCCTAGAGGACTAGACTCGTGAAGTTCCTTTAGATTTGGATTAAAGGATCATGAGGTTCCTAGAGGACTAGACTCAAGAAGGTCCTTTGAATTTGGATTTAAGGTTCATGAGATTCCTAGAGGACTAGGCTCATGAAATTCCATTGAATTTGGATTTAAGTTGCATGAGGTTACTAGAGGACTAGGATCATGAAGTTCCATTGGATTTGGATTTAAGTTTCATGAAGTTCCTATAGGACTAGGCTCGTGAAGTTCCTTTAGATTTGGATTAAAGGTTTATGAGGTTCCTAGAGGACTAGGCTCATGAAGTTCCTACGGATTTGGATTAAAGGTTCATGAGGTTCCTAGAGGACTAGGCTCAATAGGTTCCTTTGAATATGGATTCAAGGTTCATGAGATTACTAGAGGACTAGGCTCACTAAGTTCTTCTTGTTTTGGATTAAAGGTTCATGAAGTTCCTTTGGATTTGGATTAAAGGTTCATGCGGTTCCAGAGGACTAGGCTCATGAAGTTTCTTTGGATTTGGATTAAAGATTAATGAGGTTCCTAGAGGACTAGACTCGTGAAGTTCCGTTAGATTTGGATTAAAGGTTCATGAGGTTCCTAGAGGACTAGACTCAAGAAGGTCCTTTGAATTTGGAATTAAGGTTCATGAGGTTCCTAGAGGACTAGGCTCATGAAATTCCATTGAATTTCGATTTAAGTTGCATGAGGTTCCTAGAGGACTAGAATCATGAAGTTCCATTGGATTTGAATTTAAGTTTCATGAAGTTCCTAGAGGACTATGCTCGTGAAGTTCCTTTGGAATTGAATTTAAGGTTCATGAAGTTCCTAGAGGACTAGGCTCATGAAATTCCTTCGGATATGGATAAAGGTTAATGAGTTTCCTAGAGGACAAGATTCATGAAGTTCCTTTGGATTTGGATTGAAGGTTCATGAGGTTCCTAGAGGAATGGGTTCATTAAATTCCTTTTGATTTGGGTTTATGGTTCATGAGGTTCCTAGAGGACTAGGCTCATGAAATTCCTTCGGATATGGATTAAAGGTTAATGAGTTTCCTAGCAGACTAGGCTCACGAAGTTCCTTTAGATTTGGATTTAAGGTTCATGATGTTCCTAGAGGACTAGGCTCATGAATTTCCTTCGAATTTGGATTTTAAGTTTCATGAGGTTCTTAGAGGACGAGGCTCATGAAGTTCCATTGAATTTGAATTTAAGTTTCATGAAGTTCATAGAGGTCTAGGCTCATGAAGTTCCTTAGGATTTGAATTTAAGGTTCATGAGGTTCCTTGAGGAATAGGCTCATGAATTTCCTTCGAATTTGTATTTTAAGGTTCATGAGGTTCCTAGAGGACTAGGATCGTGAAGTTCCTTTGGATTTGGATTAAAGGTTGATGAGGTTCTTAGAGGACTAGGCTCATGAAGTTCCTTTAGATTAGGATTAAAGGTTTATGAGGTTCCTAGAGGACTAGGCTCACGAAGTTCCTACGGATTTGGATTAAAGGTTCATGAGGTTCCTAGAGGACTAGGCTCAATAGGTTCCTTTGAATATGGATTCAAGGTTCATGAGATTACTAGAGGACTAGGCTCATGAAGTTCTTACACTACTACAAAAAGGGGTTTTAACGACGGTTCTGGAAGGGTTTCTACGACGGTTTTGGAACCGTCGTAAAATCCACCGTCGTAGAAAGTGGGCACATTTTACGACGGTTTTAAAACCGTAGTAAAAGTTCACGTTTTACATCGGTTCTTCCAAAACCGTCATAAAAAATATACATTTACATCGGTTCTTCCAAAACCGTCATAAAACATTCACATTTTACATCGGTTCTTTTTAAAACCGATGTAAAAATATTTACATTGTACATCGGTTTTGATACGAACCGATGTAAAATGTCTTATATTTACATCGGTTCTTTTCAAAACCGATGTAAAATGTCTTAAATTTACATCGGTTTTAAAAAGAACCGATGTAAAATGTCTTAAATTTACATCGGTTTTAAAAAGAACCGATGTAAAATGTCTTATGTTTTATGGAAGGTTTGGCACCCGACCCCAACCCGAATCCTTCAAGGCCCAACCCGAAACCCACTCGGACCCGACCCGACCCGAACACGCACCGAAATAACAATATATTGCACTTTGTCACCATAATGATTCGAACCCTCGACCTTGGGGTTGGGAGTCAAGTCCCAACCACTAGGCTATAGTTATTTGTTTGAACACTTTATATTTATATTATATTTAAATACATTTTGGTATCTACCTTTTAAATAAAAATAAAAAAATTAATTTTATTCTTTTTGTATTATTTTGGAAAAAATGATTTTTTAGATTTTTTTTTATTTTTCATTTATTTTATATTTTAAAGAATCATCGTAAATAAAAATACATATTTTTAAGAAAAGGATTTTATGACGGTTTTAGAAGAATCGATGTAAAGTTTTTCTTTTTATTATTTACATGGGTTATTCTAAAATTGATGAAAAGTATTAATTTTACATTGTTTTTGGAATAACTAATGTAAATTAACCTAATTTTAATTTTTACATCGCTTATTCAAAATCAATGTAAAATTACTATTTTATACATCGGTTTTGGATTATCAATTTTATTCTTTTTGTATTATTTCGAAAAAATGATTTTTATATTTATTTTTATTTTTTATTTTTCATTTCTTTTATATTTTAAAGAATCATCATAAATAAAAATACATGTTTTTAAAAAAAGAATTTTATGACCGTTTTAGAGAAACCGATGTAAAATTTACCATTTTTATTTTTTATTCCAAAACCGATGTAAAAAGTATTAATTACATCGATTTTGGAATAACTCGTGTAAATTTATCGTATTTTTAATTTTTACATCGGTTATTCTATAACCGATGTAAAATTAATACTTTATTTCATATCGAAATTGGAATAACTTATGTAAATTACAATATTTAAAATTTTACATCGGTTGTTTGTATAACTGATGTAAAAGAATAATAATTTTACATCGGTTATTTGAACAACAGATGTAAAAATAGTAATTTTAGTTTTTACATCGGTTGATTTAACAACCGATGTAAATATATAAATTTTACATCGGTTATTTGAACAATCGATGTAAAAATATAATAATTTTACATCGGTTATTATAACAACCGATGTAAAAATAGTAATTTTAATTTTTAGATCGGTTATTTGCACAACCGATGTAAATATATAAATTTTACATCGGTTATTTGAACAACCGATGTAAAGTATAATAATTTTACATCAGTTATTTGAACAACCGATGTAAAATATAGTAATTTTAATTTTTACATCGGTTATTTGGACAACCGATGTAAATATATAATTTTTTACATCGGTTATTTTAACAACCGATGTAAAATATAGTAATTTTAGTTTTTACATCGGTTATTTGGACAACCGATGTAAATATATAATAATTTTACATCGGTTATTTGACAACCGATGTAAATTGACCAAAATTTTATTTTTTACATCGGTTTTATTTGATAACCGATGTAAATTGACCGTATTTTTAATTTTTACATCGGTTTTCGTTAAACCGATGTAAATTGAGCGTCGTAAAAAGTATATTTTGTAGCAGTGTTATTGTTTTGGATTAAAGGTTCATGACGTTCCTAAAGGACTAGGCTCATGAAATTCATTCAAATTTGGATTAAAGGTTCATGCGGTTCTAGAGGACTAGGCTCATGAAGTTTCTTTGGATTTGGATTAAAGATTAATGAGGTTCCTATAGGTCTAGGCTCATGAAGTTCCTTTAGATTTGGATTAAAGGTTCATGAGGTTCCTAGAGGACTAGACTCAAGAAGGTCCTTTGGATTTGGATTTAAGGTTCATGAGGTTCCTAGCGGACTAGGCTCACGAAATTCCATTGAATTTGGATTTAAGTTGCATGAGGTTCCTAGAGGACTAGGATCATGAAGTTCCATTGGATTTGGATTTAAGTTTCATGAAGTTCCTAGAGGACTAGACTCGTGAAGTTCCTTTAGATTTGGATTAAAGGATCATGAGGTTCCTAGAGGACTAGACTCAAGAAGGTCCTTTGAATTTGGATTTGAGGTTCATGAGGTTCCTAGAGGACTAGGCTCATGAAATTCCATTGAATTTGGATTTAAGTTGCATGAGGTTACTAGAGGACTAGGATCATGAAGTTCCATTGGATTTGGATTTAAGTTTCATGAAGTTCCTAGAGGACTAGGCTCGTGAAGTTCCTTTAGATTTGGATTAAAGTTTTATGAGGTTCCTAGAGGACTAGGCTCATGAAGTTCATACGGATTTGGATTAAAGGTTCATGAGGTTCCTAGAGGACTAGGCTCAATAGGTTCCTTTGAATATGGATTCAAGGTTCATGAGATTACTAGAGGACTAGGCTCACGAAGTTCTTCTTGTTTTGGATTAAAGGTTCATGAAGTTCCTTTGGATTTGTATTAAAGGTTCATGCGGTTCCAGAGGACTAGGCTCATGAAGTTTCTTTGGATTTGGATTAAAGATTAATGAGGTTCCTAGAGGACTAGGCTCGTGAAGTTCCTTTAGATTTGGATTAAAGGTTCATGAGGTTCCTAGAGGACTAGACTCAATAAGGTCCTTTGAATTTGGAATTAAGGTTCATGAGGTTCCTAGAGGACTAGGCTCATGAAATTCAATTGAATTTCGATTTAAGTTGCATGAGGTTCCTCGAGGACTAGGATCATGAAGTTCCATTGGATTTGAATTTAAGTTTCATGAAGTTCCTAGAGGACTATGCTCGTGAAGTTCCTTTAGATTTGGATTAAAGGTTTATGAGGTTCCTAGAGGACTAGGCTCATGAAGTTCCTACGGATTTGGATTAAAGGTTCATGAGGTTCCTAGAGGACTAGGCTTAATAGGTTCCTTTGAATATGGATTCAAGGTTTATGAGATTACTACAGGACTAGGCTCATGAAGTTCTTCTTGTTTTGGATTAAATGTTCATGAAGTTCCTTTGGATTTGGATTTAAGATTCATGAGGTTCCTAGAGGACTAGGCTCATGAAGTTCCATTAAATTTTGATTTAAGTTTCATGAAGTTCCTAGAGCACTAGGCTCATGAAGTTCTTTTGGAATTGGATTTAAGGTTCATGAGGTTCCTAGAGGACTAGGCTCATAAAATTCCTTCGGATATGGATTAAAGGTTAATGAGTTTCCTAGTGGACTAGGCTGATGAAGTTCCTTTTGATTTGGATTTAAAGGTCATGATGTTCCTAGAAGACTATGCTCATGAATTTAATTCGAATTTGGATTTTAAGGTTCATGAGGTTCCTAGAGGACTAGGCTCATGAAGTTCCATTGAATTTGGATTTAAGTTTCATGAAGTTCATAGAGGTCTAGGCTCATGAAGTTCCTTAGGATTTGGATTTAAGGTTCATGAGGTTCCTTGAGGACTAGGCTCATGAATTTCCTTCTGATATGGATTAAAGGTTAATGATATTCCTAGAGGACTAGGCTCATAAAGTTCCTTTAGATTTGGATTTAAGGTTCTTGATGTTCCTAGAGGAATAGGCTCATGAATTTCCTTCGAATTTGTATTTTAAGGTTCATGAGGTTCCTAGAGGACTAGGCTCATGAAGTTCCATTGAATTTGGATTTAAGTTTCATGAAGTTCATAGAGGTCTAGGCTCATGAAGTTCCTTAGGATTTGGATTTGAGGTTCATGAGGTTCCTAGAGGACTAGGCTCATGATGTTCCTTCAGATTTGGATTAAAGTTTCATGAGGTTCCTAGAGGACTAGGCTCATGAAGTTCCATTGGATTTGGATTTAAGTTTCATGAAGTTCCTAGAGGACTAGGATCGTGAAGTTCCTTTGGATTTGGATTAAAGGTTCATGAGGTTCCTAGAGGACTAGGCTCATGAAGTTCCTTTAGATTAGGATTAAAGGTTTATGAGGTTCCTAGAGGATAGGCTCATGAAGTTCCTACAGATTTGGATTAAAGGTTCACGAGGTTCCTAGAGGACTAGGCTCAATAGGTTCCTTTGAATATAGATTCAAGGTTCATTAGATTACTAGAGGACTAGGATCGTGAAGTTCCTTTGGATTTGGATTAAAGGTTCATGAGGTTCCTAAAGGACTAGGCTCATGAAATTCATTCGAATTTGGATTAAAGGTTCATGCGGTTCTAGAGGACTAGGCTCATGAAGTTTTTTTGGATTTGGATTAAAGATTAATGAGGTTCCCATAGGACTAGGCTCATGAAGTTCCTTTAGATTTGGATTAAAGGTTCATGAGGTTCTTAGAGGACTAGACTCAAGAAGGTCCTTTGAATTTGGATTTAAGGTTCATGAGGTTCCTAGAGGACTAGGCTCATGAAATTCCATTGAATTTGGATTTATGTTGCATGAGGTTCCTAGAGAACTAGGATCATGAAGTTCCATTGGATTTGGAATTAAGTTTCATGAAGTTCCTAGAGGACTAGGCTCGTGAAGTTCCTTCAGATTTGGATTAAAGGTTTATGAGGTTCCTAGAGGACTAGGCTCATGAAGTTCCTACGGATTTGGATTAAAGGTTCATGAGGTTTCTAGAGGACTAGGCTCAATAGGTTCCTTTGAATATGGATTCAAGGTTCATGAGATTACTAGAGGACTAGGCTCATGAAGTTCTTCTTGTTTTGGATTAAAGGTTCATGCGGTTCCAGAGGACTAGGCTCATGAAGTTTCTTTGGATTTGGATTAAAGATTAATGAGGTTCCTAGAGGACTAGGCTCATGAAGTTTGTTTGGATTTGGATTAAAGATTAATGAGTTTCCTAGAGGACTAGGCTCATGAAGTTCCTTTAGATTTGGATTAAAGGTTCATGAGGTTCCTAGAGGACTAGGCTCATGAAGTTCCTTTGGATTTGGATTTAAGATTCATGAGGTTCCTAGAGGAGTAGGCTCATGAAGTTCCATTAAATTTTTATTTAAGTTTCATGAAGTTCCTAGAGGACTATGCTCATGAAGTTCCTTTGGAATTGAATTTAAGGTTTATGATGTTCCTAGAGGACTAGGCTCATGAAGTTCTTTTGAATTTGGAATTTGAAGTTCATGAGGTTCCTAGAGGACAAGGCTCATGAAGTTCCTTTGGATTTGGATTGAAGGTTCATGAGGTTCCTAGAGGAATGGGTTCATTAAATTCCTTTTGATTTGGGTTTATGGTACATGAGGTTCTTAGAGGACTAGGCTCATGAAATTCCTTCGGATATGGATTAAAGGTTAATGAGTTTCCTAGGAGACTAGGCTCATGAAGTTTCTTTAGATTTGGATTTAAGGTTCATGATGTTCCTAGAGGACTAGGCTCATGAATTTCCTTCGAATTTGGATTTTAAGGTTCATGAGGTTCCTAGAGGACGAGGCTCATGAAGTTCCATTGAATTTGAATTTAAGTTTCATGAAGTTCATAGAGGTCTAGGCTCATGAAGATCCTTAGGATTTGAATTTAAGGTTCATGAGGTTCCTTGAGGACTAGGCTCATGAAGTTCCATTGGATTTGGATTTAAGTTTCATGAAGTTCCTAGAGGACTAGGATCGTGAAGTTCATTTGGATTTGGATTAAAGGTTCATGAGGTTCTTAGAGGACTAGGCTCATGAAGTTCCTTTAGATTAGGATTAAAGGTTTATGAGGTTCCTAAAGGACTAGGCTCATGAAATTCATTCGAATTTGGATTAAAGGTTCATGCGGTTCCATAGGACTAGGCTCATGAAGTTTTTTTGGATTTGGATTAAAGATTAATGAGGTTCCTATAGGACTAGGCTCATGAAGTTCCTTTAGATTTGGATTAAAGGTTCATGAGGTTCCTAGAGACTAGACTCAAGAAGGTCCTTTGAATTTGGATTTAAGGTTCATGAGGTTCCTAGAGGACTAGGCTCATGAAATTCCATTGAATTTGGATTTTTTTTGCATGAGGTTCCTAGAGAACTAGGATCATGAAGTTCCATTGGATTTGGATTTAAGTTTCATGAAGTTCCTAGAGGACTAGGCTCGTGAAGTTCCTTTAGATTTGGATTAAAGGTTTATGAGGTTCCTAGAGGACTAGGCTCATGAAGTTCCTATGGATTTGGATTAAAGGTTCATGAGGTTTTTAGAGGACTAGGCTCAATAGGTTCCTTTGAATATGGATTTAAGGTTCATGAGATTACTAGAGGACTAGGCTCATGAAGTTCTTCTTGTTTTGGATTAAAGGTTCATGAGGTTCCTAAAGGACTAGGCTCATGAAATTCATTCTAATTTCGATTAAAGGTTCATGCGGTTCCAGAGGACTAGGCTCATGAAGTTTCTTTGGATTTGGATTAAAGATTAATGAGGTTCCTAGAGGACTAGGCTCATGAAGTTTCTTTGGATTTGGATTAAAGATTAATGAGTTTCCTAGAGGACTAGGCTCATGAAGTTCCTTTAGATTTAGATTAAAGGTTCATGAGGTTCCTAGAGGACTAGGCTCATGAAGTTCCTTTGGATTTGGATTTAAGATTCATGAGGTTCCTAGAGGACTAGGCTCATGCAGTTCCATTAAATTTTGATTTAAGTTTCATGATGTTCCTAGAGGACTATGCTCATGAAGTTCCTTTGGAACTGGATTTAAGGTTTATGATGTTCCTAGAGGACTAGGCTCATGAAGTTCTTTTGAATTTGGAATTTAAAGTTAATAAGGTTCCTAGAGGACAAGGCTCATGAAGTTCCTTTGGATTTGGATTGAAGGTTCATGAGGTTCCTAGAGGAATGGGTTCATTAAATTCCTTTTGATTTGGGTTTATGGTTCATGAGGTTCCTAGAGGACTAGGCTCATGAAATTCCTTCGGATATGGATTAAAGGTTAATGAGTTTCCTAGCAGACTAGGCTCATGAAGTTCCTTTAGATTTGGATTTAAGGTTCATGATGTTCCTAGAGGACTAGGCTCATGAATTTCCTTCGAATTTGGATTTTAAGGTTCATGAGGTTCCTAGAGGACGAGGCTCATGAAGTTCCATTGAATTTGAATTTAAGTTTCATGAACTTCATAGATGTCTAGGCTCATGAAGTTCCTTAGGATTTGAATTTAAGGTTCATGAGGTTACTTGAGGACTAGGCTCATGAAGTTCCATTGGATTTGGATTTAAGTTTCATGAAGTTCCTAGAGGACTAGGATCGTGAAGTTCCTTTGGATTTGGATTAAAGGTTCATGAGGTTCTTAGAGGACTAGGCTCATGAAGTTCCTTTAGATTAGGATTAAAGGTTCATGAGGTTCCTAGAGGACTAGGCTCAATAGGTTCCTTTGAATATGGATTCAAGGTTCATGAGATTACTAGAGGACTAGGCTCATGAAGTTCTTATTGTTTTGGATTAAAGGTTCATGACGTTCCTAAAGGACTAGGCTCATGAAATTCATTCAAATTTGGATTAAAGGTTCATGCGGTTCCAGAGGACTAGGCTCATAAAGTTTCGTTGGATTTGGATTAAAGATTAATGAGGTTCCTATAGGTCTAGGCTCATGAAGTTCCTTTAGATTTGGATTAAAGGTTCATGAGGTTCCTAGAGGACTAGACTCAAGAAGGTCCTTTGAATTTGGATTTAAGGTTCATGAGGTTCCTAGCGGACTAGGCTCACGAAATTCCATTGAATTTGGATTTAAGTTGCATGAGGTTCCTAGAGGACTAGGATCATGAAGTTCCATTGGATTTGGATTTAAGTTTCATGAAGTTCCTAGAGGAATAGACTCGTGAAGTTCCTTTAGATTTGGATTAAAGGTTTATGAGGTTCCTAGAGTACTAGGCTCATGAAGTTCCTACATATTTGGATTAAAGGTTCATGAGGTTCCTAGAGGACTAGGCTCAATAGGTTCCTTTGAATATGGATTCAAGGTTCATGAGAATACTAGAGGACTAGGCTCATGAAGTTCTTCTTGTTTTGGATTAAAGGTTCATGAAGTTCCTTTGGATTTAGATTTAAGATTCATGAGGTTCCTATAGGACTAGGCTCATGAAGTTCCATTAAATTTTGATATAAGTTTCATGAAGTTCCTAGAGGACTAGCACTACTACAAAAATGGGCAAAGAGACCATTAATAAAAGACCCGTTGGTTGATATAACGGGTCTCTTTAATATAAGAGATCTAATATTATAGATAACAAGTCTCTTATGACTTAAACTTAAAGAAAAAAAATAAGAGACCCGTCATCTAATTTAACGAGTCTCTAATATATAAAACTAAGAGACCCGTCGTCTAATTTAACGGGTCTCTAATATATAAAACTTGTAGGGTATTCCCAGATGTATCTCAGCCGACATCACTTCTATTTCCCCATTTCTCGCCCCACTCTCTCTGTATCCTTCTCTCTCTCTTCCTCAGCCATTCCCCCCTCCCCCTCAAGATTTCTTCGATCTATTTCTCGCCTCTTTCTTTTTTGCGTACAAGGTATTGGCGAATTCACCGCCACCGGCGAACTGCCTCCTGGGATGGGAGAAGAGTTGTGAGCGAAGGCCATTCAGAGACCCATCCGGATCCGCATTCACGCCCCTTCCTTCCTCCCAAATCCACAACCTTAATCCCAATCCCTTCTTCAAACTGAGACTACTTAAACGGCGCCCCAGAATATATTTTCGGGTCTGCAGTAATGGCGAAAGCAATAATCAGAAAACTAGAGCTATTGAGCTGCAAAAGCTCATCGAAGGCTACCCTTATGTTGTCCATAAAATTATTAAACTCGGAAATTCCTGATTTTACTAACATTTTCTAATTATAGTGTGAATACAGAATCAAGAGGCTTCAAAATGAAGATAACATAATGATGGCCATTGGAAATCGCAGAAAAGCCCAAGAACACTGGGACAAAGTGAGCTTTCTTACTATACTGGGGAAAAAAAGGGGGGGGGGGAATGGGAACTAATATATATCGGTTTCCTGTGTTTCATTTCGTTTGAGTGTATTAGATGTTAACTAAATTTTTTGTAGTTTCAAGTTAACCTGCTCCTTGAACTACTTGAACTTTTGTCATAGCTGAGAAA
This sequence comes from Orobanche coerulescens, assembly GCA_033398695.1. Taxonomy (NCBI): domain Eukaryota; kingdom Viridiplantae; phylum Streptophyta; class Magnoliopsida; order Lamiales; family Orobanchaceae; genus Orobanche; species Orobanche coerulescens. The sequence continues at coordinate 107,422,466 of CM065817.1, read as the reverse complement.
ATATGTGAGATACACTTGGGGATCTTGCTCACTGGATGATAGCAGAAGTGAGCCAGACAAGCCATGCTGCTCTGCTGTTATGACAAAATTGTTCCATCAAACCGAGTCAGCACATAGACGTACATAATTTTAATTCAAAAGATTCTCCGGCTTCACTCCCGTGTATGTTGTACTTTATTGGTTTAATGATACCTGTTGAAGTATCTACGTCTGATGGGATTGCTTTTCTTTTTTTTCTTTTAGGGCCTTTGACATCTGCCCATTTGTCTAAGTTGGCCTCAGAAGGGTCTCGACTCCGCGTTGCATATCAGGTTCTTGACTCGGATTTTCTTTAACAATTTTTTAGAAGGTACAAACTATGGGGCATATGGTACAACATCTACAAGCATAAGGTGCAATGTGCAGATGTTTTACTTTATGCTTCACCATCAGGCCGATGGTGTTCGGACTCACGATTATTCGGGCTATCTGCAGTGATTCGCCTGCGACACCAAGCTGCGCAATTCGCCGCTGTGGGAATGATAGCGCGGGTGGTGGCCGGCGCTCGGGCTGCTTGGGGATGAGAGACTAACAACTGTTGATTTCTAGTAATGCTCGGTAATTGCTCTTTGACCTAATTATTTTCCTTTTATAGTTGAAGCTTTTTCTTAGCTCCGATTTTCATGGTGTAATGATTTGCAATGTGAAACTTAGAAATACACTAAGTTGGGAAGAGGGAACCAATCCATATCTCTTTATGGTGTAATGATTTTCATGCTAGGTATCCTGAAATTGCCATTCTTCTTACTATAATTGAGAACCTAGAAAATAGGACAATGGATATTTCACAAGAGTTCGGAAATGTTAAGTCTGTTTTCGAGAAAAATATGAAGTTAATGGAAGAAAGGGTTAAGAAGCTAGAGAGTCCACTAGAAGAAAATGTCACTAATCCGCGAAGTGTTAAATGAGTATGACATTCAACTTAATAATGAAATGATTATTGAGTTAACGGCTGATAATGCTGTTGTTAGATCACTTGTGTGTGATTTTCTTGTTTTATGAGCGTGTGTTCTGTCTCAGAAGCAATTTGAGGGAATAAGAGATTCTTTTGTAGATTATGTGTTTGTGTTAATGCTTTGGGTGATGTCGTCGATTTAAATGAAAATATTCCGCATTATGCAAGCAAATTATGCTCAATTTAGATGAAGAAGAGTTCAAAATACGGATACTCAGCATTGGATTTAGTGATATGTATTTTTCTTCGTACTCTTAGCTGCTCGAGTTGTAGATATGAGAGACAAACTTCATTGAACTAGAAAAAATAATTCAAAATGTGTTCTGATTATTAGAAAAAAGCATTCTGAAGAATATTGTGCTATGTATGATCATAGTAGTCAATAGCGGCCATAGCGGCCGCTATAGCGGTTCACGTAGCGTAGCGGCGGCCCGTCGCTAATCCAGGTCATTCGCGGCGGCCTTTAGGGTAGCGGCCGCGATCCGCCGCTTCGTGCTATTGCGCGATGGCGATAGCGGTCGTAGCGGCCGCTAAGTTCAATTTTTTTAATGTCGTAAAACATAAATAAGTATTAATAATAAAACCTAGCAAAAACAAGAAAGCGCTAATAAAGCCCAACCCTAATTACCATAAAGCCCAACCCCGCAAAAGAACCTATATCTCAAGTCGATCGATCATTGCAAAAAAAAGAAAATATCCTCCTACCCATTGCAAAATTCCAAGCCGATTGCCCAACTCCAAGCCGATCGCCGCGCCCTCTCCGTCCGCCGCTGCCCTCTCCATCAAAGTAAGTATTTATTTTTACTTATTCTTGTTTCACCTTCAGCCTTTGTTGTAGCCTTGAATGCACCTTGTCTTTTGTTTATTGCTTTCTTTTGTTTAATAGAACAGATATGCATCGTTTGTTGTGAAGCTTTTGTATTGTATAGCGCTTTTTAATTTAATTTTTAATGTTATAAATAAGGTTTTATTTTTATTTCTACAGCGCTTTTTTTTGTTTTTTTGTAAAAAAATTTGCAAGATAATTACCTTTTGAAGGAGTTTTTATTTGCCATTCTTTTTAATTTAATTCTTCAACTCACTTTAATTTTTGTTTAATTTGCGATCAATTATGACAAGTAAAAATGCGTAAAAGAGGTGGATCCGGTGGAGCCATGGTCAATTAGTGATGAGAAACATATTTGCACGACTTGTTTTATATATATATATACCACTTTTTTACAAACTTGTCGCTATATTTGAATTTAGCGGCCGCTATTGTACCGCTATCGCTATATAGCTAAACGGGCACGTGACCGCTACGGGTCGCTAATCGCTATTGACTACTATGTGTATGATATTTGTGGAAAGTGCAGTGATGGTAAAGTACTTAATTACCCCGTTGGTTCAAGGCCAATCAAGGTAATGTTATTGTAGGCTGGTTCGGTCAAGATCGCCCTTTCACTTATTATTTGATTAATCGGCTATTCAATATGTTTGGATTGATTGTTGTTGGATCTTGTATTTTCTTTTTGGCACCTGGTGAGTTGCTATCGGCAAAGATTCAAAGTTTGTGCCCTACAATTCTGGAAATATATGCCGTATGGAGGGCCAATTCGATGTTTTACGGACATAAGTCCAAAGAAGTAAGAAAGTAACGTGGTTTGTAATATAGATGAACAATAATAAAAATGACAGAATATGAATTCTAAGAAATCATGATACAGAAATCAAGGTTTAGGGTTGAGTATAAAGAGAAATTTGTCGTCTCTCTTGTATTAATCTTCTTCCTATTTGCTGAATTTTTTAATTGATTGTTCCTAACAAAATAAACTTATGTTCTCTTAGTTTATTTGTTATGTGCCATTCCTTTTGTTGTAGGTTGTCCTAAGCATGCTTGAGAAACTTCTTGAATCTATTCAGTGAGCTTACATGTTCTCCAAACCAGAGTCAGTTTATGAATGTGACTTCCATTTCCAGGGTGAGTTATTCATATCTTCACTTCGGCTAATCAAATGTAAATTGAATTGACTTATAACTAAGAGATTCTAGAGATATGTTTCGATGCTGGTTCAATCTTCTACTCTTGGAGAAAGTTGTTAATTTTAGTAAAAGCTAGATATTGTCGAGAATCAACATTTTCTTGAATTAACTTGAGGACTTGCGGACATATCCTTTTAACCTTCATGAATAGTATTTATGTGCTAAACTTTATGGGTGATGGAGCATAATATGCTTAGTTTTTCAATTAACTCTCACTTGTTAGCTGATTATGGCTGAATGATGAAAATGCAGGTCCAGTGGCATCTCCTCCTCCTAATAACGTGGCTCATGTCAACCGTGGAAAATGTCATACTTTCGGGGCTTTTATAAAGACATATATTTTTATTTTGTAGTTAGTTGATAATGTTTGTTGTAAACAAATTGAGATTTAGTACAAGATGTATGTTTTTGCTTCATAATTGATAATACATTCGTTGCTTTAAAATTATGTTGGGATTGATTTTCATTTGAGATGTTGATGATTGAAGTTTTTTGAACAGAAATATATTGGTGTAGATTTGGCACATTTTTATACAAGTGGGGCTGAAAAAAATAATAACAATTCACAAAATTGAGCTGATCAATTCAAAGAGACCCGTTAGGTGAAAAATCGGCTCTCTCAGGTTTCACAATAAAAAATATTTAAAAAAATCAAAGAGAACTGTCAGGTGTGAAAACAACTCTCTTATGCTTTACATAATAAATATTAAAAAATTTAAAGAGACCTCATATCTCTAATAACCGGTCTCTTATGTTTTACATAATAAATATTAAAAAATTCAAAGAGACCCCATATCCCTAATAACCGGTCTCTTATGTTTTACATAATAAATATTAAAAAATTCAAAGAGACCCCATATCCCTAATAACCGGTCTCTTATGTTTTACATAATAAATATTAAAAAATTCAAAGAGACCCCATATCCCTAATAACCGGTCTCTTACCCTATTAAACTATTTTTGGAAGTAATTACCTAACAGACCTAATTTCTATAATAACGGGTCTCTTATGTCTCAAAAAGAGACCCCCTCTAATGAAGCGGTCTCTTTATCAAAGAGACCGCTGAGATAGAGACCCGTCCAGAGGCGGTCTCTTAGCCTTATATGGACGGGTCTCTTTGCCTATTTTTGTAGTAGTGTAGGCTCATGAAGTTCCTTTGGAATTGGATTTAAGGTTCATGATGTTCCTAGAGGACTAGGCTCATGAAGTTCTATTGGATTTGGATTTAAGTTTCATGAAGTTCCTAGAGGAATAGGATCGTGAAGTTCATTTGGATTTGGATTGAAGGTTTATGAGGTTCCTAGAGGACTAGGCTCATAAAGTTCCTTTAGATTAGGATTAAAGGTTTATGAGGTTCCTAGAGGACTAGGCTCATGAAGTTCCTACGGATTTGGATTAAAGGTTCATGAGGTTCCTAGAGGACTAGGCTCAATAGGTTCCTTTGAATATGGATTCAAGGTTCATGAGATTACTAGAGGACGAGGCTCATGAAGCTCTTCTTGTTTTGGATTAAAGGTTCATGAGGTTCCTAGAGGACTAGGCTCATGAATTTCCTTCGAATTTGGATTAAAGGTTCATGCAGTTCCAGAGGACTAGGCTCATGAAGTTTCTTTGGATTTGGATTAAAGATTAATGAGGTTCCTATAGGACTAGGCTCATGAAGTTCATTTAGATTTGGATTAAAGGTTCCTAGAGGACTAGACTCAAGAAGGTCCTTTGAATTTAGATTTAAGGTTCATGAGGCTCCTAGAGGACTAGGCTCATGAAATTCCATTGAATTTGGATTTAAGTTGCATGATGTTCCTAGAGGACTAGGATCATGAAGTTCCATTGGATTTGGATTTAAGTTTCATGAAGTTCATAGAGGACTAGGCTCGTGAAGTTCCTTTAGATTTGGATTAAAGGTTTATGAGGTTCCTAGAGGACTAGGCTCATGAAGTTCCTACGGATTTGGATTAAAGGTTCATGAGGTTCCTAGAGGACTAGGCTCAATAGGTTCCTTTGAATATGGATTCAAGGTTCATGAGATTACTAGAGGACTAGGCTCCTGAAGTTCTTCTTGTTTTGGATTAAAGGTTCATGAAGTTCCTTTAGATTTGGATTTAAGATTCATGAGGTTCCTAGAGGACTAGGCTCATGAAGTTCCATTAAATTTTGATTTAAGTTTCATGAAGTTCATAGAGGACTAGGCTCATGAAGTTCCTTTGGAATTGGATTTAAGGTTCATGATGTTCCTAGAGGACTAGGCTCATGAAGTTCTTTTGAATTTGGAATTTAAAGTTCATGAGGTTCCTAGAGGACGAGGCTCATGAAGTTCCTTTGGATTTGGATTGAAGGTTCATGAGGTTCCTAGAGGAATGGGTTCATTAAATTCCTTTTGATTTGGGTTTATGGTTCATGAAGTTCCTAGAGGACTAGGCTAATGAAATTCCTTTGGATATGGATTAAAGGTTAATGAGTTTCCTAGCAGACTAGGCTCACGAAGTTCCTTTAGATTTGGATTTAAGGTTCATGATGTTCCTAGAGGACTAGGCTCATGAATTTCCTTCGAATTTGGATTTTAAGGTTCATGAGGTTCCTAAAGGACGAGGCTCATGAAGTTCCATTGAATTTGGATTTAAGTTTCATGAAGTTCATAGAGGTCTAGGCTCATGAAGTTCCTTATGATTTGGATTTAAGGTTCATGAGGTTTCTTGAGGACTAGGCTCATGAAATTCCTTCGGATATGGATTAAAGGTTAATGAGTTTCCTAGAGGACTAGGCTCATGAAGTTCCTTTAGATTTGGATTTAAGGTTCATGAAGTTCCTAGAGGACTAGGCTCATGAATTTCCTTCGGATTTGGATTAAAGGTTCATGAGGTTCCTAGAGGACTAGGCTCAATAGGTTCCTTTGAATATGGATTCAAGGTTCATGAGATTACTAGAGGACTAGGCTCATGAAGTTCTTCTTGTTTTGGATTAAAGGTTCATGAGGTTCCTAAAGGACTAGGCTCATGAAATTCGTTCGAATTTGGATTAAAGGTTCATGCAGTTCCAGAGGACTAGGCTCATGAAGTTTCTTTGGATTTGGATTAAAGATTAATGAGGTTCCTAGAGGACTAGGCTCATGAAGTTCCTTTAGATTTGGATTAAAGGTTCATGAGGTTCCTAGAGGACTAGACTCAAGAAGGTCCTTTGAATTTGGATTTAAGGTTCATGAGGTTCCTAGAGGACTAGGCTCATGAAATTCCATTGAATTTCGATTTAAGTTGCATGAGGTTCCTACAGGACTAGGATCATGAAGTTCCATTGGATTTGAATTTAAGTTTCATGAAGTTCCTAGAGGACTATGCTCGTGAAGTTCCTTTAGATTAGGATTAAAGGTTTATGAGGTTCCTAGAGGACTAGGCTCATGAAGTTCCTACGGATTTGGATTAAAGGTTCATGAGGTTTCTAGAGGACTAGGCTCAATAGGTTCCTTTGAATATGGATTCAAGGTTCATGAGATTACTAGAGGACTAGGCTCATGAAGTTCTTCTTGTTTTGGATTAAAGGTTCATGAGGTTCCTAAAGGACTAGGCTCATGAGATTCATTCTAATTTCGATTAAAGGTTCATGCGGTTCCAGAGGACTAGGCTCATGAAGTTTCTTTGGATTTGGATTAAAGATTAATGAGGTTCCTAGAGGACTAGGCTCATGAAGTTTCTTTGGATTTGGATTAAAGATTAATGAGTTTCCTAGAGGACTAGGCTCATGAAGTTCCTTTAGATTTAGATTAAAGGTTCATGAGGTTCCTAGAGAACTAGGCTCATGAAGTTCCTTTGGATTTGGATTTAAGATTCATGAGGTTCCTAGAGGACTAGGCTCATGCAATTCCATTAAATTTTGATTTAAGTTTCATGAAGTTCCTAGAGGACTATGCTCATGAAGTTCCTGTGGAACTGGATTTAAGGTTTATGATGTTCCTAGAGGACTAGGCTCATGAAGTTCTTTTGAATTTGGAATTTAAAGTTAATAAGGTTCCTAGAGGACAAGGCACATGAAGTTCCTTTGGATTTGGATTGAAGGTTCATGAGGTTCCTAGAGGAATGGGTTCATTAAATTCCTTTTGATTTGGGTTTATGGTTCATGAGGTTCCTAGAGGACTAGGCTCATGAAATTCCTTCGGATATGGATTAAAGGTTAATGAGTTTCCTAGCAGACTAGGCTCACGAAGTTCCTTTAGATTTGGATTTAAGGTTCATGATGTTCCTAGAGGACTAGGCTCATGAATTTCCTTCGAATTTGGATTTTAAGGTTCATGAGGTTCCTAAAGGACGAGGCTCATGAAGTTCCATTGAATTTGGATTTAAGTTTCATGAAGTTCATAGATGTCTAGGCTCATGAAGTTCCTTAGGATTTGAATTTAAGGTTCATGAGGTTCCTTGAGGACTAGGCTCATGAAGTTCCATTGGATTTGGATTTAAGTTTCATGAAGTTCCTAGAGGACTAGGATCGTGAAGTTCGTTTGGATTTGGATTAAAGGTTCATGAGGTTCTTAGAGGACTAGGCTCATGAAGTTCCTTTAGATTAGGATTAAAGGTTTATGAGGTTCCTAGAGGACTAGGCTCACGAAGTTTCTACGGAATTGGATTAAAGGTTCATGAGGTTCCTAGAGGACTAGGCTCAATAGGTTCCTTTGAATATGGATTCAAGGTTCATGAGATTACTAGAGGACTAGGCTCATGAAGTTCTTATTGTTTTGGATTAAAGGTTCATGACGTTCCTAAAGGACTAGGCTCATGAAATTCATTCAAATTTGGATTAAAGGTTCATGCGGTTCCAGAGGACTAGGCTCATGAAGTTTCGTTGGATTTGGATTAAATTTTAATGAGGTTCCTATAGGTCTAGGCTCATGAAGTTCCTTTAGATTTGGATTAAAGGTTCATGAGGTTCCTAGAGGACTAGACTCAAGAAGGTCCTTTGAATTTGGATTTAAGGTTCATGAGGTTCCTAGCGGACTAGGCTCACGAAATTCCATTGAATTTAGATTTAAGTTGCATGAGGTTCCTAGAGGACTAGGATCATGAAGTTCCATTGGATTTGAATTTAAGTTTCATGAAGTTCCTAGAGGACTATGCTGGTGAAGTTCCTTTAGATTTGGATTAAAGGTTTATGAGGTTACTAGAGGAGTAGGCTCATGAAGTTCCTACGAATTTGGATTAAAGGTTTATGAGGTTCCTAGAGGACAAGGCTCAATAGGTTCCTTTGAATATGGATTCAAGGTTCATGAGATTACTAGAGGACTAGGTTCATGAAGTTCTTCTTATTTTGGATTAAAGGTTCATGAGGTTCCTAAAGGACTAGGCTCATGAAATTCGTTCAAACTTGGATTAAAGGTTCATGCGGTTCCAGAGGACTAGGCTCATGAAGTTTCTTTGGATTTGGATTAAAGATTAATGAGGTTCCTAGAGGACTAGGCTCATGAAGTTCCTTTATATTTGGATTAAAGGTTCATGAGATTCCTAGAGGACGAGACTCAAGAAGGTCCTTTGAATTTGGATTTAAGGTTCATGAGGTTCCTAGAGGACTAGGCTCATGAAATTCCATTGAATTGGGATTTAAGTTGCATGAGGTTCCTAGAGTACTAGGATCATGAAGTTCCATTGGATTTGGATTTAAGTTTCATGAAGTTCCTAGAGGACTAGGCTCGTGAAGTTCCTTTAGATTTGGATTAAAGGTTCACGAGGTTCCTAGAGGACTAGGCTCATGAAGTTCCATTGGATTTGGATTTAAGTTTAATGAAGTTCCTAGAGGACTAGAATCGTGAAGTTCCTTTGGATTTGGATTAAAGGTTCATGAGGTTCCTAGAGGACTAGGCTCATGAAGTTCCTTTAGATTAGGATTAAAGGTTTATGAGGTTCCTAGAGGAATGGGTTCATTAAATTCCTTTTGATTTGGGTTTATGGGTCATGAGGTTCCTAGAGGACTAGGCTTATGAAATTCCTTTAGATTTGGATTTAAGGTTCATGAAGTTCCTATAGGACTAGGCTCATGAATTTTCTTCGGATTTGGATTAAAGGTTCATGAGGTTCCTAGAGGACTAGGCTCAATAGGTTCCTTTGAATATGGATTCAAGGTTCATGAGATTACTAGAGGACTAGGCTCATGAAGTTCTTCTTGTTTTGGATTAAAGGTTCATGAGGTTCCTAAAGGACTAGGCTCATGAAATTCGTTCGAATTTGGATTAAAGGTTCATGCAGTTCCAGCGGACTAGGCTCATGAAGTTTATTTAGATTTGGATTAAAGATTAATGAGGTTCCTAGAGGACTAGGCTCATGAAGTTCCTTTAGATTTGGATTAAAGGTTCATGAGGTTCCTAGAGGACTAGACTCAAGAAGGTTCTTTGAATTTGGATTTAAGGTTCATGAGGTTCCTAGAGGACTAGGCTCACGAAATTCCATTGAATTTGGATTTAAGTTGCATGAGGTTCCTAGAGGACTCGGATCATGAAGTTCCATTGGATTTGGATTTAAGTTTCATGAAGTTCCTAGAGGACTAGGCTCGTGAAGTTCCTTTAGATTTGGATTATAAGTTTAAGAGGTTCCTAGAGGACTAGGCTCAATAGGTTCCTTTGAATATGGATTCAAGCTGTGATACCCGAGCCTAACATTACTCACTTGGTCAATATGATTCATGCATAACTTGTTAATTATGTGTTATTTGGATTACTTGATGTTTCATGGTTCAGTTGATCTTATAATTAATTTCACACATAGGAATGTGCTAAACATTTGAACACATGTCTAAAACACAATCCTGGTATATGTTACGGGACTAAGTTATGTTATTCATAGTATTTCTAATATGAAAATAAAACATATGTAAAGATCTCATAAAACTCTAAGTACACGTGGTCATAAAGGTGTCACTGACGTGTCTATCGGAGGTTAACTAGCTTACCTCGAGATTTTAGTCGGCGCATGTAGTGGGTCACTTTAAATTGACGATTCAAGTGGATAACCATCATTCAATAAACTAACACGTGTCAAGTGCCTTTGACTCTTGTCAATACCTAATAGGATACAATTTATGATTGTATCTGATAACGTCTGTAAAATACTGTGATCTGTCTATACCTCATTCGTTCCAACTGCGGTAGGAATTGAACTTATCTTTTAGTTTATCATATTAATTATATTTTTATAAATGATTCCTTCCATTCTTACCTACAGTGTCTCATTTGTGAAGTTTTAGAAAGTTTGACAATAAAGTCCTTCACTAGCATTTTCAACATTGTTCGCATGGGTAATCGAGTTTAAGCAATAAAAATACACCCTAAACTTCTACTAAACCATTTTAAAGATCATCCATACCCTAAATGAGGTCAATATATACTAGGAAGCGGTTCAAACACTCCAAGAACCGGATCATAACTACTTGAACCGATCAATTATTTCAAACCTAGTCTCTAGTAGTCATTCGAGGGTATTTTGGACATTTCACCTTCATAACCGACTTAAGACACTTGTTTGATGGATAAATCCGACCCTCAACCCTCATTTACAGTCTTTACATGAATAACAAGCTCCCCACTTCGAAAAATCACCAAAAATTCAAGAAGAAATCATCAAAAACATCAACACCTGAATTCCTTTGACAATCAAGATGAGTTTCCTTTGTTTCTTCCTTATTCTTGCTATGTTTCTTAACTATTTCGAAGGTGTGAGAGCTTGTATATGTTCTTATACATGTTATAATGATGTTAAGAATTCATCCATGGCAAACCCTCATGTCTAATATGGATTTATAAGGCTTAAAACTCACTAAGGCAATAAAGGAATCAATTCTGCCACCTTTTGGAATTAATAGTATATGTTACTTGATCCGTATGTTTCAGGGTCAGGAGTTTCAGTATACTTATTCTTAAGTATCTTAGGGATATTATGTCAAAAATTGGTGCAAATTCAACTTATATTATAGTGTTTATAAGCAAAACAAAATCTGATTATGACAAGACTTTGATAAACTCTCTTAATCAAGTGTTTGTTATAAAACCTTGAAATTTTAAGATGTGAGAGTTGAATGAACTTTATAAACAGAGACTAATAGATTTATTAATGAATTATAAGTCCAAAATTGATTGGTTAATGTCTGGTATACATCGATAAACCGACATAAAGTATGTAGAACACCGGTTATGCGAAGTGGTAAACCCTTTCGATATGAAGAGAGTTAAACCTTGCGTGTGGTATCTGAATCCTTGAAATACATTCCTTGAAATAGGTTCTGAAGATATATCATCCCAACCACCCCCTATTGGTATAAATGTAAGGGTATTACCCGATCAAGGTAAGTAGAAATCCATCTGCAACTACAATGCATAAACATAGTATTGTTTGTAAACTTGATGATATCTTGAGAGTGTATTGTATTGGATGATTGATCTGTATTATGCTTAAAGTGTTTGGTTGCACCTTACATGATCATAACATCCATTAGCATCTTCACATGCATGCATAATAGGATACTCACTAGTGTCTGCATGCATGGTACGATCATGGAAAGAAAGAAAAGAAAAATGTTTTGTTGGCCGCTGCTAGAGCACCGAGGCATGGTAGATGCATGCTTTTACGATATATTTAGCACGGTAGATGCGTGCTTATATCATGTGTGAGACATGGTAGATGCATGTTCTCACGATATATTTGGTGTGGTAGATGCATGCCTTATATGTCTGGCATGGTAGATGCATGCCTCATGATATGATATGATGTTGAGTTCATTCCGGTGCTTAGTACGTGGTTCAACGGGACCAAGGATATGAAAATGATTTTGAGATATTCTCATTGATAATCATATGTCATATATTGCATCAAACATGATACATAACATGCATGATTTCTACTTATTGGGCTTTAGCTCACGTAGTTTATGCATTGTAGGTAATTCTGATGCTTGAGTATGTTCCCTCGCTGGATGAGTTGGAGTTCCACTATTGCTGAGGGTCGACGTACATGGATGACGACCTGTCGGGCTTAACCATGGGCTTAACATATTTCCGTCCTTGTTTGTGAACCTTACTTTATAAATATGTATTGCAGTAATGTACTCATATGTTCGAGTGTCGTTGATGGTGTGATGGGCACTTTAAGTTCACTTAGTATGTTTATTTAACCTGTGAGGTTGTTTAAGTATCGTAATGTAAAATAAATGAGTGATTTGGGAAGCTCGAAGTTTTTTTGTTTACTAATCTCTTGTAGTTATAGCTACGGGGATATTGATGTCATGAGTTTGATTCGGATTGAGACTAGATGTCTCTGTATGATACTTGAGTTGGTTTTATGTCACAGGTTTAATAGATACTAGTTTAGAGGAAACTCTGTCGAAATTTCACCGTAATTTATAAGGACTAATATGATATAAGATAGTGTAAGTTAGGTAGTTAGTGCGGGTGTGTTACAGGTGGTATCTGTAATACCCGGTTGTGAATTCATTTATTATCATTCAGTAACTGTCACTCAGAATTTTTTTCCACTCAGTAATAATCATTCATCATTCATATTCAGTCAACTATGTTCACCATTCGGGTATTTTGGGATCATCACTGTTTGAGATCGAGCCGAGATTATTGTCATCATCATCATCATGTTTTGATTTTCAGTTTGAGAGGTAGCGCACGCTACACATTGTAGTTAGCGCACGCTAATGAGGTGCATGTAACGCACGCAATGATTCAGTATTAGCGCACGCTAGCGCAAGTGAGGCGCAGTCCAGAAGGTACTGGGCTGATTTGGGAAATTCGTAGCGCACGCTACGAGTGGTAAGTAGCGTACGCTAACTATGCTGGTAACGCACGCTAAGACTTCAGAGTAGCACACGCTCGCGCGCTCAGATCAGAGGACAGTAGGTTCTGGACTCCAGGATTTTGGATATCATCTATCAGGTAGCGCACGCTAACATAAGGTTAACGTACGCTAAGGACAGGCTGTTAGCGCACGCTACCAAAGGTACTTAGCGCACGCTAACAATTCATCGGGGTACCGGACTACCGGTACGCGTTAGCGCACGCTAACATCGGTTAGCGCGCTAAGTCGGGACATGATAAATAGGACAGTTCGGTCCAACCTTCGTCATTTCTTCATTTCTCAACCATTTCGGACGAGCTTGGGCGATTCGGAAAGGTCTTTTCGAGCTGCAATCATCTAGCATCATCTTCAAGCTCCTAAGTTGGATTAATCATCATCTAAATCAGTTTCATCACTCCAAATCAAGGTAATGATTCTTGGATCTAGAATTTCGGATCTTGGGTGTTTTGCTTTCGATCTCTTCGTGTAAATCGAGATTATGTTGGAATATGTTAGATATGGATTATCTATCTTGGATACATGTATTTCTACGAATTCATGGGTGTAATTTCAGAATTTGTGAATAATTGAGGAATTGTTCAAGAACCCTTACGGGTTGACTTTGGAATTTTGGGGGTTTTCGATCAAATGTTGTTGAAATATCGTTTTAAGTATTCCTATTAGATTATTGATGGTATTCATGAGGTTTTGTGGGTTCGAATCATTCATTGGGAGTTCGTATCGGATGTAATTGAGTTTTGGTTGTAAACAATTGGAGATTGTTTACAACGCATTTGTTTAAATGCCCCAATGAGTTTCGGGTATTGTTGTATCGACTTTTGAGTTGGTTGTGATCATGCTTGATTCGTGTATTAAGAGAATTGTTGGTTTTTGTGTTGTTTAAGGTTGTTCAAGCGGCCGGTAATTTCATTAAGGACGTTGATCGTGGAAGTACCTTCTCGCCTTCGGTTTGAGGCAAGTTTTATACTTGTACTAGTCAATGAGCTAATGTCATCATGTATGTGTATGGATGTGTTGTATCATTCCGAGACTTAGTCTCTTCATGAATTCATTGATATCAAGAGATCGTTCGATACGATACCTTCCGGCAATTTTGCCAAATGTTTATTGTTGTTCGTTAACGGCCGATTCGAGGCATTGTAATACTCATTATTAATGTTATTGTCGATAGCCGGTTCGCGGCATCGATGTATCGATTGTTGTTAATATTGATGTCAATCTATGACATCGTTCAGATCATCGTTATTCATGTTGGGAGTTGTCATTAAAACCGTATTGGCCGAATTAAGGCATTGGCTTATTCATTTCTCATCTTCGTCGTCGGTCACCGATTAAAGGTGCCGAGGCATCCTTCGTATCATTGTCATCGATTGGCCGTTCTCAGGCAAATCGAAATGTTCAACTATTCACCATCTCATTGTTATCGATTGACCGTCCTAAGGCAATCGAAGTATTTTAATCATTCATCGTATCATTCGTAGCGATTGGCCATTTTAAGCCAATCGAAGTGCTTAATCATTCATGGAATCGTCCGCTGCATCATTGTTATCGGTTGGCCATCCTAAGGCATCCGAGGTGTTAAATGGGGACTGTCAAGGACGGTGTCTATCCGTGTGTTACTGTCATCGTGTTGGCCGACTCAAGGCAGCACACTATCATTAATTGTGATACGGCTGGATGCCGTGGCTTCGGCCCTAATTGTGATACGGCTGGATGCCGTGGCTTCGGCCCTTATTGTGATACGGCTGGATGCCGTGGCTTCGGCCCTTATTGTGATACGGCTTCGTGCCGTGGCTTCGGCCCTAAATGTGATACGGCTGGGTGCCGTGGCTTCGGCCCTCATTGTGATACGGCTTCGTGCCGTGGCTTCGGCCCTCATTGATACAAACTTGGTGTTTGACTTCAGGTGTTTGTGATATTTGTTAACTTCCGCTGAACGACTTTCAGGCCTTTTGGTAATGCCTTGGTATTTTCATTGGAGCCTTTGGGCATTACGATTCATATTAAATTCAGTTCTGGTTTGGTTCATGTCGTTTAATTCATTGTGGTATTCTGTGATTATGATTCGCCGTTGGGCATTTATGTTCTAACCTGTCGAACAGGTATTAATAGTATGCCGTGGGCATAGTATTTCACGAATGCTCGGTTCTTACCTTGGTTTGTGAGCATCTCGTATTATTATCATCATTGTACCGTTTCATTCTGCCTTTGGATGCATATCATGTTATACATGTATTTGATGTTCATTATCTGGATGATCGACTTCCGTGGCGGAACATGTTTTTCATGTTTTAGGTGCTTGCGAGGAGAGAGTTGAGACACAGGGGCATGATGATGGCGACGAGGCATTCGAGCGATACTAGTTCGAGTTGTTCATGTTGGTCAGTTGGTTGGAGTGTTCTTCAGTTGTCAGTCATTGTCATTTTGTATTACCCGAGCAGATGCTCGTGGATGTTGTATTTTTACTCTTGGCCATGTAGGCCCATCGTTGTCGTTGAAATTCCTTATCGGAATATTGTGTCGGATATCATGGTAGGGGCTATGATTTTCCCTTGTTGTTTAATTTATTGTATTTTAGTCATGTTCGCCTGGTGCATCTCCTGGCGTGGGGTCCACAGCACTGTAATAACCCAATAGGATTTGGGGGTGTTACAGAAATGGTATCAGAGAGTTGGGTTGTGAAATACCCTGAGATGTGAGTTATGTGGTCCTACCGACGCGGTAGTAGTGGGATTGTCAGGTTATGACAATCTAGTCAGTCAGGTTTTGTGAGTCGTAATATTAGTGCGACTGCACGAGTCATTCATTCATCGAGTCGTCGTCAGTGAAGACTAGTATCGCGAGACCTCGAAGCTTCGTATGACCTGTGTAAGGACTCGATTCTCTTTATGTTCATACATTCATCATGTCATTAATTGTTCATGCCTTGTTGAAACCTATATGCGATATTAGTGTTATGATTGATTCATGACTAATTGTTTTGGGACACGTGTGGCTTGTGTAAGCATTAAGGATCAACTCATTCATCAGTTAATAATCCTCAATCATCATTCTGATCTTGTCGATCATGTTAATTCATTCATCACTCAGTCAATATCATTACTCAGTTAATTCATCACCTAGATAATTCATTCATCACTCAGTCAATATCATTACTCAGTTAATTCATCGCTCAGATAATTCATTCATCACTCAGTCAATATCATTACTCAGTTAATTCATCACTCAGTTAACTCATTCATCACTCAGTTAATTCATTCATCATTCAGTCAATATCATTGCTCAGTTGCTTCGTTCATCACTCAATTAACCTCATCGTTCAGCTAATTCGTTCATCACTCAATTAACCTCATCGTTCAGCTAATTCATTCATCACTCAATTAATCTCATCGTTTAGCTAATTCACTTGTCACTCAGTCAATCTCATTGCTCAGTTAATTCATTCCTCATTCAGTCAATCTCATTGTTCAGTTAATTCATTAATCATTCAGCCCATCTCACGGTTCAGTTGTTGATCTTGAGGATCGAATTTTCAACCTTGTTAACTTGTTCAAGGTAATCATTTCAGGAATTTCATCAGGCAATCATGTTACCTCATTTGATGTTTCATACGGTCTTATCATACTCTGACGTAATGTCGACGATCATTTCATTAAATCATTAATGCATTCATTGTGCGAGAGCGTGTATGCTCATTATTGTCACTCTGTAACGTAATCATAATGCGATATTCATGCGGAATTTATAATCATCATGTGACTTTCCTACTTCAGTATGGATAGAGCTGTCAGAGGACGCATGGAAAGAGGCCGCGGTGCGGGCCGGAACCCGGGATCTCGTGTGCATGCCCACACGAACGCGAGGGATATCATTAACTCATCAAATAGCGAGGCAACTCATTCATCAGCAGATAATCATTCTCTGTCAGGGAGTTGTACCCGAGAGGCATCTCACTCGGAAGGTGTTCGGGTTGATCCATTCATATTTATGCAGGGCATGATGGCCCAGATGACTCAGATGACGCGGATAGTGGAGACCATGCAGACCTCAATGGTTCGTGGTCCACCGCAACAGGGATGCCAGGTGCCATTTCATGGACAGACTGGAGGAGTGAATCAGATTGTTGGCGATATCTCTCGTCAGATGCCGCCTACTTTTGAGGGTTCGTCGGAACCAGCTGATATTGTTCATTGGCTCGAGCATTTTGATAAACTCTTCGACATGGTTCAGTGTCCGGAAGAGAGTAAAGTGGCAGTAGCGGCTTATTACTTGAGTAAGGGCGCTTATTCGTGGTGGCTTTCTGTGAAACCCTTCGATCGTGATTGTATTTGGAGCGAGTTCAAGACTCTCATGTTAGAGAGGTATTATCCGGCTCCACTTCGTGAAGCCAAGTTGTCAGAAGTTTTGAACCCCGAATCCGTCGAGGACGAGGGTGTTATTGTCATTGCCGAGAAGTTTGTGGACTACTTTGCTTTTCACAATTATCCGTACTGAGGCGGATAAAATTAAGTATTTTAGCAAGAGGCTAAATCCGCAGTTGAGGATGCAGTTGTTCAATCACAATTGTAATTCACTTAGTGAGTTCATCGGGAAGGCTCTTGGAGCAGAGCTTTTGATCAAGGAGCTTACTCAGAAGCATCCTTCAGTTTCTTCAGGTGAGAGGACTAGAATGCCAGCTCGTTCGGAGGGACGTCGGGCTCCGACGTCCAAGGGGTCGTTTTCTAGTCGTCTTCGTGCTGGGATAGCATCTTCCTCTCAGGCGGCGAGTTCGACTGTTGTTTGCTTTAACTGTGATTCAGCAGGTCACGTTAGTACCCGGTGTACGGTGCCAACTATTGTTTGTTTTCTGTGCGGGAGGCAGGGACACCGGCAGAAATACTGCAGGGGTTCTAACGCCAGTAAATCTCAAGAGAGCTCAAGGGCCTCGAGAGACTTCGTTACTCCAGCCCGTGCATCATCCAAGGGGCCCTATCAGGCTTCGAGAGCCCGAGGTAAGGACATTCATCACCAGTTTTGAGTAAGTTAATTCTTGCTCGGTAGGAGGATAATCATTCATTTCATTATCGTTCATTCATTCATATAATTCATTCATCATATGTATCAATCATGTTGGGACTCATAATTATCGATTAATCATTCAATTCACGAGGAACGGCGGTTCCAATCACTTCAAGGAACTATCACTCATGACGTTATTAATTCACCTTGGTGAGTCATTCTAGATCCTTGTCGGATTTGTAGTCATTTATCATTCATCACTCATTTTTGTCACTTGCATTCTCGTGACCTTCTGAGATCTTAGTTAGCGGCGAGTTCATCGTCGGATATACCTTAAATCGATTATATGGGAGGATATCGATGATGGGTACATTTGAGATGTAACCTTGTTTTTGGATGACTGTGTAAATCTATCTGTAATAATGTATCGTGACTGTGAATCATTTATTGTTGATTTATCTTATTATGATTATATTCGAGAATCTTGAGATTTGGGTCTTTTGCTGGGAGTTCATCCCTTCGACGTTGTGCTCGAGATTTCGTGATAATTTGAGAAATCGTTCACTGTGCTTCGAGACGTCAAGTCTTGGGGACTTGGGCTTACGGTTGATTTGGTCCCGAGGACTATTTGGGCGTTATTGTTTTCAGATCGTGATGGATAGATCATATCCCGAGTTGTTTACCCTCAGTTTCGAGGCCGAAACTCTTTTTAAGCGGGGGAGTATGTAATACCCGGTTGTGAATTCATTTATTATCATTCAGTAACTGTCACTCAAAATTTTTTTCCACTCAGTAATAATCATTCATCATTCATATTCAGTCAACTATGTTCACCATTCGGGTATTTTGGGATCATCACTGTTTGAGATCGAGCCGAGATTATTGTCATCATCATCATCATGTTTTGATTTTCAGTTTGAGAGGTAGCGCACGCTACACATTGTAGTTAGCGCGCGCTAATGAGGTGCATGTAACGCACGCAATGATTCAAGATAGCGCACGCTAGCGCAAGTGAGTGAGGCATACCCGTAAGGTACCGGGCTGATTTGGGAAATTCGTAGCGCACGCTATGAGTGGTAAGTAGCGACGCTAACTATGCCGGTAACGCACGCTAAGACTTGAGTAGCGCGCACGCCAGCGCGCGCATCGAGGATGAGGTTCTGGACTCCAGGATTTTGGATATCAACTATCAGGTAGCGCAGACTAACATAAGGTTAACGTACGCTAAGGACAGGCTGTTAGCGCACGCTAACGATTCAGTCAGGGGGTACTGGACTACCCGGTACACGCGTTAGCGCACGCTAACATCAGGAGTTAGCGCGCGCTAAGGCAAGATAAATATAGACGATTCGGTCCAACCTTCATCATTTCTTCATTTCTCAACCATTTCGGACGAGCTTGGGCGATTCGGAAAGGTCTTTTCGAGCTGCAATCATCTAGCATCATCTTCAAGCTCCTAACTTGGATTAATCATCATCTAAATCAGTTTCATCACTCCAAATCAAGGTAATGATTCTTGGATCTAGAATTTCGGATCTTGGGTGTTTTGCTTTCGATCTCTTCGTGTAAATCGATATTATGTTGGAATATGTTAGATATGGATTATCTATCTTGGATACATGTATTTCTACGAATTCATTGGTGTAATTTCGGAATTTGTGAATAATTGAGGAATTGTTCAAGAACCCTTACGGGTTGACTTTGGAATTTTGGGGGTTTTCGATCAAATGTTGTTGAAATATCGTTTTAAGTATTCCTATTGGATTATTGATGGTATTCATGAGGTTTTGTGGGTTCGAATCATTCATTGGGAGTTCGTTTCGGATGTAATTGAGTTTTGGTTGTAAACAATTGGAGATTGTTTACAACGCGTTTGTTTAAATGCCCCAATGAGTTTCGGGTATTGTTGTATCGACTTTTGAGTTGGTTGTGATCATGCTTGATTCGTGTATTAAGAGAATTTTTGGTTTTTGTGTTGTTTAAGGTTGTTCAAGCGGCCGGTAATTTCATTAAGGACGTTGATCGTGGAAGTACCTTCTCGCCTTCGGTTTGAGGCAAGTTTTATACTTGTACTAGTCAATGAGCTAATGTCATCATGTATGTGTATGGATGTGTTGTATCATTCCGAGACTTAGTCTCTTCATGAATTCATTGATATCAAGAGATCGTTCGATACGATACCTTAGCAATTTTGCCAAATGTTTATTGTTGTTCGTTAACTACCGATTCGAGGCATTGTAATACTCATTATTAATGTTATTGTCGATAGCAGTTCGCGGCATCGATGTATCGATTGTTGTTAATATTGATGTCAATCTATGACATCGCTCAGATCATCGTTATTCATGTTGGGAGTTGTCATTAAAACCGTATTGGCGAATTAAGGCATTGGCTTATTCATTTCTCATCTTCGTCGGTCACCGATTAAAGGTGCCGAGGCATCCTTCGTATCATTGTCATCGATTGGCCGTTCTCAGGCAAATCGAAATGTTCAACTATTCACCATCTCATTGTTATCGATTGACCGTCCTAAGGCAATCGAAGTATTTTAATCATTCATCATATCATTCGTAGCGATTGGCCATTTTAAGCCAATCGAAGTGCTTAATCATTCATGGAATCGTCCGCTGCATCATTGTTATCGGTTGGCCATCCTAAGGCATCCGAGGTGTTAAATGGGGACTGTCAAGGACGGTGTCTATCCGTGTGTTACTGTCATCGTGTTGGCCGACTCAAGGCAGCACACTATCATTAATTGTGATACGGCTGGATGTCGTGGCTTCGGCCCTAATTGTGATACGGCTGGATGCCGTGGCTTTGGCCCTTATTGTGATACGGCTGGATGCCGTGGCTTCGGCCCTTATTGTGATACGGCTTCGTGCCGTGGCTTCGGCCCTAAATGTGATACGGCTGGGTGCCGTGGCTTCGGCCCGCATTGTGATACGGCTTCGTGCCGTGGCTTCGGCCCTCATTGATACAGCTTCGGGCTGTTTTGACTTCAGGTGTTTGTGATATTTGTTAACTTCCGCTGAACGACTTTCAGGCCTTTTGGTAATGCCTTGGTATTTTCATTGGAGCCTTTGGGCATTACGATTCATATTAAATTCAGTTCTGGTTTGGTTCATGTCGTTTAATTCATTGTGGTATTCTGTGATTATGATTCGCCGTTGGGCATTTATGTTCTAACCTGTCGAACAGGTATTAATAGTATGCCGTGGGCATAGTATTTCATGAATGCTCGGTTCTTACCTTGGTTTGTGAGCATCTCGTATTATTATCATCATTATACCGTTTCATTCTGCCTTTGGATGCATATCATGTTATACATGTATTTGATGTTCATTATCTGGATGACTGACCCCGTGGGGGCGGAACATGTTTTTCATGTTTTAGGTGCTTGCGAGGAGAGAGTTTAGACACAGGGGCATGATGATGGCGATGAGGCATTCGAGCGATACTAGTTCGAGTTGTTCATGTTGGTCAGTTGGTTGGAGTGTTCTTCAGTTGTCAGTCATTGTCATTTTGTATTACCCGAGCAGATGCTCGTGGATGTTGTATTTTTACTCTTGGCCATGTAGGCCCATCGTTGTCGTTGAAATTCCTTATCGGAATATTGTGTCGGATATCATGGTAGGGACTATGATTTTCCCTTGTTGTTTAATTTATTGTATTTTAGTCATGTTCGCCTGGTGCATCTCCTGGCGTGGGGTCCACGGCACTGTAATAACCCAATAGGATTTGGGGGTGTTACAGTATCGGAGCCCAGTTTGTGCCCTGTAGACTGTCCATGTACACGAGCTCAGAGCATGTGGAGCACAATAAATCCAGTAAGTGTTATTTTATTTGTATGCACTCATATTTCATGAATTATATTGACCATATGATATAGGGCTCAGTCATAAATAGAAAATAATGCCGACAACAAGAACTGAAGGCAGTGATGGGGGTAGAACACAAGACCCAGAAATGACATCCACAAGTTCTGATCGTGATCTGATCATTGGTCGATTGACTGAACTAGTAGAAAGGCAATCTCAACAAGTCCAACAACTCATCCAACAAAGAGACATGCGAGGACAGCAGGGAGACGACAGGAATCGACCGCCACCTCGAGTAGAACAAGTTGAATTAGATGGAGGAAGGTTTAGGAAGTTGAATCCACCGACATTTGAGAGCACAGTGGATCCTACAGAAGCAGAAGATTGGCTAAGGACTATAGAAAACATGTTCCAGTATAGTAAGGTTTCTGAAGAGAACAAGGTACTTTGTGCATCCTTCATGTTACGGGGTAGTGCAGGTCATTGGTGGGATACAATAAGCGCTATTGAAAATGTGGCAACAATGACTTGGGCTAAGTTCAAGGAACTCTTCAGAAATAAGTACTTTACAGCTCCTGTTCGTGCAATGAAGATGAACGAATTTATACAGTTGAAACAGGGAAGCATGACGGTTTCAGACTACATCTGTAAGTTTGAAATGCTGTCTAGGTTTGCTGAGCATATGGTTAGCACGGAAGCACTGAAAGTGGAGAGGTTCCTTGAAGGCCTGAGACCAGAGCTATACAGAGATGTCAGCATGGCAGGAATTCAAGGGACGACCTATTCAATAATTGCTGAGAGAGCATTGGTCGCAGAATAGGCAGAACTGAGGATTCGTCAAGCACAAGAGGTTCGGCGGCAATTTGCCCAACAAAAAGGCCAATGCTGGTTTAAGAATGAAAAGAAGAGGCCACCTCAATCGCAGAATCCAGAGGCTGATTTTCCATCTAAAAAGGGGCAGGAACAAGGTGAACCAAGTAAGCGTATGAAGTCTGAAGAGGGTAGACCCTTTGTACCATTACCGGCATGCCCTAACTGTGGAAAACAACATAGTGGAGTTTGCTTATTGGGTTCTAAAGTATGCTTTTCATGTGGACAACCTGGACATATGGCGAACGTTTGCCCAAACAAGACAAAAGCTAAAGCGCAGGAAAGGGTACCAGCTAGAGTTTACACTATAACCAGAGAAGATGCTGAAGCTAATATGTCTATTATCGCAGGTAACCTTCTTATCTTTGGTGTTTCAGCATCAGTATTATTTGATCCTGGTGCTACACATTCATTTGCATCTACCGAGTATGTGATAAGGCTGGGTAGAGTACCAGAAACAATTGAGGTAGGTTATAATGTAGTTACCCCCTCTGGAGATCCAAAACAAACAAATAAGATCATACGAGCGTGTAGTATTCCTATCGAAAATAGGGAACTCTATGCTGATTTAATCGTGTTGGACATGAATGACTATGACATAATCTTGGGTATGGATTGGTTATCAAAATATCATGCTACTGTTGACTGTCGGAGAAGGATTGTGACACTACAACCACCTGGGGAAGAACCTTTTTATTTTGTCGGGGTTAGTAAGAATTTAAGATTTCCAGTAATCTCCGTAATGAAGGCACAACGTTTATTAAACAGTGGTTGTGAAGGCTATGTAGTTAGTGTAATGAGCATTGAAAAACAAGATTTCTCGAACGTCAATGAAGTACCAGTGGTGAAACAATACCCTGAAGTGTTTCCTGATGATCTACCGGGACTGCCACCAGATCGTGAAATAGAGTTTGTGATTAACTTACAGCCGGGAACGGCACCAATATCAAAGTCACCATACAGAATGGCACCAGTTGAATTAAAGGAATTAAAGACCCAGTTGCAAGAGTTGTTAGATAAAGGCCTCATTAGGCCTAGTTATTCACCATGGGGAGTGCCAATATTGTTTGTTCGTAAGAAGGATGGTTCCTTGAGGATGTGTATAGACTATCGAGAGCTCAACAAAGTTACGATCAAGGACAAGTATCATTTACCTCGAATTGATGACTTGTTTTATCAACTTCAAGGCGCATCTATCTTTTCCAAAATTGATCTACAATCAGGGTACCATCAATTGAAGATAAAGGAAGAGGACATCCCAAAAATGGCATTCAGTACGAGGTACAGACACTATGAGTTTTTGGTGATGCCGTTTGGCCTAACAAACGCCCCAGCAACATTTATGGATTTAATGAATAGAGTGTTTAAAGACTTCCTGGATAAGTTTGTTATCGTGTTTATTGATGATATTCTCATATATTCGAAGACCAAAGAAGACCATACAGTGCATCTAAGGAAAGTTTTAGAAGTCTTAAAACAGAAACAATTATATGCTAAGTTTAAAAAGTGTGAATTCTGGTTAGACCGAGTGGTATTCTTAGGGCATGTTATATCCGGAGAAGGGATTTCAGTAGACCCAAGCAAAGTTGAAGCAATCAATAACTGGCCGCAACCCATAAATTCCACAGAAGTATGCAGCTTTCTTGGTTTAGCTGGATATTACCTCCGATTTGTAGAGGGATTCTCTAAGATTGCCTCTCCATTAACACAATTGACTAGAAAGAATGTTTCCTTCAAGTGGACAGAATCATGCGAGCAAAGCTTTCAAGAACTGAAGAGGCGGTTGACATCGGCACCGATCTTGACCATTCCAATGGGAACTGGAGGTTTTAAAGTCTACAGTGATGCTTCAAAGAATGGTCTGGGTTGTGTACTGATGCAGAATGGTAAAGTAATAGCATATGCATCTAAACAACTGAAGGAGTATGAAAAGAACTACCCGATACATGATTTAGAACTTGCTGCAGTGGTGTTTGCACTTAAAATATGGAGGCATTACCTATATGGAGAGCGTTGTGAAATTTATACTGATCACAAGAGCCTGAAATATTTCTTCACTCAGAAAGAATTAAATATGAGACAGCGGAGATGGTTAGAACTTGTTAAAGACTATGATTGTGTCATCAACTACCACCCTGGTAAAGCTAATGTAGTAGCAGATGCCCTAAGCAGAAAATCAGCACAATCCATTGCGGCCATGACCTTGATCCAGAAGCCAGAATTACACGATTTGATGAATACGGATGTGGAAATTATCCAACATGGATGGCTAGAATCAAAATTGTCAGCACTAACCCTTCGACCTACTTTAATAGATATAATTCAGCAAGGACAGAAAGAGGATCAAGAGTTAGAGAAAATAAAGAAGAACATTAAATTAGGAACCTCGTCAGATGTCCAATTGTGAGAAGATGGTATTATTCGATTTATAAATCATTTATGTGTGCCTAATTTTGAAGATGTTCGCAAAGAAATATTACTAGAGGCGCACTCAACACCATATTCAGTACATCCAGGAGCAACCAAAATGTACAGAGACTTGAAAATACACTATTGGTGGCCAGGTATGAAAGAAGATATTGCACAATATGTGGAGCAATGCCTAACATGTCAACAGGTAAAAGCTGAGCATCAAAGACCAGCAGGAACCTTGAAACCTTTATTTGTTCCAAAATGGAAGTGGGAGGAAATTACGATGGATTTTGTGATAGGTTTACCAAGAACGGTTAAAGGACACAATTCTATCTGGGTTATAGTTGATAGATTGACAAAATCTGCTCACTTTCTCCCAGTTTGTACGACATACTCCATCGATCGTTATGCTCAACTCTACATACAGGATATAGTGAGGCTACATGGGATTCCATTATCTATTGTATCGGACAGAGATTCACGATTTGTATCAGCTTTTTGGAAGAGCCTGCATAGAGCATTGGGTACCCACTTGTCTTTCAGCACTGCTTATCATCCACAGTCGGATGGGCAATCAGAAAGAACTATACAAACTCTTGAAGATATGCTCAGATCCTGTGTTATGGACTTTCAAGGCCAGTGGATCAAACATTTACCCCTAATTGAATTCTCCTACAATAACAGTTATCAGAGTACAATTAGAATGGCTCCTTATGAAGCTTTGTATGGCCGGAAGTGTCGATCACCAGTACATTGGGATGAGGTTGGTGAAGGAAGAGTTTTAGGTCCTGATATGATTCAAGAAATGACAGAAGCAGTTTCACTAATCAGAGAAAGAATGAGAACAGCTCAAAGCAGACAAAAGAGTTATGCAGAGCACTGGAATTTGTCGTGGGTGATCGAGTATTCCTGGAGGTTTCTCCAATGAAGGGAATAATGAGATTTGGTAAGAAAGGAAAACTGAGTCCAAGATACATTGGGCCATTTCCTATTACTGAGCGGGTTGGTGAAGTGGCTTATCGACTAGAGTTGCCAGCATCAATGCCTGAGATACATAATGTATTTCACGTTTCTCTACTAAGAAAATACATTACGAATCCATCCCACATTCTCAAGAATGAACCAGTTGAGATGGAGGTAGATTTGAGTTACAAGGAGATACCGGTACAAATCTTACTAAGAGAAGTAAAGAAACTCAGAAATAAAGAGGTGCCACTAGTCAAAGTGTTGTGGAGAAATCAACTCGTAGAAGAAACCACTTGGGAGAGAGAAGATGAAATGAGGGCTAAATACCCTGATCTTTTCAGGTAAGTTAAATTTCGGGGACGAAATTTTTATAAGGAGGGGAAGATGTGATACCCGAGCCTAACATTACTCACTTGGTCAATATGATTCATGCATAACTTGTTAATTATGTGTTATTTGGATTACTTGATGTTTCATGGTTCAGTTGATCTTATAGTTAATTTCACACATAGGAATGTGCTAAACATTTGAACTCATGTCTAAAGCACAATCGTGGTATATGTTACGGGACTAAGTTATGTTATTCATAGTATTTCTAATACGAAAATAAAATATATGTAAAGATCTCATAAAACTCTAAATACACGTGGTAAGCCTAGAAGTTATAAAGGTGTCACTGACATGTCTATCGGAGGTTAACTAGCTTACCTCGAGATTTTAGTCGGCGCGTGTAGTGGGTCACTTTAAATTGACGATTCAAGTGGATAACCATCATTAAATAAACAAACACGTGTCAAGTGCCTTTGACTCTTGTCAATACCTAATAGGATACAATTTATGATTGTATCTGATAACGTCTGTAAAATACTGTGATCTGTCTATACCTCATTCGTTCCAACTGCGGTAGGAATTGAACTTATTTTTTAGTTTATCATATTAATTATATTTTTATAAATGATTCCTTCCATTCTTACCTACAGTGTCTCATTTGTGAAGTTTTAGAAAGTTTGACAATAAAGTCCTTCACTAGCATTTTCAACATTGTTCGCATGGGTAATCGAGTTTAAGCAATAAAAATACACCCTAAACTTCTACTAAACCATTTTAAAGATCATCCATACCCTAAATGAGGTCAATATATACTAGGAAGCGGTTCAAACACTCCAAGAACCGGATCATAACTACTTGAACCGATCAATTATTTCAAACCTAGTCTCTAGTAGTCATTCGAGGGTATTTTGGACATTTCACCTTCATAACCAACTTAAGACACTTGCTTGATGGATAAATCCGACCCTCAACCCTCATTTACAGTCTGTACATTAATAACAAGCTCCCCACTTCGTAAAATCACCAAAAATTCAAGAAGAAATCATCAAAAACATCAACACCTGAATTCCTTTGACAATCAAGGTGAGTTTCCTTTGTTTCTTCCTTATTCTTGCTATGTTTCTTAACTATTTCGAAGGTGTGAGAGCTTGTATATGTTCTTATACATGTTATAATGATGTTAAGAATTCAGACATGGCAAACCCTTGTGTTTAATATGGATTTATAAGGCTTAAAACTCACTAAGGCAATAAAGGAATCAATTCTGCCACCTTTTGGAATTAATAGTATATGTTACTTGATCCGTATGTTTCAGGGTCAGGAGTTTCAGTATACTTATTCTTAAGTATCTTAGGGATATTATGTCAAAAATTGGTGCAAATTCAACTTATATTATAGTGGTTATAAGCAAAACAAAATCTGATTATGACAAGACTTTGATAAACTCTCTTAATCAAGTGTTTGTTATAAAACCTTGAAACTTTAAGATGTGATAGTTGAATGAACTTTATAAACAGAGACTAATAGATTTATTAATGAATTATAAGTCTAAAATTGATTGTTTAATGGCTGGTATACATCGATAAACCGACATAAAGTATGTAGAACACCGGTTATGCGAAGTGGTAAACCCTTTTGATATAAAGAGAGTTAAACCTTGCGTGTGGTATGTGAATCCTTGAAATACATTCCTTGAAACAGGTTCTGAAGATATATCATCCCAACCACCCCCTATTGTTATAAACGTAAGGGTATTACCCGATCAAGGTAAGTAGAAATCCATCTGCAACTACAATGCATAAACATAGTATTGTTTGTAAACTTGATGATATCTTGAGAGTGTATTGTATTGGATGATTGATCTGTATTATGCTTAAAGTGTTTCGTTTCACCTTACATGATCATAACATCCATTAGCATCTTCACATGCATGCATAATAGGATACTCACTAGTGTCTGCATGCATGGTACGATCATGGAAAGAAAGAAAAGAAAAATGTTTTGTTGGCCGCTGCTAGAGCACCGAGGCATGGTAGATGCATGCTTTTACGATATGTTTAGCATGGTAGATGCGTGCTTATATCATGTGTGAGACATGGTAGATGCATGTTCTCACGATATATTTGGTGTGGTAGATGCATGCCTTATATGTCTGGCATGGTAGATGCATGCCTCATGATATGATATGATGTAGAGTTCATTCCGGTACTTAGTACGTGGTTCAACGGGCCCAAGGATATGAAAATGATTTTGAGAGATTCTCATTGATAATCATATGTCATATGTTGCATCAGACATGATACATAACATGCATGATTTCTACTTATTGGGCTTTAGCTCACGTAGTTTATGCATTGTAGGTAATTATGATGCTTGAGTATGTTCCCTCGCTGGATGAGTTGGAGTTCCACTTTTGCTGAGGGTCGACGTACATGGATGACGACCTGTCGGGCTTAACCATGGGCTTAACATATTTTCGTCCTTGTTTGTGAACCTTACTTTATAAATATGTATTGCAGTAATGTACTCATATGTTCGAGTGTCGTTGATGGTGTGATAGGCACTTTAAGTTCACTTAGTATGTTTGTTTAACCTGTGAGGTTGTTTAAGTATCGTAATGTAAAATAAATGAGTGATTTGGGAAGCTCGAAGTTTTGTTGTTTACTAATATCTTGTAGTTATAGCTATGAGGATATTGATGTCATGAGTTTGATTCGGATTGAGACTAGATGTCTCTGTATGATACTTGTGTTGGTTTTATGTCACAGGTTTAATAGATACTAGTTTAGAGGAAACTCTGTCGAAATTTCACCGTAATTTATAAGGACTAATATGATATAAGATAGTGTAAGTTAGGTAGTTAGTGCGGGTGTGCTACAGGTGGTATCGGAGCCCAGTTTGTGCCCTGTAGACTGTCAATGTACACGAGCTCAGAGCATGTGGAGCACAATAAATCCAGTAAGTGTTATTTTATTTGTGTTCACTCATATTTCATGAATTATATTGACCATATGATATAAGGCTCAGTCATAAATAGAAAATAATGCCGAGAACAAGAACTGAAGGCAGTGATGGGGGTAGAACACAAGACCCAGAAATGACATCCACAAGTTCTGATCGTGATCTGATCATTGGTCGATTGACTGAACTAGTAGAAAGGCAATCTCAACAAATCCAACAACTCATCCAACAAAGAGACATGCGAGGACAGCAGGGAGACGACAGGAATCGACCGCCACCTCGAGTAGAACAAGTTGAATTAGATGGAGGAAGGTTCAGGAAGTTGAATCCACCGACATTTGAGAGCGCAGTGGATCCTACAGAAGCAGAAGATTGGCTAAGGACTATAGAAAACATGTTCCAGTATAGTAAGGTTTCTGAAGAGAACAAGGTACTTTGTGCATCCTTCATGTTACGGGGTAGTGCAGGTCATTGGTGGGATACGATAAGCGCTATTGAAAATGTGGCAACAATGACTTGGGCTAAGTTCAAGGAACTCTTCAGAAATAAGTACTTTACAGCTCCTATTCGTGCAATGAAGATGAACGAATTTATACAGTTGAAACAGGGAAGCATGACGGTTTTAGACTACATCTGTAAGTTCGAAATGCTGTCTAGGTTTGCTGAGCATATGGTTAGCACGGAAGCACTGAAAGTGGAGAGGTTCCTTGAAGGCCTGAGACCAGAGCTATACAGAGATGTCAGCATGGTAGGAATTCAAGGGATGACCTATTCAATAATTGCTGAGAGAGCATTGGTCGCAGAACAGGCAGAACTGAGGATTCGTCAAGCACAAGAGGTTCGGCGGCAATTTGCCCAACAAAAAGGCCAATGCTGGTTTAAGAATGAAAAGAAGAGGCCACCTCAATCGCAGAATCCAGAGGCTGATTTTCCATCTAAAAAGGGGCAGGAACAAGGTGAACCAAGTAAGCGTATGAAGTCTGAAGAGGGTAGACCCTTTGTACCATTACCGGCATGCCCTAACTGTGGAAAACAACATAGTGGAGTTTGCTTATTGGGTTACAAAGTATGATTTTCATGTGGACAACCTGGACATATGGCGAACGTTTGCCCAAACAAGACAAAAGCTAAAGCGCAGGAAAGGGTACCAGCTAGAGTTTACACTATAACCAGAGAAGATGCTGAAGCTAATCCGTCTATTATCATAGGTAACCTTCTTATCTTTGGTATTTCAGCATCGGTATTATTTGATCCTGGTGCTACACATTCATTTGCATCTAGCGAGTATGTGAGAAGGCTGGGTAGAGTACCAAAAACAATTGAGGTAGGTTATAATGTAGTTACCCCCTATGGAGATCCAAAACAAACAAATAAGATCATACGAGCGTGTAGTATTCCTATCGAAAATAGGGAACTCTATGCTGATTTAATCGTGTTGGACATGAATGACTATGACATAATCTTTGGTATGGATTGGTTATCAAAATATCATGCTACTGTTGACTGTCGGAGAAAGATTGTGACACTACAACCACCTGGGGAAGAACCTTTTTATTTTGTCGGGGTTAGTAAGAATTTAAGATTTCCAGTAATCTCCGCAATGAAGGCACAACGTTTATTAAACAGTGGTTGTGAAGGCTATGTAGTTAGTGTAATGAGCATTGAAAAACAAGATTTCTCGAACGTCAATGAAGTACCAGTGGTGAAACAATACCCTGAAGTGTTTCCTGATGATCTACCGGGACTGCCACCAGATCGTGAAATAGAGTTTGTGATTAACTTACAGCCGGGAACGGCACTAATATCAAAGTCACCATACAGAATGACACCAGTTGAATTAAAGGAATTAAAGACCCAGTTGCAAGAGTTATTAGATAAAGGCCTCATTAGGCCCAGTTATTCACCATGGGGAGTGCCAATATTGTTTGTTCGTAAGAAGGATGGTTCCTTGAGGATGTGTATAGACTATCGAGAGCTCAACAAAGTTACGATCAAGAACAAGTATCATTTACCTCGAATTGATGACTTGTTTGATAAACTTCAAGGCGCATCTATCTTTTCCAAAATTGATCTGCGATCAGGGTACCATCAATTGAAGATAAAGGAAGAGGACATCCCAAAAATGGCATTCAGTACGAGGTACGGACACTATGAGTTTTTGGTGATGCCGTTTGGCCTAACAAATGCCCCAGCAGCATTTATGGATTTAATGAATACAGTGTTTAAAGACTTCCTGGATAAGTTTGTTATCGTGTTTATTGATGATATTCTCATATATTCGAAGACCAAAGAAGACCATACAGTGCATCTAGGGAAAGTTTTAGAAGTCTTAAAACAGAAACAATTATATGCAAAGTTTAAAAAGTGTGAATTCTGGTTAGACCGAGTGGTATTCTTGGGGCATGTTATTTCCGGAGCAGGGATTTCAGTAGACCCAAGCAAAGTTGAAGCAATCAATAACTGGCCGCAACCCATAAATTCCACAGAAGTACGCAGCTTTCTTGGTTTAGCTGGATATTACCTCCAATTTGTAGAGGGATTCTCTAAGATTGACTCTCAATTAACACAATTGACTATAAAGAATGTTTCCTTCAAGTGGACAGAATCATGCGAGCAAAGATTTCAAGAACTGAAGAGGCGTTTGACATCGGCACCGATCTTGACCATTCCAATGGGAACTGGAGGTTTTAAAGTCTACAGTGATGCATCAAAGAATGGTCTGGGTTGTGTATTGATGCAGAATGGTAAAGTAATAGCATACGCATCTAGACAACTGAAGGAGTATGAAAAGAACTACCCGACACATGATTTAGAACTTGCTGCAGTGGTGTTTGCACTTAAAATATGGAGGCATTACCTATATGGAGAACGTTGTGAAATTTATACTGATCACAAGAGCCTGAAATATTTCTTCACTCAGAAAGAATTAAATATGAGACAGCGGAGATGGTTAGAACTTGTTAAAGACTATGATTGTGTCATCAACTACCACCCTGGTAAAGCTAATGTAGTAGCAGATGCCCTAAGCAGAAAATCAGCACAATCCATTGCGGCCATGACCTTGATCCACAAGCCAGAATTACACGATTTGATGAATATGGATGTGGAAATTATCCAACATGGATGGCTAGAAGAAAAATTGTCAGCACTAACCCTTCGACCTACTTTAATAGATAGAATTCAGCAAGGCCAGAAAGAGGATCAAGAGTTAGAGAAAATAAAGAAGAACATTAAATTAGGAACCTCGTCAGATGTCCAATTGTCAGAAGATGGTATTATTTGATTTAGAAATCGTTTATGTGTGCCTAATTTTGAAGATGTTCGCAAAGAAATATTACTAGAGGCGCACTCAACACCATATTCAGTACATCCAGGGGCAACCAAAATGTACAGAGACTTGAAAATACACTATTGGTGGCCAGGTATGAAAGAGGATATTGCACAATATGTGGAGCAATGCCTAACATGTCAACAGGTAAAAGCTGAGCATCAAAGACCAGCAGGAACCTTGAAACCTTTATTTGTTCCAAAATGGAAGTGGGAGGACATTACGATGGATTTTGTGATAGGTTTACCAAGAGCGGTTAAAGGACACAATTCTATCTGGGTTATAGTTGATAGATTGACAAAATCTGCTCACTTTCTCCCAGTTTGTACGACATACTCCATCGATCGCTATGCTCAACTCTACATACAGGAAATAGTGAGGCTACATGGGATTCCATTATCTATTGTATCGGACAGAGATTCATGATTTGTATCAGCTTTTTGGAAGAGCCTGCATAGAGCATTGCATACCCACTTGTCTTTCAGCACTGCTTATCATCCACAGTCGGATGGGCAATCAGAAAGAACTATACAAACTCTTGAAGATATGCTCAGATCCTGTGTTATGGACTTTCAAGGCCAGTGGATCAAACATTTACTCCTAATTGAATTCTCTTACAATAACTGTTATCAGAGTACAATTAGAATGGCTCCTTATGAAGCTTTGTATGGCCGGAAGTGTCGATCAACAATACATTGGGATGAGGTTGGTGAAGGAAGAGTTTTAGGTCCTGATATGATTCAAGAAATGACAGAAGCAGTTTCACTAATCAGAGAAAGAATGAGAACAGCTCAAAGCAGACAAAAGAGTTATGCAGAGCACTGGAATTTGCCGTGGGTGATCGAGTATTCCTGAAGGTTTCTCCAATGAAGGGAATAATGAGATTTGGTAAGAACGGAAAACTAAGTCCAAGATACATTGGGCCATTTCCTATTACTGAGCGGGTTGGTGAAGTGGCTTATCGACTAGAGTTGCCAGCATCAATGTCTCAGATACATAATGTATTTCATGTTTCTTTACTAAGAAAATACATTGCGAATCCATCCCACATTCTCAAGAATGAACCAGTTGAGATGGAGGCAGATTTGAGTTACAAGGAGATACCAGTACAAATCTTACTAAGAGAAGTAAAGAAACTCAGAAATAAAGAGGTGCCACTAGTCAAAGTGCTGTGGAGAAATCAACTCGTAGAAGAAGCCACTTGGGAGAGAGAATATGAAATGAGGGATAAATACCCTGATCTTTTCAGGTAAGTTAAATTTCGGGGACGAAATTTTTATAAGGAGGGGAGGATGTGATACCCGAGCCTAACATTACTCACTTGGTCAATATAATTCATGCATAACTTGTTAATTATGTGTTATTTGGATTACTTGATGTTTCATGGTTCAATTGATCTTATAGTTAATTTCACACATAGGAATGTGCTAAACATTTGAACTCATGTCTAAAACACAATCGTGGTATATGTTATGGGACTAAGTTATGTTATTCATAGTATTTCTAATACGAAAATAAAATATATGTAAAGATCTCATAAAACTCTAAGTACACGTGGTAAGCCTAGAAGTTATAAAGGTGTCACTGACGTGTCTATCGGAGGTTAACTAGCTTACCTCGAGATTTTAGTCGGCGCGTGTAGTGGGTCACTTTAAATTGACGATTCAAGTGGATAACCATCATTAAATAAACTAACACGTGTCAAGTTCCTTTGACTCTTGTCAATACCTAATAGGATACAATTTATGATTGTATCTGATAACGTCTGTAAAATACTGTGATCTGTCTATACCTCATTTATTCCAACTGCGGTAGGAATTGAACTTATCTTTTAGTTTATCATATTAGTTATATTTTTATAAATGATTCCTTCCATTCTTACCTACAGTGTCTCATTTGTGAAGTTTTAGAAAGTTTGACAATAAAGTCCTTCACTAGCATTTTCAACATTGTTCGCATGGGTAATCGAGTTTAAGCAATAAAAATACACCCTAAACTTCTACTAAACCATTTTAAAGATCATCCATACCCTAAATCAGGTCAATATATACTAGGTAGCGGTTCAAACACTCCAAGAACCGGATCATAACTACTTGAACCGATCAATTATTTCAAACATAGTCTCTAGTAGTCATTCGAGGGTATTTTGGACATTTCACCTTCATAACCGACTTAAGACACTTGTTTGATGGATAAATCCGACCCTCAACCCTCATTTACAGTCTGTACATGAATAACAAGCTCCCCACTTCGAAAAATCACCAAAAATTCAAGAAGAAATCATCAAAAACATCAACACCTGAATTCCTTTGACAATCAAGGTGAGTTTCCTTTGTTTCTTCCTTATTCTTGCTATGTTTCTTAACTAGTTCGAAGGTGTGAGAGCTTGTATATGTTCTTATACATGTTATAATGATGTTAAGAATTCAGCCATGGCAAACCCTTGTGTTTAATATGGATTTATAAGGCTTAAAACTCACTAAGGCAATAAAGGAATCAATTCTGCCACCTTTTGGAATTAATAGTATATGTTACTTGATCCGTATGTTTCAGGGTCAGGAGTTTCAGTATACTTATTCTTAAGTATCTTAGGGATATTATGTCAAAAATTGGTGCAAATTCAACTTATATTATAGTGGTTATAAGCAAAACAAAATCTGATTATGACAAGACTTTGATAAACTCTCTTAATCAAGTGTTTGTTATAAAACCTTGAAAATTTAAGATGTGAGAGTTGAATGAACTTTATAAACAGAGACTAATAGATATATTAATGAATTATAAGTCCAAAATTGATTGGTTAATGGCTGGTATACATCGATAAAACCGACATAAAGTATGTAGAACACCGGTTATGCGAAGTGGTAAACCCTTTTGATATGAAGAGAGTTAAACCTTGCGTGTGGTATGTGAATACTTGAAATACATTCCATGAAACAGGTTCTGAAGATATATCATCCCAACCACCCCCTATTGGTATAAACGTATGGGTATTACCCGATCAAGGTAAGTAGAAATCCATCTGCAACTACAATGCATAAACATAGTATTGTTTGTAAACTTGATGATATCTTGAGAGTGTATTGTATTAGATGATTGATCTGTATTATGCTTAAAGTGTTTGGTTGCACCTTACATGATCATAACATCCATTATCATCTTCACATGCATGCATAATAGGATACTCACTAGTGTCTGCATGTATTGTAAGATCATGGAAAGAAAGAAAAGAAAAAT
This sequence comes from Orobanche coerulescens, assembly GCA_033398695.1. Classification (NCBI taxonomy): domain Eukaryota; kingdom Viridiplantae; phylum Streptophyta; class Magnoliopsida; order Lamiales; family Orobanchaceae; genus Orobanche; species Orobanche coerulescens. The sequence continues at coordinate 107,386,702 of CM065817.1, read as the reverse complement.
GTTTTGTTGGCCACTGCTAGAGCACCGAGGCATGGTAGATCCATGCTTTTACGATATGTTTAGCATGGTAGATGCGTGCTTATATCATGTGTGAGACATGGTATATGCATGTTCTCACGATATATTTGGTGTGGTAGATGCATGCCTTATATGTCTGGCATGGTAGATGCATGCCTCATGATATGATATGATGTTGAGTTCATTCCGGTGCTTAGTATGTGGTTCAACGGGCCCAAGGATATGAAAATCATTTTGAGATATTCTCATTGATAATCATATGTCATATGTTGCATCAGACATGATACATAACATGCATGATTTCTACTTATTGGGCTTTAGCTCACGTAGTTTATGCATTGTAGGTAATTCTGATGCTTGAGTATGTTCCCTCGTTGGATGAGTTGGAGTTCCACTGTTGCTGACGGTCGACGTACATGGATGACGACCTGTCAGGCTTAACCATGGGCTTAACATATTTCCGTCCTTGTTTGTGAACCTTACTTTATAAATATGTATTGCAGTAATGTACTCATATGTTCGAGTGTCGTTGATGGTGTGATGGACACTTTAAGTTCACTTAGTATGTTTGTTTAACCTGTGAGGTTGTTTAAGTATCGTAATGTAAAATAAATGAGTGATTTGGGAAGCTCGAAGTTTTGTTGTTTACTAATCTCTTGTAGTTATAGCTACGGGGATATTGATGTGATGAGTTTGATTCGGATTGAGACTAGATGTCTCTGTATGATACTTGTGTTGGTTTTATGTCACAGGTTTAATAGATACTAGTTTAGAGAAAACTCTGTCGAAATTTCACCGTAATTTATAAGGACTAATATGATATAAGATAGTGTAAGTTAGGTAGTTAGTGCGGGTGTGTTACACAAGGTTCATGAGATTACTAGAGGACTAGGCTCATGAAGTTCTTCTTGTTTTGGATTAAAGGTTCATGTGGTTCCTTTGGATTTGGATTTAAGATTCATGAGGTTCCTAGAGGACTAGGCTCATGAAGTTCCATTAAATTTTGATATAAGTTTCATGAAGTTCCTAGAGGACTAGGCTCATGAAGTTCCTTTGGAATTGGATTTAAGGTTCATGATGTTCCTAGAGGACTAGGCTCATGAAGTTCCATTGAATTTGGATTTAAGTTTCATGAAGTTCCTAGAGGACTACGATCGTGAAGTTCCTTTGGATTTGGATTGAAGGTTCATGAGGTTCCTAGAGGACTAGGCTCATGAAGTTCCTTTAGATTAGGATTAAAGGTTTATGAGGTTCCTAGAGGACTAGGCTCATGAAGTTCCTACGGATTTGGATTAAAGGTTCATGAGGTTCCTAGAGGACTAGGCTCAATAGGTTCCTTTGAATATGGATTCAAGGTTCATGAGATTACTAGAGGACTAGGCTCATGAAGTTCTTCTTGTTTTGGATTAAAGGTTTATGAGGTTCCTAAAGGACTAGGCTCATGAAATTCATTCGAATTTGGATTAAAGGTTCATGCGGTTCCAGAGGACTAGGTTCATGAAGTTTCTTTGGATTTGGATTAAAGATTAATGAGGTTCCTATAGGACTAGGCTCATGAAGTTCCTTTAGATTTGGATTAAAGGTTCATGAGGTTCCTAGAGGACTAGACTCAAGAAGGTCCTTTGAATTTGGATTTAAGGTTCATGAGGTTCCTAGAGGACTAGGCTCATGAAATTCCATTGAATTTGGATTTAAGTTGCATGAGGTTCCTAGAGGACTAGGATCATGAAGTTCCATTGGATTTGGATTTAAGTTTCATGAAGTTCCTAGAGGACTAGGCTCGTGAAGTTCCTTTAGATTTGGATTAAAGGTTTATGAGGTTCCTAGAGTACTAGGCTCATGAAGTTCCTACGGATTTGGATTAAAGGTTCATGAGGTTCCTAGAGGACTAGGCTTAATAGGTTCCTTTGAATATGGATTCAAGGTTCATGAGATTACTAGAGGACTAGGCTCATGAAGTTCTTCTTGTTTTGGATTAAAGGTTCATGAAGTTCCTTTGGATTTGGATTTAAGATTCATGAGGTTCCTAGAGGACTAGGCTCATGAAGTTCTATTAAATTTTGATTTAAGTTTCATGAAGTTCCTAGAGGACTATGCTCATGAAGTTCCTTTGGAATTGGATTTAAGGTTCATGATGTTCCTAGAGGACTAGGCTCATGAAGTTCTTTTGAATTTGGAATTTAAAGATCATGAGGTTCCTAGAGGACAAGGCTCATGAAGTTCATTTGGATTTGGATTGAAGGTTCATGAGGTTCCTAGAGGAATGGGTTCATTAAATTCCTTTTGATTTGGGTTTATGGTTCATGAGGTTCCTAGAGGACTAGGCTAATGAAATTCCTTCAGATATGGATTAAAGGTTAATGAGTTTCCCAGCAGACTAGGCTCATGAAGTTCCTTTAGATTTGGATTTAAGGTTCATGATGTTCCTAGAGGACTAGGCTCATGAAATTCCTTCGAATTTGGATTTTAAGGTTCATGAGGTTCCTAGAGGACGAGGCTCATGAAGTTCCATTGAATTTGGATTTAAGTTTCATGAAGTTCATAGAGGTCTAGGCTCATGAAGTTCCTTAGGATTTGAATTTAAGGTTCATGAGGTTCCTTGAGGACTAGGCTCATGAAATTCCTTCGGATATCGATTAAATGTTAATGAGTTTCCTAGAGAACTAGGCTCATGAAGTTCCTTTAGATTTGGATTTAAGGTTCATGAAGTTCCTAGAGAACTAGGCTCATGAATTTCCTTCGGATTTGGATTAAAGGTTTATGAGGTTCCTAGAGGACTAGGCTCAATAGGTTCCTTTGAATATGGATTCAAGGTTCAGGAGATCACTAGAGGACTAGGCTCATGAAGTTCATATTGTTTTGGATTAAATTTTCATGAGGTTCCTAAAGGACTAGGCTCATGAAATTCGTTTGAATTTGGATTAAAGGTTCATGCAGTTCCAGAGGACTAGGCTCATGAAGTTTCTTTGGATTTGGATTAAAGATTAATGAGGTTCCTAGAGGACTAGGCTCATGAAGTTCCTTTAGATTTGGATTAAAGGTTCATGAGGTTCCTAGAGGACTAGACTCAAGAAGGTCCTTTGAATTTGGATTTAAGGTTCATGAGGTTCCTAGAGGACTAGGCACATGAAATTCCATTGAATTTCGATTTAAGTTGCATGAGGTTTCTAGAGGACAAGGATCATGAAGTTCCATTGGATTTGGATTTAAATTTCATGAAGTTCCTAGAGGACTATGCTCGCGAAGTTCCTTTAGATTTGAATTAAAGGTTTATGAGGTTCCTAGAGGAATAGGCTCATGAAGTTCCTACGGATTTAGATTAAAGGTTCATGAGGTTCCTATAGGACTAGGCTCAATAGGTTCCTTTGAATATGGATTCAAGGTTCATGAGATTACTAGAGGACTAGGCTCATGAAGTTCTTCTTGTTTTGGATTAAAGGTTCATGAGGTTCCTAAAGGACTAGGCTCATGAAATTCATTCGAATTTGGATTAAAGGTTCATGCGGTTCCAGAGGACTAGGCTCATGAAGTTTCTTTGGATTTAGATTAAAGATTAATGAGGTTCCTAGAGGACTAGGCTCATGAAGTTCCTTTAGATTTGGATTAAAGGTTCATGAGGTTCCTAGAGGACTATACTCAAGAAGGTCCTTTTAATTTGGATTTAGGGTTCATGAGGTTCCTATAGGACTAGGCTCATGAAATTCCATTGAATTTGGATTTAAGTTGCATGAGGTTCCATTGAATTTGGATTTAAGTTTCATGAAGTTCCCAGAGGACTAAGCTCGTGAAGTTCCTTTAGATTTGGATTAAAGGTTTATGAGGTTCCTAGAGTACTAGGCTCATGAAGTTCCTACGGATTTGGATTAAAGGTTCATGAGGTTCCTAGAGGACTAGGCTTAATAGGTTCCTTTGAATATGGATTCAAGGTTCATGAGATTACTAGAGGACTAGGCTCATGAAGTTCTTCTTGTTTTGGATTAAAGGTTCATGAAGTTCCTTTGGATTTGGATTTAAGATTCATGAGGTTCCTAGAGGACTAGGCTCATGAAGTTCTATTAAATTTTGATTTAAGTTTCATGAAGTTCCTAGAGGACTAGGCTCATGAAGTTCCTTTGGAATTGGATTTAAGGTTCATGATGTTCCTAGAGGACTAGGCTCATGAAGTTCTTTTGAATTTGGAATTTAAAGTTCATGAGGTTCCTAGAGGACAAGGCTCATGAAGTTCCTTTGGATTTGGATTGAAGGTTCATGAGGTTCCTAGAGGAATGGGTTCATTAAATTCCTTTTGATTTGGGTTTATGGTTCATGAGGTTCCTAGAGGACTAGGCTCATGAAATTCCTTCGGATATGGATTAAAGGTTAATAAGTTTCCTAGCAGACTAGGCTCACGAAATTCCTTTAGATTTGGATTTAAGGTTCATGATGTTCCTAGAGGAATGGGCTCATGAATTTCCTTCGAATTTGGATTTTAAGGTTCATGAGGTTCCTAAAGGACGAGGCTCATGAAATTCCATTGAATTTGGATTTAAGTTTCATGAAGTTCATAGAGGTCTAGGCTCATGAAGTTCCTTATGATTAAGGTTAATGAGTTTCCTAGAGGACTAGGCTCATGAAGTTCCTTTAGATTTGGATTTAAGGTTCATGAAGTTCCTAGAGGACTAGGCTCATGAATTTCCTTCGGATTTGGATTAAAGGTTCATGAGGTTCCTAGAGGACTAGGCTCAATAGGTTCCTTTGAATATGTATTCAAGGTTCATGAGATTACTAGAGGACTAGGCTCATGAAGTTCTTCTTGTTTTGGATTAAAGGTTCATGAGGTTCCTAAAGGACTAGGCTCATGAAATTCGTTCGAATTTGGATTAAAGGTTCATGCAGTTCCAGAGGACTAGGCTCATGAAGTTTCTTTGGATTTGGATTAAAGATTAATGAGGTTCCTAGAGGACTAGGCTCATGAAGTTCCTTTAGATTTGGATGAAAGGTTCATGAGGTTCCTAGAGGACTAGACTCAAGAAGTTCCATTGAATTTGGATTTAAGGTTCATGAAGTTCCTAGAGGACTAGGCTCATGAAATTCCATTGAATTTCGATTTAAGTTGCATGAGGTTCCTAGAGGACTAGGATCATGAAGTTCCATTGGATTTGGATTTAAGTTTCATGAAGTTACTAGAGGACTATGCTCGTGAAGTTCCTTTATATTTGGATTAAAGGTTTATGAGGTTCCTAGAGGAGTAGGCTCATGAAGTTCCTACGAATTTGGATTAAAGGTTCATGCGGTTCCAGAGGACTAGGCTCATGAAGTTTCATTGGATTTGGATTAAAGATTAATGAGGTTCCTAGAGGACTAGGCTCATGAAGTTCCTTTAGATTTGGATTAAAGGTTCATGAGGTTCCTAGAGGACTAGACTCAAGAAGGTCCTTTGAATTTGGATTTAAGGTTCATGAGGTTCCTAGAGGACTAGGCTCATGAAATTCCATTGAATTTCGATTTAAGTTGCATGAGGTTCCTAGAGGACTAGGATCATGAAGTTCCATTGGATTTGGATTTAAGTTTCATGAAGTTCCTAGAGGACTATGCTCGTGAAGTTCCTTTAGATTTGGATTAAAGGTTTATGAGGTTCCTAGAGGAGTAGGCTCATGAAGTTCCTACGGATTTGGATTAAAGGTTCATGAGGTTTCTAGAGGAGTAGGCTCAATAGGTTCCTTTGAATATGGATTCAAGGTTCATGAGATTACTAGAGGACTAGGCTCATGAAGTTCTTCTTGTTTTGGATTAATGGTTCATGAGGTTACTAAAGGACTAGGTTCACGAAATTCGTTCGAAATTGGATTAAAGGTTCATGCGGTTCCAGAGGACTAGGCTCATGACGTTTCTTTGGATTTGGATTAAAGATTAATGAGGTTCCTAGAGGACTAGGCTCATGAAGTTCCTTTAGATTTGGATTAAAGGTTCATGAGGTTCCTAGAGGACTAGACTCAAGAAGTTCCATTGAATTTTTGATCTAAGGTTCATGAGGTTCCTAGAGGACTAGGCTCATGAAATTCCATTGAATTTCGATTTAAGTTGCATGAGGTTCTTCGAGGACTAGGATCATGAAGTTCCATTGGATTTAGATTTAAGTTTCATGAAGTTACTAGAGGACTATGCTCGTGAAGTTCCTTTAGATTTGGATTAAAGGTTTATGAGGTTCCTAGAGGAGTACGCTCATGAAGTTCCTACCGATTTGGATTAAAGGTTCATGAGGTTCCTAGAGGAGTAGGCTCAATAGGTTCCTTTGAATATGGATTCAAGGTTCATGAGATTACTAGAGGACTAGGCACATGAAGTTCTTCTTGTTTTGGATGAAAGGTTCATGAGGTTCCTAAAGGACTAGGCTCACGAAATTCGTTCGAATTTGGATTAAAGGTTCATGCGGTTCCAGAGGACTAGGCTCATGAAGTTTCTTTAGATTTGGATTAAAGATTAATGAGGTTCCTAGAAGACTAGGCTCATGAAGTTCCTTTATATTTGGATTAAAGGTTCATGAGGTTCCTAGAGGACTAGGCTCATGAAGTTCCTTTGGATTTGGATTTAAGATTCATGAGGTTCCTAAAGGGCTATGCTCATGAAGTTCCATTAAATTTTGATTTAAGTTTCATGAAGTTCCTATAGGACTAGGCTCATGAAGTTCCTTTGGAATTGGATTTAAGGTTCATGATGTTCCTAGAGGACTAGGTTCATGAAATTCCTTCGGATATGGATTAAAGGTTAATGAGTTTCCTAGCAGACTAGGCTCATGAAGTTCCTTTAGATTTGGATTTAAGGTTCATGATGTTCCTAGAAGACTAGGCTCATGAATTTCCTTCGAATTTGGATTTTAAGGTTCATGAGGTTCCTAGAGGACTAGGCTCATGAAGTTCCATTGCATTTGGATTTAAGTTTCATGAACTTCATAGATGTCTAGGCTCATGAAGTTCCTTAGGATTTGGATTTATGGTTCATGAGGTTCCTTGAGGACTAGTCTCATGAAATTCCTTCGGATATGGATTAAAGATTAATGAGTTTCCTAGAGGACTAGGCTCATGAAGTTCCTTTAGATTTGGATTTAAGGTTCATGATGTTCCTAGAGGAATAGGCTCATGAATTTCCTTCGAATTTGGAGTTTAAGGTTCAGGAGGTTCCTAGAGGACTAGGCTCATGAAGTTCCATTGAATTTGGATTTAAGTTTCATGAAGTTCATAGATGTCTAGGCTCATGAAGTTCCTTCGAATTTGGATTAATGTTTCATGAGGTTCCCAGAGGAATAGACTCAAGAAGGTCCTTTGAATTTGTATTTAAGGTTCATGAGGTTCCTAGAGGACTAGGCTCATGAAATTCCATTGAATTTCGATTTAAGTTGCATGAGGTTCCTAGAGGACTAGGATCATGAAGTTCCATTGGATTTGGATTTAAGTTTCATGAAGTTCTTAGAGGACTATGCTCGTGAAGTTCCTTTAGATTTGGATTAAAGGTTTATGAGGTTCCTAGAGGAGTAGGCTCATGAAGTACCTACGGATTTGGATTAAAGGTTCATGAGGTTCCTAGAGGAGTAGGCTCATGAATTTCCTTCGGATTTGGATTAAAGGTTCATGAGGTTCCTAGAGGACTAGGCTCATAAAGTTCTTCTTGTTTTGGATTAAAGGTTCATGAGGTTCCTAAAGGAGTAGGCTCATGAAATTCGTTCGAATTTGGATTAAAGGTTCATGCAGTTCTAGAGGACTAGGCTCATGAAGTTTCTTTGGATTTGGATTAAAGATTAATGAGGTTCCTAGGGGACTAGGCTCATGAAGTTCCTTTACATTTGGATTAAAGGTTCATGAGGTTCCTAGAGGACTAGACTCAAGAAGTTTCTTTGGATTTGGATTAAAGATTAATGAGGTTCCTAGAGGACTAGGCTCATGAAGTTCCTTTAGATCTGGATTAAAGGTTCATGAGGTTCCTAGAGGACTAGGCTCATGAAGTTCCTTTGGATTTGAATTTAAGATTCATGAGGTTCCTAAAGGACTAGGCTCATGAAGTTCCATTCAATTTTGATTTAAGTTTCATGAAGTTCCTAGAGGACTAGGCTCATGAAGTTCATTTCGAATTGGATTTAAGGTTCATGATGTTCCTAGAGGACTAGGATCATGAAGTTCTTTTGAATTTGGAATTTAAAGTTCATGAGGTCCCTTGAGGACAAGGCTCATGAAGTTCCTTTGGATTTGGATTGAAGGTTCATGAGGTTCCTAGAAGAATGGGCTCATGAAATTCCTTTGGATTTGGATTAAAGGTTCATGAGGTTCCTAGAGGAGTAGGCTCATGAATTTCCTTCAGCTTTGGATTAAAGGTTCATGACGTTCCTAGAGGACTAGGCTCATGAAGTTCTTCTTGTTTTGGATTAAATGTTCATGAGGTTCCTAAAGGACTAGGCTCATGAAATTCGTTCAAATTTGGATTAAAGGTTCATGCAGTTCTAGAGGACTAGGCTCATGAAGTTTCTTTGGATTTGGATTAAAGATTAATGAGGTTCCTAGAGGACTAGGCTCATGAAGTTCCTTTAGATTTGGATTAAAGGTTCATGAGGTTCCCAGAGGACTAGGCTCATGAAGTTTCTTTGGATTTGGATTAAAGATTAATGAGGTTCCTAGAGGACTAGGCTCATGAAGTTCCTTTAGATTTGGATTAAAGGTTCATGAGGTTCCTAGAGGACTAGGCTCATGAAGTTCCTTTGGATTTGGATATAAGATTCATGAGGTTCCTAAATGACTAGGCTCATGAAGTTCCATAAATTTTGATTTAAGTTTCATGAAGTTCCTAGAGGACTAGGCTCATGAAGTTCCTTTGGAATTGGATTTAAGGTTCATGATGTTCCTAGAGGACTAGGCTCATGAAGTTCTTTTGAATTTGGAATTTAAAGTTCATGAGGTTCCTTGAGGACAAGGGTCATGAAGTTCCTTTGGATTTGGATTGAAGGTTCATGAGGTTCCTAGAGGAATGGGCTCATGAAATTCCTTTGGATTTGGGTTTATAGTTCATGAGGTTCCTAGAGGACTAGGTTCATGAAATTCCTTCGGATATGGATTAAAGGTTAATGAGTTTCCTAGCGGACTAGGCTCATGAAGTTCCTTTAGATTTGGATTTAAGGTTCATGATGTTCCTAGAAGACTAGGCTCATGAATTTCCTTCGAATTTGGATTTTAAGGTTCATGAGGTTCCTAGAGGACTAGGCTCATGAAGTTCCATTGAATTTGGATTTAAGTTTCATGAAGTTCATAGAGGTCTAGGCTCATGAAGTTCCTTAGGATTTGGATTTAAGGTTCATGAGGTTCCTTGAGGACTAGGCTCATGAAATTCCTTCGGATATGGATTAAAGATTAATGAGTTTCCTAGAGGACTAGGCTCATGAAGTTCCTTTAGATTTGGATTTAAGGTTCATGATGTTCCTAGAGGAATAGGCTCATGAATTTCCTTCGAATTTGGATTTTAAGGTTCATGAGGTTCCTAGAGGACTAGGCTCATGAAGTTCCATTGAATTTGGATTTAAGTTTCATGAAGTTCATAGAGGTCTAAGCTCATGAAGCTCCTTCGGATTTGGATTAAAGTTTCATGAGGTTCCTAGAGGACTAGACTCAAGAAGGTCCTTTGAATTTGGATTTAAGGTTCATGAGGTTACTAGAGGACTAGGCTCATGAAATTCCATTGAATTTCGATTTAAGTTGCATGAGGTTCCTAGAGGACTAGGATCATGAAGTTCCATTGGATTTGAATTTAAATTTCATGAAGTTCCTAGAGGACTATGCTCGTGAAGTTCCTTTAGATTTGGATTAAAGGTTTATGAGGTTCCTAGAGGAGTAGGCTCATGAAGTTCCTACGGATTTGGATTAAAAGTTCATGAGGTTCCTAGAGGAGTAGGCTCATGAATTTCCTTCGGATTTGGATTAAAGGTTCATGAGGTTCCTAGAGGACTAGGCTCATAAAGTTCTTCTTGTTTTGGATTAAAGGTTCATGAGGTTCCTAAAGGACTAGGCTCAGGAAATTCGTTCGAATTTGGATTAAAGGTTCATGCAGTTCTAGAGGACTAGGCTCATGAAGTTTCTTTGGATTTGGATTAAATATTAATGAGGTTCCTAGGGGACTAGGCTCATGAAGTTCCTTTAGATTTGGATTAAAGGTTCATGAGGTTCCCAGAGGACTAGGCTCATGAAGTTTCTTTGGATTTGGATTAAAGATTAATGAGGTTCCTAGGGGACTAGGCTCATGAAGTTCCTTTAGATTTGGATTAAAGGTTCATGAGGTTCCTAGAGGACTAGGCTCATGAAGTTCCTTTGGATTTGGATTTAAGATTCATGAGGTTCCTAAATGACTAGGCTCATGAAGTTCCATTAAATTTTGATTTAAGATTCATGAAGCTCCTAGAGGACTAGGCTCATGAAGTTCCTTTGGAATTGGATTTAAGGTTCATGATGTTCCTAGAGGACTAGGCTCATGAAGTTCTTTTGAATTTGGAATTTAAAGTTCATGAGGTTCCTTGAGGACAAGGCTCATAAAGTTCCTTTGGATTTGGATTGAAGGTTCATGAGGTTCCTAGAGGAATGGGCTCATGAAATTCCTTTGGATTTGGATTTTTGGTTCATGAGGATCCTAGAGGACTAGGTTCATGAAATTCCTTCGGATATGGATTAAAGGTTAATGAGTTTCCTAGCGGACTAGGCTCATGAAGTTCCTTTAGATTTGGATTTAAGGTTCATGATGTTCCTAGAAGACTAGGCTCATGAATTTCCTTCGAATTTGGATTTTAAGGTTCATGAGGTTCCTAGAGGACTAGGCTCATGAAGTTCCATTGAATTTGGATTTAAGTTTCATGAACTTCATAGATGTCTAGGCTCATGAAGTTCCTTAGTATTTGGATTTAAGGTTCATGAGGTTCCTTGAGGACTAGGCTCATGAAATTCCTTCGGATATGGATTAAAGATTAATGAGTTTCGTAGAGGACTAGGCTCATGAAGTTACTTTAGATTTGGATTTAAGGTTCATGATGTTCCTAGAGGAATAGGCTCATGAATTTCCTTTGAATTTGGATTTTAAGGTTCAGGAGGTTCCTAGAGGATTATGCTCATGAAGTTCCATTGAATTTGGATTTAAGTTTCATGAAGTTCATAGATGTCTAGGCTCATGAAGTTTCTTCGGATTTGGATTAATGTTTCATGAGGTTCCTAGAGGACTAGACTCAAGAAGGTCCTTTGAATTTGGATTTAAGGTTCATGAGGTTCCTAGAGGACTAGGCTCATGAAATTCCATTGATTTCGATTTAAGTTGCATGAGGTTCCTAGATGACTAGGATCATGAAGTTCCATTGGATTTGGATTTAAGTTTCATGAAGTTCCTAGAGGACTATGCTCGTGAAGTTCCTTTAGATTTGGATTAAAGGTTTATGAGGTTCCTAGAGGAGTAGGCTCATGAAGTTCCTACGGATTTGGATTAAAAGTTCATGAGGTTCCTAGAGGAGTAGGCTCATGAATTTCCTTCGGATTTGGATTAAAGGTTCATGAGGTTCCTAGAGGACTAGGCTCATAAAGTTCTTCTTGTTTTGGATTAAAGGTTCATGAGGTTCCTAAAGGACTAGACTCATGAAATTCGTTCGAATTTGGATTAAAGGTTCATGCAGTTCTAGAGGACTAGGCTCATGAAGTTTCTTTGGATTTGGATTAAAGATTAATGAGGTTCCTAGGGGACTAGGCTCACGAAGTTCCTTTAGATTTGGATTAAAGGTTCATGAGGTTCCTAGAGGACTAGACTCAAGAAGTTTCTTTGGATTTGGATTAAAGGTTCATGAGGTTCCCAGAGGAGTAGGCTCATGAATTTCCTTCAGATTTGGATTAAAGGTTCATGAGGTTCCTAGAGGACTAGGCTCATGAAGTTCTTCTTGTTTTGGATTAAAGGTTCATGAGGTTCCTAAAGGACTAGGCTCATGAAATTCGTTCGAATTTGGATTAAAGGTTCATGCAGTTCTAGAGGACTAGGCTCATGAAGTTTCTTTGGATTTGGATTAAAGATTAATGAGGTTCCTAGAGGACTAGGCTCATGAAGTTCCTTTAGATTTGGATTAAAGGTTCATGAGGTTCCCAGAGGACTAGGCTCATGAAGTTTCTTTGGATTTGGATTAAAGATTAATGAGGTTCCTAGAGGACTAGGCTCATGAAGTTCCTTTTGATTTGGATTTAAGATTCATGAGGTTCCTAAATGACTAGGCTCATGAAGTTCCATTAAATTTTGATTTAAGTTTCATGAAGTTCCTAGAGGACTAGGCTCATGAAGTTCCTTTGGAATTAGATTTAAGGTTCATGATGTTCCTAGAGGACTAGGCTCATGAAGTTCTTTTGAATTTGGAATTTAAAGTTCATGAGGTTCCTTGAGGACAAGGCTCATGAAGTTCCTTTGGATTTGGATTGCAGGTTCACGAGGTTCCTAGAGGAATTGGCTCATGAAATTCCTTTGGATTTGGATTTTTGGTTCATGAGGTTCCCAGAGGACTAGGTTCATGAAATTCCTTCGGATATGGATTAAAGGTTAATGAGTTTCCTAGCGGACTAGGCTCATGAAGTTCCTTTAGATTTGGATTTAAGGTTCATGATGTTCCTAGAAGACTGGGCTCATGAATTTCCTTCGAATTTGGATTTTAAGGTTCATGAGGTTCCTAGAGGACTAGGCTCATGAAGTTCCATTGAATTTGGATTTAAGTTTCATGAACTTCATAGATGTCTAGGCTCATGAAGTTCCTTAGGATTTGGATTTAAGGTTCATGAGGTTCCTTGAGGACTAGGCTCATGAAATTCCTTCGGATATGGATTAAAGATTAATGAGTTTCCTAGAGGACTAGGCTCATGAAGTTCCATTGAATTTGAATTTAAGTTTCATGAAGTTCATAGATGTCTAGGCTCATGAAGTTCCTTCGGATTTGGATTAAAGGTTAATGAGTTTCCTAGCGGACTAGGCTCATGAAGTTCCTTTAGATTTGGATTTAAGGTTCATGATGTTCCTAGAAGACTAGGCTCATGAATTTCCTTCGAATTTGGATTAAAGGTTTATGAGGTTCCTAGAGGAATGGGGTCATGAAATTCCTTTGGATTTGGATTTTTGGTTCATGAGGTTCCTAGAGGACTATGTTCATGAAATTCCTTCGGATATGGATTAAAGGTTAATGAGTTTCCTAGCGGACTAGGCTCATGAAGTTCCTTTAGATTTGGATTTAAGGTTCATGATGTTCCTAGAAGACTAGGCTCATGAATTTCCTTCGAATTTGGATTTTAAGGTTCATGAGGTTCCTAGAGGACTAGGCTCATGAAGTTCCATTGAATTTGGATTTAAGTTTCATGAACTTCATAGATGTCTAGGCTCATGAAGTTCCTTAGGATTTGGATTTAAGGTTCATGAGGTTCCTTGAGGACTAGGCTCATGAAATTCCTTCGGATATGGATTAAAGATTAATGAGTTTCCTAGAGGACTAGGCTCATGAAGTTCCTTTAGATTTGGATTTAAGGTTCATGATGTTCCTAGAGGAATAGGCTCATGAATTTCCTTCGAATTTGGATTTTAAGGTTCAGGAGGTTCCTAGAGGACTAGGCTCATGAAGTTCCATTGAATTTGGATTTAAGTTTCATGAAGTTCATAGATGTCTAGGCTCATGAAGTTCCTTCGGATTTGGATTAATGTTTCATGAGGTTCCTAGAGGACTAGACTCAAGAAGGTCCTTTGAATTTGGATTTAAGGTTCATGAGGTTCCTAGAGGACTAGACTCATGAAATTCCATTGAATTTCGATTTAAGTTGCATGAGGTTCCTAGAGGACTAGGATCATGAAGTTCCATTAGATTTGGATTTAAGTTTCATGAAGTTCCTAGAGGACTATGCTCGTGAAGTTCCTTTAGATTTGGATTAAAGGTTTATGAGGTTCCTAGAGGACTAGGCTCATGAAGTTCTTCTTGTTTTGGATTAAAGGTTCATGAGGTTCCTAGAGGACTAGGCTCATGAAATTCGTTCGAATTTGGATTAAAGGTTCATGCAGTTCTAGAGGACTAGGCTCATGAAGTTTCTTTGGATTTGGATTAAAGATTAATGAGGTTCCTAGAGGACTAGGCTCATGAAGTTCCTTTAGATTTGGATTAAAGGTTCATGAGGTTCCTAGAGGACTAGGCTCATGAAGTTCCTTTGGATTTGGATTTAAGATTCATGAGGTTCCTAAATGACTAGGCTCATGAAGTTCCATTAAATTTTGATTTAAGTTTCATGAAGTTCCTAGAGGACTAGGCTCATGAAGTTCCATTGAATTTGGATTTAAGTTTCATGAAGTTCATAGATGTCTATGCTCATGAAGTTCCTTAGGATTTGGATTTAAGGTTCATGAGGTTCCTAGAGGACTAGGCTCATGATGTTCCTTCGGATTTGGATTAATGTTTCATGAGGTTCCTAGAGGAGTAGGCTCAAGAAATTCCATTGAATTTCGATTTAAGTTGCATGAGGTTCCTAGAGGACTAGGATCATGAAGTTCCATTGGATTTGGAATTTAAAGTTCATGAGGTTCCTTGAGGACAAGGCCCATGAAGTTCCTTTGGATTTGGATTGCAGGTTCACGAGGTTCCTAGAGGAATGGGCTCATGAAATTCCTTTGGATTTGGATTTTGGTTCATGAGGTTCCCAGAGGACTAGGTTCATGAAATTCCTTTGGATATGGATTAAAGGTTAATCAGTTTCCTAGCGGACTAGGCTCATGAAGTTCCTTTAGATTTGGATTTAAGGTTCATGATGTTCCTAGAAGACTAGGCTCATGAATTTCCTTCGAATTTGGATTTTAAGGTTCATGAGGTTCCTAGAGGACTAGGCTCATGAAGTTCCATTGAATTTGGATTTAAGTTTCATGAACTTCATAGATGTCTAGGCTCATGAAGTTCCTTAGGATTTGGATTTAAGGTTCATGAGGTTCCTTGAGGACTAGGCTCATGAAATTCCTTCGGATATGGATTAAAGATTAATGAGTTTCCTAGAGGACTAGGCTCATGAAGTTCCATTGAATTTGGATTTAAGTTTCATGAAGTTCATAGATGTCTAGGCTCATGAAGTTCCTTCGGATTTGGATTAATGTTTCATGAGGTTCCTAGAGGACTAGACTCAAGAAGGTCCTTTGAATTTGGATTTAAGGTTCATGAGGTTCCTAGAGGACTAGACTCATGAAATTCCATTGAATTTCGATTTAAGTTGCATGAGGTTCCTAGAGGACTAGGATCATGAAGTTCCATTAGATTTGGATTTAAGTTTCATGAAGTTCCTAGAGGACTATGCTCGTGAAGTTCCTTTAGATTTGGATTAAAGGTTTATGAGGTTCCTAGAGGACTAGGCTCATGATGTTCTTCTTGTTTTGGATTAAAGGTTCATGAGGTTCCTAGAGGACTAGGCTCATGAAATTCGCTCAATTTGGATTAAAGGTTCATGCGGTTCTAGAGGACTAGGCTCATGAAGTTTTTTTGGATTTGGATTAAAGATTAATGAGGTTCCTAGAGGACTAGGCTCATGAAGTTCCTTTAGATTTGGATTAAAGGTTCATGAGGTTCCTAGAGGACTAGGCTCATGAAGTTCCTTTGGATTTGGATTTAAGATTCATGAGGTTCCTAAATGACTAGGCTCATGAAGTTCCATTAAATTTTGATTTAAGTTTCATGAAGTTCCTAGAGGACTAGGATCATGAAGTTCCATTGAATTTGGATTTAAGTTTCATGAAGTTCATAGATGTCTATGCTCATGAAGTTCCTTAGGATTTGGATTTAAGGTTCATGAGGTTCCTAGAGGACTAGGCTCATGATGTTCCTTCGGATTTGGATTAATGTTTCATGAGGTTCCTAGAGGACTAGGCTCAAGAAATTCCATTGAATTTCGATTTAAGTTGCATGAGGTTCCTAGAGGACTAGGATCATGAAGTTCCATTGGATTTGGAATTTAAAGTTCATGAGGTTCCTTGAGGACAAGGCCCATGAAGTTCCTTTGGATTTGGATTGCAGGTTCACGAGGTTCCTAGAGGAATGGGCTCATGAAATTCCTTTGGATTTGGATTTTTGGTTCATGAGGTTCCCAGAGGACTAGGTTCATGAAATTCCTTTGGATATGGATTAAAGGTTAATCAGTTTCCTAGCGGACTAGGCTCATGAAGTTCCTTTAGATTTGGATTTAAGGTTCATGATGTTCCTAGAAGACTAGGCTCATGAATTTCCTTCGAATTTGGATTTTAAGGTTCATGAGGTTCCTAGAGGACTAGGCTCATGAAGTTCCATTGAATTTGGATTTAAGTTTCATGAACTTCATAGATGTCTAGGCTCATGAAGTTCCTTAGGATTTGGATTTAAGGTTCATGAGGTTCCTTGAGGACTAGGCTCATGAAATTCCTTCGGATATGGATTAAAGATTAATGAGTTTCCTAGAGGACTAGGCTCATGAAGTTCCTTTAGATTTGGATTTAAGGTTCATGATGTTCCTAGAGGAATAGGCTCATGAATTTCCTTCGAATTTGGATTTTAAGGTTCATGAGGTTCCTAGAGGACTAGGCTCATGAAGTTCCATTGAATTTGGATTTAAGTTTCATGAAGTTCATAGATGTCTAGGCTCATGAAGTTCCTTCGGATTTGGATTAATGTTTCATGAGGTTCCTAGAGGACTAGACTCAAGAAGGTCCTTTGAATTTGGATTTAAGGTTCATGAGGTTCCAAGAGGACTAGGCTCATGAAATTCCATTGAATTTCGATTTAAGTTGCATGAGGTTCCTAGAGGACTAGGATCATGAAGTTCCATTAGATCTGGATTTAAGTTTCATGAAGTTCCTAGAGGACTATGCTCGTGAAGTTCCTTTAGATTTGGATTAAAGGTTTATGAGGTTCCTAGAGGACTAGGCTCATGAAGTTCTTCTTGTTTTAGATTAAAGGTTCATGAGGTTCCTAGAGGACTAGGCTCATGAAATTCGTTCGAATTTGGATTAAAGGTTCATGCAGTTCTAGAGGACTAGGCTCATGAAGTTTCTTTGGATTTGGATTAAAGATTAATGAGGTTCCTAGAGGACTAGGCTCATGAAGTTCCTTTAGATTTGGATTAAAGGTTCATGAAGTTCCCAGAGGACTAGGCTCATGAAGTTTCTTTGGATTTGGATTAAAGATTAATGAGGTTCCTAGAGGACTAGGCTCATGAAGTTCCTTTAGATTTGGATTAAAGGTTCATGAGGTTCCTAGAGGACTAGGCTCATGAAGTTCCTTTGGATTTGGATTTAAGATTCATGAGGTTCCTAAATGACTAGGCTCATGAAGTTCCATTAAATTTTGATTTAAGTTTCATGAAGTTCCTAGAGGACTAGGCTCATGAAATTCCATTGAATTTGGATTTAAGTTTCATGAAGTTCATAGATGTCTATGCTCATGAAGTTCCTTAGGATTTGGATTTAAGGTTCATGAGGTTCCTAGAGGACTAGGCTCATGATGTTCCTTCGGATTTGGATTAATGTTTCATGAGGTTCCTAGAGGACTAGGCTCAAGAAATTCCATTGAATTTCGATTTAAGTTGCATGAGGTTCCTAGAGGACTAGGCTCATGAAGTTCTTTTGAATTTGGAATTTAAAGTTCATGAGGTTCCTTGAGGACAAGGCTCATGAAGTTCCTTTGGATTTGGATTGCAGGTTCACGAGGTTCCTAGAGGAATGGGCTCATGAAATTCCTTTGGATTTGGATTTTTGGTTCATGAGGTTCCCAGAGGACTAGGTTCATGAAATTCCTTCGGATATGGATTAAAGGTTAATGAGTTTCCTAGCGGACTAGGCTCATGAAGTTCCTTTAGATTTGGATTTAAGGTTCATAATGTTCCTAGAAGACTAGGCTCATGAATTTCCTTCGAATTTGGATTTAAGGTTCATGAGGTTCCTAGAGGACTAGGCTCATGAAGTTCCATTGAATTTGGATTTAAGTTTCATGAAGTTCATAGATGTCTATGCTCATGAAGTTCCTTAGGATTTGGATTTAAGGTTCATGAGGTTCCTAGAGGACTAGGCTCATGATGTTCCTTCGGATTTGGATTAATGTTTCATGAGGTTCCTAGAGGACTAGGCTCAAGAAATTCCATTGAATTTCGATTTAAGTTGCATGAGGTTCCTAGAGGACTGGGATCATGAAGTTCCATTGGATTTGGATTTAAGTTTCATGAAGTTCCTAGAGGACTAGGCTCGTGAAGTTCCTTTAGATTTGGATTAAAGGTTTATGAGGTTCCTAGAGGAATGGGCTCATGAAATTCCTTTAGATTTGGATTTTTGGTTCATGAGGTTCCTAGAGGACTAGGTTCATGAAATTCCTTCGGATATGGATTAAAGGTTAATGAGTTTCCTAGCGGACTAGGCTCATGAAGTTCCTTTAGATTTGGATTTAAGGTTCATGATGTTCTTAGAAGACTAGGCTCATGAATTTCCTTCGAATTTGGATTTTAAGCTTCATGAGGTTCCTAGAGGACTAGGCTCATGAAGTTCCATTGAATTTGGATTTAAGTTTCATGAACTTCATAGATGTCTAGGCTCATGAAGTTCCTTAGGATTTGGATTTAAGGTTCATCAGGTTCCTTGAGGACTAGGCTCATGAAATTCCTTCGGATATGGATTAAAGATTAATGAGTTTCCTAGAGGACTAGGCTCATGAAGTTCCTTTAGATTTGGATTTAAGGTTCATGATGTTCCTAGAGGAATAGGCTCATGAATTTCCTTCGAATTTGGATTTTAAGGTTCAGGAGGTTCCTAGAGGACTAGGCTCATGAAGTTCCATTGAATTTGAATTTAAGTTTCATGAAGTTCATAGATGTATAGGCTCATGAAGTTCCTTCGGATTTGGATTAAAGGTTAATGAGTTTCCTAGCGGACTAGGCTCATGAAGTTCCTTTAGATTTGGATTTAAGGTTCATGATGTTCCTAGAAGACTAGGCTCATGAATTTCCTTCGAATTTGGATTAAAGGTTTATGAGGTTCCTAGAGGAATGGGCTCATGAAATTCCTTTGGATTTGGGTTTATGGTTCATGAGGTTCCTAGAGGACTAGGTTCATGAAATTCCTTCGGATATGGATTAAAGGTTAATGAGTTTCCTAGCGGACTAGGCTCATGAAGTTTCTTTAGATTTGGATTTAAGGTTCATGATGTTCCTAGAAGACTAGGCTCATGAATTTCCTTCGAATTTGGATTTTAAGGTTCATGAGGTTCCTAGAGGACTAGGCTCATGAAGTTCCATTGAATTTGGATTTAAGTTTCATGAAGTTCATAGAGGTCTAGGCTCATGAAGTTCCTTAGGATTTGGATTTAAGGTTCATGAGGTTCCTTGAGGACTAGGCTCATGAAATTCCTTCGGATATGGATTAAAGATTAATGAGTTTCCTAGAGGACTAGGCTCATGAAGTTCCTTTAGATTTGGATTTAAGGTTCATGATGTTCCTAGAGGAATAGGCTCATGAATTTCCTTCGAATTTGGATTTTAAGGTTCAGGAGGTTCCTAGAGGACTAGGCTCATGAAGTTCCATTGAATTTGGATTTAAGTTTCATGAAGTTCATAGATGTGTAACGCCCGGGTTTTTTTCGGTACGTTAATTATTTTCATGGTATTTAGTTATTTAAATGATGGGTTTAATTAATTAGCCAAGTTAGATTAAAATACAAGTTTTGGGCTAAGTTAATTGAAAGATTTAATTATATTGGGCTAGTAAGAAATGAGTTTTGAGCCTAGCCCATTAGTGAAGTCATTAGGCTTTATCCTTAAATGATTTATAAAAATATCACAAAACCCTAAACTCCCTCCTCTCTCCCTCATTTTCGGCCGATCCCTCTCTCCCATCTCTCTCTCATTTTTCTCTTCCAAAGCCACAATCATCTTCTCCTTCACTTCCTTGTTGGTGTAACAAGCTTAGGTAAGATCTTTTAAGGTGTTTTAATCTTTTCTTTTGATTTATATTCAATTAATTGTTTTAAGTGTTGATTATCATCTAGAAATTTCATCACCATCTCCTATACATGGTGTATGATGAGCCTAGATGATCATATTATGTAAAAGATCTATATGATTCATAAAAATCATCAAGTTGTAACTTGTGTGATTTAAAGAAGATAGATCTTATGGTTTTAACCAATGTTGTTATTGTTATAAGTTGTATGTTATCATCATCTCTAGATTATATCTACACCCTATACATGATGTATGATGGATCTAGATGATTATACAAAATACAAGGTCTAAATGAACCATGGAAATCACCAAGTTTTATTTAGGTGATAAAATGTGATAGATCTTGTGAATGGTTATAATTCTTGTTATTTATTATTTTGATTCTCAACATATCCATATCAATATGTTTAGATCTAAGTATACAATTTTATAGCATCTTCTAAGATGTGTATATAAATGTTTGTGTATTTGAAAGATCAAGGAACCCTTAAGAAAGGGGAAAATTATGAGTTTAAATGGTTTGTCATATATTATGTTGATTTGATTCTTTTCCTTGTGACTAAATGAAATGCCAATGACCCCTAGCCCTTTTTGGTGCCACCATGTTCATAGGGGACTGAATTTGGGTGATAAACACATCTAGGAATGTGTTTCAAAAGGGAGAGGAATGGATTGGTTAAAAAGATTAAGGGTTGGCTACGATTCTGTTTCCATCAGATTTGTAGTCATCTTACAAAAATCATAACTTGAATTCTATAACTCAAACGGATCTCAAACCTGTGCCAAAAGTTTAGCAATTGTGTTGGGTAACTTTCTTATGAAGGTCACTCTCACTAATTAGGACTTTATCCATGGGCAAGAACAGCACCTTTGCTGGTAGGTCTGATCCGGGTCTGATCTGATAGGTCAATTTGTTTTATTCGTTTCTAGGGCTTTGGAAATGATCTAATGGGATTACAAGTTCCCACATGTGTGTTATGACCTAAAGTTGTGATCTGGAGTTTATGGGATGTTATCTCCAAGTATTTCTTGGTCATATTGAGTTCACACTCCAGATCAGCTTTCTGTCATCAGCTTTTAAGGGTTTTGTAATTAGTCATGTTGTGAATTTCATATCTAGAGTTTGGGAAACCCTTTTTGGTCGGTTCCAACTCTGAGACTTTGGTATTTATATCTATTATCTCTGTGATTTTTAGTTTGGACAATGTCTACCCACAAGTTGGGTAGAATTGGCCAACACTACTGATTCCTATGATTTGGGACTGCACTGCGATGTCTTTTTAAAAGCATCATAATAAATTCATATTTTGGAGTTAGAGTGAGTTCTTTACTGTTTTAAAAAGGGGAAGACTCTAGTTTCTTAGAAAAATTTAATATTGATATGTTAATACTTAGGAAAATTAAGTAAATCCATCTTTAACAGCGAGTCTGTTTTTAGACCTTGCTGTCCAGATTTTTGTTTAAGTCTTTAAGCTTCATCTTTGGGTATATCCTAACTCCTAGTTTATAATAGGTGAATTTTTGGCATTTGCTCAAGTGTGGTAGCCAGTTTTGATTTAGCAATCTCCCTTAAGTATTCAAGGTGAGTTCTCTCACTCCATTGTCTCAATATTTATGATTGCTAGGTTAGCACGTGAGTGTTAAATTATTATTATGGTATGATAATGTGGATGCATGCTTAAATTGTTAATCATACATGTGCCTTTGTATGTTTATTGTTGAGGGGATCATAGCAATTATCCGGCTTTTGTCCGGTGCACGTGGTTAGGTATAATTACTCCAATACCCTCCGGGATGTGAGGTGAGGGTAAGATTAACCCAATACTCTTCGGTTTGTGAGATGCGGGTAACCTACTAGCCCTCCTTATAAGTCTTGATTTGTTCTTGGCTTATGTTTAAATGTTATAACGATATATTTTAATCTAGGTCTAGTGATTGTGGATATTGGTATAATGTTGTGTTTGAATTCACTAAGCTTTGTGCTTACGGTTTTAATTTACATTTTCGGTATTACGATTAAGGAGGCTAAGGGGCGGGAGCATTCGTGACACCTTGTGATTTATTTTAAGTCAATGAACATTTTTAGTACTTCCGCTTTTGACATTTCTATATTAGAAAGTTTTACTTATGTTGTTTTCTTTAGAAGTTTGATAACTTTCGCCATTATTGGCTTATTAAATTAAATAAATGAAGTTCCTTTATGAATTGGTGTCAAACTTTATATTATTTCCGCAAAAAAAAAAAAAAAAAAAATATAAATAAATTTTGGGTGTTACAAGTTGGTATCGGAGCTTTTCATTTGAGTGAACTAGGCCTTCTTAGGGATGTCTAGACTCAAATTTAAAACATTTTATTTCTCTTCTACAAAGTTTATTAAAAACTAGCAGTGAAGATGTCACGGTGCGCCGGTCAGCCAGCCAAGTAAGTTTTATTTACTAATTGAGTTTAAATTTTATTACTTATCAAACACAATAGTATGCTCCATTTATGACATATCCCAAAGACTAGCCTAGCAGGATAATTATATGCCTTTAGTGCTACTATCTACCATGTGAGAATTTAGGCCTTTTAGATCTACCATGAGTGTGAATTAAACTGTTACGGCTAGGAGCAAGCTGAAATTTTGAAACTAGACCTGAAACCGAAATTGGAACTTCTATATTGAATAATAGAAGGGCCCCTATTATTCAATATATGGGAGCCGATTTTGGGGGACGGGGCAAGGTTGAAAAGTTTTCGACAAGTGAGTGTTTTCGATCTCTTAGACATGCATAGGTTGAATCGTTTTTTTCTTTTCTTATCAATTTTAGATGGCTCACTTTGCTCGCCTCAATGCAATTCAAATAGCTCAAGTTAGGGAACTCGTTCTGAGGAGTTCAATAATGCTTTTAACGAGATCATTCCGAATGTCACGGCTAACATCATTGATCAAGTTCGTGCTCTGCTAGATGAGCGTATGGCGAGATGCACCTCACTTTGGGGGCTCTGATCCTCTGTTCGTGATTTAATGTACTACTACGAGAAGTTCGGCAAGTGCGGCCCACCTCATTGGGATGGGGAGGACGATCCGGTGGAAGCTAAGCCTTTGGTTATCGCGTGGAGGGCGCCTTTATGACTATAGGGTGCCTGGACCGGTTTAAGTGTTGGTAGCAAAGAACCGGTGAGAGCGGGGTAAGACATGGTGGAACACCACCACGGGAAGAATGATGAAGAAGTCAGTAAGGGCGATTACTTGGGCCCGGTTTGTGGAGTGGTTCGAGGCACGGTATGTGCCTAGGGTGGAACAACAAAGAATGATGCGGAGTTCATGGCGTTACAACGGACCACCGAGTGCATTAGTGATCCGACGCCAAGTTCATGGAGATGCTTTCTTCATCCTACTTTTCTGGAGATGAAGCATGGCTTGTTAGTCGGTACATCTCAATTTTACGTACCGACATCCGGGAATTTGTGAGCATGCAAGACTTTACGACTTTGGGTGCGGTCATGGGGCAGCAGAAAGAGAGAGATTGAGTGCAAACTCAATCTAAGAGGAAAGCTGGAGAGCACTTTTCTAAAACTTCTAATGAGGCTCATAAGAAGACAAAGTTTTGGGATAAACCAAGATATGAATACAAGCCATCTGCGAAGCAGGGTGATCGACCCCCATAGGTGTGTTATAACATTAAGAAGGAAGTGCATCACTGGAAGAATTGCAAGGCTCCAAAATCCATTCTGACCTCCTGAGTTACTCTCATTGCGGTACGATTTGTTACAATTGCCAAGAGAAGGGGCACAAGAAGCTGATTGCCCAAAGTCAAGAAGAATGGGAATGCAAATCCCAATACGCCCGACCTCTAACGGACCAACTATGTTGACACGAGGTCGTGTCCACCAGCTTACGAGGAGGAGCTGCGAAGCTGCGCGTATGTGAGTAAACATCTCTTCCTTATCTTTTATCTTATGCTATGCCATAGAGTAATTGTTTTATTGCTTAAATATTATGAATCAGGCACTTATCTGTTAGATTCTCAACCTGCCGCTGTTATGTTTGATTCTGGCGCTACTCACTCCTTCGTGTCACGCACGTTCATAAATCGTTTGGGGCGTGGTGTCGGGAAACTAGCACGTCCCATGGTTATCGAAGTTGCCGACAATCGAACTATCTTCGTTACTGATGTTTATCGGGGTTGTACCCTTGAATTTTCGGGAGTTGAATTCCCCATTGATCTTATCCCTATTGCTATGAGGGAACTTTGCGTTATTGTGGGTATGGATTGGCTCGATGCATTCGATGCAGAAATTCTTTGTCGCAAGAGACAAGTTCGTGTTCAAAACCCTAGGGGTGGAGAACTTATTATTCAAGGAGATATTCCCCATTTGGATATTGCTTCTTGTACCTCTGCTATTGCGCTCGATAATGTTCCAGTTGTTTCCGACTTTGGTGACGTCTTTCTGAGGAACTCCGGGTTTGCCACCTATTAGGCAAGTGGAGTTTCGCATTGATTTAGTACTGCATTCCCGATCGCCAAATCTCCTTATCGTTTGGCGCCACCTGAGATGAAAGAGCTTCAAGATCAGTTACAGGAGCTTAGTGATAAGGGGTTTATACGGCCAAGTTTCTCGCCGTGGGGTGCTCCTATACTTTTCGCGAAAAAGAAGGACGGTTCTCAAAGAATGTGCATAGATTATCGGGAGTTGAATAAACTCACGATAAAGAACCGTTATCCTTTACCTCGTATCGACGATCTTTTCGACCAACTCCAAGGAGCGTCTTGGTTTTCCAAGATTGATTTGCGTTCCGGTTATCATCAGATGCGAGTTCGTGACTGTGACATTGAGAAAACGGCGTTTCGAACCCGATACGGACACTTTGAATTTGTGGTGATGCCTTTCGGACTCACTAATGCACCCGCTGCTTTTATGGATCTTATGAATCGGGTGTGTGGTCCGATGCTCGACCGTTCGGTCATTGTGTTTATTGACGATATTTTGGTCTATTCTAAGACCAGGGAGGAGCATGAAAAGCACATTCCGGAACTTTTAGAGACACTACGGAGAGAACGGCTTTATGCTAAATTTTCTAAGTGTGAATTTTGGTTAGAAGAGGTTCAAATTCTTGGGCCACGTGGTGAACAAGGAAGGTATCAAGGTCGATCCGGCCAAGATTGATGCGGTTAAGAAATGGGAAGCTCCTAAATCGCCTTCGGAGATTCGTAGTTTCTTGGGTTTGGCCGGTTACTATCGTAGGTTTATTGAAAATTTCTCAAAGATTGCTCTACCTCTTACGCGATTGACCAAGAAGTCGGAGAAATTTGTTTGGGGTCGGAACAACGGTTTGCATTTGAAGATCTTAAGGCGGTTGTGTAATGCCCGGTTTTGACTTTACGGAAGGAGTGGAGGACATGGTAATGTCTGCGACGCATCCCTCCCAGGTTTTGGTCTTGTGTTGATGCAACGGGGTAAGGTGATAGCTTATGCGTCTCGCGGCTAAAACCTCACGAAAGGAACTACCCCACTCATGACACGGAATTAGGAGGCTGTTGTTTTGCTCTCAAGATATGGAGGCACTACCTTTACGGGGTTAAGTGTATCATTTACACGACCATAAAAGTTTGAAGTACCTTTTCGATCAGCGGGATTTGAATATGAGGCGAGTTAGATGGTTAGATGTGGTGAAAGATTACATTTGTGAGATTCACTACCACCCGGTAAAGCAAATGTGGTAGCTGACGCACTCAGTCGTAAGCAATCTGTCGAACCGATTCGAGCTAAATGTCTTCGGATGACTATGGAGACATCATTATTGGGTATGATTCGAGATGCTCAAGATGTGGCGACTCAAGAGGGGAACCCAAATCGTGAAAGGATTGTGAATGAGTTACCTAAGATGGAGCGAGATGGGCGTGGATTACTAACTCGTTATGGTAGGGTTTGGGTTCCATTTACTGGTGGGAACCGGAAAACTCTTATGGAAGAAGCTCACCGGTCCAAGTTTTCTATTCATCCGGGTGCTACAAAAATGTACCGAGATCTTCGTGAGGGTTATTGGTGGCACGGGATGAAGAATGATGTGGCTCGATATGTAGAAGAATGCCTAACATGCCGGAAGGTCAAAGCCGAACACCGAAACCTCATGGGAAATTGCAACCTTTGGAGATTCCTGAGTGGAAATGGGAGCACTTAACCATGGACTTTATTACAAAACTTCCTAAGACTGCAAAGGGAGCGGATACGATATGGGTGGTTGTGGATCGATTGATGAAGAGTGCTCATTTCCTGGCCATCAAGGAAAGTTCTTGGTGAAAAATTGGCGAGATTTTTGTTCGGGAGATAGTTTCATTGCAGGGTGCCCGTATCTATTGTCTCGATCGAGATACTCGATTCACCTCTCGATTTTGGCGAAATTCCAAGAAGAATTGGGTACCCGATTGCATTTCAAGATCTGCGTTCCATCCATGGCCCGATGGGCGAGTGAGCGGACGATACAGACTTTGGAGGACATGCTTTGGGCATGTGCAATTGATTTTGGAGGCGATTGGGATGATCATCTTCATTTAGCCGAGTTTTCATATAACATGATTATCATTCAAGCATCGACATGCCCCGTATGAAGCACCTTTGTATGGTAGGAAGTGTAGAACCCCGGTGTGTTGGGGTGAGGTTGGACAGAGGTGCTCGGTAGCACCGATATTGTTTTGCGAGACCACGGAGAAAATCAAAATGATCGGGGATCATTTGGTCACCGCTAGAGTCGTCGAGAAGAGTTATGCGAGATAAGCGACGCTCCGATCTTGAGTTTCGAGTTGGGGATCATGTGCTATTAAAGGTCTCCCCTTGGAAGGGTGTGATTAGGTTCCGCAAGCGTGGGAAGCCGGGACCTCGGTTTATTGGACCTTATAAGATCATAGCTCGCGTTGGTAAAGTAGCGTACGATTGGAGTGCTGACGAGCTTAGTTTGATTCATAACACCTTCCACGTGTCTCGGTTGAGGAAGTGCATTGTTGACGATACCGCCGTAGTACCTCGGAAGACATCCAAATGTGACGAACGGCTCAACTATGTTGAGAAACCTATCGCGGTTGTTGATCGAAAGTCAAAGACCCTTCGGAGCGGTAAGACTGTTTATTACATTTAAGGTTCGGTGGCGGCATAGGAAGGGATGCGAGTGTACATGGGAACTGAAGGCGAGATGAGGCGCATTATCCCGAGTTATTCGGAGGAGGTGACTTGAGGCCAAGTCCCTTCTTAGTAGGGGAGAGTTGTAACGCCCGGGTTTTTTTTCGGTACGTTAATTATTTTCATGGTATTTAGTTATTTAAATGATGGGTTTAATTAATTAGCCAAGTTAGATTAAAATACAAGTTTTGGGCTAAGTTAATTGAAAGATTTAATTATATTGGGCTAGTAAGAAATGAGTTTTGAGCCTAGCCCATTAGTGAAGTCATTAGGCTTTATCCTTAAATGATTTATAAAAATATCACAAAACCCTAAACTCCCTCCTCTCTCCCTCATTTTCGGCCGATCCCTCTCTCCCATCTCTCTCTCATTTTTCTCTTCCAAAGCCACAATCATCTTCTCCTTCACTTCCTTGTTGGTGTAACAAGCTTAGGTAAGATCTTTTAAGGTGTTTTAATCTTTTCTTTTGATTTATATTCAATTAATTGTTTTAAGTGTTGATTATCATCTAGAAATTTCATCACCATCTCCTATACATGGTGTATGATGAGCCTAGATGATCATATTATGTAAAAGATCTATATGATTCATAAAAATCATCAAGTTGTAACTTGTGTGATTTAAAGAAGATAGATCTTATGGTTTTAACCAATGTTTTTATTGTTATAAGTTGTATGTTATCATCATCTCTAGATTATATCTACACCCTATACATAGTGTATGATGGATCTAGATGATTATACAAAATACAAGGTCTAAATGAACCATGGAAATCACCAAGTTTTATTTAGGTGATAAAATGTGATAGATCTTGTGAATGGTTATAATTCTTGTTATTTATTATTTTGATTCTCAACATATCCATATCAATATGTTTAGATCTAAGTATACAATTTTATAGCATCTTCTAAGATGTGTATATAAATGTTTGTGTATTTGAAAGATCAAGGAACCCTTAAGAAAGGGGAAAATTATGAGTTTAAATGGTTTGTCATATATTATGTTGATTTGATTCTTTTCCTTGTGACTAAATGAAATGCCAATGACCCCTAGCCCTTTTTGGTGCCACCATGTTCATAGGGGACTGAATTTGGGTGATAAACACATCTAGGAATGTGTTTCAAAAGGGAGAGGAATGGATTGGTTAAAAAGATTAAGGGTTGGCTACGATTCTGTTTCCATCAGATTTGTAGTCATCTTACAAAAATCAAAACTTTAATTATATAACTCAAACGGATCTCAAACCTCTGCCAAAAGTTTACAAATTGTGTTGGGTAACTTTCTTATGAAGGTCACTCTCACTAATTAGGACTTTATCCATGGGCAAGAACAGCACCTTTGCTGGTAGGTCTGATCCGGGTCTGATCTGATAGGTCAACTTGTTTTATTCGTTTCTAGGTCTTGGGAAATGATCTAATGGGATTCCAAGTTCCCACATGTGTGTTATGACCTAAAGTTGTGATCTGGAGTTTATGGGATGTTATCTCCAAGTATTTCTTGGTCATATTGAGTTCACACTCCAGATCAGTTTTGTGTCATCAGCTTTTAAGGGTTTTGTAATTAGTCATGTTGTGAATTTCATATCTAGAGTTTGGGAAACCCTTTTTGGTCGGTTCCAACTCTGAGACTTTGGTATTTATGTCTGTTATCTCTGTGATTTTTAGTTTGGACAATGTCTACCCACAAGTTGGGTAGAATTGGCCAACACTACTGATTCCTATGATTTGGGACTGCACTGCGATGTCTTTTTAAAAGCATCATCATAAATTCATATTTTGGAGTTAGAGTGAGTTCTTTACTGTTTTAAAAAGAGGAAAGACTCTAGTTTCTTAGAAAAATTTAATATTGATATGTTAATACTTAGGAAAATTAAGTAAATCCATCTTTAACAGCGAGTCTGTTTTTAGACCTTGCTGTCCAGATTTTTGTTTAAGTCTTTAAGCTTCATCTTTGGGTATATCCTAACTCCTAGTTTATAATAGGTGAAGTTTTGGCATTTGCTCAAGTGTGGTAGCCAGTTTTGATTTAGCAATCTCCCTTAAGTATTCAAGGTGAGTTCTCTCACTCCATTGTCTCAATATTTATGATTGCTAGGTTAGCACGTGAGTGTTAAATTATTATTATGGTATGATAATGTGGATGCATGCTTAAATTGTTGATCATACATGTGCCTTTGTATGTTTATTGTTGAGGGATCATAGCAATTATCTGGCTTTTGTCCGGTGCGCGTGGTTAGGTATAATTACTCCAATACCCTCCGGGATGTGAGGTGAGGGTAAGATTAACCCAATACTCTTCGGTTTGTGAGATGCGGGTAACCTACTAGCCCTCCTTATAAGCCTTGATTTGTTCTTGGCTTATGTTTAAATGTTATAACGATATATTTTAATCTAGGTCTAGTGATTGTGGATATTGGTATAATGTTGTGTTTGAATTCACTAAGCTTTGTGCTTACGGTTTTACTTAACATTTTCAGGTATTACGATTAAGGAGGCTAAGGACTGACGGGAGCATTCGTGACACACTGTGATTTATTTTAAGTCAATGAACATTTTTAGTACTTCCGCTTTTGACATTTCTATATTAGAAAGTTTTACTTATGTTGTTTTCTTTAGAAGTTTGATAACTTGACTGCCATTATTGGCTTATTAAATTAAATAAATGAAGTTCCTTTATGAATTGGTGTCAAACTTTATATTATTTCCGCAAAAAAAAAAAAAAAAAATATAAATAAATTTTGGGTGTTACAAGATGTCTAGACTCATGAAGTTCCTTCGGATTTGGATTAATGTTTCATGAGGTTCCTAGAGGACTAGACTCAAGAAGGTCCTTTGAATTTGGATATAAGGTTCATGAGGTTCCTAGAGGACTAGGCTCATGAAATTCCATTGAATTTCGATTTAAGTTGCATGAGGTTCCTAGAGGACTAGGATCATGAAGTTCCATTAGATTTGGAATTAAGTTTCATGAAGTTCCTAGAGGACTATGCTCGTGAAATTCCTTTAGATTTGGATTAAAGGTTTATGAGGTTCCTAGAGGACTAGGCTCATGAAGTTCTTCTTGTTTTGGATTAAAGGTTCATGAGGTTCCTAGAGGACTAGGCTCATGAAATTTGTTCGAATTTGGATTAAAGGTTCATGAAGTTCTAGAGGACTAGGCTCATGAAGTTTCTTTGGATTTGGATTAAAGATTAATGAGGTTCCTAGAGGACTAGGCTCATGAAGTTCCTTTAGATTTGGATTAAAGGTTCATGAAGTTCCCAGAGGACTAGGCTCATGAAGTTTCTTTGGATTTGGATTAAAGATTAATGAGGTTCCTAGAGGACTAGGCTCATGAAGTTCCTTTAGATTTGGATTAAAGGTTCATGAGGTTCCTAGAGGACTAGGCTCATGAAGTTCCTTTGGATTTGGATTTAAGATTCATGAGGTTCCTAAATGACTAGGCTCATGAAGTTCCATTAAATTTTGATTTAAGTTTCATGAAGTTCCTAGAGGACTAGGATCATGAAGTTCCTTTGGAATTGGATTTAAGGTTCATGATGTTCCTAGAGGACTAGGCTCATGAAGTTCTTTTGAATTTGGAATTTAAAGTTCATGAGGTTCCTTGAGGACAAGGATCATGAAGTTCCTTTGGATTTGGATTGCAGGTTCACGAGGTTCCTAGAGGAATGGGCTCATGAAATTCCTTTGGATTTGGATTTTTGGTTCATGAGGTTCCCAAAGGACTAGGTTCATGAAATTCCTTCGGATATGGATTAAAGGTTAATGAGTTTCCTAGCGGACTAGGCTCATGAAGTTCCTTTAGATTTGGATTTAAGGTTCATGATGTTCCTAGAAGACTAGGCTCATGAATTTCCTTCGAATTTGGATTTAAGGTTCATGAGGTTCCTAGAGGACTAGGCTCATGAAGTTCCATTGAATTTGGATTTAAGTTTCATGAAGTTCATAGATGTCTATGCTCATGAAGTTCCTTAGGATTTGGATTTAAGGTTCATGAGGTTCCTAGAGGACTAGGCTCATGATGTTCCTTCGGATTTTGATTAATGTTTCATGAGGTTCCTAGAGGACTAGGCTCAAGAAATTCCATTGAATTTCGATTTAAGTTGCATGAGGTTCCTAGAGGACTAGGATCATGAAGTTCCATTGGATTTGGATTTAAGTTTCATGAAGTTCCTAGAGGACTAGGCTCGTGAAGTTCCTTTAGATTTGGATTAAAGGTTTATGAGGTTCCTAGAGAAGTAGGCTCATGAAGTTCTTACGGATTTGGATTAAAGGTTCATGAGGTTCCTAGAGGAGTAGGCTCATGAATTTCCTTTGGATTTGGATTAAAGGTTCATCAGGTTCCTATAGGACTAGGATCATGAAGTTCTTCTTGTTTTAGATTAAAGGTTCATGAGGTTCCTAAAGGACCAGGCTCATGAAATTCGTTCGAATTTGGATTAAAGGTTCATGCAGTTCTAGAGGACTAGGCTCATGAAGTTTCTTTGGATTTGGATTAAAGATTAATGAGGTTCCTAGAGGACTAGGCTCATGAAGTTCCTTTAGATTTGGATTAAAGGTTCATGAGGTTCCTAGAGGACTACACTCAAGAAGGTCCTTTGAATTTTGATTTAAGGTTCATGAGGTTCCTAGGGGACTAGGCTCATGAAATTCCATTGAATTTGGATTTTAGTGGCATGAGGTTCCTAGAGGACTAGGATCATGAAGTTCCATTGGATTTGGATTTAAGTTTCATGAAGTTCCTAGAGGACTAGGCTCGTGAAGTTCCTTTAGATTTGGATTAAAGGTTTATGAGGTTCCTAGAGTACTAGGCTCATGAAGTTCCTACGGATTTGGATTAAAGGTTCATGAGGTTCCTAGAGGACTAGGCTTAATAGGTTCATTTGAATATGGCTTCAAGGTTCATGAGATTACTAGAGGACTAGGCTCATGAAGTTCTTCTTGTTTTGGATTAAAGGTTCATGAAGTTCCTTTGGATTTGGATTTAAGATTCATGAGGTTCCTAGAGGACTAGGCTCATGAAGTTCTATTAAATTTTGATTTAAGTTTCATGAAGTTCCTAGAGGACTAGGCTCATGAAGTTCCTTTGGAATTGGATTTAAGGTTCATGATGTTCCTAGAGGACTAGGCTCATGAAGTTCTTTTGAATTTGGAATTTAAAGTTCATGAGGTTCCTAGAGGACAAGACTCATGAAGTTCCTTTGGATTTGGATTGAAGGTTCATGAGGTTCCTAGAGGAATGGGTTCATTAATTTGCTTTAGATTTGGGTTTATGGTTCATGAGGTTCCTAGAAGACTAGGCTCATGAAATTCCTTCGGATATGGATTAAAGGTTAATGAGTTTCCTAGCAGACTAGGCTCACGAAGTTCCTTTAGATTTGGATTTAAGGTTCATGATGTTCCTAGAGGACTAGGCTCATGAATTTCCTTCGAATTTGGATTTTAAGGTTCATGAGGTTCCTAAAGGACGAGGCTCATGAAGTTCCATTGAATTTGGATTTAAGTTTCATGAAGTTCATAGAGGTCTAGGCTCATGAAGTTCCTTATGATTTGGATTTAAGGTTCATGAGGTTTCTTGAGGACTAGGCTCATGAAATTCCTTCGGATATGGATTAAAGGTTAGTGAAGTTCCTTTAGATTTGGATTTAAGGTTCATGAAGTTCCTAGAGGACTAGGCTCATGATTTTCCTTCGAATTTGGATTAAAGGTTCATGAGGTTCCTAGAGGACTAGGCTCAATAGGTTCCTTTGAATATGGATTCAAGATTCATGCGATTACTAGAGGACTAGGCTCATGAAGTTCTTCTTGTTTTGGATTAAAGGTTCATGAGGATCCTAAAGGACTATGCTCATGAAATTCGTTCGAATTTGGATTAAAGGTTCATCAGTTCCAGAGGACTAGGCTCATGAAGTTTCTCTGGATTTGGATTAAAGATTAATGAAGTTCCTAGAGGACTAGGCTCATGGAGTTCCTTTAGATTTGGATTAAAGGTTCATGAGGTTCCTAGAGGACTAGACTCAAGAAGGTCCTTTGAATTTGGATTTAAGGTTCATAAGGTTCCTAGAGGACTAGGCTCATGAAATTCCATTGAATTTCGATTTAAGTTGCATGAGGTTCCTAGAGGACTAGGATCATGAAGTTCCATTGGATTTGGATTTAAGTTTCATGAAGTTCCTAGAGGACTAGGCTCGTGAAGTTCCTTTAGATTTGGATTCAAGGTTTATGAGGTTCCTAGAGTACTAGGCTCATGAAGTTCCTACGGATTTGGATTAAAGGTTCATGAGGTTCCTAGAGGAGTAGACTCATGAATTTCCTTCGGATTTGTATTAAAGGTTCATGAGGTTCCTAGAGGACTAGGCTTATGAAGTTCTTCTTGTTTTGGATTAAAGGTTCATGAGGTTCCTAAAGGACTAGGCTCATGAAATTCGTTCGAATTTGGATTAAAGGTTCATGCAGTTCTACAGGACTAGGCTCATGAAGTTTCTTTGGATTTGGATTAAAGATTAATGAGGTTCCTAGAGTACTAGGCTCATGAAGTTTCTTTAGATTTGGATTAAAGGTTCATGAGGTTCCTAGAGGACTAGACTCAAGAAGTTCCTTTGAATTTGGATTTAAGGTTCATGAGGTTCCTAGAGGACTAGGCTCATGAAATTCCATTGAATTTCGATTTAAGTTGTATGAGGTTCCTAGAGGACTAGGATCGTGAAGATCCATTGGATTTGGATTTAAGTTTCATGAAGTTCCTAGAGGACTATGCTCGTGAAGTTCCTTTAGATTTGGATTAAAGGTTTATGAGGTTCCTAGAGGAGTAGGCTCATGAAGTTCCTACAGATTTGGATTAAAGGTTCATGAGGTTCCTAGAGGAGTAGGCTCAATAGGTTCCTTTGAATATGTATTCAAGGTTCATGAGATTACTAGAGGACTAGGCTCATGAAGTTCTTCTTGTTTTGGATTAAAGGTTCATGAGGTTCCTAAAGGACTAGGCTCACGAAATTCGTTCGAATTTGGATTAAAGGTTCATGCGGTTCCAGAGGACTAGGCTCATGAAGTTTCTTTGGATTTGGATTAAAGATTAATGAGGTTCCTAGAGGACTAGGCTCATGAAGTTCCTTTAGATTTGGATTAAAGGTTCATGAGGTTCCTAGAGGACTAGGCTCATGAAGTTCCTTTGGATTTGGATTTAAGATTCATGAGGTTCCTAAAGGACTAGGCTCATGAAGTTCCATTAAATTTTGATTTAAGTTTCATGAAGTTCATAGAGGTCTAGGCTCATGAAGTTCCTTATGATTTGGATTTAAGGTTCATGAGGTTTCTTGAGGACTAGGCTCATGAAATTCCTTCGGATATGGATTAAAGGTTAATGAGTTTCCTAGAGGACTAGGCTCATGAAGCTCCATTAGATTTGGATTTAAGGTTCATGAAGTTCCTTGAGGACTAGGCTCGTGAATTTCCTTCGGATTTGGATTAAAGGTTCATGAGGTTCCTAGAGGACTAGGCTCAATAGGTTCATTTGAATATGGATTCAAGGTTCATGAGATTACTAGAGGACTAGGCTCATGATGTTCTTCTTATTTTGGATTAAAGGTTCATGAGGTTCCTAAAGGACTAGGCTCATGAAATTCGTTCGAATTTGGATTAAAGGTTCTTGCAGTTCCAGAGGACTAGGCTCATGAAGTTTCTTTGGATTTGGATTAAAGATTAATGAGGTTCCTAGAGGACTAGGCTCGTGAAGTTCTTTTAGATTTGGATTAAAGGTTCATGAGGTTCCTAGAGGACTAGACTCAAGAAGGTCCTTTGAATTTGGATTAAGGATCATGAGGTTCCTAGAGGACTAGGCTCATGAAGTTCCTTTAGATTTGGATTAATGGTTCATGAGGTTCCTAGAGGACTAGACTCAAGAAGGTCCTTTAAATTTGGATTCAAGTTTCATGAAGTTCCTAGAGGACTAGGCTCATGAAGTTCCTTTGGATTTGGATTGAAGGTTCATGAGGTTCCTAGAGGAATGGGTTCATTAATTTCCTTTAGATTTGGGTTTATGGTTCATGAGGTTCCTAGAAGACTAGGCTCATGAAATTCCTTCGGATATGGATTAAAGGTTAATGAGTTTCCTAGCAGACTAGGCTCACGAAGTTACTTTAGATTTGGATTTAAGGTTCATGATGTTCCTAGAGGACTAGGATCATGAATTTCCTTCGAATTTGGATTTTAAGCTTCATGAGGTTCCTAAAGGACGAGGCTCATGAAGTTCCATTGAATTTGGATTTAAGTTTCATGAAGTTCATAGAGGTCTAGGCTCATGAAGTTCCTTATGATTTGGATTTAAGGTTCATGAGGTTTCTTGAGGACTAGGCTCATGAAATTCCTTCGGATATGGATTAAAGGTTAATGAAGTTCCTTTAGATTTGGATTTAAGGTTCATGAAGTTCCTAGAGGACTAGGCTCATGAATTTCCTTTGAATTTGGATTAAAGGTTCATGAGGTTCCTAGAGGACTAGGCTCAATAGGTTCCTTTGTTCAAGGTTCATGCGATTACTAGAGGACTAGGCTCATGAAGTTCTTCTTGTTTTGGATTAAAGGTTCATGAGGATCCTAAAGGACTATGCTCATGAAATTCGTTCGAATTTGGATTAAAGGTTCATGCAGTTCCAGAGGACTAGGCTCATGAAGTTTCTCTGGATTTGGATTAAAGATTAATGAAGTTCCTAGAAGACTAGGCTCATGAAGTTCCTTTATATTTGGATCAAAGGTTCATGAGGTTCCTAGAGGACTAGACTCAAGAAGGTCCTTTGAATTTGGATTTAAGGTTCATGAGGTTCCTAGAGGACTAGGCTCATGAAATTCCATTGAATTTCAATTTAAGTTGCATGAGGTTCCTAGAGGATTAGGATCATGAAGTTCCATTGGATTTGGATTTAAGTTTCATGAAGTTCCTAGAGGACTAGGCTCGTGAAGTTCTTTTAGATTTGGATTAAAGGTTTATGAGGTTCCTAGAGTACTAGGCTCATGAAGTTCCTACGGATTTGGATTAAAGGTTCATGAGGTTCCTAGAGGAGTAGACTCATGAATTTCCTTCAGATTTGTATTAAAGGTTCATGAGGTTCCTAGAGGACTAGGCTCATGAAGTTCTTCTTGTTTTGGATTAAAGGTTCATGAGGTTCCTAATGGACTAGGCTCATGAAATTCGTTCGAATTTGGATTAAAGGTTCATGCAGTTCTACAGGACTAGGCTCATGAAGTTTCTTTGGATTTTGATTAAAGATTAATGGCTCATGAAGTTCCTTTAGATTTGGATTAAAGGTTCATGAGGTTCCTAGAGGACGAGACTCAAGAAGTTCCTTTGAATTTGGATTTAAGGTTCATGAGGTTCCTAGAGGACTAGGCTCATGAAATTCCATTGAATTTCGATTTAAGTTGCATGAGGTTCCTAGAGGACTAGGATCATGAAGTTTCATTGGATTTGGATTTAAGTTTCATGAAGTTCCTAGAGGACTATGCTCGTGAAGTTCCTTTAGATTTGGATTAAAGGTTTATGAGGTTCCTAGAGGAGTAGGCTCATGAAGTTCCTACGGATTTGGATTAAAGGTTCATGAGGTTCCTAGAGGAGTAGGCTCAATAAGCTCCTTTGAATATGTATTCAAGGTTCATGAAATTACTAGAGGACTAGGCTCATGAATTTCTTCTTGTTTTGGATTAAAGGTTCATGAGGTTCCTAAAGGCCTAGGCTCACGAAATTCGTTCGAATTTGGATTAAAGGTTCATGCGGTTCCAGAGGACTAGTCTCATGAAGTTTCTTTGGATTTGGATTAAAGATTAATGAGATTCCGAGAGGACTAGGCTCATGAAGTTCCTTTAGATTTGGATTAAAGGTTCATGAGGTTCCTAGAGGACTAGGATCATAAAGTTCCTTTGGATTTGGATTTAAGATTCATGAGGTTCCTAAAGGACTAGGCTCATGAAGTTCCATTAAATTTTGATTTAAGTTTCATGAAGTTCATAGAGGTCTAGGCTCATGAAGTTCCTTATGATTTGGATTTAAGGTTCATGAGGTTTCTTGAGGACTAGGCTCATGAAATTCCTTCGGATATGGATTAAAGGTTAATGAGTTTCCTAGAGGACTAGGCTCATGAAGCTCCTTTAGATTTGGATTTAAGGTTCATGAAGTTCCTTGAGGACTAGGCTCGTGAATTTCCTTCGGATTTGGATTAAAGGTTCATGAGGTTCCTAGAGGACTAGGCTCAATAGGTTCCTTTGAATATGGATTCAAGGTTCATGAGATTACTAGAGGACTAGGCTCATGAAGTTCTTCTTATTTTGGATTAAAGGTTCATGAGGTTCCTAAAGGACTAGGCTCATGAAATTCGTTCGAATTTGGATTAAAGGTTCATGCAGTTCCATAGGACTAGGCTCATGAAGTTTCTTTGGATTTGGATTAAAGATTAATGAGGTTCCTAGAGGACTAGTCTCGTGAAGTTCTTTTAGATTTGGATTAAAGGTTCATGAGGTTCCTAGAGGACTAGACTCAAGAAGGTCCTTTGAATTTGGATTTAAGGATCATGAGGTTCCTAGAGGACTAGGCTCATGAAGTTCCTTTAGATTTGGATTAATGGTTCATGAGGTTCCTAGAGGACTAGACTCAAGAAGGTCCTTTGAATTTGGATTTAAGTTTCATGAAGTTTCTAGAGGACTAGGCTCATGAAGTTCCTTTGGATTTGGATTGAAGGTTCATGAGGTTCCTAGAGGAATGGGTTCATTAATTTCCTTTAGATTTGGGTTTATGGTTCATGAGGTT
Source organism: Orobanche coerulescens (assembly GCA_033398695.1). Taxonomy (NCBI): domain Eukaryota; kingdom Viridiplantae; phylum Streptophyta; class Magnoliopsida; order Lamiales; family Orobanchaceae; genus Orobanche; species Orobanche coerulescens. Next base: position 107,348,756 of record CM065817.1, on the reverse strand, counting down.
CCTAGAAGACTAGGCTCATGAAATTCCTTCGGATATGGATTAAAGGTTAATGAGTTTCCTAGCAGACTAGGCTCACGAAGTTCCTTTAGATTTGGATTTAAGGTTCATGATGTTCCTAGAGGACTAGGATCATGAATTTCCTTCGAATTTGGATTTTAAGCTTCATGAGGTTCCTAAAGGACGAGGCTCATGAAGTTCCATTGAATTTGGATTTAAGTTTCATGAAGTTCATAGAGGTCTAGGCTCATGAAGTTCCTTATGATTTGGATTTAAGGTTCATGAGGTTTCTTGAGGACTAGGCTCATGAAATTCCTTCGGATATGGATTAAAGGTTAATGAAGTTCCTTTAGATTTGGATTTAAGGTTCATGAAGTTCCTAGAGGACTAGGCTCATGAATTTCCTTTGAATTTGGATTAAAGGTTCATGAGGTTCCTAGAGGACTAGGCTCAATAGGTTCCTTTGTTCAAGGTTCATGCGATTACTAGAGGACTACGCTCATGAAGTTCTTCTTGTTTTGGATTAAAGGTTCATGAGGATCCTAAAGGACTATGCTCATGAAATTCGTTCGAATTTGGATTAAAGGTTCATGCAGTTCCAGAGGACTAGGCTCATGAAGTTTCTCTGGATTTGGATTAAAGATTAATGAAGTTCCTAGAAGACTAGGCTCATGAAGTTCCTTTATATTTGGATTAAAGGTTCATGAGGTTCCTAGAGGACTAAACTCAAGAAGGTCCTTTGAATTTGGATTTAAGGTTCATGAGGTTCCTAGAGGACTAGGCTCATGAAATTCCATTGAATTTCAATTTAAGTTGCATGAGGTTCCTAGAGGACTAGGATCATGAAGTTCCATTGGATTTGGATTTAAGTTTCATGAAGTTCCTAGAGGACTAGGCTCGTGAAGTTCCTTTAGATTTGGATTAAAGGTTTATGAGGTTCCTAGAGTACTAGGCTCATGAAGTTCCTACGGATTTGGATTAAAGGTTCATGAGGTTCCTAGAGGAGTAGACTCATGAATTTCCTTCAGATTTGTATTAAAGGTTCATGAGGTTCCTAGAGGACTAGGCTCATGAAGTTCTTCTTGTTTTGGATTAAAGGTTCATGAGGTTCCTAATGGACTAGGCTCATGAAATTCGTTCGAATTTGGATTAAAGGTTCATGCAGTTCTACAGGACTAGGCTCATGAAGTTTCTTTGGATTTTGATTAAAGATTAATGAGGTTCCTATAGGACTAGGCTCATGAAGTTCCTTTAGATTTGGATTAAAGGTTCATGAGGTTCCTAGAGGACTAGACTCAAGAAGTTCCTTTGAATTTGGATTTAAGGTTCATGAGGTTCCTAGAGGACTAGGCTCATGAAATTCCATTGAATTTCGATTTAAGTTGCATGAGGTTCCTAGAGGACTAGGATCATGAAGTTCCATTGGATTTGGATTTAAGTTTCATGAAGTTCCTAGAGGACTATGCTCGTGAAGTTCCTTTAGATTTGGATTAAAGGTTTATGAGGTTCCTAGAGGAGTAGGCTCATGAAGTTCCTACGGATTTGGATTAAAGGTTCATGAGGTTCCTAGAGGAGTAGGCTCAATAAGTTCCTTTGAATATGTATTCAAGGTTCATGAAATTACTAGAGGACTAGGCTCATGAAGTTCTTCTTGTTTTGGATTAAAGGTTCATGAGGTTCCTAAAGGCCTAGGCTCACGAAATTCGTTCGAATTTAGATTAAAGGTTCATGCGGTTCCAGAGGACTAGCCTCATGAAGTTTCTTTGGATTTGGATTAAAGATTAATGAGGTTCCGAGAGGACTAGGCTCATGAAGTTCTTCTTGTTTTGGATTAAAGGTTCATGAGGTTCCTAGAGGAGTAGACTCATGAATTTCCTTCAGATTTGTATTAAAGGTTCATGAGGTTCCTAGAGGACTAGGCTCATGAAGTTCTTCTTGTTTTGGATTAAAGGTTCATGAGGTTCCTAAAGGACTAGGCTCATGAAATTCGTTCGAATTTGGATTAAAGGTTCATGCAGTTCTACAGGACTAGGCTCATGAAGTTTCTTTGGATTTTGATTAAAGATTAATGAGGTTCCTATAGGACTAGGCTCATGAAGTTCCTTTAGATTTGGATTAAAGGTTCATGAGGTTCCTAGAGGACTAGACTCAAGAAGTTCCTTTGAATTTGGATTTAAGGTTCATGAGGTTCCTAGAGGACTAGGCTCATGAAATTCCATTGAATTTCGATTTAAGTTGCATGAGGTTCCTAGAGGACTAGGATCATGAAGTTCCATTGGATTTGGATTTAAGTTTCATGAAGTTCCTAGAGGACTATACTCGTGAAGTTCCTTTAGATTTGGATTAAAGGTTTATGAGGTTCCTAGAGGAGTAAGCTCATGAAGTTCCTACGGATTTGGATTAAAGGTTCATGAGGTTCCTAGAGGAGTAGGCTCAATAAGTTCCTTTGAATATGTATTCAAGGTTCATGAAATTACTAGAGGACTAGGCTCATGAAGTTCTTCTTGTTTTGGATTAAAGGTTCATGAGGTTCCTAAAGGCCTAGGCTCACGAAATTCGTTCGAATTTAGATTAAAGGTTCATGCGGTTCCAGAGGACTAGCCTCATGAAGTTTCTTTGGATTTGGATTAAAGATTAATGAGGTTCCGAGAGGACTAGGCTCATGAAGTTCCTTTAGATTTGGATTAAGTTCATGAGGTTCCTAGAGGACTAGGATCATAAAGTTCCTTATGATTTGGATTTAAGGTTCATGATGTTTCTTGAGGACTAGGCTCATGAAATTCCTTCGGATATGGATTAAAGGTTAATGAGTTTCCTAGAGGACTAGGCTCATGAAGCTCCTTTAGATTTGGATTTAAGGTTCATGAAGTTCCTTGAGGACTAGGCTCGTGAATTTCCTTCGGATTTGGATTAAAGGTTCATGAGGTTCCTAGAGGACTAGGCTCAATAGGTTCCTTTGAATATGGATTCAAGGTTCATGAGATTACTAGAGGACTAGGCTCATGAAGTTCTTCTTATTTTGGATTAAAGGTTCATGAGGTTCCTAAAGGACTAGGCTCATGAAATTCGTTCGAATTTGGATTAAAGGTTCATGCAGTTCCAGAGGACTAGGCTCATGAAGTTCCTTATGATTTGGATTTAAGGTTCATGATGTTTCTTGAGGACTAGGCTCATGAAATTCCTTCGGATATGGATTAAAGGTTAATGAGTTTCCTAGAGGACTAGGCTCATGAAGCTCCTTTAGATTTGGATTTAAGGTTCATGAAGTTCCTTGAGGACTAGGCTCGTGAATTTCCTTCGGATTTGGATTAAAGGTTCATGAGGTTCCTAGAGGACTAGGCTCAATAGGTTCCTTTGAATATGGATTCAAGGTTCATGAGATTACTAGAGGACTAGGCTCATGAAGTTCTTCTTATTTTGGATTAAAGGTTCATGAGGTTCCTAAAGGACTAGGCTCATGAAATTCGAATTTGGATTAAAGGTTCATGCAGTTCCATAGGACTAGGCTCATGAAGTTTCTTTGGATTTGGATTAAAGATTAATGAGGTTCCTAGAGGACTAGTCTCGTGAAGTTCTTTTAGATTTGGATTAAAGGTTCATGAGGTTCCTAGAGGACTAGACTCAAGAAGGTCCTTTGAATTTGGATTTAAGGATCATGAGGTTCCTAGAGGACTAGGCTCATGAAGTTCCTTTAGATTTGGATTAATGGTTCATGAGGTTCCTAGAGGACTAGACTCAAGAAGGTCCTTTGAATTTGGATTTAAGTTTCATGAAGTTTCTAGAGGACTAGGCTCATGAAGTTCCTTTGGATTTGGATTGAAGGTTCATGAGGTTCCTAGAGGAATGGGTTCATTAATTTCCTTTAGATTTGGGTTTATGGTTCATGAGGTTCCTAGAAGACTAGGCTCATGAAATTCCTTCGGATATGGATTAAAGGTTAATGAGTTTCCTAGCAGACTAGGCTCACGAAGTTCCTTTAGATTTGGATTTAAGGTTCATGATGTTCCTAGAGGACTAGGATCATGAATTTCCTTCGAATTTGGATTAAAGATTAATGAGGTTCCGAGAGGACTAGGCTCATGAAGTTCTTCTTGTTTTGGATTAAAGGTTCATGAGGTTCCTAGAGGAGTAGACTCATGAATTTCCTTCAGATTTGTATTAAAGGTTCATGAGGTTCCTAGAGGACTAGGCTCATGAAGTTCTTCTTGTTTTGGATTAAAGGTTCATGAGGTTCCTAAAGGACTAGGCTCATGAAATTCGTTCGAATTTGGATTAAAGGTTCATGCAGTTCTACAGGACTAGGCTCATGAAGTTTCTTTGGATTTTGATTAAAGATTAATGAGGTTCCTATAGGACTAGGCTCATGAAGTTCCTTTAGATTTGGATTAAAGGTTCATGAGGTTCCTAGAGGACTAGACTCAAGAAGTTCCTTTGAATTTGGATTTAAGGTTCATGAGGTTCCTAGAGGACTAGGCTCATGAAATTCCATTGAATTTCGATTTAAGTTGCATGAGGTTCCTAGAGGACTAGGATCATGAAGTTCCATTGGATTTGGATTTAAGTTTCATGAAGTTCCTAGAGGACTATGCTCGTGAAGTTCCTTTAGATTTGGATTAAAGGTTTATGAGGTTCCTAGAGGAGTAAGCTCATGAAGTTCCTACGGATTTGGATTAAAGGTTCATGAGGTTCCTAGAGGAGTAGGCTCAATAAGTTCCTTTGAATATGTATTCAAGGTTCATGAAATTACTAGAGGACTAGGCTCATGAAGTTCTTCTTGTTTTGGATTAAAGGTTCATGAGGTTCCTAAAGGCCTAGGCTCACGAAATTCGTTCAATTTAGATTAAAGGTTCATGCGGTTCCAGAGGACTAGCCTCATGAAGTTTCTTTGGATTTGGATTAAAGATTAATGCTGTTCCTAGAGGACTATGCTCGTGAAGTTCCTTTAGATTTGGATTAAAGGTTTATGAGGTTCCTAGAGGACTAGGCTCATGAAGTTCCTAATGATTTGGATTTAAGGTTCATGAGGTTTCTTGAGGACTAGGCTCATGAAATTCCTTCGGATATGGATTAAAGGTTAATGAGTTTCCTAGAGGACTAGGCTCATGAAGTTCCTTTAGATTTGGATTTAAGGTTCATGAAGTTCCTAGAGGACTAGGCTCATGAATTTCCTTCGGATTTGGATTAAAGGTTCATGAGGTTCCTAGAGGACTAGGCTCAATAGGTTCCTTTGAATATGGATTCAAGGTTCATGAGATTACTAGAGGACTAGGCTCATGAAGTTCTTCTTGTTTTGGATTAAAGGTTCATGAGGTTCCTAAAGGACTAGGCTCATGAAATTCGTTCGAATTTGGATTAAAGGTTCATGCAGTTCCAGAGGACTAGGCTCATGAAGTTCCTTATGATTTGGATTTAAGGTTCATGATGTTTCTTGAGGACTAGGCTCATGAAATTCCTTCGGATATGGATTAAAGGTTAATGAGTTTCCTAGAGGACTAGGCTCATGAAGCTCCTTTAGATTTGGATTTAAGGTTCATGAAGTTCCTTGAGGACTAGGCTCGTGAATTTCCTTCGGATTTGGATTAAAGGTTCATGAGGTTCCTAGAGGACTAGGCTCAATAGGTTCCTTTGAATATGGATTCAAGGTTCATGAGATTACTAGAGGACTAGGCTCATGAAGTTCTTCTTATTTTGGATTAAAGGTTCATGAGGTTCCTAAAGGACTAGGCTCATGAAATTCGTTCGAATTTGGATTAAAGGTTCATGCAGTTCCATAGGACTAGGCTCATGAAGTTTCTTTGGATTTGGATTAAAGATTAATGAGGTTCCTAGAGGACTAGTCTCGTGAAGTTCTTTTAGATTTGGATTAAAGGTTCATGAGGTTCCTAGAGGACTAGACTCAAGAAGGTCCTTTGAATTTGGATTTAAGGATCATGAGGTTCCTAGAGGACTAGGCTCATGAAGTTCCTTTAGATTTGGATTAATGGTTCATGAGGTTCCTAGAGGACTAGACTCAAGAAGGTCCTTTGAATTTGGATTTAAGTTTTATGAAGTTTCTAGAGGACTAGGCTCATGAAGTTCCTTTGGATTTGGATTGAAGGTTCATGAGGTTCCTAGAGGAATGGGTTCATTAATTTCCTTTAGATTTGGGTTTATGGTTCATGAGGTTCCTAGAAGACTAGGCTCATGAAATTCCTTCGGATATGGATTAAAGGTTAATGAGTTTCCTAGCAGACTAGGCTCACGAAGTTCCTTTAGATTTGGATTTAAGGTTCATGATGTTCCTAGAGGACTAGGATCATGAATTTCCTTCGAATTTGGATTTTAAGCTTCATGAGGTTCCTAAAGGACGAGGCTCATGAAGTTCCATTGAATTTGGATTTAAGTTTCATGAAGTTCATAGAGGTCTAGGCTCATGAAGTTCCTTATGATTGGATTTAAGGTTCATGAGGTTTCTTGAGGACTAGGCTCATGAAATTCCTTCGGATATGGATTAAAGGTTAATGAAGTTCCTTTAGATTTGGATTTAAGGTTCATGAAGTTCCTAGAGGACTAGGCTCATGAATTTCCTTTGAATTTGGATTAAAGGTTCATGAGGTTCCTAGAGGACTAGGCTCAATAGGTTCCTTTGTTCAAGGTTCATGCGATTACTAGAGGACTACGCTCATGAAGTTCTTCTTGTTTTGGATTAAAGGTTCATGAGGATCCTAAAGGACTATGCTCATGAAATTCGTTCGAATTTGGATTAAAGGTTCATGCAGTTCCAGAGGACTAGGCTCATGAAGTTTCTCTGGATTTGGATTAAAGATTAATGAAGTTCCTAGAAGACTAGGCTCATGAAGTTCCTTTATATTTGGATTAAAGGTTCATGAGGTTCCTAGAGGACTAAACTCAAGAAGGTCCTTTGAATTTGGATTTAAGGTTCATGAGGTTCCTAGAGGACTAGGCTCATGAAATTCCATTGAATTTCAATTTAAGTTGCATGAGGTTCCTAGAGGACTAGGATCATGAAGTTCCATTGGATTTGGATTTAAGTTTCATGAAGTTCCTAGAGGACTAGGCTCGTGAAGTTCCTTTAGATTTGGATTAAAGGTTTATGAGGTTCCTAGAGTACTAGGCTCATGAAGTTCCTACGGATTTGGATTAAAGGTTCATGAGGTTCCTAGAGGAGTAGACTCATGAATTTCCTTGATTTGTATTAAAGGTTCATGAGGTTCCTAGAGGACTAGGCTCATGAAGTTCTTCTTGTTTTGGATTAAAGGTTCATGAGGTTCCTAATGGACTAGGCTCATGAAATTCGTTCAATTTGGATTAAAGGTTCATGCAGTTCTACAGGACTAGGCTCATGAAGTTTCTTTGGATTTTGATTAAAGATTAATGAGGTTCCTATAGGACTAGGCTCATGAAGTTCCTTTAGATTTGGATTAAAGGTTCATGAGGTTCCTAGAGGACTAGACTCAAGAAGTTCCTTTGAATTTGGATTTAAGGTTCATGAGGTTCCTAGAGGACTAGGCTCATGAAATTCCATTGAATTTCGATTTAAGTTGCATGAGGTTCCTAGAGGACTAGGATCATGAAGTTCCATTGGATTTGGATTTAAGTTTCATGAAGTTCCTAGAGGACTATGCTCGTGAAGTTCCTTTAGATTTGGATTAAAGGTTTATGAGGTTCCTAGAGGAGTAGGCTCATGAAGTTCCTACGGATTTGGATTAAAGGTTCATGAGGTTCCTAGAGGAGTAGGCTCAATAAGTTCCTTTGAATATGTATTCAAGGTTCATGAAATTACTAGAGGACTAGGCTCATGAAGTTCTTCTTGTTTTGGATTAAAGGTTCATGAGGTTCCTAAAGGCCTAGGCTCACGAAATTCGTTCGAATTTAGATTAAAGGTTCATGCGGTTCCAGAGGACTAGCCTCATGAAGTTTCTTTGGATTTGGATTAAAGATTAATGAGGTTCCGAGAGGACTAGGCTCATGAAGTTCTTCTTGTTTTGGATTAAAGGTTCATGAGGTTCCTAGAGGAGTAGACTCATGAATTTCCTTCAGATTTGTATTAAAGGTTCATGAGGTTCCTAGAGGACTAGGCTCATGAAGTTCTTCTTGTTTTAGATTAAAGGTTCATTAGGTTCCTAAAGGACTAGGCTCATGAAATTCGTTCAAATTTGGATTAAAGGTTCATGCAGTTCTACAGGACTAGGCTCATGAAGTTTCTTTGGATTTTGATTAAAGATTAATGAGGTTCCTATAGGACTAGGCTCATGAAGTTCCTTTAGATTTGGATTAAAGGTTCATGAGGTTCCTAGAGGACTAGACTCAAGAAGTTCCTTTGAATTTGGATTTAAGGTTCATGAGGTTCCTAGAGGACTAGGCTCATGAAATTCCATTGAATTTCGATTTAAGTTGCATGAGGTTCCTAGAGGACTAGGATCATGAAGTTCCATTGGATTTGGATTTAAGTTTCATGAAGTTCCTAGAGGACTATGCTCGTGAAGTTCCTTTAGATTTGGATTAAAGGTTTATGAGGTTCCTAGAGGAGTAAGCTCATGAACTGCAAATCGGTGCTTTGGTTGGTCTCAGGGCACTCATGAACCTTTAATCGATATACAAAGGAACCGTGAGCCCCGGCTTTCATTGTCTTTTGTCGAGTCGGCCCTCATGAGAGCTGGTCTGCAGGCATGGTTGTCGAGGCCGGCGAGCTGGCGGCATGGTCACGGGTTCTGTGAGCTGCTGTCAACGAAGAGCACAAAGTCGGCGAACGAACAGAGAACGTGGCTTTGGTCTGAAACTCATGAACCTTTTTGTATCGGTTGAAAGTCATTTAGTCTGAGAACTTCGTGTGCAAATCACGATGAGGAACTGTTAACAACAATCGCTAATGAGCAGTCTCAAGCTCATGAGCCGTCGGAAATCATGGGAACATGAGCTAGACTATGAGCTTTTCATGAGCAAATCGGTAATGAATTTCATGAGCGCAGATCCTGTTACTGCGGCTCCAAATCGGTGAAAGGAAGTAAATGATCTGATCTACATTATCATGAGCAAATCAATCTAAAGGAACAAGTGAGCTGTCTATTGAGGCTCATTAACAATCATTAATAGAAGAAGGTAGGAACATCGGCTGTGGCTTAATCTGAGAGGCGTGATGCATTCAGGCCTCATGGAGCAGCCACGATCCCGAATCGAGATTTTCATGAGCTTTTGTCTCAAGCGAGAAGCAAATCACAGCCGAGATTTCTTTCAGGAGCCTGGTACAAAGGAACTTCATGGCTCATGATCACTGAAATCCCAATTGAAAGGACACTCTTGAAGTGGTCTCATTTTCGAACCTTTGTCCCGAGTCACAAAGAATGCGAACTAGTAGAAAATCGCCAATCTTGTCAATCGAAGAAGCTTTCATGAGCTGTCTATGGGCATGAACACAATCCCAGGCCGAGCGAATTTCAGAAACCTCTTGAACGCTGTCAAAGAAAATGAAGAGCTTCATGAGCGAATGCACCCCAATGTCGTGAATCGTGGCCGAGGAGACTTATTGGCAGTCTCCCGATTTCATGAACTGTGTCGATAATTCGCGGCTGTCTCGAAACGAACAAATCCCAAATGCAAAGAACTGGGCTTTGGTCTCGGAAAACATTAACTAAGTCATGTCAAATTCATGGCTGATGTGAACTGGACGTGATCAATTGACGTGCCTTTTAATCGAATAAGAAAGAACGAGCATAGTCTAATCATGAACCTTGGTGAAACATAAACAAATGAAGTTTAAACGGTTGGAATATGTTTCATCAGATGGATATTAAAGGAAGCTTCATGGCTTTGTCCTAAACTCATTAACTGTAATCGTATCGAAAATTTCATGAGCACAATCCTCAGCGTCATGTTTGCTGTTTTTTGAACTTGTCGAATCACAAGGAAACCGTGAGCTTTACAATCTCTCGGGGCTCGATATCTGTCCCGAATCAGGCGCCAAGCATTCTCACGAGCATAATCCCAAATTGAAGCAATTTAGGCTAGGCACTTGAGGCACTCTGTTCTTAGGCTGAAAGAACGTGACTCCCAATGCATGGACATGGTGAGTGAGCCTCAGAAGGCACTCATGAACTGCTGTCTGATAAAATAGACTCTCGAGAACTCATCAAACTGTAATCCCAATGCAAGAATTCCGCGGCTCTCCCAGGAAGGCTTTCATGAAGGCAATCGAATCACGATAGACACCGTGATCTTGAGTCACCGAACTCATGCTGACTTGTCGCGATAATTCATGTTTGAATCTCAAATTTCATGAACGCTTAAATCGGTGAGAACTTCTTGGTAGTCTACGGAAGACTTTCATGAGCTTTTCTTAATCGAGTAAAGGAATTTGTGAGCTGAAGGTTTCCTCGTATCTGTCAAAAAATCAGCGCTCATGAGCACAGTCACTGCAAACTTTGCATGATATAATCAGAGGCCCGGCAGGCTATGGCACGATCACTGAAACCTCATGAACGCTGTGGCTCAAAAATTCATGAGCTGACCTCAAGGCTGTCTGTCTGAAAAAATTCATGATCCACTCCTCTGAGAACATCATATTTAATCAACAAGCACTCATGAATGCGATTCATTATCTTTTAATCAGTGAAAGAAATTCATGATGCATTCTCCCAGCATCATGAACAGCAAATCTAGTCTGAAGACCCCACGTGACTGTGCTAATCGTATCAGAAAATTTCATCGGCTTTATTCCCAGGCCTCATGAATGCCAATCTGAAATTAATCAGACGTTCTCAGGAACACTCATGAACCTTCAGTCGAATCGAAGAACTTTCATGAGCAGTCTGCAAACTCATGAAGCAAATCCCCGAGGCCGAGACCTAACTGATACAGTCCTCCCTCATGAACCATTAATCCCAAATCTGAGAACTTCATGGCTTTGTGGGACTCATGATCAGTGAGACATTCTTGAATCCCAGTCTCCCATTTCATGTTCTTTAATCCCAATCTCAAGGCTTTCACTGAGACTGGTCTCTAGAACCTCGTGAAAAGAAACTTCATGGCTGTCTGGAGTATGAGCTGCATCCCAGTGAAGCAGTACATTTGTCTGCAGGAAACACTCATGTGCTGTCAGTAGAGAACCTAAAGGCTGGAAATCTGTGTCTCATGAACTAGTCCATGTGAGGAGGCTTTATTGAGCTAGTCTCAGGAGCCTCATGAACGCAATCGATCATTCGCGGCTGTCCTCGAAGGGATGACTGCCGTCAATGCAAAGGAGCTTCATGGTACCCACAGTCTGGCTCGTGGCTGCTGTCGTATCGAAGAATTCGCGAGCGGTCGCAATGAGCAGCAAGTCAATGTAAGAACACTTCATGTTTGGTCTACGAACACGCTGAATGTTGACTTGGTATGAGCTGTCGCTTAGAACCTCATGGAACCTTTAATCAGAAGAACTTCGCCGAGCTGTTGAAGTCTTGTCATGACACGAATCGTATTCTTTATTGAGCGGCTAGTGCCCGAAAAGGAAAATGCTGTGAACGCCCAAACCTGGAACTTCGAGCGTCTAAGAAGCTCAGCAACTGCTTTGTCGTATAAAGGAATTTCATGGCTGTCTGATTGTCATGAGCTTAGAAATCCCGAATCGTAAAGAACATGATCTGCAGTCAGAACCTCGTGAACTTACAATCGGAAATGCAAGAACTTCATGAGCTTTGTCATTAATCTTGTCGATCAGCAGCGAACTGGTCTGCAGGCATGAGCTGCTATTATTCGGCGGTTGCGTGACTTTCGTTTCTCGTGAGCTGTCGGAAACAGAAAATCAGCTCATGAACCTTGAATACGCCGAACTTATTGGCTTGCTCCTCTAAAGGCTCATGAACCTTTGTGATAAACTAATTTAAATGACATATCTCCCAAAACCTCATAAACTTGTCAATCATTCGCAGTATAATCTAAAGCACTATGGCTTCAGCTCAAAATAATAGACTTCATGTTCTCCCAAGGCGTCTGTTTCATCGAGAATTGTGGAATTTCATGAGCTAGTCTCGAGGACCTCATGAACACAAATCAGTGAGAACTTCTTGGTAGTCTCAGGAGCCTCATGAACTTTAATCCCAATCTACTTTAGTCTGCCTTCTCATTAATCTTTAATCAAAATCGAAAGAAGCTTTCGTGAGCTTTAGTCTCTTCAAGCGCATGAACCTGTCCCGAGTGCGACGGAGCTCAAACGAGGCACAGTAAGGCTATCGCCAATTTAATCGAAAACAGAGGCTGCCTACTTTAGTCCTCCCAGAGCAACAATCGAAGGAAACTAAACAGTCCCCACTCCTCGAACCTCATGAACGCTGTGTGAAACTTTCATGGCTAATCTACGGAGACTGTGTCCAATCAGTAATCTTCTAGGCCCATGTGTCGAAGCATTTAAATGACTTTAGGCCCCAGGCTAATCCCGAGCAGAAGAACTCATGAGCTCATGAACGCGGGCTGCGACCAGGAACTTAGTGAGCTTTCAGGCTCATGAGCAGGAGCTGTGAGCTGCTCTCAGGAGCCTCATCAACGCAATCTGATGCAAAGGCGGCAGAGACCGCCAAGCGGTAGACTCATTGATAGTTTATGAGCTTTGTCCTAAGAACTCATGAATCATGGCAGTGCAATTTCAGGAACACTCATGTTGTAATCAATCACAAAGGGAACTTCGCTTAGAACCTCGTTAATCTGTCCGTCAGCTGTGAGCTGAGTCTGTGAAGCTGCGTAATTTAATCGAGAAGTGAAACAATTATGAGCTCAATAAAGTCAAGTCATGAACGCTACAATCAGAAGAACCGTGAGCACAGTCTTAGGAAGCTTTTCGTGAATTGCTATCTGTCGAAGGAAACAAGTGAGTGCCGCCTCGTGAGCTTAGCAATCGATAAAATGGCACTTCATGGCTTTGGAACCT